>OY728126.1:114657967-115907967 GCA_963277665.1 Viscum album | reverse complement strand
TATTTACTTTACCTTCGATGTCTAGTTTCCTCTTGAATACCTATTTTCATCGAATGGGATTTACATCAACTGGTGAATTGACCAAATCCTAAACTTGGTTATGAAACATGGAATCTATTTCAGAATTCATGGCTTCTTTCCATCTTATAGCCTCCAAACTTTCAAATTTATCATTTTAGGAGATAGGTTCATAATTGTCAACCAATTACGAGTCACCATCTTTGGTGACTAGAAAACCATATCACTCTAGTTCTCTTACCTCTCTTATGATCCTACGTAGTAATTGTGTTTTAGGAACTAATTCTTCCATAGGGTCTTATTGAACCTGTTCCTACTCCAACTCTTGTGTATCTTTAGCATCAACTTCATCGAAGTCAATCTTTCTCCCACTATCCTTTTTGAGGATATGCTCTCTCTTAAGAAAGTTGACTTGTCTTGTGATAGTCACTTTATTTTCTGAGGGGTTGTATAGGTAGTATCCGTTTATTTCCTTAGGATATCCTATAAAGATACACTTTGTTCCCCAGTGTGCTAGTTTGTTTCCTGAGAAGGCCTTAACAAGAACCTCACAACCCCATACACATGTATGAAACAAAATGGTTTTATTTACACTTCATAACTTGAAGCTAATTCTATTTTCTTCTCTAGTTGAAACTCGGTTTAATGTGCATGTCATAGTTTTTAATGCATATCCTCAAAAGGATAATGAAAGATCTGCATGACTCATCATCAACCATACCATGTATAACAAGGTATGGTTACTCCTTTCACTAACACCATTACACTATGGTGTATAAGGTGGAGTAATTTGAGATAGAATACTATAATCCAGTAGAAATTCGATGAACTCTTGGATAAGATATTCAACACCTTGATCTGGTTGAAACTTCTTTATCTTCTTACCAAGTTTATTCTCTACTTCATTCTTGAATCCCTTGAATTTCTCGAAGGACTCAGACTTATAACTCATCAAGTATACATATCCATATCTACTCAAGTCATCAGTAAAAGTTATGAAGAAAGAGTATCCACATCGATCTTCTACTAGAAATGGTCCACACACTTCAGTGTGTACCGATCTGAGAAGCTCTATGGCCTTTTCAACCTATCCACCGAATGATGGTTTGGTCATTTTTCCTTATAAAAAAGCATGACATATTTCAAGTAGTTTTAGCTCAGATGAGTCTAAATTACCATCTTGAAAGATCTTTTTCAAATGCTTCTCGTTTACATGACCAAGATGGTGATGTTAAGGATGAGTGTTATATGAGTCACGTGAACATGATTCGTTATCAATTGACAATAATTGATTTTCACAATTTAAAACATAAATACCATTATTTAAATGTTACATGCCATAACATATGTTGTCCTTATAAAAGGGAAAAAAATTTATTTCCAAACTGGAAAATAAAACCATCTGCATCTAGGCATGATATAGAAATAATGTTCTTAGAAACTGTAGGTACATAATAAAAATATTTTAAAACCAGAATCATTCCTATTGGAAATGAAAAGTGGTAGTCACCAATGTCTAGAGAATACATTCTCTCTCCATTAGCAGCTCTCAGCTACACTTCTCCTCTAGAAATTTTTCAAAATATACATGGATCCTGTATTTGGATATAGATGTGAGCCCCAAAAGCTATATATAATACCCAATGTGTAGATATTGAAAGATTACACTTGATAACAAACAAACCATTAGCTTCCCCTAGCTTTTGGGTGTAGTTCCTCTTCTAGTGGCCTGACTTGTCACATGAAAAACATACTGCCTCCTTTTTCTTTCCCTACCTCTTGATCTTCTTGTTCTTAGAAGGATGGTGTTGGGATATTTAGAATGTTTATAAGTATTAATCCCCTTTTCCCTATTCTTCATTTTCTTATTCAGTATAAGGACTACAAGTTTATCATACCCCATGTCCTTATCCACTTGGAGAATCAAATTAAGAAGTTCCGAAAGACTCCTTTCATTATTATTCATTTTGTAATTAACAATAAAACTAGAGAAGGTCATGGGAAGTGATGAAAGTATGATATTTGTATGAAACTCATATGGGAATTTAATACCTAGGATGTCTAGGAATTCAATGCATCTAATAATCTTGACTACATGAGGCCCAGCTGGCACAAACTCTCCAAGATTAGTTACAAACAAAGCATTGGAGACCTCATACCTCTCTTGTCTCACCTTATCTTGATAGAGATACCGAAGTTGAGACATCATGCTATAGGAATTGATATCCTCATGTTGCTTAAAAATCTCATTGGACATGGATGATATCATGAAACATTGAATATTTGTAGCATCATTCAAATGTTTCTCAAGGAGTGATAGCTCTTCATCACTTTCCTCATTACCAGGTTCTTTAAGAAAAGGTTCGTACATCACATATAATTACCTTTCTATGTGAAGGATGGCATGTAGGAACCTTTACCATTATTGGAAATCTATTCCAGTGAGAAGGTTTTCCTTCTCAAGAATGGATAACAATGACATGTTTGATGTCATTTTATTGATGTTTCTATAAATAATATAAGCATAATTTTAGTATTTTATATGATAAAATTTAGAAAAATAAATAAATAAATATTATATTTACCAATCTCCCAATATATTATCAAAACCCAATAGCCCTAACTATTGGATTCATAATATCATGTTTCTTGGACATCATAGTGGAAAGGATCCATATTTCCCTTCTCATTACCCCAAATTTGGTTTGTCAAGAAACTTGAATGGTTTTAGGTAGACATTCCAAATGCCAACTGCATTAAATCACAATTCCTTGTTCTGCGGAGTGGACTCTCCAATCCTGAAATCCTTAAATTGGATTTCCTAAACCATTACCTCTAAGTTACACCAAGTATTACTTTGGAAGTCAAACCTTGATGTGAACTAAGTTAAGTTAACAAAAAACATCAAGTTAGAATTTCCGGATAATTTAAAGCACCCCAACTTTGGATGGTTAAGTACTTTCAACTATTTTTCGATTTTAACTGAAGTAGTGGAAGGCTATACCGAATTAATATATATAATCGATGGATTTTATCTTTTCATGAGTAAATTTATAATTGTTATCTTTATCACATGCTTGTTAATATTAAGTGGATTTAATTAAGTGAGTAACCATGTCTTAGATAATATTTACATATAATCCAGTTTATTTTAGTTCTATCTTTCATGATCGTTAATTCATTAAATTATGTGATCATGAAAAAAACATCCATAATGAAATAACCATGAAACATGACAAAAATAAAATTATAAAGCGGTATGATCATGAGCTTTACTAATGGTTAGTTTATCTATCGGTTGATAAATTACCAGTTACATATAGTAAAAACACCTTGAGCTGATTAAGGTTCATGTTACAGCTTTTCACATGTCCACCTATGTATCTCCTTGGATTAGTTTCGCCTTAGCTTTAAACTTAAAATGTCTCCACTAGCTTGGGAGCTCCATCTATTACTTATGCTTTTACTCACACGCAATTGAGATAAAATAGTTTAAATAAAAGAAATCATGGGCAAACAGGCCCTACATAATAATAGGAGAGAAGGCACATAGGCCAAAAACACAATTTAATAATAAATTAAATGAAACAAATCATACACAAGGGTCTATTATATTCTCATGATCATCCACATGCATGAAACAAATTACACATTTAATAAGACTATCATTCAATTCTTAATCATTCTTATTTAAGATAAATCGCGTTCGAATCAATTAATTATTATCTTTAATTAATCAATTATTTTATCTTAATTCTCATCCAAATTTCCTTGAGATTATCACACATCATAATTTTAAACAAATTAAATAAATTTATTTAAAATTAACTATGTACATAAATATACCTTGAAAGAAACATGATGAATACCCATCTGATTCTACCCAATATGTATTATACTCATATACTTTTTTACTCTTGTAATATATGGAATGCACGAATTATCATGTAATTTCATGATGTGTACTATCAACTTAATGACTACATGAATTACATGATTTTTAGGTCAGATGTTATGCTTCAATACACGTATAGTAACAACCGTATTACAATTTATAAATTATATACAGATCTGAACATTACATAGATATTAATTAAACACACACACACACACACACATAAATATTAAAACTCATCACATGGTGTGTCCTATCAACTTAATGACCACACACAAGAACATGTCTCAAGGTTTACATAATATAACAAATAAATTTTAAATATGTGTAATTTGGTATAAGTACACGGTGTGTATAGACAAGATACAAAGTGTGTACATATCTCACCATCTATCCTAGGTACACACCTAGGGACTCAGCATGTAAACCATACCATAGAAATAATTGAGCACTTGATGTGTAAAAAGGACTACACAACATGTGGAATCTTATTTACACAGTCACTAGTCAGGTAGGCCGTGTATAAAACACATATCCCATCTGTGACTCAAAGGGACTACATACCGTGTACATGGGCTACACGACATGTAATCTGGTTGACCATATGCTACCCTAGTTGGTCAACATGTAATGTAAATAATAAATGCACTGCGTGTCATCAATGCACACTGTAGAAATTAATTGCCGAATTAATTCCTGATGTATTGAACACAAGTACATGACATGTAACTCCGGTTACAGAGTGTATACTCCTGTGTTACCCATCTAGAATCCTTGGAACCTCTGGATGAGATCTTTGATTTTAGTTTATTCTTAAAATTAATCATATTGATTAGATCTATGAGAAATAAAAGATGAAGAAGTAGATCTCATGATTTGGATTAAAAGAACGATTAAATTTGAATGGAAAATATAAATTAAAATGCATAAATCACAAATGATATTTAAATAATAATATATAATTATGTGACCACTCTGATACCGCTTGTAGGTTCTGGGTGTAGTAGAAGCATGCGATGGGTCATACATAACTTTTTTTTCTATAATTGATGATTAATATGAGATTTTACACAATGCTAAATGTCATGATCAACTTAATTAAATCAAAGAACATAAAAAGGGGATAAAATGCCGAAACTAAGAGAGAGGATCATCATATATTATTTATAATTAATTAAATTAAATAATGAATTACCTTTGTTGGAATTATTTCTTCATTGATGGATCTGGTAATAGATATGTAATGTACCATCATTACCTTTTTGAAATCATATGAAGATTCCTTGTAGTGGTGACCCACATGTATTCCACAAATCTCTAGACATCGCCAAAGGAATATCTGGGTGCTAGCACAAAATATCCCTGTGCTTTCATTTTATGACTTTGATTGCTATGAGAACATCTTCTAAAGTGTTCTCCTTGATCTGGTGGAGGAAGATTTATCTCCGTTCTTGGGAGTGTTCTTAGAGAAGAGAGCTCTATAGGGCTTGAGAGGATTATCTAATTCCGTTGTGCACAAAAAAATGGATTATCTTATTGATAAAATAACATAACTGAGTTTATATATCACTAGGGTTAAAATAAAATAATTTAACAAGGGCCATTAATTATTTATTAAATACCTACAAAAACACCATGTCAAATAATAATAATAATAATATTATTTCTCAGCATGCGTTTAACTTGCGAATTATTTTAAATATTATTTAATCAAATAATATTCAATATTAATTATTTCTCACTATACCATTAAACTCGGTATTTTATTCCTCTATAGTATTTATCAAGCCTTGAATAATGACTATTTATTTATTAAATAAATATCATTACATTATTTTCCAATAAATAAATAAATATTATATTTAGTAAATAGAAAATAAATATTCATTAAATATTCCAATCACATTATATTCTCTAAAAAAGATGGTGAAGGATTATATGTGATCAAGAATACAAGAATAATTATCAAACCACATGCATGAATAATATTTATTCAACTTATTAAATAATAAAATATTATTTAACTGAGATTCTCGATACACTTAGTGCGTGACCCTCTAGGCCTCTTTTAGTGGCATTAGGCGAAGCAGCCTAAAGTCCAAGGTTAGCATCTATAAACATGCTAAGGAACCCATAAATAAATAAGTTAATGATACAATGACATGATACCTCATACAGATGCTTACTGTGTAATATAATCCCTTTATCACAATATCTCAAATCAAGCAGGTTGCATGAGTGTGCCATCAACCTATGTGCTCAATGTCTCTTTATTTGACTTCCCAGAATATGAACTTTCTAATAGAATACCATGGTGATGGATTTATTTAGGCTATATCATTTCTATCAAAGTGAAAAAGATATCAACTTCTGTTTAAAATAGAAGGAACAAATCCTTTCTCACATTATTCATTAATACAATATTAATCGTGACGCACCAAACGTGTCCTACCTCACCACAAACATAATTCATCATGGTTTTCGTCAATAAATAAAAGTACACAAATCATAATATTCATTAATAATAATCTTCAAGTCTAAGGATCAATACACATGTCCATAGATAGGAATATCCAATGACACATAGAAATATTGATTTCCTACTAGTGGGTCTTGTTCTCATAATATCCTACTAGATATTACCAAGGGAGTACACCATGAGAAGGTGCCTCAAAGTCCTTTGAGTCTCCACCCATGATAGCCTATATCATTTGTGTCCCTAAAATGATATCATCCAGATATAGAACATTTATTCAAGAATAGTTTCGTAACACTTATAGGTTCTCATCATAGCGGAGAACTATTGTGACCTTTTAATGTGACAACTACTCTTAGGACATTATCACATACTATGTCACGCAGAAGAACAATCATTATGTGATAATAAGTTTATTAATATTTCAAACAATGAATAAATGTTATTATAAAGTACATATAAGTTGGTTCTAGGGCACCAACTCCCAAAAAATTATGGATTATTTAAAAAAAAATTATAATCCGATTCATCAGTATTTGTAGAGACTACCCCTCCTTCCCCCAGATAGATAGGAAAAATATAAATGGGTATAGATGTTGAAAAAGGTAACATATCTTATAGATGATGTGAAGGATATAGTTGAAAATATTATAAGAAGTTATTTGTGTTGTTTTTAATTATATATTTTGTAATTCCCTAATAAATCTTCCAAATATTCTATAAATGATTCCCTTGAGTATAGAATCAAACACAAGGTACCTTTATTCTCAAGGGAAAGATAGATATTTTGAATTTTTCATTAGGGATCCCCGAACACTAGTGTTACATATGGGGATACATAGTGGGTGTATCAATTTAAAAAGTGTTTGTTCTTCTATAACTTATTCTAGGGATGATTTTTATAAAATAAAAATATAATTTTTAGAATATAAGGTTTAGGTGATGTGAGAGATGATAGAGGATATGATTTTAGAATTTGTATAATCAATATTTTTTGACATGCATAGATAGTTTTAAGCTACATATCCACCTCTGCTTACATATTCCACTCCTCTACCTCCACCTGAATATCCCGCTACTCCACCTCCTCCTCCACAGCTTCCTATCTACTGTGAGTTATATGTTGAGTACACCCAATATCATATTATAGAATATGAGATCACATATAATATTATGGATACACTACAACATCAGAAAATAGATATGGACCATCTTATGGTAACGATACATGATATTATAGATGGATCATCTAGAGTAACATTCCCTCTTGATGGGGTATCTACAGTTGAAAAAGTGTCATATTTTTTTAATTTGTCCATATCAAATTGTATGAAAACCTACCGTTGTGTTATGATTCAATTATATCATTTATTTCATATTTTTGTTAATTTTATTTTAATATTATATATATATACATTAATATGTTAAAGGTAATAAATGTTTTATAAAAAGTAAAATCAAGTTGATACCCCATAAGAGTAACTTCCTATTTATAATGGAATTTATAGATCATCATCATATGAATTTTTTTGAGTGATACACTACAACAAAACCACTGTTTAGCGGCGGTTCTAGGAACCGGCGCTAAACCTTTTGTAAAAAAGGTTTCACGGCAGTTTATAATAAACCACCGCTAAACATTGGTTTTTTAAACTCCCGACCCTTCCCCCCACCCCGACCCTCCTTCCCTCGCTTCCCCCGGCCCCCTGCTTCCCCCGTGACCCTGGCCCCCCGCGACCCCGACCCCGGCGACCTCGGCGACCCCAGTGACCCTGGCGACCCCGACGACCCCGCGACCCCGCGACCCCCGGTCCCCTGCGACCCCCGGCCCCCCTCGACCCCGGAAGCTGCACCATCTTCCTTTCTAGGTAGGGTTTTGTTGCTCCTACTGTTTTATGGTGTTTTTTAGCCTGTGAAAATATTGGAAGATAGTGTTTTTGTAAATTTATTTGGAAAACATATTAATGGTTTCTCTTGCGGTTGCTAATTGATGTTGCAACATGAATTCTTAAAGGATTCATGTGAATCTCGGGAAAGTCATCATAGAAAATTATCCCTCACTAGTTGATCAAATATTAATATAAGACATGTTTTTGGATGTTCAAGAATTAGATCATAGATTGGCCAGTTGTCCTGATCATTCTAATGAATCTGATTCTGGTCTATAGAAAGATAAGGCCCAAAAGTTCATCTAGGAAATGGATCCTTAATTTTTAGGTAGAACATATGTCTAGAATTATTTTGAGTGGTTTGAAAATGTTGAGAGGATTTTCTTATTTTTTGATAGTCATGAAGCGGTCAAGTTAATGTGTTCTTTATTCATCTTGGAAGTTCCTAGTTACAAATAGTGGGAATTAGTCGATCAGGTTAGAAAACATGAGCATATGTGTTAGAAGTAATTATAGGTTCTATTTAATGACCAATATTTTCCTATTAACACACCTATTTCTATGTCCCATGAATTTTGGTATTTCCATTAGAGGGATCAGAATATGTTGGAGCATACTAACCATTCAATGAAACCAGTTCATTTCTCACCATATGTGATTTCTTATGAGAAAATAAAGTCCACTACTTTTGAAATGTGATTCCAAAAAATATATTTTCCCCTAGTATTCTTGATTATGTTTAAGATATAAGACGATGTGGTTGCATGATCTCGGATTGTGGAAATTTAACATGTTGGTAAATCTAGATTCTATAAAGAAGTTCTAGTAGAGGTCCAAAGTGATCATTTAATCTGGGAAAAGAAAAAGAAGTGTGAATAGTATGAGGATAAGGGAGGTTGTAGATCTGGCCACACATCCCAACAACATTCAACTGCAACCCACTAGGGGTGGGTTATTACTGTGCTAAAAATGTGGAATGATGGTGAATGTTTGGTTAGCATATACAATTCTACCTACACCATGCCATTAGTGCGAACGTATGGTCCACTTGCAGTAGTTCTGTATGGGTATTGTGATGAATTAGAGTGCTGCAAGATCCTCAATGCACAGAGAATTTCCATCTCAATCTAGTACATTAAATATTATTGGTTATCATTTTATTGGTTGTGGTGGTAACGATGAGTCCCCTTATGGACAGAGTCATCTCATGGTATATCCACAAGTTAGTAATCAACCACATGTATTACATAATTCAATGCACCCCTACTACATGAAATATACAGTAGTTAAATCTTATTCATGGCATATAATAATACAATTTTAAATTTTTATTTCTTAATTAATCGACAATAATTTATTTTATGTAATTGCATATAACTATTTTACTTCTTCCCATATTGTAGAACTGTTCATGTGACAGACCATGATTATGCATTATTCATTTATTTTGATTGTTCTTATAGGAAAGAATTTGGAATAGTGGTTTAAATGTCAGTTCTACATTCTCACTATATTAGGATTAAAATTTGAGTGGTAAGTTAATGTTTTAGAAATAGATATTATTGTTGTGATCCTCGACGTAGATTTTATGGTTAGTTTAAAGTAAAATGTTGATTGTTATCATTGTTGAGTGATCCTTGTGGAACCTGATGGGTGTAAACATGTTTTTTAAGGAGAATGTGATCCTTAATTAGGATGAACTAGAACTCTACCTCCAGATTTAGGATATCATATTTTCTAAGTATCTTCTCTTTATATAGAGGATGGTGGTGTAGGTTTTGAGAATATGTTACCTCTAGAATTCGATGTAGAGTTCACCATTGGATTATTTTTGGGAACTCAGTTGATATCTCTTCTCTTATATCATATGGACCCCACTTAGTTGAAGGAATTAATTATATAAATGGTTAATTTGGGATCTAAAGGATTTATTTTCCCGAGCGTCACTCCGAAGGACTCCCTAGTAACTTAAAAAAAGGCTAATTGATCTCTATTGTTTTTCATTGAGTAACAGAAGTAAAATGAGGTCACATTCAAGAATAAATACACCACACCCTACATTGAGGCCCTTTTAGGTCCAAAAAAGGGTAAAAGTTTGTTCTATGAGATCAACCTAAACTCTTTGAATTATCAGGTCAATGATATAGAGGAAAAAATATCCAAGATTGACATTTGATGTAGGTATGGGGACTTTGAGAAATTAGTCATACAATTTGGACTAATGAATTATATAATTAGTTTTCATGGATCTTATAAACCAGGTGTTTCACCTATATGTAGATTCTATTATCATGGTGTTTATATGTGAAATATTTGTCTACTTGGGGAGTGAAGAAGAGCGTGGTAAGTACTGGGGGAATAATCTAGGATCTCTTAATGATCACTACATTTATTTTAATCCCTTAGAGTGTAGCTTCTCATTTTGATAAGTAAAGTTTCTAGGCCATGTAATCTCATAGCATGGAGTTTTAGTGGAAACCAATAAAACAAGAGTAGTTATTTAATGGGTGAACCACAAGATCATATTAAAGATTGAGAATTTATTAGGAATGGAAGGATACTACAAGAGTGTTGTCATAGATTTATCTTGGAGTTCTTCACCCATGAACAATCTTACCTATAATGAGTTAAGGGTTAAATGTAGCCTAGTATGTTAGGAATACATTGTGGTGCTCAAGTTGTGATTGAACACTCCCCATATATATATCTAACCTAAATCTAGAAAAGTATAAGTGGAATAATGTGTTCAATTATGTTTGATTATTGGGTTTGTGTTGAAGTATGAAGATCATGTAGTGTCATTTAGCTCTCCCTAACATCAACCACTTGAAATAAACTACCCAAGTAAAAAATTAAAACTATTAGTGGTGATGCAAATGTCGACGAAACGATGTCACTATATATTTGAATATAAAATCATTGTTTAATCAGATCATAAGAGTTTGGACAACATTTACATCTTCAATGATTTGAATATGAATTATCGATGATGTGTTTATAGACACACCACTCACCACAAGAACCTCAATCTTGATAGTACTAGCTCATATAATTCCACAAAATCAGAAATAAAATTACCCAAAGAAAGATAAAACCAATATTTGATAACATCAACCACTCATGAGACTTTTTATTGGTGACAGATCAGTATGGGAGTATGTAAATAAACTTTCAAGGTTTTTTATATATTCTACAAAGATAGGGGTCATCAATTATGAGAAAGATCATTTCTTTGGTGATGGTCTTCACCCAGACCCTGGTACATCTCTACTTTCTTTGGGCATAACATCCATTTTGGAGGTTGTCACTAGGGACATGTGAATGGAAGCTAAATATTCTTGGAAATCGATGGTTGTTCATTCCTTAGATTTATCAGGTATGCAACAAATTAATAGTGGGAATGAAGAGAACCCAATGTGCAAGGAGTAGAGGCAGGATGAAGTATAACATGATGAAAAGGCCCATTCTTATAGAAAGAGTTCATCCATTTTGTGCTTCCAGTTTAGGGACTTTGAGGAATTTTGAGACCCATTTCTTGATATATCCTTGAATTTTTCTCTATTATGTAAATTTTTTTCATCATTATTTGTTTTTGATGATGGGGTTATAGAATATTTCTCATGTTTGATTCCTTGTTTTTTGTGTAGGCACATTGTGATATACATGGATAAAAGCTGGATCACATTACCGAGGAACACACCTCAGTATGTTAAGGGTTTGAATGAGTTTTTATATTTTGCAGTTTCTAATCGATCCGTTGAAGGGAGAATAAAATGTCCATGTTCTAAATGTAAATTTAGAACATGGTTTAAGAGAGATGAGGTTTATGAACATTTAATACTGAAGTAATTCCCTGCTCAATATTTGTGTTGGATTTGGCATGGAGAATCGAACGTTACAGAAAGATTGAGCACTGATGTTAATCCACATAATGAGGTCCCAAGTTTGTCGACAATGGAAAATGAAATAAAAAACCTAATAAATGATGCATTCAACACTGCAAGACACCACTATCAGCATCAAAACATATCAGAACAACCAGAAGAGGGTGCTACAAATTGCAACGTGACAAGTGATGTTTTTGAGACTGTAACACAGGCAGATCAAGATTGTCACATATCATTGGATCCTCTTCTTGCTTCTGTGGAGACAAATGTAAGAGAAAACTTCACTGAGGAAAATGTGTTTCATGATTTAGTTGATGATGGAAATCAAGAGTTGTATAGTGGGTGTTTGAAATATTCAAAGCTTTCATTTTTTCTGAAGTTGTACCATATCAAATTTCTATGTGGAATTACAAATAAGGAAATGTCCATGATATTGGAATTGATTCGTGATGCATTTCCTGAAGCAAAAATATCAGAATCTTTTTATGATATGAAGAAAGTTGTTAACAAGCTTGGTCTGAATTATACAAAAATACATGCGTGTCCCAATGATTGTATGCTTTATTGGGGAGAGGATTCAAGTAGACAGAATTGCAAGAAATGTTCTTCTTCTAGATGGAAGGCAAAGGGTGATGTTGGAAGTCCGAATGAAAATAATTTCATGGAGAAGAAGAAAAGGAGCACACCTGAAAAGGTTTTGCGTTACTTTCCTTTAAAGCCTCGATTGCAAAGATTATTCATGTCATTGAAAACCGCCGAAAACATGAAGTGTAATTCTGTAGATAATAACAATGATGGGTTAATGAGACATCCACGAGATTCCCAATCATGGAAGACATTTGATTCATTACATATCGATTTCTCAGCTGATCCTAGGAATGTTCGATTGGGATTGAATGCTGATGGATTCAACCCATTTGGGACTTTGAGTACCAATTATAGCATTTGATCAGTTGTTTTGATCCCTTATAATCTGCCTCCGTGGATGTGTATGCAACAAACATCTTTTATCCTTTAGATGATTATTCCTGGAAAAAAATACCTATAAATGATATTGATGTATACTTGCAGCCTTTTATTGAAGAATTTCAGGAGTTATGGAGAAACGGTGTTGAGACATTTGATGCTTCTTCTAAAACAATGTTCAAAATGCATGCTGCTTTAATGTGGACCATTAGTGACTTCATTGGGCTTGAGAATTTATCTGCTTGGAATACTTACATGGGTTTGGATTGTCTCGTTTGTAACTTTGATTTTGATCCCAAATGGCTACCTCACAGCAGAAAATGGTGCTTCTTGTGTCATTGAAGATTTCTCGATGCATCTCATAGATTTCGGCTGAACAGATCAAAATTTAATGGTTCCATTGATCGTAGACCACCTCCAAAGTTGTTAAATGGTTTTGAAATATTGGAACAACTTGAAAATGTTGAAACATAATTTGGGAAGGTTCATCATTTGAATGATAACGGAAAACGGGTCCGAAGTGCATCGTCAAGCGAAACCGGAACACAACAATGGAAGAAAAAAAGTATATTCTTCAAACTTTCGTATTGGGAATTTAATTTGTTGTGGCATAATCTTGATGTGATGCATATTGAGAAGAATGTCTGTGACAATTTGATTTTCACATTGCTTAATGAGCATGAAAAGTCGAAGGATCATCTCAATGCTCGCAAAGACTTACAAGCAATGAACATAAAACACGATCTCTGGCCAGATGAGAATGGAAAGTATCCTCCGACATTTTTTGAAATGAAAAATAGGGATAAAGATACATTCCTTCGAATGTTAAAGAATGTTAAGGTATCTTATGGGTATTCAAGTAACATCTCAAGGTGTGTTGACTTGAAGAATCATAAGTTACATGGATTGAAAAGCCACGATTCACATATTTTGTTACAACAGTTACTACCATTGGCATTACGTACATTATTACCTGAAAAAATTACTGCTGTTGTACTCCAGTTCTGCATATTTTTCAGAAAACTATGTGAGAAATCTCTACATCCATTTCAGCTTGACAACCTCCAGGAGAGGTTTGTATTGACCCTTTGCGCAATGGAGATGTTCTTTCCTTCATCCTTTTTTACTGTAATGATGTATTTAACTGTGCATTTGGTTGAGGAAGTAAATTAGGAGGCCCCGTTCATTATCGATGGATGTATCCAATTGAGAGGTACTTTATTTATATGTTTTCCAGTTAAGTAAAAATTTTTTGGTACTTAATTAAATGAATAATTATGTTTATTTTATTTCATAGATATCTTGGGCATTTGAAATCATACGTGAGAAATAAAGCTAAACCAGAAGGCTCAATTTCTGAAGGCTATGTGGTTGAGGAGTGTCTTACCTTTTGTTCTCGATACTTGGATGATATTGAGACAAGATTTAATCAAGTTGGACGTGTTTAAGACACATCGAATCAATCTAAAATACATCAAAAATCCAAAATATTTCCTGCTATTGGTCGATCAGTTGAGAGGACCTCATATGTGACACTGACTGAATTGGAATTATTACAGGCACATAGATATGTGCTACTGAATAGTGAAATTGAAGATCCATTTATTGAAGAGTTGAGGATACAAACAAAGAGACGAATGAGAGTCCGAACATTAAATGAGAAAGATATAACAAAAGCTGTTAATAAAGAGCTTGTAGAATGGTTTGCACGATGTGTAAGTTCATAAATATTGCAATAAACACGAATATTAGTTTGACACATACATTTTATAAATCTAATAAAGTATATTTCTTTTTTCAGATCATGAATACTGATACTCGAGCAGAGGTGTCAGAATATTTGAAGTTTCTTTCTAGAGGTCCTCTAAAAGAAGTTAGAAAGTTCGACGCTTATAATGTGAATGGATTTAGATTTCGTACAGTCAATCGAGAAGTGGGTTTGAGAGCACAGAATAGTGGTATATTTACATTTGCTGAAGTGGAATACTATGGAAAGATGCATGATATTATTGAATTAAACTACCACATACATTTTTTGGTTGTTTTATTCAAATGAAAATGGGTCGATATTATCAGAGGCGTTAAAAGAGATTCCTTGCAATTTACTTCTGTGAACTTCTCTCGTTTGATGGATGTTGGTGATTGTGAACTGCATGATCCATATATCTTAGCATCGCAAGAAAAAATGGTATATTATGTGAATGATGTTGCCGATGAAGGGTGGAGTGTAGTTGCTCACGCAATACAAAGAGATTTGTATGATATGGGTGATGAAGTGGAAAATTTGACCTCTGAAATTGAATTTAATCAGCAACAGGAAGTAGAATTATTTGTCCATCATGATATTGAAAATATTAGTCTAGCAAGGATGAATGAAGTGTATGAAGCAATGGAGCAGGAAACCAACATGATTGAAGGGGAAAATGATTGTATGTTCAATTATTTATTTATTCAGTAACCACTTGTTTCATTTCTGTAGTTATTCATTATCATTATTATATATATTTTGTCTGTTAGTACTCCATCTGTTATCATTTTTAATTTTTTTTCTGCATAATTTTTTTGAAATATATATTTTGAACTTAATTTTATTTGATTAAATGACAGGAATTACAAGGAAGAAGTGTTACATTCTTTCATCCAGTTTTGCGACAGATGACTATCCATCTGGATCCCTCCCCACGACATCTGATGCACCAGCTGCCGACACCCCTGCACCATCTCCCCCTGCACCATCTCTCACACCATCTGTGGAAGTCCCAGTAGAGGCTGAGTCTTCGACTCCCCCTTCAGGAGCCTCAGCAGTGGGGCAACAATGCGCCCCTTCCAGTTCATCCCGAACATACTGGAGTGTCACTATCATAGGTACAAATTTTAATTAAATAAATTTATTGCATTTTGTTTATACTAATTGTTTTCTCATTGAAGATGAAAAAAATTCAATCGGGGAGAAAAACATAAAAAGTTCAGATGCTTGGAATATGAATGGCGAGAAGATTTTTGTGCCATTTGATTCTTACGGGGTCCCTACGGATGATGCCGCAGGGTTGCTTGGCCATATTCTAGGACAATTGGCAGCAGAGCCCATTTCCCTTCCCATTTCATATGACGATTGGAGACATATGACTCCAAGCTGGAAAAATGAAGTTTTTGATTCTCAAATCAAGGTAAATTTATTACATTATGGTTTAATTGAATGTCATGTTACTAATATGTTCAAAATGAATTTCTGTATACAGATGTTCTTCCACTTTACCGTTGCTGATGTGATAGCACGGAAGTGGAAGTTGAAAAATCTAGGTAAGAAGTGGAAAGATTTTAAATGGAGATTGTGGTGTGATGTTAACGATGCTTCGTTGACCGTACTGCAAATGTATGAGAAGCTACCCAGTGGGGTACCGAAAGAGCAGTGGAAAGTGTTTGTTGATAGGCATCAGGATCATAAGCGGATGGTATTGAAATATATATATTATTATATTATCCTCATTTTACATTTATACATGTATATGAAAAGGACATGACATTCAATACATCAATATTAAATTTCATTTGATTTATTTCAGGATCTATCAAGACAGAATGCGTCAAACCGAGCGAAGCAAGTCATCCCACACACTGCGGGCTCAAAAAGTTTTTCTAGAAATAGAAGTACATTGGTAATCTTTTAATTAGTTTAAATATTTATAAGACAATATTATCTATCTAATATATTGAATTGTTGATTTATCTTTGATTAATGCAGTCACAGAGTTTAGGCCATGAAGCATCCAGAACTGAACTGTGGTTGGATGTTCACAAGAAATCATATGGATGTTTTGTTAATGAGCCTGCTAAAGAAGTTGGGGTATGAAGTCAATTTTTTATCATAATAACTTATTATCAATTTTTTCTATGTTAATATATATTGATATTTTATTTATAGGTCAAAATTAAATAACTATGGGATGCCAATCCTGCGCATTCCTACTCTGTCTCCCAGGATGAATCGATTGCTAAAGTCCTTGGGAAGGAACATCCTAGGAGAGTGCGTGGGATGGGTTTGGGACCCATGCCATCTGAGGTTTTTAGCAGGCCACCAGGGATAGCTGCTGCATCTACTCCTGACTTTAGTCAGCCCATACCCGAAGATGCTAAGAAAGAGATTGTTTCTTTACGAAACACAGTTCACCAGTAGGGGGATCAGATATCTGCATTGCAGAAAGAGTTGACTGAACTACGTCAGCAGATGGGCAGATATGCCCCCAGTGGGAGTGCATCGATTGGTGGTATGTAGTTAAATCACAGAAAATCAAAATCATTTAGTTTTATAACTTTCATTTGTTTTAAGTTTTAATATAAATATTTAACCGTATTTAATTTTCAATATAATGTTCTTACAGGTGACAGCACAAAGTGGAAATGAAGGTGGAGAGGGTGACGATGCATCATCGGACCCTGAGTAGTTGTACTGTTGATGTGTTGAACAAAAAATGGAAACATTTGGTTTGTATATGTAACATTTGTGGCACATAGTTTCCACCACACATTTTCATGTCCTAAAATTTCCTTGATTTCTCATGTTTCTTTTTATGAATTTTATTTATTTCTGATGTTTCTTTTTATGTATTCATTTCTTGAGTGTGGTATACATAATTCCATTTAGGTCTGTGTTTGAATTGGTAGTCGAGATTTTGGATGACTAGGAGTTAAACCCATTGTTGATACGTTGAACAAATTGGGTCATTTTATAGTGATCAAGGGGATAGTGTTGTGGACACTTTGGTGAGGCCCATTGTTGAAAATGTCTGATTTAAGCGTCAAAAGTATCTAAACATGCTCTAGCTCTTCTAAAATGTCATGAGAATGTTCTAAATCAAGGGTGGTTCACTAAAGAAAAATAACTGTGTGTGCACAAACATATCTAGAAGATGGATGTCGACTTGATGCACAATTGGTATGTCTTATAAAAACATAAATTTTAAGAAAAGAACTTCTACCAAATACTTCAATATTAAGATGGTTAACTCATATATTTATATCTCTCGATTCAATAAAAAATATATGAAAATGGATAACCTGAAAAAAGAACTAAAAATAGGGCATATAAGATTTCACAATGATAACACTTAGAGAAATGAAGAAAACAAACGAGGTAAATGGAGCAGAATCCAAAACCCTATCCTTTCTTTTCTTTAAATGGATGAATAAATGGAGGAGTATTGAGTTTTTTATTGGAATTGTTTGACGATACATACCTCCACTTACTAGAAACACAAAATAAAACTGACCGGTTACAATGGACCATTTCCAACCATAACTGTTTTGATCACTGAACTGTTACTGCATGACTTGAACTGCATTCCCAACACAATTTCCACTTAATCATGGTCTGTCTGGTAATTATTACCTATCATTATATCCCTGAATTATTTATATTATGATTCTTAATTCCATTTTTTGATTCATTACGAGCTATCCGGTCATGAAACATTAATTACTGGAATTCCAGAACTTTCTTCTTTACCAACACTAGGCCTTATAGGGAGATGTCATAGGTCTGGTACAAAACACTTCTATCCAAACATACTCATAAGAAACCATAGTTATACTCCCACGACTCCGTGTAATTATCGTATTGAATTTGACCAACACCCACATCTAGAGGATTTCCAATTTAATAAGACCCCCCAAACCACCTCTCATCACCTGTCCCTAGGTTTCTTTGCCATCTGAATTTAATTCAGAAACATTAAACCAAGTGACACCACTCAGACACATTAACAATGAAAACTACTTAAAGCGACCACCACATGATTTATAGGTACATGGTGTCTTCCCACCATATTAATTCTCAAACCACTAAACCATGAGCACTATACTACTATACATCACTTCTAGTTTCACATTGAAATGTTCAAGCTTTGATTGCTTTATTTAAGACATATCTCACTTGAGCTCACTTGAAAACTCCTTATGAAGCAGTGCCACATGAAAACCGCTACCTCCATTTACAAATCAACCACCACTGTTAATCTAGTCCTAAAAATTTAAACTAAAGGGTCATAACCAAAACACACTCTTCATTATTAATACATCTTACACAAAGAAATCTTAGCTCACAACATGCACTAGTTTACTGAAATTCCAGTCAGAACGCTTTAGGTTGACCTGCTTAGAGGACATCCAAATTGATGGCCAATGCCTTTATTTGAAAACCAAATCATATTAACATAAATTGAGAAGTTATATCGTGATAATTGAGATGAACCCACTGAATTCAAAAATTGACTCATGGTGTGATTTAATGGGTGCATACTCAACCAACCATTTCAACATCATGCTACATTACAAGAAAATATGTGATATCAATCTATCACATTTCCTAGATTTCACATGCAGCCCGAGTCTAAATATAATTTCCAAACCTGATTCAAACTCATACCTAATTCTTAAATTCAACACCTCCTACATGTCTGGAAAACTTGAATTTTATAGCTCACAAACTTCTGAAAGTCATTTTGACCATTCATGACTATTCTTTCTACAAACACTCTCCCAAAGGTTACATTTTCCATGACCTGTGTGATTCTCCCCACCATAGGATTTTAATATTCATCATTTTAATAAAAATAGGAATCTAATTCCCATGAAAAACAATATTTCCACCACTAAACATGGTTTTTGGATGTGAGTCAACATAATTATACCATGTTCCATCACGACAATCCATCCTTGGCATACGCTGAAGCCTAATCTAGAACTAATATTCCATCCTTGAACAACCCGTGGTTCACTTCCTACCACATAGATTTACATCATCTACTTAATAATAAATAGAAATGGTCTATTCATAATCACATGCATTATGCAATCCTCATTCCATGTGCACACATTCAATCAACATCAATAACTACATCTTAAACTTTAACCCAGATTGATGATGTTATAAAACTCGATCCTCTTACATAGTCATCCATAGAACTGGGATAACTTAGATTTTCTACTAAAAACTCTGGTCTACATCACTCACCACAACATAGTTAATACCCAGGTAACCTCACTCAGGGAGTGATAGGTTAACAAAACCTTTTTAGATCCCATAACCCTAAACCAAGTAGTTATGTGATGATACCCCTCAAGGTGTTACCTGTGATTTCACCCCTCAAACTCTCAGAGACTAGAATTTTTTTCAAAAAACACCACACAACCCTCTCCACCAAACCTTAGTTAAATAGAAAATTTATATGATAATTAATACTAAATTGATGTTACATCGATGAAATGGGAACACCCATTTAATATAATTCATAGGACCAATGACACTGTGCATTCTTGGTATTTTCTAGCCTACTCAAAAAATCAAACCCAAGTGTCACGTTATCCTACATAACCATTTAACATGGATGATGACTTCTTGAGTCATACACCTTTGAAATTAAACTCACACAACTAAATAAACTAAATAAAATTAGATTGGCATGTCAGTCCCACTAATCTCAAGCATTAAAGATGCTCATAACACCTAGAAGTTTTACTTATCTCATGATCGCCTACCAACTTGGGGAATCATTCCACAACTGGAGTCCTACTCAATCCAAAAATACATAAAAAACACATTCTATGACCAAAAACTAAAAAGATGCATCCAATGATGCTTAATATCTCCAAGGATGCTAGAAAAACTAGGTTAACCCCTCACATAACACGAGGAATCACCTCTAATTCTAGGTTTATTCCTAAAAGGTCACTAGAATCTCCCACCTAACCTATATTCCAACATAAAAAGATGTTAACTAAGACTCACTAGAAATATCCACATTCCTATAAAAGCTATATCCCAATGTAACTCTAAAACTATTCCCACAATAGGATTTTTTAAAACAATATATTTATAATGTGTTATTTAAGCTATTTCATCAGTTCAAATTTATTATAAGTATTAAGGATGGTTTCTAGGACACAAAACCAAAAAAAAAATCATTATATAAATGGGTTGGTACTAATATAACTACTAATTCATCAATTATCAATTTTTATAAGTAGAGTGGAATCGCTATGGATGATCTATCCTAAGAAAGTGAAGTTATAAGATTTAGTGGAATCCAGTTTGGGATGTTACAATGTTGTATCAATGGAGTTTTATCTTCCTAGTATTTACTATTTAGGATATTGTATACATGAGTATGAGGAATGTGTTGGATCTTTTTATGGATATCTGACTACTGTGTTAATAATACTTTCTCTAATAGGAAGTCTTATTTTCCAGAGTTCCAGTTTTTTGTTCTATTTTTAAATATTAAAGTTGTATATTATTTCTCATTGAGAGAAAAACATGTTTTTTGGATGTTGTGATTTATTCTGGATATTCAGCTCTTGGTCATTGGTGGGAGGCCATGGATTGTTTTTTCTGGTTTTATTTGTTTTTCAGGGCAGTGGTGCAGCAGAATCCAAGATTTTTTTTTTATTCTGGGCAGCTTTTCGCTGCGGTTTTAACCGCCACGAAATGTATACTGGGAGCAGTTTAAACCGCCACTAAACATAAAATAAAATTTACTTTTAGCGGCAGTTATAACCGCCGCTAAATAGGAGCATTGTGGCTGCCTCATTCCACGGTGGTTCCCGTGACTTTAGCGGCAGTTTTACGACCGCTGGAATGTGAGTTTATTCGCAACGGTTATAACCGTCGGGAATAAAGTGAGATCCAGGGCTCGTAAAACTGCCGCTAAATTTAGGAAAACCACCATGAAATGAGGTACCTACGACGCTTTCCTGAAACTGCCGCAAAACGTTAAAAACCGCCACTAATAGATTTCCGATGCCCTATTAGGTGACGGTTTCTTTAAACTGCCGCTAAACGCAAAAAAACCACCGCTAAATGGTTATTCTGTTGTAGTGATACTTATGAAGTTCCAATGAATACTGAAATTTGTGGGCGTTATTATATGGTGATAATTTGTAATATAAATATCATGGATATTCTAACTACATATAGGCTGGGTATCATAGTGATGTAAATATTTTCTATGTAAGTTGATTGTCATATTTATTTCAATTATATCAACTTGATCTAACATCATAATTATGTTTGTTTTTTATTATATATATATTCATACACATTATATTTAGTATGAAATGATATCTATGTATGGATTCATGGATTCCCAATTTATTTCTCTTATAACCCAAAAAATACTAAATAAAGAAAGAACAAATTATATATTTTAATGATTTCAGAATGATTCAATAACGCGTTGGATGCTTCCTTATCTCAAAAGGTATGAAAAATATATTTCATAAAGTTTTATTTATTTTTATTAAATAAATATTTATATTATATTCTTGTATAACAATGAACATTGAATATTGGGTGTTTTTTGTCCACATAAAAGGAAAATTTACTTGATATTTTTATACCGGGGGGGGGGGTGCATGTGAGAAAACTTCATAAATATATTAGAGACATAATTTTGATTATTTTAATACTTATATATCATAATAAAATTATATTTTATTTCATAATTATCATTTTTAACAGGGAATGGAATCACTATAATGAGATAAGAGGAAAGAGGAAAATAAATATCAAATATGTGTTCACAAATGCGACTTTGTTTTAAGTATTGTAATTTAGAAAATGGTTAAAATGTAATTTCAAATTAAATTGATAACTTATTTTTAAAAATAATTTTCATAAAAAGTAAGGGGTCATTGAATGTGGATATTATTTTTTAAGATTTATGTATGAAATAATAATAACTTCAATAGTTACAAAATTCCATAATTTTGAATTTTATTATATAATTTCCATCTATTTATTTTGACATTATATTAAAAAAATGTATAACACTTTGTTTTATAATCTGTATCTTTTTATTGATCCTTACCCTTATGATGAAAACAATTTTAATTATCTTTTGGGACCATGGAAATATTATTTTTCAGCTTTAATTTAGTTTTAGTTTGTATAGATTTTGAAATATTAGACTTCAATTGCAAAGTAGTTTTAATTTTAAACAAGTTGTGATGTAAATATTTGTTATAAAATTGTACATTGGTGTAATTTTTACTGCTATTTCTATTGTTTAGATTTTATGGTTTTTCTATATGTAGGTTTGGTTGGTGTATTTTTCAAAAAATAAAATAAAAAAATTATTCATTACGTCAGTAATTTCACAACTGATGTCAATAATGAATTATTATTATTTTTTCAGTTTATTTATTGAAAAAACCAACATGAAAACCTTATGTATTTTAGGATGTTAGGTAAATTTACACATTTTTTAATGAAAAAATGTTAAATGTTCTATTTGATGATGGTTTTGTATAACTGATGTAAAAAATATTAGTTATTACATCACTTACAAGGTCTCTAAAAACCCAACATTAACAAATATATAAATTATTATATATTTACACTATAAAAAACATTGGTTAACAACGATTTTTATCGGCGGTTATCAAAACCACCTCTAAATTTCTAGTTTTTATTTATTTAATAAAGGTTTTTAAAAACCTACTTCTAATTCATGATACTTTACCGAAAATCATTATCATTTAGCGGTAGTTCATTTCATAGCGGTTTAATCCCTTACTAAATATTTAGTGGTATCTTTTATTTTTTAATTTGTTTTAATTTTTTTAAAAATTATTTTTAATTTTTAAATTTATATTTATCTATTATTTATTATTTATTATTTATTATACTTATTTATTATTTAAAATTGTAATAATATATATAAATATATCTATAAATATGTATTCACATATATTTTTCTATATTTATACATATTTATATATATTATGTGGGTATATATGTAGAAATAGATAATTATATGTATATATATACTTATTTATATTTCTATATTTCTATATTATATATTATATATTATATACTATTTAATATTTTATATTTATTATTTAGTATTCATTATTTTTAATTTTTTATTTACTTATTGTTATTTAAATTATTTATTATATATTATCTATTAAGTATTAATAATTATTTGTAATTATTTATTATTTATTATTTTAAATAATTAAGAATTGTTGATTATTAATTATGAATTATTTACTAATTATTAGTATAAACGGTTTGGGGTGAGGCCCCTTTATTAAGAAAAAATCAAACCCCTATTTAACTAGGTTATAGTAACTTAGGAGATGTCAAGAGACCTAAATCAAATAGCCAAAAGGTCCAATAGAAACCAAAGAAAAAGGCCAAGAAGCTCCACTGACAACAACATGACAAGGAGGCCCATAAAGTCATAGATCAAATGAGAAAAGACCCCAAGGCCCAAGGGTTTTGACAACCCTAATCTGTCTGACACGTGCCCTAGTCGCCGCTAAGTAATTGACCACCATCCAAGCTTCTGTTGTACTTAACATCGTCATTGTACTGCACAAACAATTCTGCCACCCTCCCTTCATTTTTTGTGCCAATTCCACAACACCATCACTTCCCAAAGCACTTACCACTTAGAGATTCCCATTGTGGCCCGCGACACCTGTCGCTGTCCAGTCCACTGCTTATTGTCGACCCCCACCTTGTCGTCGGTCGGCGTCGCCGCCAGCCCCTACATTGAGCAAGGATGTGTTTTCTCTTCCAACCCCCACAAAATTGGGCATTATTCTTCATTGTCGAACCCCAAAACCGGTGGGCGTCATTCTCAATCATCCCTCCCTCACCAACCTCTGCTTTAAATGAGGGGTTTTCTTCACCGCCACCCGCAGCTTGCCCTGCCATTGGGAAGGGGTTAAAAACTCATCACCAATTTCATTAATGTCTGAATCATGCAAGGATTGTTTTTTGACCTCCAAAACGAATGAAGGCCTCCCTTGGCCACAACACATGGCCCACTTCTTCCATCCAGTGAAAGATCAGCGTTCATCAAACCCCACAAATGTGGACCTTTGACCTATGGCCTTCCTCTCGAGTGATCCTAGCTCGCTGTTGAGCTAGGGTTTGATGCCGCACTTGGCCTTCCCCTCCATAGGAGGCTCTCCATCACCCCAACATTAATTATTAATTATATATATATGTCTATATTTATATTTTTTTATATATATTATGTGGGTATATATATATATGTATATATATATATATATTTATATGTGTTTATATATATATATATATTAAATTATATATATATTTTTGTGTATTTATATATATATTTATGTAAATTTGTTTATAATTATATATATTAATAGATATTTAGAAGTATTTATGTGTATTTATGTATATTTTTATATATTTTTGTTTATTTATATACACATTTGTATATATATATATTGTGTGTGTGTATTCACGTATCTTTATATGTGTTTATATATATATATATATGTATGTATTTATGTATATTTATATGTATGTATGTATATATATATTTTATGGATATATATATATATATATATATGTTTATACGTATATATATATATATATGTTTATGTTTATTTATCTTTCATTATATATAATAATATTTAATATATATATATATATGTGTGTGTGTGTGCGTGCGTCTTTAAATATATTTATGTTTATCTATTTATATTCATATATATTTATATATAATTATATGTATTTATTTATATTTATATTTATTTATATTTATTTTAATTTGTTTGAATTTATATTTATTTATATATATCATGTGGGTATATATGTACTGTTATATTTAACAATACACACACACACACACACATTTTTATGAATATATATATATATAAATTTATTTATATTAATATATACTAATAGATATTTATATCTATTTATGAATATTTATATACATTTATATATATTATGCCGATGTATATATACAAATATTTATATGTAATTATATTTTTATATGACTATATTTATAAATTATGAATAAATATATGTAGAAAAATGTATGCATTTACATGTACTTATATGTGTATATATTAGTATATTATAGTATGTTTAGTCACCACATGAATGATTTGGTAAAATTGTAATGGATTTGTAGAATAACCAAGAAGTAAGGGGTTCAAATCTCACCTTGGACATATATATGCTTGATTTTACAGGGTGGGTTTGGTGGGTCAGGTCATGGTGGGCCTAGGCTAGGGTGGGATTGGGTTATAAATAATAAGTAATAAGTAATAAATAAAAGAATAAGAAAACATCCAATAAATATTTTATATGGGTATAAACAACTACTAAATAAAAAACACCAAACCACTTCGAAAAGATTCCTAACATGCAAATATGCAATGCTTTTAGAAAGGGTCACACATCATTTAGTTATGGTTTTAACTATTGTTAAATGCCAAAACAACTACCATGAATCCCCTTTTTCTTGTAGTATTATAATATAAAGTACTTATATATATATATATGGTAGATTAAAAATGGAAAACAACTCACACACCCAGGTCTCTAGTGGATCCAACCACATCTCTCTCCACACGGATTAGTGGGCATCCACCAGACCAAATTGTATTACATATATGGCTCGAAGGACCTTGATGTTCGGCCCTTGAAGGCCCTTAGTTTTCTAACCTTAAGTCCCTGGAATTATTGGTTTTTAAAGGCCCACAATTGGGTGGCCCGGTTGAAGGCCTTTGATTTGACAACTCAGTGGCCCATGATTCCTTGGCACTTGTTTGGGTGACCTAAAGGCCCTTAATTTTAATCCCCCCTTGGAGTTCCTTGACTAGTTTTCCCCTAAAGGCCCTTAATTTTATTATTTTTTTTGTGTTTGATTTCATCATATCATAATTCTATTTCCACAAAAAAGTGGTAACAAAGACCCTGAGGTCAAAATGGTTGTGTTTTAGAGAGGTTTTTTGGTGATCAGAAAATTTAAGGTGGTCATAATTGATTTTTGAATCCATATTTGTGAAGAGATCATTGAGAAAATTCCAATGGCAAAAACGACATAACAAATAGAGCTAAAATGAAGTATGTAGAGGTGGTCAAAAATTGGGTCAAATCCTAAGTGCTAAAATAACCCTTTAATGGATAATACAGTGTTGTTCATGCTGGAGAATAATTTCCATTAGGTTTTCTGGTGAGTATTCCAATGAGCCATGTCAGCGCCCCCACATCGGCCGATCTTGACTGCAAAAACTATTTTGGAAATATCATGGCCAATAAGAGTATATTTTTAGTGATCAATGAGTCGTTTCTAGCTATTTTTATATTTTAGGACACAACTGTACGGTTATATTATTTATATTCTCAGTACAACATTGGGAAAAAAATTATGGTAAGATCACTACTTTTAATTATGCCATCTGGAAACACAAAATTGAATATCTTTTTTTACATTAAATATTTATGTAAGCTCATAGTAGAGGCTACTAATACTATTGCAGATATATCAAAGATACCAATAGAAGTTAGTCAATTTAGTTAGAATGTGTCTACTAGTACCCTTCCAATTAATATAGAGTGGGCCACATTCACCAAGAAGTGTGATTCCATAATTAGAAAGTGGATCAACAAGATTATCTTCTATAATTTCACAAACAAACACAATGCTTCTATTATATGTTTTTTTGGAAAAGATGTTTTCAAGGGAAATTGTACTGAATAAATCAAAGATGATACAAAAAATTTTCAACTAGAAGTATAAGGATGGGAACAATGTATCAGAGCACATGATAGAGTTCTAAGGTATTTTTGATTAGTTGAATTCCATGAAAATGATTGTTGATGACAAGGTTTAAGCACTGTTGATGTATAGTTATTTACTAATGACCCGGGACACACTAATTATGTTGGTCTGTAATTCAACTCTAGATGGAAATATCACTGTGGAAATAGCGAAATATAGAATGTTGGATGAAGAATCTAAATGGAAATATGAGGCATGTACAATGAAATTAGAAGCTCTTTTCACTGAAAGACAATGGAAAAATGGATAATAATAAGTAGAGGAATAGAAACCTTGGAACAAATTTAAAAAAGTAGGAAATGATCCAAATCCCAATAAAAATTTGACATGAAGTGAAACCACTATGGAAATCCTAGATACGTCATCCAAGATTGTATGAATCTGAAGGAAGAGCAGAGAAATAAGGAAGGAAAAACCTGAAACAATGATGTTGTAGTTTTTAATGAAGATATCATTATTTTCTATGAATATGGTTAGGTCAATCTTGCAAGCCAAGACTCGACATGAGTGATTAATTCAGGAACCTCCTACTGTGTAACCATTATAGGATATTTCTTCTCATCTTACACTTAAGGGAATTTTGGACACGTGAATATGAGAAATAATGGTGCATCAAAAATCATTGGTATTGGTAATATTTTTCTGGAGACTAATATTGGCTGCAAGTTACTGTTGAAGGATGTGGGAAAATTCTCATCAATATGATATCCAATAGAATTATTTATGATGATGGATATGTTAGTTACTTAAATGATGAGAAATGGAAAAATACTAAAGGTAACATGATAATTTCTAATGGAAATAAAGATACTTCTCTTTATCTCATAGATGCCAGGCCGTGTGGAGGTGAAGTTAATATAACTAGAAAAGAGGTTCCTATAGAAGTTTATCATAGACACCCTAGTCACATAAGTGAGATAGGAATCATAATTTTCTCTAAGAAAAATATCTTACTAGGAATAAAAGGTACACATTTGGATACTTGTGTGGACTGTAATATGGGAAAACAACAGATTATAATTTCATGGTTATTTACCATCCAAAAAAGTGATTTTTTTAGATTTGATTCACACTAATGTTGATATTATGAGCACTAAGTTGATGTGTGGTTCTATTTATTTTATTACCTTAGTAAAGTGAAATTATTTTCTTTGAAAACTAAAGATCAAGTGTAGGATATTTTCAGTTAGTTTCATGTGAAGGTGGAATGAGAAACATGAAGATGGTTAAAGAGTGCGTGTGAAGACAATTAAGGATAGTATCGTGGTCCATTTTAGGAGTAATGCAGGAGTTTTAAAATCAATCTAGAAAAATTAGTTCTGAATATACCTCAGCATAATGACATTTTTGAGAGGATGAAAAAAACAATTTTTGAGAGAGTTAGATGTATTCTATCAAATTAAAAGCAACAAAATACCTTTTTGGGGGAGGAAATGGGGACCCTAATTAGTCTTATAAAACTTTATACATTGTTTCCCTAAACTATGATGTTCCAGAAATGATTTGGATATGTAAATATTTTTTATACAAACACTTGAGAGTATTTGATTGTAGGGAATTTCTTTACATCCCAAATAATGATTGAGTAGAGATGGAAAGAAACAGAAAGTAGTGTATTTTTGGGATATGCTCATGAGGAATTTGGATATTGAATTTGGAATATTTTCAGTAATAGGATCATCAAAAGTATAGATGTGGGGTTTCTTAAGAATCATAAAATTGAAGATTTTGAGAAACCAAAAAATGAAAAGAAGCTGGAGCATGAAGAAATTCTAGTGAATCTAGAATCAGACTCATCACCATTAGTTTCATCTAGTGTGATATAGATTCATGGAACCAATGATACATCACTATCAGGTAATATTTATGTATATCTTGATATGTCTCCATCATATGATATTTCAGAATTGATTACCCCAAACCATAGTTGAGGATATCCACTAGAGAATGAAAATTTAGTCTTAGATACTCATCACATGATTATGTAATGCACACTGATGAGGGAGAGTCAAATAGTTATAATGATGAGATCATGAGTCTATGGAAGATGGAATGAAAAAGGCCATGCAAGGGGAGATGACATCTTTACACATGAACTACACATTTTATTTGGGGGAGTTACACATGGAAAGAAGGAACTCAAGAGTGGGTGTATAAAATAAAAGGATAAGATAATAGCTCATAGTCATGTTATAGAGACTAAATGGATATGAATGGATTCAAAAAGAAGAAATGTATTGACTTCAATGAAATTTTGGTAATCTTGATGAATATATTTACATGGAGAAACTAGATGGATTTCAGGTGAAAGTTACATAATAACTAGTATGTAAAATTATGAAAAGTTTATATGGTTTGAAATAAGAAGAGTGATAATGGTACATGAAATTCAACTCATTCATGGAAAAAATGAGTAAAAGAGTATGACTTCCGATAAAAATATTTTCATGAAATAATTTTATGATGGTGATTTAATTATCCTTTTGCTTTATGTAGATGATTCATTGATTATTAGTATATATATCACCAAGATTGATAGACTAAAAAAGTAATTGAAAAAGTATTTTGAAATTAAGGAATTTGGATACACTACTAAGATTCTTGGTATGATGATTATGCATGATTGTATAAATCATATGATCTATTTATCTGAGGAACATTAAATTGAGAAGGCCTTAGAAGTTTCAAGATGAGGAAGAAAAAATAGTTAGTATTCCAGTTTAAATTCACTTAAGTCTTATAACTAGTCAAATATCATCAACTAAATAGGAGAAAAAATAGATAAATTCCTTTATAAGTTAGTAGTTGACAATATCATGTACACTATGGTGTGAACCAAACCAGTCATTGGTCATGAAGTGGGAATTGTGATTATATTATTTTAAAATCCTAGAAATGATCAATGTATAATAGTCAAAGTGATATTGAAGTATTTTCGAAGTACATCCAATCATTATTTATGTTTTGGAAATGGTAAAATTATTTTGGAAGGAAACATAGATGCTGATATGGATGGATATTTATACATGAGGAAATTGATATTTGGATACTATATATCATTTATTGGGGCACCTATCACATTGATATCATGACTTCAGAAGTGTATTGCCTTGTCTACCACAAAAGCAGAGTATATTGCGGTCACTAAAGGATGTAATGAGATGTTGTGGATGAATAAGTTTTTACAATAGTTGGGATAGATTCAGGAAAATTATATTTTCTATTATGATTGAGTGTTATTAATCTTATCAAGAACTTGAAATTCCATTCCAGTTCTAAACAAATTGATGTGAGATACCATTGGATTTGAAATGAGTTGGAATAAATATTGTTTAAAGTTTATAAAATCCACACCAATGATAATGAGGCTGATATAATGATAAAGTTTTTAACAAAAGAGAATCTAGAAGCCTACAAAGATACTGTAGGTCTAGTTTTGATACCAAATTGGACACGAGGGGAAGATTTTTGGAGGACACTCCCATTTTGGGGGTAAATCATGGAGTCTTTGTGAGAGTATTTTTTTGAGGTTTCCTTTTTCATCTACAACATGGAAAAATACTTCCAGTAGTTGCATCTTCTATAGGTGGGAACCAAACTAGTATTCCATTGAATATTGAATAAATCTAGTGGTGGTATAATATTCTTTGGATAGATGAACAAATAAAGAAAGGATCTATTTTTATTTCTTTAAAATAGGATGGAATCCCATGAAATTGTAACAAAAAAATATACTTACTGTAATCATGATCCAATGACATTTCATCTAGAGATAGAAATAATGGAATTATTCCCTCCTTATCCTATGGACATAGGAACATCGGAAAACCATGTAAATCCTTAATGTTCTTATATTTTTATTCTATGTCTGTGTTTGATTTCCCCATCTCATATTTTCATTACCCCAACATTCTGGCGATCCTTGTATGAACCCCTCGTGGAACCACCACATTTAAATGCCTTGGCTCGTTGCTTTCATTCAGTCAGATCGAAATCTAGTACACCATAGAGGACTCTAGGTAGTGGATGTTTCTAGTCACATGAAAGCATTGAGATCTCATTAAGGTTCGATCCAGTTATATTGATCGGGTTCTCCTTAGGAAAAATTTTCGAGTTAGGATTTCTTATTTTTTTAATTATATAAGATTAGGTTTTTTGATTTTGGGAAATGGTAGGGGCCATCGCTAGATAAATTGTCACTGGATAGTGAAGGGATAGGCTCAAAAAAATCTTTATTAAATAAAAATACTAATTACATATAAAGAACATTAAAACAAAGAAAAAAATACTAAGAACAATCAATTAAGTAACTCTAGATCGAGCACTCATGCTGTGATGAGAGAAGCATCCACCCCAACCATGAGAATGTAATACTCTTCTCTATATTTTTACCTGAATCCAAAACCCATATCCATCATCTAGAAGTACAACATCAATAACATCTATCATTTATTCTTATCCAAATACACGATCATTACTTTTACCGTCCTCCTCACTACTACCTGATGAAAGCAACTCAAAAAGAATTATGAGTACTTACTTCACAAGAGGTTTATCCTTAATAGTATGAATAAGATCATAGCCTTTATTAGAATAGGAAATATTTTCTTTTTTCCCTATAATTATCCAAATTTGGAGTCCCATTAACACACCTATAAAAACAACCAACCACTTTATCATTACTATCCAAAGGAGAATAAACTTTGTACATCCTTACCTATTCAGAAAGAGAGACCAATCCATGTCCCAAAAAAGTATATGGAACACTAGATAAAAAATTTGGGTTTAAGTTATTAACAATTTCATTAATTCTATATTCCATAGTAGTTGAGAAATAGTAGGGATCTACATGCCAATGGCAGATACATCCCCATCATCACCTACCATTCTTGAGGTAGATGATTCTATAGAAACATGTTTTATTTTTTCCTACCATCAGCAGGTTATAATACCAATCCATGACTCGGATGAATCATAGAACCATAATAGAGGGTATTCATAGGTGTCTGCCCACTTTCTATAGGATTTAAATATCTTCCCCCCTTGACCGAGCCACTGGATGACTGAGGGTAACTGGAGGAGAGGAAAAAGATGATGATTCATTTATAGCCAAAAACCCGATCATATAATCCATATGGGATCTAAGAGGTTTAAAAGAATAAATATTTTAGGAAGTAATAATAACCTTAACATGGACTATCTCAGGGGTAGACATAAAATTATCTTGAGAAATAGTAATGTGGGCATTTTTAGTCTTGTATGTGGCCGCATCCAACCTTGCCTTCCCTTTACAATTTTTAAAAGAAATCATTTTTTCTTGTCATAGGTTATAGTAAAAATCATCTTGTGCACAAAACTCCATGTCAACTTGACCATCAGTAGATTCCTCACCATCCTCTTCACCTCTTATGTTCTTAGTTAAGGTATATTGGAAAGAAAAACCAGCAACATCCAAATTACCTTCATCTGTTATGTCATTCCATGACTTCTTGGGTTTATCAACCGACTAAATAGAAGAAACTAACAAAGTTTCATTATAAGGAGAAGAAGTGGGAATAATCTTAGTTTCTATACATCTTTTATTATGAGGAGAATTTTTCGAATCAGGCAATCAGTTACCCTGAGAATAACATGAAATACGATGTGCAAGGGGCTATCCACTTTTTGAAATCAATTGCTAGAAAATAGAGGACTGGGAATAATCAGTAGTGGGATGATCTTGGTCTTGGTTTTACATGTATTGGGAACTATCATTACTATCCTTTCTTAGTTAGTGTTGAAGATCACGACCTTTTAATTGATAGTGAGAACAAAAGATACCCCCCACAATTATCTTTCGAGTGTCCAATAATTTGACAAGAATCACAAAACAATAACCTTTTTTTTCAAACTCAATCATGCAGTTAATCTCATCCAGAGGTGTGGAGAGAACAACCTTATCTATCAAATTCAAACTAAGGTCAAATTCAACCAAAAACCTTGAAAAGTGATCAAAATTAACCATCTCGGTGGTAGTGTCCATCCTAATTGGAGTGCCTATTGCAGAAGCAATATCAAATAATATTTTTGGATGCCGTAATACCCAATTTAAACTATGTATTTTGATCCAGACCCATGCTCAGGTTTCCTTAAGGTCATTAAGGTTGAAGTTCAAATTCCAATCATGAAATTGTAGGCTACTCGACCTCGAATAAATGTATATTTACTATATTTATAAAAATATATATATTTATATAATTATAAATATATTTTATATATAAATATATTCATGAATACATATTTATATAGTTATATGAAAACAAATACATATATATATATAAATATATATAATTACAAAAATATATTTATAATTATATCTATAAATAAATATTTAAAATTATTTAAATATATTTATAGTAATATAAATATTTTTATAAAAATATATTTATATAGTCATAAATATAATTGTAATTATAAATATATAATTATAAATATTTATTTATAAATAAATATTTATAACTATATAAATATAAATATGTATATAAATATAGATGTATATATTTAAAATTATATAATCATTAATATATATTTTTAAATAAATTTAAATTATATTTCTAAATATATTTATAAATAAATTTCAAATATAATTATATAAATATAATTATAAATTTATTTATAAATACATATTTAAAATTCATTACATATATTTATAATTGTGTAATTTTTTTTTATAATCATATACATTTATATTTATTTATAAATATACACATTTAACTATTTATTTTAAAAATTTTATTATATTAGTTATATTATTAGATATTAATTATATTATTAATTATTAATTATTAATTAGTTATTATTAATTATATTAATGATATTATTATGAAAAAGTCCTGAGTGTGGGTTGGCAAGCTAACCCATACCCAAAAAAATTTATTAAAAAAAATAATAGAAAACAAGAAAACATAGAGGAAAAAAGGGCTTGGAAAAGCAAAAATTACCAAATCATAGAAAACAAGAGATTAACTCCTACTGCACCCTCTAGATCCCATATTCTTGGGATTATGACCTCTACCCTTTGGATTTCATTCTCTCTGTTATGATTTGTTCCTTTGAGGAAGCTCCATCTCATCATTCGATAATGAGATATAGGAATCATATTAAATGATGCAACTTTTGTATTTCCAAGAGAGATCCCTAAAGTCCATCTCTGAGTTTTCTCGATAGCTATATTATATATTTTTCGATATCAACTTCTGAACTATGAAGTAATCTCAATAAAAAAAGGTTTATGGTTCCATTATGGAAAACGTTGCTTCATGTTTCAATTCAATACAATTTTCAAAATCAACATTAAGGCCCTAAGGAATCATTTAACTCTCACAATACTTCAGTGGAGTTTTGGAAATCATTGTGCTTGAAGATTCAAATTATTTTATCAAGGACATCCTAAAAAAATCATAAGAAGATTTCATAATGTCAAAAAAGTGGACTGAATAAAATCCCTCCACATTTCCAGCACCCTCCGATTGAGTACTGGATGGATGAAGAGCCTACAGAGGTATTATAATAGCCATGATATCTGTCCCAACCAATGTTTAAGTAGAAAAATTAGGACCATCATTGTGAACTTTCACCTTTTTACATACATTATTCTACCATGATTTCTTGGGAAGTACCAACTGAAAAACTTCATCATCAACAATATTTGTTTTTACCTTTCTCTTGGTTGTGACATGCATATCCTAATTCAGATCATGATCAACTAATCAATAAGAAGTATTCTCATTATCCCTAAATATTGCATCTGATTCATCATATCTAGTGGGTGCAGGGATAACAACCTCATCTAGTCTGGGACCCCCCTATAGAATATTTCCAAAAGAGGGGAAAAAGGAGAAAAGATGATGGGGTCAGAAAAGAAAAACTATCCTCATCAGATAAAAACTAGTTAGAGGAATTTTTTTTACAATCTTAGCCTTGGTATCTAGGATAACATTATGATGATCCCCCAATTTATTCAACCATGAACACGACCTCAACCTATTGGATGTTAGCCTCTCCTCCAGTCTAAACATGCTACTAGATATTTTGATCCCTTCAAGTCACTCTCAATACCACAAGACTTCTTTATTATATTTTGAATATATTGAGAATTAATTTGAACATTTTATTCATCATAAATATATTTAGGTTCATTGGGTGAGTCTATCACTCTAAAGAAGTTGGAAGCATACACTTGTGCCTTGGTAATATTTTAATATTTAGATATTTGATCATTTATCATGACCCGTAATCATGTCTACATGAAAATGCATCCACTACTTGCATAGTTTTCTACACTAAAGTCTTAGAAAAGAGTTCATCCATTTGACATGGAGTGGGGTCCAATAGAGCTTAAATTGTTGGTGTAGCTTCCTTATAAAAATTGATATTTCTTGATGTTCCCACCCTATCCTGATGATCCAAGAGACCTGATTATTCCCCTGATACAACTGAAAGACCACTAGGATGATATAAGGATATGTATAAATAGTTTGAGGCCCCTTGACCATAATTTCCAAGGTAGTCTAATAGAAGGGTTTCCCTTGGCTTATTCCATCATTGTATTATGGATGAGAGCTTTGGAACTAGTTACATCTTGAATTATGGAGCCAACAACATCCACTACAGTATATTGATCATCTTATTTTAGAGCCAAGTCAATAGTTGTCACCGAGATGTCCAACCCATTTAAAGTTTTTAGGGAAGAACCTTGATTTTATACCTAAATTGGAGTCTTATGAACAACAAGATTAGATTGAATATTAGAAAAATTACCTTACTATTTCATGGAAATCTGATCCCCATCATATCCATTAATGAGAATCTTTTCTACATTATTGAAGGATCATTTGAATTTCTGATAGTAAGGTGAAATTTCCATATTATTTTTCCCTTTTCTAAGGATAGAGGTAAGTATATTATTCTATTTATTTATATTTCTATAAACAATGTATTTTATATATATTTCTAGATCTAATTAGTTATGGGTATTCCCTCTATATTCCACTAACTCATCTTTAGTGATTTCATCCCATGAACATGGCTGGTCCTGGTTGAGTGGAGATCTCCCCTACTCCTGACAAACAAGCACCCTATGAGGAGTGTTTCCCATACACTGAACTTTAGTAAATTTTTAATAGAGTCTTGACCACCAATAACCACACCATTTTGAGGTTCAGGTTGAATGAAATTACCTGAAATGTCAATCTCCAAGCCCAAAACTTTCTACAAGGATGTAGAATATATCTCTATATCATCATAACTAAGATCATACACCACTAGAATATAAGTCCTAGGAGAATCGACCCTTACATATTTCTTTCCAGGATCCTTATGCTTAAAAGGAACCACCTTTTATTATAGAATCCACTTGTAATATTCTTCTAGGTTCCCTCTTAGACCATACTTCAAACATTTAATCATTTTCAACAATTATCTTTCAGACGATGAATTGAGTTAAATTCCTCACAAATATGGTGTAACTTTTCATACTCAACTCTGAGGTTGATCTCATTATCTTGATTTGAAAGGATTACCTTATCGATGTGGGTTTCACTAACATCTATATTAATAAGAATTTTGGTATAGTGACCAAATCTTACCATTTCTATTTCCCTATGAAGGAGAATAGGGAAACCTATTGATGCTACAATGTCATGGAGGACTGTTGGCGGCTAGAGAATCTAGTTGAGAGTATAGATCCGTATCTAGACCTACACATACATGTTCATGACATTAGACAAATTAAAATCGAGTGATCATTCATGAATGAGAAACAAACTAGGTTTTAATAACAACAGACCAGGGATACAAGCCTTTTTTTTGAGTCCCTTAGAAGGGAAGAGATAGTGATAGAAACCACACCCATGTAAGACACAACTCTAATTAGAAAATACAAAAAATGAAAAGATTTTTCTTACCAGCTCATCCTACCACCATGGATTTTTCCACGAGGTTGAATGATCCTTCCAACAATTGATTTTTTACACATCGCCAATATTTTAGAGACCACATTGGAATTATCCTTAAGATTAACCATTATGTAACATCTTGTTACCTTCTATCAGGTACTTATTGAATCTTATTTTATTTTCCTTTTTGTTTGGGTGCATTTTGGGCCTTTCAGGGATGAATAAATTTTATTTGGGAAAATGAACTAAAGTTCATGGGTGTATTTTTTTTGAATTAATGGAGTCTGAGTATAAATCTGTGAAGGGTTTTATAGGGTTCATTTTTGGGTATAGGGGAGTTTACATTTGTTTGGGTGGTTCTACAAGATTCTATTTCTGGATGCTAGTTGGTGAAAGAATTTATTCCATACATATTTCTATTTATGACTTATATTGTATACAATCCATAAACCATGAAAATTTATTATTATGAAAAAATGATTTAGGTTGTAAAGAATGAACTTATATCATAAATTTGTAAACCAATATTTTTAACTCGAGGTGATACATTTTTTGGTGTATGTGAAACTAGATGCATTTACATGATAAACCCTTTATTTATGAAACAAATTCCTTATTCCTAATATTTTTTACTTTTTCTGATCACCTAATTTCTGTAGGAATTCTTCATGTGATTCTCCTAAGAACCCTAGGCATCCTATTGTGTGCATTTAGTGATTTCTTACCTTTCAAATGTATTGGCTTAGAATTAAATCCCCAGTGAGTTTCCTCACTTTCATTTTCTTCCTCTATTCATTATCCCTATTTAGAAGTGGTATTTTATCATGTTTTCAAATGGAATCAGAGTTAATCTCGATGTTTCATGATATAAGATTTCCTTATTGGTCTCCTTTACCTTCATTATTCCTTGGCGTTTTCCCATTGTAGTTTTTGATTTGATCGCTGATTAATGGTAGGTGGTTCCAAATTATTTTTACCTACAATTGATACCTTAAATTGATTAATTGAATTTAAATGAATTTTTAAATGACTGAAAACATGGATTTCAAGTGATTGATGGATGGTTTTGAAAAATTCATGAAGATTGTGAAAACCCACCAATTTCAATGGAATTGAAATTGTTGGGTGGACTTGAGAAAAAGTGATGGATTGATTTGGAAAATTTATTTGATAAATTTATTTGATATCAATTAAATTGAAATATGATTTTAAAAGGAATGAATTTATGAAAACCCATGATTTGGTTTTGAAATAAGAAATGCATGTTGAAAAATAATGTGGAAAATTATATTTTGAACTGATTTGAAATGATTGATTTACCAGTATTGATTGATTGATGGATTGAATCACATGCGAGCCTAGGTAGTTAGTGGGATATTAGAACATTCATGCTAGGATATGCCCCCCTATAACTTTATTAATGGTGAAAACACTGATATAAACATATTACAAAAGAATTGTTTCTTTGAGGGGGAGTTTCATTCCAATGTCTCGAGTCATTGGATGTGTTCAAAAATTGATCTGAGATCACTGATGAGTAGTGTGAGGATCCTATTAAGAGAAACTAAAATACCATAGGTCTTGATACATGTTTTGATGATATAACTGATTTAATGATTACATGCCATTGATTTATAGAACTTTCTTATTCATGCCAACTAGTTTATATAATTTTTTATATAAAATGTTCATTTAAGACTATTTTGATATATCTTTTATCTTTTTGAATTGAAACCATGTTTTGTTGAAAATATTTGAATGTAATCTCATGCCTTATTTTATTTAAATTGAAATAATTTTTTTTAATTGTTACCAGATTTATTAAGGAACACTTGGTGAGACCCTACTAGGCTTTATAGCTCACACCTAACCTTTTACTTTGGGAATTTGTAGATTTTCTTATGCCAATTCTGAGCAAAGGAAAAGCACCAATTAGAGGTGGTGGATGTTCTTAATCCTTAGGACCTAAAGTGATGGAGGTGATCAGTGGAGATGTGATCCAATTGTTATATGGGTTTATCTTTAAAATTTATATGGGTGTATTTTTTTGCCTTTTGATGATATAATATTTGAGTACAATTTTACCTTCTTGATTATGGTACTTTCTCTATTTTGAGTATAGAGAATACAGAATTGTTTTTTTATATTTCATTGTTTTCTGGAAAAAACTATTCCCTATATATTCTCATATGATGGTAGGTTCTAGTCAGAAAATTGTGGGGATCAAGAATTCTATTCAGGACATGTCAGATCCAACTCAGGTTTCAGGGTACTAGGGTATCTGAGTTGTTTTGTGAAAAAGGTGATATCAAAGGTGAAATTTTTGTATCTTACCTTGATTCCATTATATAGTCAGGTTGTCCTAGTATGTAGGAGGTTGGATTTATGGGTCTTAGGAGGTAGTTGTGAGTGAGTATCTAGCCATATCTCATCTTAAAGAATGTAAATTCACCATGGGTGTTGGGGAAAAGTGTCCTAAGGAATGTTTTGATCTATTTTCTAGACTTATACTTACTTTTAATTTGAGTATTTTGAAATCCCGATCTTTATTTATGCTTTATAGAATTGATATTCCCATGAATCTTATTTGAGTAGGTAATCTGTATATCCTTACTGATATTTTTAGTGTTGTTTGTTGTTGTTATGTATCACAATTCCTCCTAAAATATGTTTTAATAAGCTTTAGGAAGAAGATATTGGTGAAACATAACAGAAAAATAATCTGGTTGATCTAAATCTTATTGAGATAATGGTGTTTATTGTCTAACCTTTGGGATAAGCTGTGAAACCTATTCCCATTCAGGATTTATTTATTGAACCTTGAAGAGATGAATCACGAGATAATTCTCAATAGTTTCTATATAAAAAACCACTAATATTATAAGGCTCAAATTATCATCAAGAGGCTTAGGATTGGTCAAAAAATATTGTGTTAAGTTTTGAGTTCTTTTAAATTCTTGATTTGCTTAAATTAAAGTGTGATACCTTCAATACTAAGGGGCCTAGTAGGAGATTGTGGGATTTTATGGGGATAGTGAATAAGAGTGAGGGATTGGAGTGGAAATTATTTAGGGTTATTTTCACCAATTGGTTCTATCTAGAGTCTATGGGCTTGGTAATTTCTATATAGTTTCTCAACCTCCAGTAGGGTGATCAGATAATGACACAATATCTGAGCCATTTTTCTGAGCTTGTTCAGTTTTCCCTTGAGTTAGTGACTAATTAAAACTGAAGGAGAAAAGATTTGAGATGGGTCATCATTCTGATACCAAATCATAAGTATTCTTACTGAAGCTCACTTCTTCTGTTGATATGATGGATAGAACATTCATGGTTGATCTTGACCTAACTGGTAAGTTAGTGTTTATGTGAATATCATTTCCTACCAATGGTAGTTCTATGAGTTACCTTAAATAAAGAAGAATCATGATGAGTCTCGTGATGGTTCTCAACAGAAAGCGCCATCCAAACCCCCTTTAATTCATAAAATAGACCCTTTAACTTGATTCTATTGTGGAAATGTTGGGAATTTGATATGGGTTTTCACTAAGTCACCCAAGATCTTTAGTTCATGTGGTCACTCATGCCACCTATAGATGTTCTGAAATTTCTTTTCTACTCTATGTAGTGGCATAGGCTCATCAGTTCTAAAAAGTAATGTAATGTAATTAGATGCTTCATGAACTGAGGGGTTACAGCCACAAACATCCAAAATGAAGCTTCTTCAATCATTGGAAGATTCTCCAAAGGAAGCTCATGTAGGTCCAGTGATAGTGAGAGTTACAATCACTATAACTTAATATCTAGTAACTAATTTATTTGATACTGGTGCATATCACTTGTTTATATCAACACGAGTTCTAAATTTGATGAATCTTCCTACATAGCTTCTGTCTTATGTGATTGATATTACTACTTCTATCTTAACAAAGAGAGACCATGGTATTTTGACATTTGATGTAGGTATGGGGACTTTGAGAAATTAGTCATACAATTTGGACTAATGAATTATATAATTAGTTTTCATGGATCTTATAAACCAGGTGTTTCACCTATATGTAGATTCTATTATCATGGTGTTTATATGTGAAATATTTGTCTACTTGGGGAGTGAAGAAGAGCGTGGGAAGTACTGGGGGAATAATCTAGGCTCTCTTAATGATCACTACATTTATTTTAATCCCTTAGAGTGTAGCTTCTCATTTTGATAAGTAAAGTTTCTAGGCCATGTAATCTCATAGCATGGAGTTTTAGTGGAAACCAATAAAACAAGAGTAGTTATTTAATGGGTGAACCACAAGATCATATTAAAGATTGAGAATTTATTAGGAATGGAAGGATACTACAAGAGTGTTGTCATAGATTTATCTTGGAGTTCTTCACCCATGAACAATCTTACCTATAATGAGTTAAGGGTTAAATGTATCCTAGTATGTTAGGAATACATTGTGGTGCTCAAGTTGTGATTGAACACTCCCCATATATATATCTAACCTAAATCTAGAAAAGTATAAGTGGAATAATGTGTTCAATTATGTTTGATTATTGGGTTTGTGTTGAAGTATGAAGATCATGTAGTGTCATTTAGCTCTCCCTAACATCAACCACTTGAAATAAACTACCCAAGTAAAAAATTAAAACTATTAGTGGTGATGCAAATGTCGACGAAACGATGTCACTATATATTTGAATATAAAATCATTGTTTAATCAGATCATAAGAGTTTGGACAACATTTACATCTTCAATGATTTGAATAAGAATTATCGATGATGTGTTTATAGACACACCACTCACCACAAGAACCTCAATCTTGATAGTACTAGCTCATATAATTCCACAAAATCAGAAATAAAATTACCCAAAGAAAGATAAAACCAATATTTGATAACATCAACCACTCATGAGACTTTTTATTGGTGACAGATCAGTATGGGAGTATGTAAATAAACTTTCAAGGTTTTTTATATATTCTACAAAGATATGGGTCATCAATTATGAGAAAGATCATTTCTTTGGTGATGGTCTTCACCCAGACCTTGGTACATCTCTACTTTCTTTGGGCATAACATCCATTTTGGAGGTTGTCACTAGGGACATGTGAATGGAAGCTAAATATTCTTGGAAATCGATGGTTGTTCATTCCTTAGATTTATCAGGTATGCAACAAATTAATAGTGGGAATGAAGAGAACCCAATGTGCAAGGAGTAGAGGCAGGATGAAGTATAACATGATGAAAAGGCCCATTCTTATAGAAAGAGTTCATCCATTTTGTGCTTCCAGTTTAGGGACTTTGAGGAATTTTGAGACCCATTTCTTGATATATCCTTGAATTTTTCTCTATTATGTAAATTTTTTTCATCATTATTTGTTTTTGATGATGGGGTTATAGAATATTTCTCATGTTTGATTCCTTGTTTTTTGTGTAGGCACATTGTGATATACATGGATAAAAGCTGGATCACATTACCGAGGAACACACCTCAGTATGTTAAGGGTTTGAATGAGTTTTTATATTTTGCAGTTTCTAATCGATCCGTTGAAGGGAGAATAAAATGTCCATGTTATAAATGTAAATTTAGAACATGGTTTAAGAGAGATGAGGTTTATTAACATTTAATACTGAAGCAATTCCCTGCTCAATATTTGTGTTGGATTTGGCATGGAGAATCGAACGTTATAGAAAGATTGAGCACTGATGTTAATCCACATAATGAGGTCCCAAGTTTGTTGACAATGGAAAATGAAATAAAAAACCTAATAAATGATGCATTCAGCACTGCAAGACACCACTATCAGTATCAAAACATATCAGAACAACCAGAAGAGGGTGCTACAAATTACAACGTGACAAGTGATGATTTTGAGACTGTAACACAGGCAGATCAAGATTGTCACATATCATTTGATCCTCTTCTTGCTTCTGTGGAGACAAATGTAAGAGAAAACTTCACTGAGGAAAATGTGTTTCATGATTTAGTTGATGATGGAAATCAAGAGTTGTATAGTGGGTGTTTGAAATATTCAAAGCTTTCATTTTTTCTGAAGTTGTACCATATCAAATTTCTATGTGGAATTACAAATAAGGAAATGTCCATGATATTGGAATTGATTTGTGATGCATTTCCTGAAGCAAAAATCTCAGAATCTTTTTATGATATGAAGAAAGTTGTTAACAAGCTTGGTCTGAATTATACAAAAATACATGCGTGTCCCAATGATTGTATGCTTTATTGGGGAGAGGATTCAAGTAGACAGAATTGCAAGAAATGTTCTTCTTCTAGATGGAAGGAAAAGGGTGATGTTGGAAGTCCGAATGAACATAATTTCATGGAGAAGAAGAAAAGGAGCACACCTGCAAAGGTTTTGCGTTACTTTCCTTTGAATCCTCGATTGCAAAGATTATTCATGTCATTGAAAACCGCCGAAAACATGAAGTGGAATTCTGTAGATAATAACAATGATGGGTTAATGAGACATCCACGAGATTCCCAATCATGGAAGACATTTGATTCATTACATCTCGATTTCTCAGCTGATCCTAGGAATGTTCGATTGGGATTGACTGCTGATGGATTCAACCCATTTGGGACTTTGAGTACCAATTATAGCATTTGATCAGTTGTTTTGATCCCTTATAATCTGCCTCCGTGGATGTGTATGCAACAAACATCTTTTATCCTTTAGATGATTATTCCTGGAAAAAAAATACCTATAAATGATATTGATGTATACTTGCAGCCTTTTATTGAAGAATTTCAGGAGTTATGGAGAAACGGTGTTGAGACATTTGATGCTTCTTCTAAAACAATGTTCAAAATGCATGCTGCTTTAATGTGGACCATTAGTGACTTCATTGGGCTTGAGAATTTATCTGCTTGGAATACTTACATGGGTTTGGATTGTCTCATTTGTAACTTTGATTTTGATCCCAAATGGCTACCTCACAGCTGAAAATGGTGCTTCTTGTGTCATTGAAGATTTCTCGATGCATCTCATAGATTTCGGCTGAACAGATCAAAATTTAATGGTTCCATTGATCGTAGACCACCTCCAAAGTTGTTAAATGGGTTTGAAATATTGGAACAACTTGAAAATGTTGAAACATAATTTGGGAAGGTTCATCATTTGAATGATAACGGAAAACGGGTCCGAAGTGCATCGTCAAGCGAAACCGGAACACAACAATGGAAGAAAAAAAGTATATTCTTCAAACTTTCGTATTGGGAATTTAATTTGTTGTGGCATAATCTTGATGTGATGCATATTGAGAAGAATGTCTGTGACAATTTGATTTTCACATTGCTTAATGAGCATGAAAAGTCGAAGGATCATCTCAATGCTCGCAAATACTTACAAGCAATGAACATAAAACACGATCTCTGGCCAGATGAGAATGGAAAGTATCCTCCGACATTTTTTGAAATGAAAAATAGGGATAAAGATACATTCCTTCGAATGTTAAAGAATTTTAAGGTATCTTATGGGTATTCAAGTAACATCTCAAGGTGTGTTGACTTGAAGAATCATAAGTTACATGGATTGAAAAGCCACGATTCACATATTTTGTTACAACAGTTACTACCATTGGCATTACGTACATTATTACCTGAAAAAATTACTGCTGTTGTACTCCAGTTCTGCATATTTTTCAGAAAACTATGTGAGAAATATCTACATCCATTTCAGCTTGACAACCTCCAGGAGAGGTTTGTATTGACCCTTTGCGCAATGGAGATGTTCTTTCCTTCATCCTTTTTTACTGTAATGATGTATTTAACTGTGCATTTGGTTGAGGAAGTAAATTAGGAGGCCCCGTTCATTATCGATGGATGTATCCAATTGAGAGGTACTTTATTTATATGTTTTCCAGTTAAGTAAAATTTTTTTGGTACTTAATTAAATGAATAATTATGTTTATTTTATTTCACAGATATCTTGGGCATTTGAAATCATACGTGAGAAATAAAGCTAAACCAGAAGGCTCAATTTCTGAAGGCTATGTGGTTGAGGAGTGTCTTACCTTTTGTTCTCGATACTTGGATTATATTGAGACAAGATTTAATCGAGTTGGACGTGTTTAAGACACATCGAATCAATCTAAAATACATCAAAAATACAAAATATTTCCTGCTATTGGCCGATCAGTTGAGAGGACCTCATATGTGACACTGACTGAATTGGAATTATTACAGGCACATAGATATGTACTACTGAATAGTGAAATTTAAGATCCATTTATTGAAGAGTTGAGGATACAAACAAAGAGACGAATGAGAGGCCGAACATTAAATGAGAAAGATATAACAAAAGCTGTTAATAAAGAGCTTGTAGAATGGTTTGCACGATGTGTAAGTTCATAAATATTGCAATAAACACGAATATAAGTTTGACACATACATTTTATAAATCTAATAAAGTATATTTCTTTTTTCAGATCATGAATACTGATACTCGAGCAGAGGTGTCAGAAGATTTGAAGTTTCTTTCTAGAGGTCCTCTAAAAGAAGTTAGAAAGTTCGACGCTTATAATGTGAATGGATTTAGATTTCGTACAGTCAATCGAGAAGTGGGTTTGAGAGCACAGAATAGTGGTATATTTACATTTGCTGAAGTGGAATACTATGGAAAGATGCATGATATTATTGAATTAAACTACCACGGACATTTTTTGGTTGTTTTATTCAAATGAAAATGGGTCGATATTATCAGAGGTGTTAAAAGAGATTCCTTGCAATTTACTTCTGTGAACTTCTCTCATTTGATGGATGTTGGTGATCGTGAACTGCATGATCCATATATCTTAGCATCGCAAGAAAAAATGGTATATTATGTGAATGATGTTGCCGATGAAGGGTGGAGTGTAGTTTCTCACGCAATACAAAGAGATTTGTATGATATGGGTGATGAAGTGGAAAATTTGACCTCTGAAATTGAATTTAATCAGCAACAGGAAGCAGAATTATTTGTCCATCATGATATTGAAAATATTAGTCTAGCAAGGATGAATGAAGTGTATGAAGCAATGGAGCAGTAAACCAACATGATTGAAGGGGAAAATGATTGTATGTACAATTATTTATTTATTCAGTAACCACTTGTTTCATTTCTGTAGTTATTCATTATCATTATTATATATATTTTGTCTGTTAGTACTCCATATGTTATCATTTTTAATTTTTTTTTCTGCATAATTTTTTTGAAATATATATTTTGAACTTAATTTTATTTGATTAAATGACAGGAATTCCAAGGAAGAAGTGTTACATTCTTTCATCCAGTTTTGCGACAGATGACTATCCATCTGGATCCCTCCCCACGACATCTGATGCACCAGCTGCCGACACCCCTGCACCATCTCCCCCTGCACCATCTCTCACACCATCTGTGGAAGTCCCAGTAGAGGCTGAGTCTTCGACTCCCCCTTCAGGAGCCTCAGCAGTGGGGCAGCAATGCGCCCCTTCCAGTTCATCCCGAACATACTGGAGTGTCACTATCATAGGTACAAATTTTAATTAAATAAATTTATTGCATTTTGTTTATACTAATTGTTTTCTCATTGAAGATGAAAAAAATTCAATCGGGGAGAAAAACATAAAAAGTTCAGATGCTTGGAATATGAATGGCGAGAAGATTTTTGTGCCATTTGATTCTTACGGGGTCCCTACGGATGATGCCGCAGGGTTGCTTGGCCATATTCTAGGACAATTGGCAGCAGAGCCCATTTCCCTTCCCATTTCATATGACGATTGGAGACATATGACTCCAAGCTGGAAAAATGAAGTTTTTGATTCTCAAATCAAGGTAAATTTATTACATTATGGTTTAATTGAATGTCATGTTACTAATATGTTCAAAATGAATTTCTGTATACAGATGTTCTTCCACTTTACCGTTGCTGATGTGATAGCACGGAAGTGGAAGTTGAAAAATCTAGGTAAGAAGTGGAAAGATTTTAAATGGAGATTGTGGTGTGATGTTAACGATGCTTCGTTGACCGCACTGCAAATGTATGAGAAGCTACCCAGTGGGGTACCGAAAGAGCAGTGGAAAGTGTTTGTTGATAGGCATCAGGATCATAAGCGGATGGTATTGAAATATATATATTATTATATTATCCTCATTTTACATTTATACATGTATATGAAAAGGACATGACATTCAATACATCAATATTAAATTTCATTTTATTTATTTCAAGATCTATCAAGACAGAATGCGTCAAACCGAGCGAAGCAAGTCATCCCGCACACTGCGGGCTCAAAAAGTTTTTCTAGAAATAGAAGTACATTGGTAATCTTTTAATTAGTTTAAATATTTATAAGACAATATTATCTATCTAATATATTGAATTGTTGATTTATCTTTGATTAATGCAGTCACAGAGTTTAGGCCATGAAGCATCCAGAACTGAACTGTGGTTGGATGTTCACAAGAAATCATATGGATGTTTTGTTAATGAGCCTGCTAAAGAAGTTGGGGTATGAAGTCAATTTTTTATCATAATAACTTATTATCAATTTTTTCTATGTTAATATATATTGATATTTTATTTATAGGTCAAAATTAAATAACTATGGGATGCCAATCCTGCGCATTCCTACTCTGTCTCCCAGGATGAATCGGTTGCTAAAGTCCTTGGGAAGGAGCATCCTAGGAGAGTGCGCGGGATGGGTTTGGGACCCGTGCCATCTGAGGTTTTTAGTAGGACACCAGGGATAGCTGCTGCATCTACTCCTGACTTTAGTCAGCCCATACCCGAAGATGCTAAGAAAGAGATTGTTTCTTTACGAAACACAGTTCACGAGTAGGGGGATCAGATATCTGCATTGCAGAAAGAGTTGACTGAACTACGTCAGCAGATGGGCAGATATGCCCCCAGTGGGAGTGCATCGATTGGTGGTATGTAGTTAAATCACAGAAAATCAAAATCATTTAGTTTTCTAACTTTCATTTGTTTTAAGTTTTAATATAAATATTTAACCGTATTTAATTTTCAATATAATGTTCTTACAGGTGACAGCACAAAGTGGAAATGAAGGTGGAGAGGGTGACGATGCATCATCGGACCCTGAGTAGTTGTACTGTTGATGTGTTGAACAAAAAATGGAAACATTTGGTTTGTATATGTAACATTTTTGGCACATAGTTTCCACCACACATTTTCATGTCCTAAAATTTCCTTGATTTCTCATGTTTCTTTTTATGAATTTTATTTATTTCTGATGTTTCTTTTTATGTATTCATTTCTTGAGTGTGGTATACATAATTCCATTTAGGTCTGTGTTTGAATTGGTAGTCAAGATTTTGGATGACTAGGAGTTAAACCCATTGTTGATACGTTGAACAAATTGGGTCATTTTATAGTGATCAAGGGGATAGTGTTGTGGACACTTTGGTGAGGCCCATTGTTGAAAATGTCTGATTTAAGAATCAAAAGTATCTAAACATGCTCTAGCTCTTCTAAAATGTCATGAGAATGTTCTAAATCAAGGGTGGTTCACTAAAGAAAAATAACTGTGTGTGCACAAACATATCTAGAAGATGGATGTCGACTTGATGCACAATTGGTATGTCTTATAAAAACATGAATTTTAAGAAAAGAACTTCTACCAAATACTTCAATATTAAGATGGTTAACTCATATATTTATATCTCTCGATTCAATAAAAAATATATGAAAATGGATAACCTGAAAAAAGAACTAAAAATAGGGCATATAAGATTGCACAATGATAACACTTAGAGAAATGAAGAAAACAAAAGAGGTAAATGGAGCAGAATCCAAACCCCTATCCTTTCTCTTCTTTAAATGGATGAATAAATGGAGGAGTATTGAGTTTTTTATTGGAATTTTTTGACGATACATACCTCCACTTACTAGAAACACAAAATAAAACTGACCGGTTACAATGGACCATTTCCAACCATAACTGTTTTGATCACTGAACTATTACTGCATGACTTGAACTGCATTCCCAACACAATTTCCACTTAATCATGGTCTGTCTGGTAATTATTACCTATCATTATATCCATGAATTATTTATATTATGATTCTTAATTCCATTTTTTGATTCATTACGAGCTATCCGGTCATGAAACTTTAATTACTGGAATTCCAGAACTTTCTTCTTTACCAACACTAGGCCTTATAGGGAGATGTCATAGGTCTGGTACAAAACACTTCTATCCAAACATACTCATAAGAAACCATAGTTATACTCCCACGACTCCGTGTAATGATCGTATTGAATTTGACCAACACCCACATCTAGAGGATTTCCAATTTAATAAGACCCCCCAAACCACCTCTCATCACCTGTCCCTAGGTTTCTTTGCCATCTGAATTTAATTCAGAAACATTAAACCAAGTGACACCACTCAGACACATTAACAATGAAAACTACTTAAAGCGAGCACCACATGATTTATAGGTACATGGTGTCTTCCCACCATATTAATTCTCAAACCACTAAACCCTGAGCACTATACTACTATACATCACTTCTAGTTTCACATTGAAATGTTCAAGCTTTGATTGCTTTATTTAAGACATATCTCACTTGAGCTCACTTGAAAACTCCTTATGAAGCATTGCCACATGAAAACCGCTACCTCCATTTACAAATCAACCATCACTGTTAATCTAGTCCTAAAAATTTAAACTAAAGGGTCATAACCAAAACACACTCTTCATTATTAATACATCTTATACAAATAAATCTTAGCTCACAACATGCACTAGTTTACTGAAATTCCAGTCAGAACGCTTTAGGTTGACCTGCTTAGAGGACATCCAAATTGATGGCCAATGCCTTTATTTGAAAACTAAATCATATTAACATAAATTGAGAAGTTATATCGTGATAATTGAGATGAACCCACTGAATTCAAAAATTGACTCATGGTGTGATTTAATGGGTGCATACTCAACCAACCATTTCAACATCATGCTACATTACAAGAAAATATGTGATATCAATCTATCACATTTCCTAGATTTCACATGCAGCCCGAGTCTAAATATAATTTCCAAACCTGATTCAAACTCATACCTAATTCTTAAATTCAACACCTCCTACATGTCTGGAAAACTTGAATTTTATAGCTCACAAACTTCTGAAAGTCATTTTGACCATTCATGACTATTCTTTCTACAAACACTCTCCCAAAGGTTACATTTTCCATGACCTGTGTGATTCTCCCCACCATAGGATTTTAATATTCATCATTTTAATAAAAATAGGAATCTAATTCCCATGAAAAACAATATTTCCACCACTAAACATGGTTTTTGGATGTGAGTCAACATAATTATACCATGTTCCATCACGACAATCCATCCTTGGCATACGCTGAAGCCTCATCTTGAACTAATATTCCATCCTTGAACAACCCGTGGTTCACTTCCTACCACATAGATTTACATCATCTACTTAATAATAAATAGAAATGGTCTATTCATAATCACATGCATTATGCAATCCTCATTCCATGCGCACACATTCAATCAACATCAATAACTACATCTTAAACTTTAACCCAGATTGATGATGTTATAAAACTCGATCCTCTTACATAGTCATCCATAGAACTGGGATAACTTAGCTTTTCTACTAAAAACTCTGGTCTACATCACTCACCACAACATAGTTAATACCTAGGTAACCTCACTCAGGGAGTGATCGGTTAACAAAACCTTTTTAGATCCCATAACCCTAAACCAAGTAGTTATGTGATGATACCCCTCAAGGTGTTACCTGTGATTTCACCCCTCAAACTCTCAGAGACTAGAATTTTTTTCAAAAAACACCACACAACCCTCTCCACCAAACCTTAGTTAAATAGAAAATTTATATGATAATTAATACTAAATTGATGTTACATCAATGAAATGGGAACACCCATTTAATATAATTCATAGGACCAATGACACTGTGCATTCTTGGTATTTTCTAGCCTACTCAAAAAATCAAACCCAAGTGTCACGTTATCCTACATAACCATTTAACATGGATGATGAATTCTTGAGTCATACACCTTTGAAATTAAACTCACACAACTAAATAAACTAAATAAAATTAGATTGGCATGTCAGTCCCACTAATCTCAAGCATTAAAGATGCTCATAACACCTAGAAGTTTTACTTATCTCATGATCGCCTACCAACTTGGGGAATCATTCCACAACTGGAGTCCTACTCAATCCAAAAATACATAAAAAAAACACATTCTATGACCAAAAACTAAAAAGATGCATCCAATGATGCTTAATATCTCCAAGGATGCTAGAAAAACTAGGTTAACCCCTCACATAACACGAGGAATCACCTCTAATTCTAGGTTTATTCCTAAAAGGTCACTAGAATCTCCCACCTAACCTATATTCCAACATAAAAAGATGTTAACTAAGACTCACTAGAAATATCCACATTCCTATAAAAGCTATATCCCAATGTAACTCTAAAACTATTCCCACAATAGGATTTTTTAAAACAATATATTTATAATGTGTTATTTAAGCTATTTCATCAGTTCAAATTTATTATAAGTATTAAGGATGGTTTCTAGGACACAAAACCAAAAAAAAAATCATTATATAAATGGGTTGGTACTAATATAACTACTAATTCATCAATTATCAATTTTTATAAGTAGAGTGGAATCGCTATGGATGATCTATCCTAAGAAAGTGAAGTTATAAGATTTAGTGGAATCCAGTTTGGGATGTTACAATGTTGTATCAATGGAGTTTTATCTTCCTAGTATTTACTATTTAGGATATTGTATACATGAGTATGAGGAATGTGTTGGATCTTTTTATGGATATCTGACTACTGTGTTAATAATACTTTCTCTAATAGGAAGTCTTATTTTCCAGAGTTCCAGATTTTTGTTCTATTTTTAAATATTAAAGTTGTATATTATTTCTCATTGAGAGAAAAACATGTTTTTTGGATGTTGTGATTTATTCTGGATATTCAGCTCTTGGTCATTGGTGGGAGGCCAGGGATTGTTTTTTCTGGTTTTATTTGTTTTTTAGGGCAGTGGTGCAGCAGAATCCAAGTTTTTTTTTATTCTGGGCAGCTTTTCGCTGCGGTTTTAACCGCCACGAAATGTATACTAGGAGCAGTTTAAACCGCCACTAAACATAAAATAAAATTTACTTTTAGTGGCGGTTATAACCGCCGCTAAATAGGAGCATTGTGGCTGCCTCATTCCACGGTGGTTCCCGTGACTTTAGCGGCAGTTTTACGACCGCTGGAATGTGAGTTTATTCGCAGCGGTTATAACCGTCGGGAATAAAGTGAGATCCAGGGCTCGTAAAACTGCCGCTAAATTTAGGAAAACCACCATGAAATGAGGTACCTACGACGCTTTCCTGAAACCTCCGCGAAACGTTAAAAACCGCCACTAATAGATTTCCGATGCCCTATTAGGTGACGGTTTCTTTAAACTGCCGCTAAACGCAAAAAAACCACCGCTAAATGGATATTCTGTTGTAGTGATACTTATGAAGTTCCAATGAATACTGAAATTTGTGGGCGTTATTATATGGTGATAATTTGTAATATAAATATCATGGATATTCTAACTACATATAGGCTGGGTATCATAGTGATGTAAATATTTTCTATGTAAGTTGATTGTCATATTTATTTCAATTATATCAACTTGATCTAACATCATAATTATGTTTGTTTTTTATTATATATATATTCATACACATTATATTTAGTATGAAATGATATCTATGTATGGATTCATGGATTCCCAATTTATTTCTCTTATAACCCAAAAAATACTAAATAAAGAAAGAACAAATTATATATTTTAATGATTTCAGAATGATTCAATAACGCGTTGGATGCTTCCTTATCTCAAAAGGTATGAAAAATATATTTCATAAAGTTTTATTTATTTTTATTAAATAAATATTTATATTATATTCTTGTATAACAATGAACATTGAATATTGGGTGTTTTTTGTCCACATAAAAGGAAAATTTACTTGATATTTTTATACCGGGGGGGGGGGTGCATGTGAGAAAACTTCATAAATATATTAGAGACATAATTTTGATTATTTTAATACTTATATATCATAATAAAATTATATTTTATTTCATAATTATCATTTTTAACAGGGAATGGAATCACTATAATGAGATAAGAGGAAAGAGGAAAATAAATATCAAATATGTGTTCACAAATGCGACTTTGTTTTAAGTATTGTAATTTAGAAAATGGTTAAAATGTAATTTCAAATTAAATTGATAACTTATTTTTAAAAATAATTTTCATAAAAAGTAAGGGGTCATTGAATGTGGATATTATTTTTTAAGATTTATGTATGAAATAATAATAACTTCAATAGTTACAAAATTCCATAATTTTGAATTTTATTATATAATTTCCATCTATTTATTTTGACATTATATTAAAAAAATGTATAACACTTTGTTTTATAATCTGTATCTTTTTATTGATCCTTACCCTTATGATGAAAACAATTTTAATTATCTTTTGGGACCATGGAAATATTATTTTTCAGCTTTAATTTAGTTTTAGTTTGTATAGATTTTGAAATATTAGACTTCAATTGCAAAGTAGTTTTAATTTTAAACAAGTTGTGATGTAAATATTTGTTATAAAATTGTACATTGGTGTAATTTTTACTGCTATTTCTATTGTTTAGATTTTATGGTTTTTCTATATGTAGGTTTGGTTGGTGTATTTTTCAAAAAATAAAATAAAAAAATTATTCATTACGTCAGTAATTTCACAACTGATGTCAATAATGAATTATTATTATTTTTTCAGTTTATTTATTGAAAAAACCAACATGAAAACCTTATGTATTTTAGGATGTTAGGTAAATTTACACATTTTTTAATGAAAAAATGTTAAATGTTCTATTTGATGATGGTTTTGTATAACTGATGTAAAAAATATTAGTTATTACATCACTTACAAGGTCTCTAAAAACCCAACATTAACAAATATATAAATTATTATATATTTACACTATAAAAAACATTGGTTAACAACGATTTTTATCGGCGGTTATCAAAACCACCTCTAAATTTCTAGTTTTTATTTATTTAATAAAGGTTTTTAAAAACCTACTTCTAATTCATGATACTTTACCGAAAATCATTATCATTTAGCGGTAGTTCATTTCATAGCGGTTTAATCCCTTACTAAATATTTAGTGGTATCTTTTTATTTTTTAATTTGTTTTAATTTTTTTAAAAATTATTTTTAATTTTTAAATTTATATTTATCTATTATTTATTATTTATTATTTATTATACTTATTTATTATTTAAAATTGTAATAATATATATAAATATATCTATAAATATGTATTCACATATATTTTTCTATATTTATACATATTTATATATATTATGTGGGTATATATGTAGAAATAGATAATTATATGTATATATATACTTATTTATATTTCTATATTTCTATATTATATATTATATATTATATACTATTTAATATTTTATATTTATTATTTAGTATTCATTATTTTTAATTTTTTATTTACTTATTGTTATTTAAATTATTTATTATATATTATCTATTAAGTATTAATAATTATTTGTAATTATTTATTATTTATTATTTTAAATAATTAAGAATTGTTGATTACTAATTATGAATTATTTACTAATTATTAGTAGAAATGGTTTGGGGTGAGGCCCCTTTATTAAGAAAAAATCAAACCCCTATTTAACTAGGTTATAGTAACTTAGGAGATGTCAAGAGACCTAAATCAAATAGCCAAAAGGTCCAATAGAAACCAAAGCAAAAGGCCAAGAAGCTCCACTGACAACAACATGACAAGGAGGCCCATAAAGTCATAGATCAAATGAGAAAAGACCCCAAGGCCCAAGGGTTTTGACAACCCTAATCTGTCTGACACGTGCCCTAGTCGCCGCTAAGTAATTGACCACCATCCAAGATTCTGTTGTACTTAACATCGTCATTGTACTGCACAAACAATTCTGCCACCCTCCCTTCATTTTTTGTGCCAATTCCACAACACCATCACTTCCCAAAGCACTTACCACTTAGAGATTCCCATTGTGGCCCGCGACACCTGTCGCTGTCCAGTCCACTGCTTATTGTCGACCCCCACCTTGTCGTCGGTCGGCGTCGCCGCCAGCCCCTACATTGAGCAAGGATGTGTTTTCTCTTCCAACCCCCACAAAATTGGGCATTATTCTTCATTGTCGAACCCCAAAACCGGTGGGCGTCATTCTCAATCATCCCTCCCTCACCAACCTCTGCTTTAAATGAGGGGTTTTCTTCACCGCCACCCGCAGCTTGCCCTGCCATTGGGAAGGGGTTAAAAACTCATCACCAATTTCATTAATGTCTGAATCATGCAAGGATTGTTTTTTGACCTCCAAAACGAATGAAGGCCTCCCTTGGCCACAACACATGGCCCACTTCTTCCATCCAGTGAAAGATCAGCGTTCATCAAACCCCACAAATGTGGACCTTTGACCTATGGCCTTCCTCTCGAGTGATCCTAGCTCGCTGTTGAGCTAGGGTTTGATGCCGCACTTGGCCTTCCCCTCCATAGGAGGCTCTCCATCACCCCAACATTAATTATTAATTATATATATATGTCTATATTTATATTTTTTTATATATATTATGTGGGTATATTTATAAATATATGTATATATATATATATTTATATGTGTTTATATATATATATATATATTAAATTATATATATATTTTTGTGTATTTATATATATATTTATGTAAATTTGTTTATAATTATATATATTAATAGATATTTAGAAGTATTTATGTGTATTTATGTATATTTTTATATATTTTTGTTTATTTATATACACATTTGTATATATATATATTGTGTGTGTGTATTCACGTATCTTTATATGTGTTTATATATATATATATGTATGTATTTATGTATATTTATATGTATGTATGTATATATATATTTTATGGATATATATATATATATATGTTTATACGTATATATATATATATATATGTTTATGTTTATTTATCTTTCATTATATATAATAATATTTAATATATATATATATATGTGTGTGTGTGTGTGCGTGCGTCTTTAAATATATTTATGTTTATCTATTTATATTCATATATATTTATATATAATTATATGTATTTATTTATATTTATATTTATTTATATTTATTTTAATTTGTTTGAATTTATATTTATTTATATATATCATGTGGGTATATATGTACTGTTATATTTAACAATACACACACACACACACACACATTTTTATGAATATATATATATATATATAAATTTATTTATATTAATATATACTAATAGATATTTATATCTATTTATGAATATTTATATACATTAATATATATTATGCCGATGTATATATACAAATATTTATATGTAATTATATTTTTATATGACTATATTTATAAATTATGAATAAATATATGTAGAAAAATGTATGCATTTACATGTACTTATATGTGTATATATTAGTATATTATAGTATGTTTAGTCACCACATGAATGATTTGGTAAAATTGTAATGGATTTGTAGAATAACCAAGAAGTAAGGGGTTCAAATCTCACCTTGGACATATATATGCTTGATTTTACAGGGTGGGTTTGGTGGGTCAGGTCATGGTGGGCCTAGGCTAGGGTGGGATTGGGTTATAAATAATAAGTAATAAGTAATAAATAAAAGAATAAGAAAACATCCAATAAATATTTTATATGGGTATAAACAACTACTAAATAAAAAACACCAAACCACTTCGAAAAGATTCCTAACATGCAAATATGCAATGCTTTTAGAAAGGGTCACGCATCATTTAGTTATGGTTTTAACTATTGTTAAATGCCAAAAACAACTACCATGAATCCCCTTTTTCTTGTAGTGTTATAATATAAAGTACTTATATATATATATATGGTAGATTAAAAATGGAAAACAACTCACACACCCAGGTCTCTAGTGGATCCAACCACATCTCTCTCCACACGGATTAGTGGGCATCCACCAGACCAAATTGTATTACATATATGGCTAGAAGGACCTTGATGTTCGGCCCTTGAAGGCCCTTAGTTTTCTAACCTGAAGTCCCTGGAATTATTGGTTTTTAAAGGCCCACAATTGGGTGGCCCGGTTGAAGGCCTTTGATTTGACAACTCAGTGGCCCATGATTCCTTGGCACTTGTTTGGGTGACCTAAAGGCCCTTAATTTTACTCCCCCCTTGGAGTTCCTTGACTAGTTTTCCCCTAAAGGCCCTTAATTTTATTATTTTTTTTGTGTTTTATTTCATCATATCATAATTCTATTTCCACAAAAAAGTGGTAACAAAGACCCTGAGGTCAAAATGGTTGTGTTTTAGAGAGGTTTTTTGGTGATCAAAAAATTTAAGGTGGTCATAATTGATTTTTGAATCCATATTTGTGAAGAGATCATTGAGAAAATTCCAATGGAAAAAAAGACATAACAAATAGAGCTAAAATGAAGTATGTAGAGGTGGTCAAAAATTGGGTCAAATCCTAAGTGCTAAAATAACCCTTTAATGGATAATACAGTGTTGTTCATGCTGGAGAATAATTTCCATTAGGTTTTCTGGTGAGTATTCCAATGAGCCATGTCAGCGCCCCCACATCGGCCGATCTTGACTGCAAAAACTATTTTGGAAATATCATGGCCAATAAGAGTATATTTTTAGTGATCAATGAGTCGTTTCTAGATATTTTTATATTTTAGGACACATCTGTACGGTTATATTATTTATATTCTCAGTACAACATTGGGAAAAAAATTATGGTAAGATGATTAAAATCACTACTTTTAATTATGCCATCTGGAAACACAAAATTGAATATCTTTTTTTACATTAAATATTTATGTAAGCTCATAGTAGAGGCTACTAATACTATTGCAGATATATCAAAGATACCAATAGAAGTTAGTCAATTTAGTTAGAATGTGTCTACTAGTACCCTTCCAATTAATATAGAGTGGGCCACATTCACCAAGAAGTGTGATTCCATAATTAGAAAGTGGATCAACAAGATTATCTTCTATAATTTCACAAACAAACACAATGCTTCTATTATATGTTTTTTTGGAAAAGATGTTTTCAAGGGAAATTGTACTGAATAAATCAAAGATGATACAAAAAATTTTCAACTAGAAGTATAAGGATGGGAACAATGTATCAGAGAACATGATAGAGTTCTAAGGTATTTTTGATTAGTTGAATTCCATGAAAATGATTGTTGATGACAAGGTTTAAGCACTGTTGATGTATAGTTATTTACTAATGACCCGGGACACACTAATTATGTTGGTCTGTAATTCAACTCTAGATGGAAATATCACTGTGGAAATAGCGAAATATAGAATGTTGGATGAAGAATCTAAATGGAAATATGAGGCATGTACAATGAAATTAGAAGCTCTTTTCACTGAAAGACAATGGAAAAATGGATAATAATAAGTAGAGGAATAGAAACCTTGGAACAAATTTAAAAAAGTAGGAAATGATCCAAATCCCAATAAAAATTTGACATGAAGTGAAACCACTATGGAAATCCTAGATACGTCATCCAAGATTGTATGAATCTGAAGGAAGAGCAGAGAAATAAGGAAGGAAAAACCTGAAACAATGATGTTGTAGTTTTTAATGAAGATATCATTATTTTCCATGAATATGGTTAGGTCAATCTTGCAAGCCAATACTCGACATGAGTGATTAATTCAGGAACCTCCTACTGTGTAACCATTATAGGATATTTCTTCTCATCTTACACTTAAGGGAATTTTGGACACGTGAATATGAGAAATAATGGTGCATCAAAAATCATTGGTATTGGTAATATTTTTCTGGAGACTAATATTGGCTGCAAGTTACTGTTGAAGGATGTGGGAAAATTCTCATCAATATGATATCCAATAGAATTATTTATGATGATGGATATGTTAGTTACTTAAATGATGAGAAATGGAAAAATACTAAAGGTAACATGATAATTTCTAATGGAAATAAAGATACTTCTCTTTATCTCATAGATGCCAGGCCGTGTGGAGGTGAAGTTAATATAACTAGAAAAGAGGTTCCTATAGAAGTTTATCATAGACACCCTAGTCACATAAGTGAGATAGGAATCATAATTTTCTCTAAGAAAAATATCTTACTAGGAATAAAAGGTACACATTTGGATACTTGTGTGGACTGTAATATGGGAAAACAACAGATTATAATTTCATGGTTATTTACCATCCAAAAAAGTGAATTTTTTAGATTTGATTCACACTAATGTTGATATTATGAGCACTAAGTTGATGTGTGGTTCTATTTATTTTATTACCTTAGTAAAGTGAAATTATTTTCTTTGAAAACTAAAGATCAAGTGTAGGATATTTTCAGTTAGTTTCATGTGAAGGTGGAATGAGAAACATGAAGATGGTTAAAGAGTGCGTGTGAAGACAATTAAGGATAGTATCGTGGTCCATTTTAGGAGTAATGCAGGAGTTTTAAAATCAATGTAGAAAAATTAGTTCTGAATATACCTCAGCATAATGACATTTTTGAGAGGATGAAAAAAACAATTTTTGAGAGAGTTAGATGTATTCTATCAAATTAAAAGCAACAAAATACCTTTTTGGGGGAGGAAATGGGGACCCTAATTAGTCTTATAAAACTTTATACATTGTTTCCCTAAACTATGATGTTCCAGAAATGATTTGGATATGTAAATATTTTTTATACAAACACTTGAGAGTATTTGATTGTAGGGAATTTCTTTACATCCCAAATAATGATTGAGTAGAGATGGAAAGAAACAGAAAGTAGTGTATTTTTGGGATATGCTCATGAGGAATTTGGATATTGAATTTGGAATATTTTCAGTAATAGGATCATCAAAAGTATAGATGTGGGGTTTCTTGAGAATCATAAAATTGAAGATTTTGAGAAACCAAAAAATGAAAAGAAGCTGGAGCATGAAGAAATTCTAGTGAATCTAGAATCAGACTCATCACCATTAGTTTCATCTAGTGTGATATAGATTCATGGAACCAATGATACATCACTATCAGGTAATATTTATGTATATCTTGATATGTCTCCATCATATGATATTTCAGAATTGATTACCCCAAACCATAGTTGAGGATATCCACTAGAGAATGAAAATTTAGTCTTAGATACTCATCACATGATTATGTAATGCACACTGATGAGGGAGAGTCAAATAGTTATAATGATGAGATCATGAGTCTATGGAAGATGGAATGAAAAAGGCCATGCAAGGGGAGATGACATCTTTACACATGAACTAAACATTTTATTTGGGGGAGTTACACATGGAAAGAAGGAACTCAAGAGTGGGTGTATAAAATAAAAGGATAAGATAATAGCTCATAGTCATGTTATAGAGACTAAATGGATATGAATGGATTCAAAAATAAGAAATGTATTGACTTCAATGAAATTTTGGTAATCTTGATGAATATATTTACATGGAGAAACTAGATGGATTTCAGGTGAAAGTTACATAATAACTAGTATGTAAAATTATGAAAAGTTTATATGGTTTGAAATAAGAAGAGTGATAATGGTACATGAAATTCAACTCATTCATGGAAAAAATGAGTAAAAGAGTATGACTTCCGATAAAAATATTTTCATGAAATAATTTTATGATGGTGATTTAATTATCCTTTTGCTTTATGTAGATGATTCATTGATTATTAGTGTATATATCACCAAGATTGATAGACTAAAAAAGTAATTGAAAAAGTATTTTGAAATTAAGGAATTTGGATAAACTACTAAGATTCTTGGTATGATGATTATGCATGATTGTATAAATCATATGATCTATTTATCTGAGGAACATTAAATTGAGAAGGCCTTAGAAGGTTCAAGATGAGGAAGAAAAAATAGTTAGTATTCCAGTTTAAATTCACTTAAGTCTTATAACTAGTCAAATATCATCAACTAAATAGGAGAAAAAATAGATAAATTCCTTTATAAGTTAGTAGTTGACAATATCATGTACACTATGGTGTGAACCAAACCAGTCATTGGTCATGAAGTGGGAATTGTGATTATATTATTTTAAAATCCTAGAAATGATCAATGTATAATATTCAAAGTGATATTGAAGTATTTTCGAAGTAAATCCAATCATTATTTATGTTTTGGAAATGGTAAAATTATTTTGGAAGGAAACATAGATGCTGATATGGATGGATATTTATACATGAGGAAATTGATATTTGGATACTATATATCATTTATTGGGGCACCTGTCACATTGATATCATGACTTCAGAAGTGTATTGCCTTGTCTACCACAAAAGCAGAGTATATTGCGGTCACTAAAGGATGTAATGAGATGTTGTGGATGAATAAGTTTTTACAATAGTTGGGATAGATTCAGGAAAATTATATTTTCTATTATGATTGAGTGTTATTAATCTTATCAAGAACTTGAAATTCCATTCCAGTTCTAAACAAATTGATGTGAGATACCATTGGATTTGAAATGAGTTGGAATAAATATTGTTTAAAGTTTATAAAATCCACACCAATGATAATGAGGCTGATATAATGATAAAGTTTTTAACAAAAGAGAATCTAGAAGCCTACAAAGATACTGTAGGTCTAGTTTTGATACCAAATTGGACACGAGGGGAAGATTTTTGGAGGACACTCCCATTTTGGGGGTAAATCATGGAGTCTTTGTGAGAGTATTTTTTTGAGGTTTCCTTTTTCATCTACAACATGGAAAAATACTTCCAGTAGTTGCATCTTCTATAGGTGGGAACCAAACTAGTATTCCATTGAATATTGAATAAATCTAGTGGTGGTATAATATTCTTTGGATAGATGAACAAATAAAGAAAGGATCTATTTTTATTTCTTTAAAATAGGATGGAATCCCATGAAATTGTAACAAAAAAATATACTTACTGTAATCATGATCCAATGACATTTCATCTAGAGATAGAAATAATGGAATTATTCCCTCCTTATCCTATGGACATAGGAACATCGGAAAACCATGTAAATCCTTAATGTTCTTATATTTTTATTCTATGTCTGTGTTTGATTTCCCCATCTCATATTTTCATTACCCCAACATTCTGGCGATCCTTGTATGAACCCCTCGTGGAACCACCACATTTAAATGCCTTGGCTCGTTGCTTTCATTCAGTCAGATCGAAATCTAGTACACCATAGAGGACTCTAGGTAGTGGATGTTTCTAGTCACATGAAAGCATTGAGATCTCATTAAGGTTCGATCCAGTTATATTGATCGGGTTCTCCTTAGGAAAAATTTTCGAGTTAGGATTTCTTATTTTTTTAATTATATAAGATTAGGTTTTTTGATTTTGGGAAATGGTAGGGGCCATCGCTAGATAAATTGTCACTGGATAGTGAAGGGATAGGCTCAAAAAAATCTTTATTAAATAAAAATACTAATTACATATAAAGAACATTAAAACAAAGAAAAAAATACTAAGAACAATCAATTAAGTAACTCTAGATCGAGCACTCATGCTGTGATGAGAGAAGCATCCACCCCAACCATGAGAATGTAATACTCTTCTCTATATTTTTACCTGAATCCAAAACCCATATCCATCATCTAGAAGTACAACATCAATAACATCTATCATTTATTCTTATCCAAATACACGATCATTACTTTTACCGTCCTCCTCACTACTACCTGATGAAAGCAACTCAAAAAGAATTATGAGTACTTACTTCACAAGAGGTTTATCCTTAATAGTATGAATAAGATCATAGCCTTTATTAGAATAGGAAATATTTTCTTTTTTCCCTATAATTATCCAAATTTGGAGTCCCATTAACACACCTATAAAAACAACCAACCACTTTATCATTACTATCCAAAGGAGAATAAACTTTGTACATCCTTACCTATTCAGAAAGAGAGACCAATCCATGTCCCAAAAAAGTATATGGAACACTAGATAAAAAATTTGGGTTTAAGTTATTAACAATTTCATTAATTCTATATTCCATAGTAGTTGAGAAATAGTAGGGATCTACATTCCAATGGCAGATACATCCCCATCATCACCTACCATTCTTGAGGTAGATGATTCTATAGAAACATGTTTTATTTTTTCCTACCATCAGCAGGTTATAATACCAATCCATGACTCGGATGAATCATAGAACCATAATAGAGGGTATTCATAGGTGTCTGCCCACTTTCTATAGGATTTAAATATCTTCCCCCCTTGACCGAGCCACTGGATGACTGAGGGTAACTGGAGGAGAGGAAAAAGATGATGATTCATTTATAGCCAAAAACCCGATCATATAATCCATATGGGATCTAAGAGGTTTAAAAGAATAAATATTTTAGGAAGTAATAATAACCTTAACATGGACTATCTCAGGGGTAGACATAAAATTATCTTGAGAAATAGTAATGTGGGCATTTTTAGTCTTGTATGTGGCCGCATCCAACCTTGCCTTCCCTTTACAATTTTTAAAAGAAATCATTTTTTCTTGTCATAGGTTATAGTAAAAATCATCTTGTGCACAAAACTCCATGTCAACTTGACCATCAGTAGATTCCTCACCATCCTCTTCACCTCTTATGTTCTTAGTTAAGGTATATTGGAAAGAAAAACCAGAAACATCCAAATTACCTTCATCTGTTATGTCATTCCATGACTTCTTGGGTTTATCAACCGACTAAATAGAAGAAACTAACAAAGTTTCATTATAAGGAGAAGAAGTGGGAATAATCTTAGTTTCTATACATCCTTTATTATGAGGAGAATTTTTCGAATCAAGCAATCAGTTACCCTGAGAATAACATGAAATACGATGTGCAAGGGGCTATCCACTTTTTGAAATCAATTGCTAGAAAATAGAGGACTGGGAATAATCAGTAGTGGGATGATCTTGGTCTTGGTTTTACATGTATTGGGAACTATCATTAATATCCTTTCTTAGTTAGTGTTGAAGATCACGACCTTTTAATTGATAGTGAGAACAAAAGATACCCCCCACAATTATCTTTCGAGTGTCCAATAATTTGACAAGAATCACAAAACAATAACCTTTTTTTTCAAACTCAATCATGCAGTTAATCTCATCCAGAGGTGTGGAGAGAACAACCTTATCTATCAAATTCAAACTAAGGTCAAATTCAACCAAAAACCTTGAAAAGTGATCAAAATTAACCATCTCGGTGGTAGTGTCCATCCTAATTGGAGTGCCTATTGCAGAAGCAATATCAAATAATATTTTTGGATGCCGTAATACCCAATTTAAACTATGTATTTTGATCCAGACCCATGCTCAGGTTTCCTTAAGGTCATTAAGGTTGAAGTTCAAATTCCAATCATGAAATTGTAGGCTACTCGACCTCGAATAAATGTATATTTACTATATTTATAAAAATATATATATTTATATAATTATAAATATATTTTATATATAAATATATTCATGAATACATATTTATATAGTTATATGAAAACAAATACATATATATATATAAATATATATAATTACAAAAATATATTTATAATTATATCTATAAATAAATATTTAAAATTATTTAAATATATTTATAGTAATATAAATATTTTTATAAAAATATATTTATATAGTCATAAATATAATTGTAATTATAAATATATAATTATAAATATTTATTTATAAATAAATATTTATAACTATATAAATATAAATATGTATATAAATATAGATGTATATATTTAAAATTATATAATCATTAATATATATTTTTAAATAAATTTAAATTATATTTCTAAATATATTTATAAATAAATTTCAAATATAATTATATAAATATAATTATAAATTTATTTATAAATACATATTTAAAATTCATTACATATATTTATAATTGTGTAATTTTTTTTTATAATCATATACATTTATATTTATTTATAAATATACACATTTAACTATTTATTTTAAAAATTTTATTATATTAGTTATATTATTAGATATTAATTATATTATTAATTATTAATTATTAATTAGTTATTATTAATTATATTAATGATATTATTATGAAAAAGTCCTGAGTGTGGGTTGGCAAGCTAACCCATACCCAAAAAAATTTATTAAAAAAAATAATAGAAAACAAGAAAACATAGAGGAAAAAAGGGCTTGGAAAAGCAAAAATTACCAAATCATAGAAAACAAGAGATTAACTCCTACTGCACCCTCTAGATCCCATATTCTTGGGATTATGACCTCTACCCTTTGGATTTCATTCTCTCTGTTATGATTTGTTCCTTTGAGGAAGCTCCATCTCATCATTCGACAATGAGATATAGGAATCATATTAAATGATGCAACTTTTGTATTTCCAAGAGAGATCCCTAAAGTCCATCTCTGAGTTTTCTCGATAGCTATATTATATATTTTTCGATATCAACTTCTTAACTATGAAGTAATCTCAATAAAAAAAGGTTTATGGTTCCATTATGGAAAACGTTGCTTCATGTTTCAATTCAATACAATTTTCAAAATCAACATTAAGGCCCTAAGGAATCATTTAACTCTCACAATACTTCAGTGGAGTTTTGGAAATCATTGTGCTTGAAGATTCAAATTATTTGATCAAGGACATCCTAAAAAAATCATAAGAAGATTTCATAATGTCAAAAAAGTGGACTGAATAAAATCCCTCCACATTTCCAGCACCCTCCGATTGAGTACTGGATGGATGAAGAGCCTACAGAGGTATTATAATAGCCATGATATCTGTCCCAACCAATGTTTAAGTAGAAAATTAGGACCATCATTGTGCACTTTCACCTTTTTACATACATTATTCTACCATGATTTCTTGGGAAGTACCAACTGAAAAACTTCATCATCAACAATATTTGTTTTTACCTTTCTCTTGGTTGTGACATGCATATCCTAATTCAGATCATGATCAACTAATCAATAAGAAGTATTCTCATTATCCCTAAATATTGCATCTGATTCATCATATCTAGTGGGTGCAGGGATAATAACCTCATCTAGTCTGGGACCCCCCTATAGAATATTTCCAAAAGAGGGGAAAAAGGAGAAAAGATGATGGGGTCAGAAAAGAAAAACTATCCTCATCAGATAAAAACTAGTTAGAGGAATTTTTTTTACAATCTTAGACTTGGTATCTAGGATAACATTATGATGATCCCCCAATTTATTCAACCATGAACACGACCTCAACCTATTGGATGTTAGCCTCTCCTCCAGTCTAAACATGCTACTAGATATTTTGATCCCTTCAAGTCACTCTCAATACCACAAGACTTCTTTATTATATTTTGAATATCTTGAGAATTAATTTGAACATTTTATTCATCATAAATATATTTAGGTTCATTGGGTGAGTCTATCACTCTAAAGAAGTTGGAAGCATACACTTGTGCCTTGGTAATATTTTAATATTTAGATATTTGATCATTTATCATGACCCGTAATCATGTCTACATGAAAATGCATCCACTACTTGCATAGTTTTCTACACTAAAGTCTTAGAAAAGAGTTCATCCATTTGACATGGAGTGGGGTCCAATAGAGCTTCAATTGTTGGTGTAGCTTCCTTATAAAAATTGATATTTCTTGATGTTCCCACCCTATCCTGATGATCCAAGAGACCTGATTATTCCCCTGATACAACTAAAAGACCACTAGGATGATATAAGGATATGTATAAATAGTTTGAGTCCCCTTGACCATAATTTCCAAGGTAGTCTAATAGAAGGGTTTCCCTTGGCTTATTCCATCATTGTATTATGGATGAGAGCTTTGGAACTAGTTACATCTTGAATTGTGGAGCCAACAACATCCACTACAGTATATTGATCATCTTATTTTAGAGCCAAGTCAATAGTTGTCACCGAGATGTCCAACCCATTTAAAGTTTTTAGGGAAGAACCTTGATTTTATACCTAAATTGGAGTCTTATGAACAACAAGATTAGATTGAATATTAGAAAAATTACCTTACTATTTCATGGAAATCTGATCCCCATCATATCCATTAATGAGAATCTTTTCTACATTATTGAAGGATCATTTGAATTTCTGATAGTAAGGTGAAATTTCCATATTATTTTTCCCTTTTCTAAGGATAGAGGTAAGTATATTATTCTATTTATTTATATTTATATAAACAATGTATTTTATATATATTTCTAGATCTAATTAGTTATGGGTATTCCCTCTATATTCCACTAACTCATCTTTAGTGATTTCATCCCATGAACATGGCTGGTCCTGGTTGAGTGGAGATCTCCCCTACTCCTGACAAACAAGCACCCTATGAGGAGTGTTTCCCATACACTGAACTTTAGTAAATTTTTAATAGAGTCTTGACCACCAATAACCACACCATTTTGAGGTTCAGGTTGAATGAAATTACCTGAAATGTCAATCTCCAAGCCCAAACCTTTCTACAAGGATGTAGAATATATCTCTATATCATCATAACTAAGATCATACACCACTAGAATATAAGTCCTAGGAGAATCGACCCTTACATATTTCTTTCTAGGATCCTTATGCTTAAAAGGAACCACCTTTTATTATAGAATCCACTTGTAATATTCTTCTAGGTTCCCTCTTAGACAAAACTTCAAACATTTAATCATTTTCAACAATTGTCTTTCAGACGATGAATTGAGTTAAATTCCTCACAAATATGGTGTAACTTTTCATACTCAACTCTGAGGTTGATCTCATTATCTTGATTTGAAAGGATTACCTTATCGATGTGGGTTTCACTAACATCTATATTAATAAGAATTTTGGTATAGTGACCAAATCTTACCATTTCTATTTCCCTATGAAGGAGAATAGGGAAACCTATTGATGCTACAATGTCATGGAGGACTGTTGGCGGCTAGAGAATCTAGTTGAGAGTATAGATCCGTATCTAGACCTACACATACATGTTCATGACATTAGACAAATTAAAATCGAGTGATCATTCATGAATGAGAAACAAACTAGGTTTTAATAACAACAGACCAGGGATACAAGCCTTTTGTTTGAGTCCCTTAGAAGGGAAGAGATAGTGATAGAAACCACACCCATGTAAGACACAACTCTAATTAGAAAATACAAAAAATGAAAAGATTTTTCTTACCAGCTCATCCTACCACCATGGATTTTTCCACCAGGTTGAATGATCCTTCCAACAATTGATTTTTTACACATCGCCAATATTTTAGAGACCACATTGGAATTATCCTTAAGATGAACCATTATGTAACATCTTGTTACCTTCTATCAGGTACTTATTGAATCTTATTTTATTTTCCTTTTTGTTTGGGTGCATTTTGGGCCTTTCAGGGATGAATAAATTTTATTTGGGAAAATGAACTAAAGTTCATGGGTGTATTTTTTTTGAATTAATGGAGTCTGAGTATAAATCTGTGAAGCGTTTTATAGGGTTCATTTTTGGGTATAGGGGAGTTTACATTTGTTTGGGTGGTTCTACAAGATTCTATTTCTGGATGCTAGTTGGTGAAAGAATTTATTCCATACATATTTCTATTTATGACTTATATTGTATACAATCCATAAACCATGAAAATTTATTATTATGAAAAAATGATTTAGGTTGTAAAGAATGAACTTATATCATAAATTTGTAAACCAATATTTTTAACTCGAGGTGATACATTTTTTGGTGTATGTGAAACTAGATGCATTTACATGATAAACCCTTTATTTATGAAACAAATTCCTTATTCCCAATATTTTTTACTTTCTCTGATCACCTAATTTCTGTAGGAATTCTTCATGTGATTCTCCTAAGAATCCTAGGCATCCTATTGTGTGCATTTAGTGATTTCTTACCTTTCAAATGTATTGATTTAGAATTAAATCCCCAATGAGTTTCCTCGCTTTCATTTTCTTCCTCTATTCATTATCCCTATTTAGAAGTGGTATTTTATCATGTTTTCAAATGGAATCAGAGTTAATCTCGATGTTTCATGATATAAGATTTCCTTGTTGGTCTCCTTTACCTTCATTATTCCTTGGCGTTTTCCCATTGTAGTTTTTGATTTGATCGCTGATTAATGGTAGGTGGTTCCAAATTATTTTTACCTACAATTGATACCTTAAATTGATTAATTGAATTTAAATGAATTTTTAAATGACTGAAAACATGGATTTCAAGTGATTGATGGATGGTTTTGAAAAATTCATGAAGATTGTGAAAACCCACCAATTTCAATGGAATTGAAATTGTTGGGTGGACTTGAGAAAAAGTGATGGATTGATTTGGAAAATTTATTTGATAAATTTATTTGATATCAATTAAATTGAAATATGATTTGAAAAGGAATGAATTTATGAAAACCCATGATTTGGTTTTGAAATAAGAAATGCATGTTGAAAAATAATGTGGAAAATTATATTTTGAACTGATTTGAAATGATTGATTTACCAGTATTGATTGATTGATGGATTGAATCACATGCGAGCCTAGGTAGTTAGTGGGATATTAGAACATTCATGCTAGGATATGACCCCCTATAACTTTATTAATGGTGAAAACACTGATATAAACATATTACAAAAGAATTGTTTCTTTGAGGGGGAGTTTCATTCCAATGTCTCGAGTCATTGGATGTGTTCAAAAATTGATATGAGATCACTGATGAGTAGTGTGAGGATCCTATTAAGAGAAACTAAAATACCATAGGTCTTGATACATGTTTTGATGATATAACTGATTTAATGATTACATGCCATTGATTTATAGAACTTTCTTATTCATGCCAACTAGTTTATATAATTTTTTATATAAAATGTTCATTTAAGACTATTTTGATATATCTTTTATCTTTTTGAATTGAAACCATGTTTTGTTGAAAATATTTGAATGTAATCTCATGCCTTATTTTATTTAAATTGAAATAATTTTTTTTAATTGTTACCAGATTTATTAAGGAACACTTGGTGAGACCCTACTAGGATTTATAGCTCACACCTAACCTTTTACTTTGGGAATTTGTAGATTTTCTTATGCCAATTCTGAGCAAAGGAAAAGCACCAATTAGAGGTGGTGGATGTTCTTAATCCTTAGGACCTAAAGTGATGGAGGTGATAAGTGGAGATGTGATCCAATTGTTATATGGGTTTATCTTTAAAATTTATATGGGTGTATTTTTTTTCCTTTTGATGATATAATATTTGAGTACAATTTTACCTTCTTGATTATGGTACTTTCTCTATTTTGAGTATAGAGAATACAGAATTGTTTTTTTATATTTCATTGTTTTCTGGAAAAAACTATTCCCTATATATTCTCATATGATGGTAGGTTCTAGTCAGAAAATTGTGGGGATCAAGAATTCTATTCAGGACATGTCAGATCCAACTCAGGTTTCAGGGTACTAGGGTATCTGAGTTGTTTTGTGAAAAAGGTGATATCAAAGGTGAAATTTTTGTATCTTACCTTGATTCCATTATATAGTCAGGTTGTCCTAGTATGTAGGAGGTTGGATTTATGGGTCTTAGGAGGTAGTTGTGAGTGAGTATCTAGCCATATCTCATCTTAAAGAATGTAAATTCACCATGGGTGTTGGGGAAAAGTGTCCTAAGGAATGTTTTGATCTATTTTCTAGACTTATACTTACTTTTCATTTGAGTATTTTGAAATCCCGATCTTTATTTATGCTTTATAGAATTGATATTCCCATGAATCTTATTTGAGTAGGTAATCTGTATATCCTTACTGATATTTTTAGTGTTGTTTGTTGTTGTTATGTATCACAATTCCTCCTAAAATATGTTTTAATAAGCTTTAGGAAGAAGATATTGGTGAAACATAACAGAAAAATAATCTGGTTGATCTAAATCTTATTGAGATAATGGTGTTTATTGTCTAACCTTTGGGATAAGCTGTGAAACCTATTCCCATTCAGGATTTATTTATTGAACCTTGAAGAGATGAATCACGAGATAATTCTCAATAGTTTCTCTATAAAAAACCACTAATATTATAAGGCTCAAATTATCATCAAGAGGCTTAGGATTGGTCAAAAAAGATTGTGTTAAGTTTTGAGTTCTTTTAAATTCTTGATTTGCTTAAATTAAAGTGTGATACCTTCAATACTAAGGGGCCTAGTAGGAGATTGTGGGATTTTATGGGGATAGTGAATAAGAGTGAGGGATTAGAGTGGAAATTATTTAGGGTTATTTTCACCAATTGGTTCTATCTAGAGTCTATGGGCTTGGTAATGTCTATATAGTTTCTCAACCTCCAGTAGGGTGATCAGATAATGACACAATATCTGATCCATTTTTCTGAGCTTGTTCAGTTTTCCCTTGAGTTAGTGACTAATGAAAACTGAAGGAGAAAAGATTTGAGATGGGTCATCATTCTGATACCAAATCATAAGTATTCTTACTGAAGCTCACTTCTTCTGTTGATATGATGGATAGAACATTCATGGTTGATCTTGACCTAACTGGTAAGTTAGTGTTTATGTGAATATCATTTCCTACCAATGGTAGTTCTATGAGTTACCTTAAATAAAGAAGAATCATGATGAGTCTCGTGATGGTTCTCAACAGAAAGCGCCATCCAAACCCCCTTTAATTCATAAAATAGACCCTTTTACTTGATTCTATTGTGGAAATGTTGGGAATTTGATATGGGTTTTCACTAAGTCACCCAAGATCTTTAGTTCATGTGGTCACTCATGCCACCTATAGATGTTCTGAAATTTCTTTTCTACTCTATGTAGTGGCATAGGCTCATCAGTTCTAAAAAGTACTGTAATGTAATTAGATGCTTCATGAACTGAGGGGTTACAGCCACAAACATCCAAAATGAAGCTTCTTCAATCATTGGAAGATTCTCCAAAGGAAGCTCATGTAGGTCCAGTGATAGTGAGAGTTACAATCACTATAACTTAATATCTAGTGACTAATTTATTTGATACTGGTGCATATCACTTGTTTATATCAACACGAGTTCTAAATTTGATGAATCTTCCTACATAGCTTCTGTCTTATGTGATTGATATTACTACTTCTATCTTAACAAAGAGAGACCATGGTATTTTGTATCCTACTTTCATTTTCACTTTATTAGATATTGAGTTTACCTATATTTTTCTGGTTCTCAACATGAAACTTATTGATTTTTATTTTTGAGATAGATTATTTAATGGCTTATAAGTCTCAGATTAACTGTTACCTTCAGCGAGTCTCCTTCACTGAACCCAATGGAGTGTGCCGTGTCTTTCAAGGAGAATGGGACATTAGGTTGATTAGATTCAGACCTTATTTTTCATTTTGGGTATGGTAATATTGGTTTTTTTCTTTCAACATGGATAGGAAATATTTGAGTGATGGTCACCCTCCAATTTTCATTTATTTTATTGATATTTTTCCTTCTGATTTCTCTAGATTTCCATTGTTAAGAGAGGTGTATTTTTCTGTTGACCTAGTGCCTAGTACTCAGCCAATGTCTATTCCTTCTTATCGTATAGAACTAGTAGATTTGAATGAGTTGAAATATCAATTTGATAATTTTATAGATAAATGTTTTATACACTCAAGTGTTTCACCTTGGGATGAACATGGTATCTTTGTGAAGAAATATGATGGAACACTTTTTCAATGTGTTGATTATGAGAAACTCAATTGAGTTATAGTAAAGAAAAAATATCTATAACCATGGATTGATGATCTATTTGACCAGTTGAATGGGGCAATATGGTTTTCAAAGATTGATCTTTGATCTGGTTATCACCAGTTGTGAATAAAAGAGTAACATTTTGAAGACAACCTTCATGAGTAGGTATGGCCAATATGAGTATCTTGTTATGCCATTTGGTTTAATCAATACTCTTGAAATTTTTATGGATTTGATAAACATGATATTTCATGAGTACCTTGACTCATTTGTGATGGTATTTATGGATGATATCTTATTTTACTCTTAAACTGAGGAGGACCATGTGCGTCAATTGAGTGTAGTTCTAGAAACCTTGAGAAATCATTAACTTTATGCCAAGTTATCAAAATGTGTTTTCTGGATTTGAGAAGTGAAGTTGTTTGGACACGTGATCTTAGAAAATGGTATTTCAGTTGAGCCTTTAAAGTTGAAATCTATTATGTAATGGGAGTAACCATGTAATGTTTTCAAGATTTATAGCTTCTTAGGTTTGGAAGATATTACCATTGATTCATAAGATATTTCTCAAAGTTGTTTTCTCTGATGACCACTCTTATAACATCCCTTAACCTGACACTCTCACATGAAAAAACCGGGTTGGTTATTGGACCTCAAGGGCACCTCCTCATACACCAAAGGCTGATAACTAGTAGCACGGGGGGGGGGGGGGGGGTGTAGAGAACATAGTGAGGATACTATACCACCTAATACCACCTGATAGAGATTTGAAATATAGTGGAAGTAAAAAAATATCATAGTAATGGAAATAGTAGAAATAGTACAACATAGTTGATAAACCAGATAATAAATGTCGACTAAAAAAATCCAATAATAATAAAATGATAATGTAATAATATCCTATAATGTATCTAAATTTTAAACTAGAAGTAATATAGATAAAAGGCCAAGATGACATAAATAAACTCAAAAGACCCCCATCCCAAACCCCATATCGGTCCTGCCTCCAAGATCTAAGCCATCCAACAAGAAACAATCAAAAACACGGTCCTTTTCCCTTATCCAAACGTATATCTATGTAATATTATTGGGTACCAAATGATGACTCGAATAGGGTGTGAGTAAAACTTAGTAGGTTGACACCATTATTTCTAAACAAATCTAGCCTAATAATATGTGCATGAAATAAAGCGATAATTGGCAGTATTAATTAATCAATTAATAAAATACAATAATAAAACTGCTTCAACATTATGCCATAATATATTTGAGCATGTATCAAAACCATTACATCCATAACCACAAGTCTATAGAAAAGTCACATAACTGGTTCAAGCCTTATAATCATTACAGTACAACCTAGAAAAGCCCTTTATATAAGCATTTCAGCATAACTAGGAAAATCCATTTATATAAAAACTTCATCATAACCATGAAAATCCATTTACATAAGCATTTCAACATAACTAGGTAAATCCCTATAATAATTTCAGTATAACCCAGAAAATCCATTTAATAATCATTTCATCATAAGAGGGAAAATCCCTTTATATAAGCATTTCATCATAAATCACAACACAAGTCATAACAGAAAGAATGAAACAACATAAAATCATAAGCCACAATGGTTAATTTATCTAATTACAATTTTTCTTTCAATTAAACATAAATTCAATAATCAAGTAAGCCATTTTCCAAGGTAAATCTATCACAAGTAATCACCTGAGGTCTCATGTCATTATAAATCATATCTTAACCATTATCCATTTCATTATTGTTCTTGGGTAGGATCACCCTACAGGTATTCGCAAGTCAGGTTAGCATATTATTTGATCCAAAGGGATCCAAGGGTTGTCCAAACACATGATTATCATCACCCATAATTCTGTTAGTCAATGTAGACATTTTTTATGTATAATCTCATAATGTTTTACATACTTGAAAAAATAGAAACATATCAAAGGGGTTTGTAACAGACCACCTAACTTTATATGAAAATCAAAGAAATTATTTCAACATATAACACTAATAAGGAATGAAGGAATTGATGATTATAAGGAAAAACCTAAATCACACACACACACACACACTAATATCACAAACTGATTCAATGGAGGTCAAGAGATCACATGGATACAATGGAGGATAGTGGAAGAAAAGGAAAAACTAAAGTGAAGAATATCACCAGAGATTAAATACTTGATAAAGACATCTAGAAGGGAATAAAATACTCCAAAATCACATGGATTCTCCTTAAGGTTTGATAGAGGAGGATACATGGTGTATGAAATAAAATCATACACACAAAATGGTTTTAAACTACTGATTAGAAGAGATTCATGACATGAAACCCTTTCACGTGTGAATATATTAATTTATGATATATGATGAAAAACACATCACCTTAGGTTAAAATAACCCCAATAAACCATTTCAAATCATGAAACAATTTCACAACATATAACCATTTCACACTCTAAACCATTTCATGATGTATGTTTGGAAACATGTTCACATTGTGTAACATTTTCAGAACATGAAAGCGTCCAACAAACAATCTCATCCCATATACTTCTCACTACGATCCACAATCTATATTGGATTCACCTCAAAGGAAACATCTATACAAAGCTCAACGTTCTCAATGTATACCACATGAGAAGGGCCAGGATGATATCAATAAAGCTATGATATGTGAAACATGTCATGCATGGAACTGTAGCACTATAGAAGGTCACTTAGTATACCCCTAGACCAACCCGTTCAACTATCTCAAATGGTCTAACAAACCTAGACACCAACTTCCCCTATTTCCTAATATGATGTTTCCCTAACCTAGGAGACACCCGGAGGAAAATATGATGACCAACCTAAAACTCCAAATTCCATTATCGATGGTTAGTGAAATATATATGACCTCTTTTCATGGTCACCAACCACCTTCGGGTCAACTAAACTTACTCAGATATATCCTACACGAGACTACATACAACAAGCACCAGCTCGCCTACCTCCAACCAAAAAAGAGGTGAATGGCATAGAATTCCATATTAAGACTCAAAATTTTACATTTGGATTGATTCCTAGGATATATTATTATAATAAAACTCTATGAGTTCTAAATGATTCTCCTATGAACCATAAAAATCCAAAATACAGGCTCGTAACATATCCTCCAAAACCTAAATATTCTGTTCAGATTGGCTGTCAATTTGTGGATGATATGATATGCTTAGAATAACCCAGGATACCATAGCCTTCTAAAGACCCTTCAAAAACTAATTTGTGAAATGAGGATATTTATTAAAAATTAAATTCCATGGAACACTATCCATTCAAACTATCTTCTGCATGTATAGATTACCTAAATCTTGAATAGTGAAGGTCTCCTTGATAGGAAATAAACGGGATGCCTCCGACAGTCTATCTACAATCACCCATACTAAATTATTCTTTTGAGGTGTCCTAGGTAATCCCATAAAAAAATCCTTAGTGAAATATTCCCATTTCTATTCTTGTATGGTAAGAGGCTATAATAGCCCAACAGGCCAATGATACTTGACCTCCACCTACTGAAATGTGAAACATGACTCCATAAAGTCTGATACTGCCTTCTACATTCTTGTACACTAGTACTATATATAGAGATAATGATATATCTTTGTAATCCATATATTTATCTCCCATATAGAAGCATGAAACCCTCTCATCATCTCCTCACGCAAGCCTGTAGGAACCCATACTAGGACAAATAAATAATATAATTTTTGCTTCCAAGAGACGATCTTGATGGTGGATTCCCACAATATAAGCTATACCAAAAAGACAATCCCTCTAGATAAAATATCTTCTTGGAATTGATTTGATAAAAAATCACAGGTATAACAGATGTTTAAGTTAGTGCTACTCACCCCTGGGACTACGCTGCCTCTATCTGTATCTTCTATATCAATGAATCGACAATGATGCTACCCTTTATTGATATATAAGCTATCTCAAAGTCAAAATACTACACATACTCACCCCATATCATCTACTTAAAGTTCAAGTCTTGCTGATAAAAGATGTATGTGAGGCTCTTATGGTTGTTGTACACCACAAACCTCTCACCCAATATATAATTTATCCAACATATCCAGCCATGTACCAGATAACTGTAGATTGGGAGTAGGATAATTTCTCTCATGTGTTCTTAGGCATCTAGAACCATAAGAAACCACTCGATCCTCCTATATGAGAACTTATCTAAGTCTAACTCTAGATAAATAATATTAAATAGTATATTTATTACTCAGAATAGGTAAGGTGAGTATTGTTGATGAGGTCAAACTTCCCTTTAGGTTCTAAAAAGATCTCTCACAAGAATTCGACCAAACAAACTCCACTCATTTCTTGGTCATCTAGAACATCAGTACTAATAGATGGGAGAAGTATTAGATAAAACACAAATAATAACCTGCTAAATCTAGAAATCTATAAATATAGAAAACATTCTTGGTCTGCTCCCAAGACACCACAACTACAACCTTCTCTGGTTCCACTGATACCCCATCCTCTGGGATGACATGACCCAATAATTGAACTTTATCGACCAAGAAACAACATTTGGTTATCTTGGGATAAATATGATGCTCTCTTAATGTACTCAAGAAGATTTCAAGATAATGGAAATGATTGTATGTAGACTGGAAGTACATTAAGATTTCATTGATTAAAACCATGAAAAACTGGTCCAGAAAAGGATGAAAGATCCAATTCATCAAATCCATGAATGTCATTGGTGAATTATTTAGACAAAACGACATCTCTATGAACTCATACAAGACATAACTGCTCCTAAAATTATTCTAAGGTATTTATGGTTGTATCAATATCAAATAATAATAACCTAATCTTAATTAAATCTTATATAAAGTCTGGGAACCTCTCAGTTGATCAAAGAGATCATCAATTCACGGAAGTGGATATTGGTTCTTGACCGTCACCTGGTTCAATCTCTGATAATCTACACATGAACGCGAAGTCCCATCAACCTTCTTAGAGAAACGAATGGGATAACACCAAGGTATCATACTAGGTCATATTAAACCATAGGATTTTATATCTTCCAATTGAAATTTAAATTCATTAAGCCCTTCTAGTTCCATCCTATAAGGCAGAATAGAAACTGGCTCTTCTCTCGGCACCAACTCGATTGTGAAATCGATAACCTACTTGAGTAGTAAGACATAGAAATGGTTAGTAAAGACATACTGAATATGATCCACCACTAGAGGAAAAGTAACCTTCTACATTCTAACATCATCTAGATCAATACCTACTATCTGAGACATGATACAATCTAAGCTACATTGAATTAGTCCTGCATGACCAGCCTAAAGATACCAATCACCCTAGTGAAAATAGCTACCTCCTTCTAGATATAGATAGGTAAATTTCTTCCCGTAATAATAGATATGATCCTAGTATAGAACTAGCCAATCCCTACTAAGAATAAAATCAAAACCTATCATTTCTATCACAAAAAATTTCCAAAAGAAATGGAAACCACCAATTTCTAGATAACATGCCTTGTAACATTTGATATTATTAGACTGCAATACCAATTGTGTGTCGATGGTCAAGAAACCATCTAACCTTTCCACAACCATGCCCAAAAAATTTACAAAGAGAGAATATATAAAGGAATGTGATTATCCTATATCAAACTAAATGAAATTAAAGGTAGATGATACAAGAAATGCACTTATGATGGTAGAAGGTCCCGCATCTAAGCTAGCCAGAGTATACTATATAGCATGAATCTATATTTCCCCTACAACCTAGTATCAAATATGATTATATTGGGTTTTCCCTCTAACTAGTATTTCCACTTGTACACTGGGGGTACCAAATCCTATTCCTTGACCTGAACTTCATGTGAAACTCCATCTACCAGTCTACTGAGGGGTAACTGTGTCCTTCTTAGACTATAGTACCCGTATTGATTCCCTACCATTTCTATGTTGTTTTATGACCCTAAAAAAACTCTGTAGGTGTCCCAAAAGAATGAAATGCCAAAGTAGGGTATGTACATTGAGTCCACTTGTGACCAAAATTTCTACACTGATAGCACTATAATGGTACATGGTTTAGAGATGGCTGCCCACTGCCCTGGTTGCTCATTGTTTACTTGGTGATAACGGTCATAAAATTTATTATTTCTTCTAGAATAAGAGCTCCTAGTTAACCCATATAAAACAAGTAGGTCATTAATAAGGTACTCTTTTAGATCCCCTTCCATGATGAGATCCCGATTCATCATGTTTGGAAAGATACTAAAGCAAAAAAAAAACATGCATCTGTATAGAGAAACCCATCCAAAAAATTCCTCACCTTGGAAATCTCATTAGCTATTAAAGATGATGAAAAGAATTGAATGTTGGTAAAACGTCTATAATAGTCCATAATTAACAATCCCTCCTACACCAGGTTCATAAACATGTAAGACTTCTCAACTATTAACATTTCAAGGTAAAGTGGCTCAAAAACTTTTACTTGAAGTCCTTCTAGGATAACTCATCTTTCTACCTAGCTTTCTCTAAAGTGACCCTCCAATGCTTGGAAGGTCTAAAAAGTGTATATGAAATAAGCTCCACCCTCATATCTACTGGTCTCTCAAGATGGTTTAAGATTATCTGGGCTGACTTAATCCATAACTCAGCTTCCTGGGGGCCTCCCCCAATGAACATAGGTGGGTGATTTTGATGGAAGTCTATTTTTATCTCAAACATCAAAGGTACGTGAAAACTGTCTCCATTTTTACATGGATCACATGAACCTTAGGAATACATAATAGAACTGATCATACATATAATCCTTTAGATCCATAGGACGATCTAGTCCAGCTGTATTAGGAGTGTGATTATTGCCACTCTCCTGGCACTCAATTCAAAGATGACAAGGTGGCATTTTACCTACAAGAAAAATTCCCTCCCAAAACATTGGATTATATCAAGGAAAACCTAAATATATGATAAAAAAAGAGGACCATTAGATCATGGTCTCTCTAAACATGGATTAACAAGTTAATTGGCATGACATAAAAATTCATTTTTTATCAGATATAATAGGTATCTCATTTCACAGTTCATACTAGAAAATATATCACATGCAATAAATATGTCCCTATCATGAACACTGCATGTCGATATATATCCCTATATTACTATCATGATTCATGCATAATCATATTTTTTTATACTAGGAAACAAGTATAAATATCAATAAATAGTAACATCATACAACATGTGAATCACCCAAGGTGAAATAATATCAACCATAATAAGAGAACATCATAAACAACAATCCCATTCATGGGAACTCATATTTTCCCTCATACATTGGCTAGATAATCCCATAAAGAATCTCATTACCATGTCTTAAAAAATCCTATTATCCTTTCTATATTCTCCAAATAGTAAATCAATAGAAAAAACCTGATCCCCTAATACCACTTTGTAACATCCCCTGACCCAACACTCTCTCAAGTGGATAAACTTGATTGGTTACTAGACCTCAAGCATGTCTCCCCATATGCCAAAAGATACTAACTAGTAGTGTAGGTGTAGATATCATAGTGGGGAGAATATACCCCCTAGTATAGAGTTGAAATACAGTGGAAGTAAACAAACATCAGAGTAACAAAAACAATTGAAACAATATAACACAAAGAATGAACTAAACAATTAATGTCAACTGTAATATATAATAATAATTTAATGACAGGATGGAATGTATCTATATTTCAAACTGAATACAATACAAATAAATGACCAGGATGTTAGAAATAAACTCAAAATTCCTCGGTCCTGATCCCCACATCGGCCCCATCTCTAAACTCCAACCCATCCAAAAAGCTACAATAAATAACAAGGTTATTTTACCTTATCTGAACCTGAATCTATATAATGTTATTGGTTAATAATTGGTGGCCCAAATAGGATGTTATTAAAACTCAGTAGGTCAACACCACCATGTCTAAACAAAACTAAACTGATAATAAGTGCATGAAATAAAGTGATAATCGAGATTATTAATTAATCAATTAATAAAACTACTTATCCACCATGTTGGAATATCTATAAGAATTTAGAAAAACTATTCCAAACATAACCACAAGTCCATAAAATAATCACACAACTAGGTCAATCCCTAAAATAATTAAAGCAAAACCAGACCAAACCTTTTATATAATCATTTCATCATAACAAGGAAAATCCCTTTATATAAGAATTTCAATATAACTGGAAAAACCCATTTATATAATAATTTTATCATAACTAGGAAAATCACTTTATATAATAATTTTAGAATAAATTAAAAAACAATTCATAATGATAAGAATACCACAACATAACATCATAATCCAAAATGTTCAATTTTTCCAATTACTATTTGTCTCTCAATTACCCATTCATTCAATAATCAAGTAATACACTCTCTAAGGTGAATCTATCACAAGAAATCACCTATGGACTCATGTCATGCTAAATCATATTTTAAGCCATTATCCAGTTCATTATTATTCTAGTGTAGGTTCACCCTATGGGTAGATGCAATTCTGGTCACAAAACTATTGGATACAAAGAGATCCAAGGGTAGTCAAAACACATGATTATCATCACCCATTATTCTATTTGTTAACATGCACGTTGTGTGGGAGAAATTTCATAATGTTTCACATACATGAACTGATATAAATAGACCAAAGGGGTTTGTTAAAAACCCCTAACTTTATCTAGTGATCAGTGAAATGCTTTCAACATGTAACACCAATAATGAGAAAAGGTTATGTTGATCACAAGGGAAAACCTAGATCACAGAAACATTAAGATCACAACCCGATTCAATATCGGTCAAGAGATCACACTGCTAAAATAAAGTATAGTGGAAGAAAGGGGAAAATAAATGTGAATTAAATTTACATATATTAAACACTTTATTAAGATGTTAGGAAGGGCATAAAATTCTTCAAAATTTCTTAGAGTCTCCCTAGGGTTTGAGAGAGTAGACTGCACAATGGATGAAATAAAATCATTTACACAACAGGGTTTTAAACCACTAATTTGAAGAGAATCATGATGTGAAACACTTTCACAACACAAATTTCTTGATTTATGAGATACACTAAAAAATATATCACCTCTGGTTTAAAAACCCCGATCAACCATATCACTTCTTGAAAAAGTTTCATAGTGTGTCACCATTTCATTGTCTGAACCAGTTCACAATGTCTTCCTAGAAATAGGTTCTCATTGTGTAACATTTTCATGATGTGAAAGAGTCTAACAAAGATATATCATCCAAAATTATACAGAAAGAACCTAAACCACCTACAAAACCATCCAAACTCACAGAGAACCCTCATAAGACCTTGGCATGTTTATACATCAACTCCATTAATTCAAACAACATACATCCCCAAACTTCAAGTCATTTACCCCTGAAAAATATCTCCAACCCCAAAAGAGACTCGACCAACAAGGTTTAAAGAATAAGGAAACCAAAAATTAAAATAAGTTCAACCAAATATCAAAGATTGAAGTACCTGAAAAAAGATGAGATCTTACAACCCTCACTCAAAAAATGGGTGAAATTCATTTGGGATGAGAAATGTCAGAGTTCATTTATTGAGATGAAACATATTTTCACTTATGCATCGGTTTTGACTCTTCCAGAGTCTAGGTATGGCTATGTGTTATTTTTTTGATGCATCATGTTTGTGTTTTATTTGTTTCCTTACGATAAGTGATCATATCTTGGCCTATGGTTCCAGAAAGATGAGGCCACACAAAAATAATTATCTTACCCATGATATCAAACTCATATCTATGAAACAAGATCTAAGGAGTTAGTGGAATTACCTTTTCATAGAAAGGTCTTCCATTTATTCGGACCAATAAATCTTGAGTTATATCTTTTACCAAAAATATTTAAACCATCAATAGAGAAACTGTGTGGAGTAAATATGTCTTTTGATTTCAACATTTCCAATACCCCTGTTAAAGGGAATATTGTTTCCAATGCCTTATGCAAGAAACATCCAACTCAATCTATGAAGGAACCATCAGAAGAGTGGAATATAATTCCTCTCTTTTCTTAGTTACATTTTGGAGTTCAGGAGAATAATTCTGAGGTTATTTTGGCGAGAGTGCAGTTGAAATCCTCTTCTCTTGAGAAGATTCTTCAGGAGAATCTACTTGGTGATGAATTCTATGAAATTAGGAACTCTATTTATAATGGGGATACTATTTTTTAATGGTCATTCTCTTTATATGGACTCATATGTTTACAAAACAGTCATGTGGTTCCTTTTCCTATGAGAGAGTTTGTGATGGGGGGATTCTATAGTTCCCAGTGGGATGTGCACCGTGGAACCACAAATATGTTCTATGGTATGTAGAAATGAATCTGGTGGCTAGTTATGATATATGACATCACTAATTTTTTATCTCGTTATTATACATGCCAATAGTTTAATTCCAAGAAAAAAATACCTTCGAATTTTCTTCAGCTGCTTCCAGTTCCAACTTGAAACTGGGATGATATTTCTTTATACTTTGTGGTTGGGTTGTCATATATACATGAAGAGAATAATACGACATGGGTTGTGATCAATAGGCTGAAAATATCAGCTCACTTTACACCATTCAAGATGCAACTATTATTGAAGACTTGGTATGTCATTACGTGCAAGATATTTTCAGTTTTCATGGAGTTCCATCTACTATAGTCATCGATATGGATCCCCATTTCACTTATCACTTATGGAGAGGCCTCCAAGATTCCATGGGATCATAGTAATGTTTTATCATGGAATATCATTTATATATGGATGTCCAAATAGATCAAACTATACATATTCTTTAGGACATGATTCATGTTTGCATTCTTGAGTTTGGTGGTGCTCGGGATGACCATTTGGAACTATTTGAGTTTCCCTATAACAATAATTACTAATCATATATTAGGATGGATAATTTTGAGGACTTTTATGGAAATCCTTATAGATCTACATTATGTTTGTCGGAGATTGGTGAAAGTTCCTTAGTTGGACTGAGATTATTCTAAGAGATGATGATGAGGATTTAGTAGATAATTCATAGAATATTGATGTAATAGAGACAGTATAAATACTATTTGGATAATAATCAACAACTGTTGGAGTTTTCTATTGGTTACTTGGTATTTTTGGGAACCTCAAATCTGTTGGGTCACTGACATCTTGGAAAATAGAGAAATCTTGCACTAAGTTTTTTGGATCCTTTTGAAATTTTTGAGAGATTGAGGAAATTTAACTACTGATTGAAACTTCCATCATAGTTGACTTCAATCCATAATGTGTTTTAGGTATCAAAACTTTATAAGTAACTTTTATACCCTCCTCATGTTCTAGGCTAGGAAGATCTTGATGCTAACCTTGATTTATTTGTGACTGAGAATCTAGTCAAGATTGTTGATTCTAATACAAAGTTCTTCGTGGGAAGATGATTCATTTGGTTCATGTCCTATGGAAGTATGGTTATGATTTTCATGAGACATGGGAGTAAGAGGCACTTCATAGAGTGTAGTGGCCTCATATCTTTGACATGGAAACTACTTGAAAGATTTTTTAGGGAAATAATGTGTGTACAGTGGGGAGGTTGTAACATATCATTACCTTTTATTAAGTAATTCTTGACTCTTGTCTTGTTTAACTTTTTTATTTGGGTGTATTTCAGGCCTTTTGGGGATGGAGATATTTTTTTAGGGAAAATGACCCTAATTTTGGGGATATATGTTTGTTTGAATTAATGGATTCTGGGTATAAATGCGTAATGGATTTTAGAGGGTACCATTTTGGGTATGGTGGAGTATGTGTTTGTTTAATTTTTTCTACAGGCTTTTGTTTCTAGGCACTAGTTGTAGAAAGAATTTACACTATAAATATTTTATTTTTGATGTAAATTTATCACTATCCATAAACTATGAAAATGGATTATAGAGGGAAATGATATAAACCATAAATAATGTACTTGTATCATAAATTCATTGATCGTGATTTTTAACCTGAGGTGACACGTTTTTTTGGTGTATGTCCAACTAGATGCATTTATTTCATAAACCCTTTATTTATATGGTAAATACCTCATGCCTAATAGGTTTTATTTACATTTATCACCTAATTTATTTTGGAATTCTTTAGGCGCTCTTCCTGATAACCCTAGGAATCATCTCATACATAGTGAGAGATATCTTACCTTCTGGACATCTCGGTTTGGTGTTTGATCCCCAATGAGTTTCCTTGCTTTGGTTTTATTCCTCTCCACTATTACTCTTTGGTAGCGGTATGATCTCATGTTTAAAAATGGAATCAAATTTGATCTTGATGTTTTTTGATCTAGTATTTACTTGTTGGTCTCCTTCTTCTTTGTCATTCATTTGTGTTTTGTAATTGCAAGTATTGATTTGATCACTAATTAAAGGTTGGTGTTTCCATATGATTTTCCCTACAATTGAAACATAAAATTGCTTAATTGAATTTAAATGAGATTTTAAATGATTTAAAAAACTGTATTTTAGGTGATTGATGGATGGTTTTGAAAAGGACATGGATATTGTGAAAAAATACCAAATTTCATGGGAATTGAAATTATTGGGAGGACTTGATGAAATTTGATGGATTGATTTGGAAAATTGATTTGATGAAATTATTTTATATGAATTAAATTAAAATATTCTTTTAAAAGGATTGAACTGATGAAAACTTATGTTTTGGTTTCAAAATGAGAAAGGAATGTTAAATATTGAAAGTAGGAAATTGTATTTTGAACTGATTTGAAAAGATTTATTTTCCCATGATTGACTGATTGATTGACTGAAGCACATGTGAGCCTTAGTAGTTAGTGGAAAATTAGGATAATAATATTAGGATCTGACCCCCTATCACTAAATTGAGGATGAAAACACTGACATAAACATACTGTGACATGACATTTTCCCTAATGGAGAGTTGAGTCCTGATGGTTGAAGTTTTGGGATGTGTTCACACATTGAGCTAAGATCATTGATGAGTAGTTTTATGATCTTATTACTAGAAACTAATGTACCGTAGGGATTGATACATGTTGATATGATATGACTAATTTTATGATTACATGTCATTGATTTATAGAATGTTATTATTCATTTGAACTACTTTATACAAATGTTTTATCTAAAATTCTCATTTAAGAATGTTTTGATATATATTCCATATTATTGAATTGAAATCATGTTTTGTTGAAAATATGAGAATGTAATTCCATGACTTGTTTTATTTAAATTGAAAAAATATTTCGTTTAATTGTTGATGTATTGATTATATAACACTTAGTGATACCATACTAGGCTTTATATCTCACACCCAACATTTACTTTTGGGAATTTGTTGATTTTCTTATGTCAGGTATGAGCAAAGAAAAAGTGCCACTTGGAGGTGGTGGATGTTCTTGATCCTTGAGACCTAGAGTGATGGAGTTGACTTATGAAGATTTGATCCACTTCTTACATCAGTTTATCTTTGAGATTTATCTGGGTAGAAGTTGTGTCATTTGAGATGTACTATTTGAGTACAGTTTTACCTATTTGATTCTGACACTTTTCCATTTGAAGTGTTGATCATACTGATTGGTTTTGTTTATCTTCCACTATTTTATTGAAAAAACCATTCCATATTAATTCTTATATGATGTCAGGTGATAGTTGCCGACCTGTGGGGATCAATAATGCCCTTTGCGCCATGTTAGGGGTATCAAGGCACCAAGGTATCTGAGTTGGTTCATGACACATCAAGCCCTTTTTTGATAATCCTTCCAATGATTAATTCCCTATAAGATGCGAAAGGCCGAAAACCAAGATCATATTCCTTAGCATAATTCACATAAAAATAATCTTTTTCTAGAGTGATTCCTTTATAAGACCGATCATTCCAGCTCCCTCTAATGAGGAGTTCCTCAAGATCATACGATTCATGAGGGTATGCCTTTGGTTGAAGTGGGGTTTAGTCATCATCATGGTCACCACCATGTATTCTCATGATGAACCCCATCCTCCTTTATAAATAATTATTTATAATTATATAAATATAAATATATTTAGAATTATATAATTATTTAAATATATTTATAAATAAATTTAAAATCTATTTATAAATCTATTTAAATAATTTTAAATTTGTTTTTATAAATATATAATTATAATTATAATTATGAATAAATATTTTTGTAATTATATTTATAAATATATTTATATAATTATATAAGTATATATATATATTAATATATTTTTAAATAAATATAATTATATAAATATATAAATTTGAAAATATTATCTGAACCTGCTTGGATTAATGACCAGGTAATGAATGTAAAATTAATTTTGTTATATAATTAATAATTAATATAATTAATAATTCCTATCCCCATGCCTCCTTCAACTAGTGTTTCTTCCTTTGGTTGATTTTGGAAACCCACCTTTTTATCGACTTAAAATATTTTATATTTTCTCCCTTTAATATATTTTCAACTATTTCCACCATATTTTAATGCCATTTAATCACAAAACAAATAAAAATAAGACTATAATAATCTATTTTCCTAATAAAAAACTGGATGACTTTGGGTCTTAAACCCATTCCATTATACTTTTTACAAACGTCTTTAAGCCCCAAATGAATTTCAATGAACATAAATGTGTTTAGTACTTAAACACATTTTCAACCCATATTTTAAAATAAACAACCATATAAAAAATGCGTAGGAAAAAAAATTATATTTCCAAATAATTTACAAAAATGTTTTATATTATTTTTAACAAAAAGTACATATAAAAAAACCCTATTAGAAAACCATATTTCTATTATTTTTATAAAAAAAATATATTTTTTCCAAATATTGTGGATTGCAGTGGCTTCACGGAAAAAATGCAGGAGATATGAATGCCCTATAAATCGTACCTCCTAGCCCTTAAACACTTATACTCATCCCACTGATTTCACCCCCAATGCACACTCATGGAAATTAAACACACCACCCAACCATATATCATCTCTTGGAAGTGGGTGTGAGAGGTGTTTTTAGGGAGGTCATAGGAAACTGGATTCTTGGATATTATTGTAATATCAGCTTCTCTACTACTTCCATGGTCGAGTGGGTGGATCTGAAGGTGGGGCTCGACTTTTCCTGCAAACACGGATTCCAAAATATCGGTCAGAATGGCCCTAAGGCCTTCCTTTTTTTTATTATTTTTGATAATTCACCTTTTAAGGGATGAGGTGGAACCCTAACAAGGCCTGAAGGCTGAGAGAAAATTACATGACCCGTAGGTCTTAGAGGTAATCACCCAGACAAGACAACTTGGAACTGCTCCTCCCAAGAATGTGTCATGATATCAGTACTCCACCTTCACAGGGATGGTCGGCTAGCTGTCCTATGCAAATATGCACATGCATGGTACCGATGGAAAAGCCATACCCTCTCATTCTTCTAATTTCGGTTAGCTCTACTCCAGTGAATGTGCCTGCCCTGAATCCTCCTCTGAAGCCTTCTCTCTTGTATTCTGACTGGTATATCTACATTCATGTGGTCCGAAGGCCTTAGGGTGGCCCAAATGCCTTAAGGTGGCCCGAAGGCCTTGATAATCAACTGGCCCTAAGGCCTTGGGTGGCTCGAAAGCCTTACAGGACCTGAGGACCAAACCACTGGCCTAAAGACCCAGATGAATGAATAGTTCCGGCAGCTACAGTACCGAATAGTTCCTGCTACAGTACCCACTACAGTACCGACTATAGTACCGAACAATGACTACTATGAAATACATGATCCATGGGAGGGAAACACATGTGCAAATGCTTTGTCGAATCTTTCACTGAAGTTTGAGTCGTTCTTTGTTCAGTTTTTTTCTAGAACTTTTATTGGAGAGTGAGAGGTGATGGATGATTTGATGAGGGATTAGATGGATATCATAGTTCCTCGCAACTTCAATAGATAGATCTCCCCATGGAGGTACCATGCAGAGATGTTTCATCACACTATCTTTTCACTATTTTCTTAGCTAGGGTTTTGAGAAATGTTAGATATGGTGGAACGAATGATGCATTCACCAAATGAAGCTCATTTTTAATGGAAATTTATAAATTAAAAATGAGTTCTATTATTTTGTTATGAATTTTTATTTCAAAAATCTTTCAATAAATTTATTTCTGTAATCAAATTATAGAAAGATCCGATTTTTTTTTATTTTTTTGAACAAAATAATAGATGAATTGGTCACCCAATTAATTTCCCAAATAAATTTATTAAAAGAAAGTGTCAAGAATAACTTTATAGAGAAATAAACAATAAAATCAGAGACATATAAACTCTATGTTTATCGTCCAATAAATTTGCATCCAGGAATCCAATATTTTGATATAAATTATCTGAAATACTATCCCACCCAACCAATTTTTCCACTAAAATAGATTGAAGTGACTTTTTTAAATAGTGATCACGATTCCAAGAAGAATTATTAGCATATTGACCTTCATAATTGGTGGATATATGGACCTCACCTTTTGAAGTTTTCTTGTTGAAACTCGTATAAGTAGCCCAAGAAGCTTTAGAAATATCAATCCCACCATCAATAGTAGGAACACCAGTATAATTTGATAATTTATTGCTCTCCATGAATTTTATTAACCTTGTTGAAACATTGGAGTTACCTCAGAATCCATAAAGAACAACAACACAACACAAGGAACAAGACTTAGGTGAATTCCAACAATTCCAATCAAGAAACATGAATTAATCTCCAGTGCTTACAGCTAATCAAATAAAAAGAGAAATAAGAAATAGGATCATTGTCATGGAATTTACATGAACTTAATGTATAGATTTTTCTACATTATATAAAGCATTCACTCTCTCATTTGAAGATAACTATTCATAGTGATTTCACCATCTTTGTACTTAAAAAAACACATCTTTCACTTCCATCCATGAGACAATTTCCTCCCCCAGAACCTCTTCTATAATGCCTCGACCCCAGTTACCCATAGTTGGTGCATTATTACATAACATTGGCACAATCACAAAAGATCAAGTCTCGAAAGACCGATCAGTTTAGTAGCCTTGGAAGTACTAGATACATTCATAAGGTTTACATTACATCATAAAGTAAAAACTACAACAACATCTTGTATCCACACTCATATCCCCTTATACCATCCCTGTAGTTCAATCACAAAACACTTCTTTACATCCTGGGAAAAATAAAACATAGAAAGGGGTGAGCTTAGATGCTCAGTAAGGATAACAATATATCAGAAACTTTCATAAATAAGCATAAACATTTAAGGCAATGTATAACTAAAACAAAAGCCTTTTAAACTTGAACTTCAGCATAATATGGAAAAGATAAAATGAAATAATTCCATTTACTTATTCACATGGATATTCTACTAGTCTAATAACCACATGAAATATTAATAACCACTTTCATAATGATGGAATGCATAATTCCAGACTATCATAACCACATAGACAAGGCCTCGTGCCAAGACTACAAATAAGATTTTGTCAAGGCCTCATTCCAAGACACTAGTTTGTCTCATAAGACCTACCGATGCATCGAGGAGATATAGAGGGCTCCACCCATCACTTATTAAGTCCAATGCATTCCTCATATGAACATGTTTAAACATAACATAAACACTCGTATTAAAACTAGCATACGAAATGTCAATACTTTATCCACAAACCATGAATGGTATAAAAATAGCACATCCACAATCAAACATAACTCATTCAAAATAATAAGGAAGATTTTATTGTAACATATTAACCTCAATCGATAATAATGAAGGATATTTACATAGATGAAAAATAGTCAACAAAATTATTTGAGAGAAATATCCCCCTTTTTATGAAAACATTTAAAAGTCTTTCTATTTATCAAGAAGCCGTTTAAAATATATTTTTAAATCAAAGTGTCCCATACCACTTTGAAACTTTTAAAAGGAATTTTAATTTTAAAACTTTTAATGTCCATATAAATAAATCCTTAAAACCATTTTTAAAACATGGACATTAATGAGAAATATTTAGAATAATAAATCTTTAAAACATTTAAAATGATATTTTAGTTAGTGTTCCTAACCAAAAGAGAGACACTTGAATAAAAATAATTGAGGTAATCAAAACTTTGAAATATCTTGAGAATAAATGGATTCATGATATACTATGTCAAAGTACATTATATACACCATATAAAAGAGAATTTGTGTATGACAACAATGAAGTCTCAATGGGATATAGATTGAGATTAAGTCTCTTATAAAGACTGTATCCTTAGGTTAAGGATAAATCAACGACATAATTATGTGTGAAAAATATAAATACACTCAATATGATTGGATGTTCAGTGTAAATCAATCAGAGGACATTCACATATATTCTTGTAAGGACAACACCAATGAATTGGATATTTAACTCAACAAATGGAGAATGAGTTAAAAATTACTCTTATCAAATTCATATCGATGACTTGAGAAATTATCAATGGAGTGATTATGTGTATAAAAAGTATATCCACAGAAAGGGGAGTGAAAATTATGACATAAGAAAATGAATAGTGATTACACACATAATCTTGGAGTAAAATAATCAATGAAGAATGCATAAAGCCGAATGAATGGAAAATAAAATTTCAAATTCCCTTATTGATTTGGTAACTTACGAAACATACAACCATGAAATAAGAATCATACAATGATGATGTAAATATAAATGAATTAAATTATATTACAAAATGAATACAAACATGGGAAGTACACATACCACATGCAATAAACAAGTGGTGAATAATGGAAATCTCATGGAATGAAAAGTGAGATAAGAAACACCTTATCGTGTACTTTTACTTGATATAGTGTAGGTTAACCTCCTGTATAATAGTTAAATAATTGTTATTAAATTATAAAAGAATCATATATGTTAATATGATATCATATATGATCTTTTAACTTTTCTTTGTTAATAATATCTTAGTATTATTGTCGTTTCGGGTGTTAACTTACTCATTTTATTTTATATGTTTTGTTACATAAGACGTGTTTTTTATGGATAGGTTGTATATTATTCATATCCAGAATGATATCAAGTCCTTAAAAATTATTTTTAATCATAAAATGAGAATTATACTTGAATGGATACGATGAGGAATGAATCTCATCACGTTTGTGGAGACGGTAGTCCGTACGTACGCACGAACGCTACTTCCATTTCATTTTTCATTTCAAAAGGAATCAAAACCAAATGATACATAGGTGTATTGTTATTCCAGTATAATATAATATCTTATATGTGTTACTTAAGTTCATTAATACCATCCTTTATACGTTCCATGTATGGTATGAACGAGTCATATCACTTTGAGGGGGTGATAGTCCGCACTTCCTCAAATGAAATTATCGTATATATGTACAACATGAAACGAATAATGGTATGATATAAAATTGAATTACAGAATCTTATATCATTAATATCATATTTAATTATAGTTCTATCATAATGGACACCATGAGAGGTGGTAGGAGATAATTGAACAATCATCGTTTCGTGAGGTGTTTGGTTTCCATCCACAGAAACATTATGTTCTTCACCAATTAGACGGAGGTGTGTGTAAGTGTAGTTAGAATAATTATCATAAAAATATAATAGTATATTTAGGATACTGTTTTTGTTACAAAAGAAAAGAATAATAAGAGTTTAGGGGTTGGAGAAGTAAAATAAAAGAAAAGAAGCTAAGAGAAATCGTTACCTTTAATTTGGGTAACTCCCTTTGGTTTGAACCAAAAAGGACTCTTGAAGTGCCTTATGCCTAAATTAAGGATTCTAGGAGGAGGATAGGGATGTAGGGTGCTTAATTGGGCAGATTTTGGACAATCCAAAAGGCTTGAGAGGTGTGAGGAATTGGTTAGAAGTGATGTCCTTTTATAAGGGGGAGGAGGGGCTCTTTAGAAAAAACTTAAAGTATTAATTTATAATAAATTCATATTCGGTTTCTAATGTATCCAAAGTGGATTATTCAAATTATAAGGTGGGGATGGGTCTAAAACCACTCAACCAATATATTTTAGATAGGTTTGGGTCACTATAGTAACCTTATCTTTTAGATTTAACTCTTAGTTAAATAGTTTGACATTTACCATGTCTCTTTATATTTTTATATTATTTAGTTAATAAACTTACTATATACTTCCAAGAGACCACAAAGTGGTCCATTAATGATAAAAATACAATTATATAAGTCATTTGGCTGAACCTTAGATTTTTAGGAATATAATATCAGTTAATAATATAATATTTGTTTTAAAAACTCTTTTATGTCAATTTTAACACTATTGGGTATTTTGTTTTTGATAAATTCATAACAACATTATTACTTCAAATAAAATTCATATAACCAATAATAATATGTCATATTAACCTATAAAATTATTATAATTCATAAAAAGTCTAAAATTACATTTATTTGGATATTTATAATACTAATTATTTTAATATTTCATTAATTAGGTAATTACTGCATCACCATTGTGTCATAAATAAATTAAATTATTTAATGTCTAAAAATTATAAATAAAATAAAACTATGTAGGAAATATTTTTATCTTTCTAATTAATATTTATAATAGAATTTATATTATGTATAACCCTATATTAAAAATGTTTTAGTTATTAAACTTTGATTTTAACTCTTTTAACTCTTCTTTAAATTAAATAATAATAAATGTCATAATCTAATCCAAGTGGACCTTATTACTAAGTTTGTTTTTGGTCGAATTTAATTATCCAATAGAATTAGTACATGTGTTAGGGTAATAATAATTTCATTTTTACCTTTAATTACCCTATTTACTTTTTACCGTGGTAAATAAAAGTAAAAAGTTACTATTCAGCAAAAATTATTTTTATCTTATTGAACCACATTTTACTCATTAATATTAACCTTTTCTCTTGTATTTTTGAAATTCCACTCACAGAATCGGTAAAATTAAGTTTTATGTGAATTTTCAAATTCTCATAGGAGATGGGTAAAAGTCGGTGAAAAGTTCAATAAAATTTTTATATGTCTAAAATTATTATAAACTGACTCCAATGAATTACATTGAAATTATATAGGTATTATGTATCTATTTTGACCTAAAATAAATTTAAATAAAATAAATAATTATTTAAATAAAAATTCGGTTTAACCAATAACTCAGAGTTTTTCACTATTCATCAAAAATTGAAAGTTTCCAGAAAAATACCAAAAATTCACCCTAGGCTAATTTCGATATTCCGAATCTAAAAATGAAGTCCATTTTGAAAGATTAAATATATAAAATTTAAAAAGTGGGTATTAATATTCATAACGGCTAGTTTGATTGGTTGTGGTGTGTGTTAGAACTCGAAGTTGCGTACAACACACACTATTATATTATTCAAAGAGAAGAGTACTATGGAAGATTGGGGTGTTACATTCTCCCCTCCTTCAAATAATTTCATCCTCAAATTTTTTAAAATTGGGCTTGGGAATATAATGGAAAGTCCCACATCGGAAAAAGAGTCAATAAAACTATCACCTTAACATAAATAAAGAGAAGTACAAAGATCACCCAAGATAACTCATACTAGGATTCCGTGTAGGAAAACATGGATATGGAAGATAAATTAAGTTCCAAGTTCTAGTGGATAGGGATAGAAAACATGATCAGGAGAAAGTTAACAACAAGAAAGCCACAAACTTGTGATAGGACAAACAATCATTAGTTTCCCAGTAGGAAAAGTATATGGACAACATTTTTTTAAGTTACATTATATAAAGATCAGGAATTCATTTATGATATTGACTAAGAAAATAAAGAGATATAATTACTTTCTAAGTAGAGTTTTATTCTTTAATAAATTTCCACCACTAACTCATTTTTTTAAATGATGAGTATTCAAGAAGACTTGGTCACACTGGAAGAGCTAGAATAAACTTCTATAGAATCACATGACCCATGAAAGATAAACTATATATTTACCTTGTCTTTAGAGATTAATCAAAACCAAAATGGTTAGTACAAGATCTAATGATCCCCCAAAAGGATATTCCTTTAGAGAAAGAAACACTAATCTTAATTTATAAAATTAATCCAACAATAACCTAAAGTTAAATAAATACCATTCAATAAACAATTGTCCTTAAAATCCTTCAATACAATCCAAACTAATATTGAAACCCAAAACTTAGAATAATTTGGTTATGTAGTCTTCCACATTTAATTTTATCTCCAAATGACATTAACTACTCTTAAAGTCACATAATTAAAAGTAATTAACCTAATCACATATTCTATATTATAGGTTAATCATTTCCATAAATAACCCAAATCACTATAAATCGACAATAAAATGTAGATAAAAATCCACCATTACTCCTCAAATGAAATCCCATTGTATTCTAGTTTCCTTGGGCATATAGTGTTCCCAACAAAGTGAACATCTTCCAAAATAACATTTATCACTCAATCACCAAATCATTTTCCTATACTAATGTTATTCATTTGATAAGTCATAAGAACCCAAATCAACTTATTATTGATCAATAAAATAATTTAACTAAAAATAATTAGTCACACTAACCAGGGACTTCACGTAGTCCAGTGGTAGGCGATAAATCCCAATCACACTTTGGTTGTGGGTTCGATTCCCACAGCTTTGTCCGACGCGATGGGTTGTCACACGGTCTGCATGTTGTCCTTTTTCAAAAACTATATTTTATAAAATTACCAAAACAAGATAAATTCCTCAAAATAAACATAACATAATTTAAACCATAAATGTTATCTCATACCTTTCATTTTTATCCCAAAATATAATAACTTTTAATTGCCTCAAAACTAATGATCATATAAAACAAAATGGTTATTTATAACTATATCCACAAGGGAAAAGATAAGTCTTCCTCAAATATCATTCTCACATGAAAAAATGCAGGGTTACAAATACAAGAGAAAATTATTCCAAAGTAATCTCATCAACAAGGAGCACTAATACATTTAAACATTTCTCCAACCATTTAATTCCACATAGATTCTTCTTTGACCAAGAAAATATCCTATAGAATAGGGCATTAACTCGGGTAATTTCCAAGTCCCCTACATTTAAGACAAATGTCTGTAAATGGATTTTTGGGACCTTTTTTATTTTCTTCCATAGTATTCTTCATTTTTCCTTGGAAATTCTTCACTTTATGTCCTTATTTCCTACACGTAAAGCATTTCTTTGTTCCATTGAGACACTTTTCGGGGTGTCTCCTTCCACATTTCCTCTTTGATGGAGATTTAGGATTCTTTTCTCCATGGTATCCAATACTGGAGCTCTTATAATTCATCACCTTTCTCTTCTTTGTTAAGTATGATAGTTGGTTAATATATATGTTGTTGATCATATTTTTGGAAAATTGATTTGTCATGAACACGATATCTTTAACACCTATAAAAATTCCATTTTTTTCTCATTTCTACCACCTTTCCCACCTTGTACATCATTCTCAAAGTTACTATGACTTCCTTGGACTCCAACCATTGACTAAAACCAGAAATCATTGTGTGAGTAACAGTAGTCATAAAGTCATTTAGAGAATATCATGACACCATATTCTCAATTTGAAACACCTTAGGATAAACCAAGGTCATTTATTCTCATCTTATATTAAAATACTTCAAATTTTTTTGTATAGAAAATGTAAATTATCCTAAGAATATCCCCCGGGAGTGTCGTAACCAAGAGTGTAGTAAGGTATGTTGTCATACACCAGTTCCCATTCGAGTCTAGCTCAAAGTGGTGTTTTTGGGTTTTACCCCTAGGTACATCTGTGCCAGATCCACCTATACCTGCTCGTATCCATACAGGGATTTATTTCTTAGAAAACTCACAAAATCTATACAATACCAATATTCTAGGAAGTTCTTCTATACTAATAATCAAAGTCTATCTTTGGGCTATGTGCTCTAATCAGAGTTTATCTAAATCTAGATTCCAAGGTTTGTACTAAGCTTCCTCTGATAACAACTGTAACGCCCCAAACCCAGTTACCCAAAGTCGGTGCATTATTACGTAACATTGTCATGATCATAAAAGATCAAGTCTCGAAAGAATGATTAGTTTAGTATCCTTGGAAGTACTAGATACATTCATAAGGTTTACATTACATCATAAAGTGAAAACTACAACAACATCTTGTCTCCACACTCATATCCCCTTATACTATCCCTACAGGTCAATTACAAAACACTTATTCACATCCTAGGAAAAATAAAACATAGAAAGGGGTGAGCTCAGATGCTCAGTAAGGATAATAATATAGCGGAAACTTTCATAAATAAGCATAAACATTTAAGGCAATGTATAACTAAAACAAAAGCCTTTTAAACTTGAACTTAAGAATAATATGGAAAAGATAAAATGAAATAATTCCATTTATTTATTAACATGTATATTCTACAAGTCGAATAACCACATGCAATATCAATAACCACTTTCATAATGATGGAATGCAAAATGCCAGACTATCATAACCACGTAGCCAAGGCCTCGTGCCAAGACTACAAATAAGATTTTGTCAAGGACTCGTGCCAAGACACTAGTTTGTCTCATGAGACCTATCGATGCATCGAGGAGATATAGCGGGCTCCACCCGTCACTTATTAAGTCCAATTCATTCCTTATATAAACAGGTTTAAACATAACATAAACATTCGTATTAAAAATAGCATACGAAATGTCAATACTTTATCCACAAACCATGAATGGTAAAAAAAATAACACATCCACAGTCAAACATAACTCATTCAATACAATAAGGAAGATTTTATTGTAACAGATTAACCTCAATCAAGAATAATGAAGGATATTTACATAGATGAAAAATATTAATCAAAATTCTTTGAGAGCAATATCCCCCTTTTTATGAAAACATTTAAACGTCTCTCTATTTATCAAGAAGAAGTTTAAAATAGATTTTTGAATCAAAGTGTCCCATACCACTTTGAAACTTTTAAAAGGAATTTTAATTTTAAAACTTTTAATGTCCATATAAATAAATCCTTAAAACCATTTTTAAAACATGGACATTAATGAGAAAGATTTAGAATAATAAATCTTTAAAACATTTAAAATGATATTTTAGTTAGTGTTACTAACCAAAAGAGAGACACTTGAATACAAATAATTGAGGTAATCAAAACTTTGTAATATCATGAGAATAAAGGGATTCATGATATACTATGTCAAAGTACATTATATACACCATATAAAAGAGAATTGGTTTATGATAACAATGAAGTCTCAATGGGATGTAAATTGAGATTAAGTATCTTATAAAGACCGTATCCTAAGGTTAAGGATAAATAAACAACATAATTATGTGTGAAAAATATAAATACACTCAATATGATTGGATTTTCAGTGTAAATCAATCAGAGGACATTCACACATACTCTTGTAAAGACAACACCAATGAATTGAATATTTAACTCAACAAATGGAGAATGAGTTAAAAATTACTCTTATCAAATTCATATCGATGAATTTAGAAACTATAAATGGAGTGATTATGTGTATAAAAAGTATATCCACAGAAAGGAGAGTGGAAATTATGACATAAGCAAATGAATAGTGATTCCACACATAATCTTGGAGTAAAATAATCAATGAAGTATGCATAAACCCGATGAATGGAAATTGAAATTTCAAATTCCCTTATTGATTTGGTAACTTACGAAACATAAAACCATGAAAGAAGGATCAAACAATGATTATTTAAATATACATGAATTAAATTATATTACACAATTAATACAAATATGGTAAGTACACACACCACATGCAATAAATAAGTGGTGAATAATGGAAATCTCATGGAATTAAAAGTGAGATAAGAAACCCCTTACCTTGTACTTTTCCTTGATAGAGTTTAGGTTAAACTCCTGTATAATATTAAAATCATTTTTATTAAATTATAAAAGAATCATATATGTTAATATGATATCATATATGATCTTTTAACATTGCTTTGTTAATAATATCTTAGTATTATCGTCGTTTTGGGTGTTAACTTACTCATTTTATTTTATATGTTTTGTTACATAAGCCATGTTTGTTATAGATAGGTTGTATCTTATTCATATAAAGAATGATATCAAGTCCTTAAACATTATTTTTAATCATAAAATGAGAATTAGACTTGAATGGATACGATGGGGAATGAATCTCATCGCGTTCGTGGAGACGGTAGTCCGTACGTACGCACGAACGCTACTTCCATTTCATTTTTCATTTCAAAAGAAATAAAAAACAAATGATACATAGGTGTATTATTAATCCAGTATAATATAATATCTTATATGTGTTACTTAAGCTCATTAATACCATCCTTTATACGTTCCATGTATGGTATGAACGAGTCATATCACTTTGAGGGGGCGGTAGTCCGCACTTCCTCAAATGAAATTATCGTATATATGTACAACATGAAACCAATAATGGTATGATATAAAATGGAATTACAGAAGCTTATATTATTAATATCATATTTAATTATAGTTCCATCATAATGGCCAACATGAGAGGCAGTAGGAGATAATTGAACAATCACCGTTTCCTGAGGCGCCTAGTTTCCATCCACAAAAACATTATGTTATTCACCCATTAGATGGAGGTGTGTGTAAGTGTAGTTTGAATAATTCTAATAAAAATATCCTAGTATATTTAGGATACTGGTTTTGTTACAAAAGAAAATAATAAGAAGAGTTTAGGGGTTGGAGAAGTAAAATAAAAGAAAAGAAGCTAAGAGAAATCGTTACCTTTAATTTGGGTAACTCCCTTTGGTTTGAACCAAAAAGGACTCTTGAAGTGCCTTATGCCTAAGGTAAGGCTTCTAAGAGGAGGAGAGGTATGTAGGGAGATTAATTGGGCAGAGGCTGGACGATCCAAAAGTCTTTATAGGTGTGAGGAATTGGTTAGAAGTGGTTTCCTTTTATAAGGGGGAGGAGGGGCTCTATAGAAAAAACTTAAATTATTAATTTATAATAAATTAATATTAGGTTTCTAATGTCTCCAAAGTGTATTATTCAATTTCTAAGGTGATTATGGGTTGTAAAACACTCAACCAATAGATTTTAGATAGGTTTGGTTCACTATAGTAACCTTATCTTTTAGATTTAACTCTTAGTTAAATAGTTTGACATTTACCATGTCTCTCTGTATTTTTATATTATATAGTTAATAAAATTACTATATACTTCCAAGAGACCCCCAAGTGGTCCATTAATGATACACCTATCATTATATAAGTCCTTTGGCTGAAACTTAGATTTTTAGAAATATAATATCAATTAATAATATAATATTTGTTTTAAAAACTCTTTTATGTCAATTTTGACACTATTGGGTATTTTGTTTTTGATAAATTTATAAAAGCATTATTACTTCGAATAAAATTCATATAACCAATAATCATATGTCATATTAACCTGTAAAATTATTGTAATTCATAAAAAGTCTCAAATTACATTTATTTGGATATTTATAATATCAATTATTTTAACATTTCATTAATTAGGTAATTACTGCATCACCATTGTGTCATAAATAAATTAAATTATTTAATGTCTAAAAATTATAAATAAAATACAAATATGTAGGAAATATTTTTATATTTCTAATGAATATTTATAATAAAATTTATCGTATGTATAACCCTATATTAAAAATGTTTTAGTTATTAAAATTTGATTTTAACTCTTTTAACTCTTCTTTGAATTAAATAATAATAAATTTCCTAATCTAATCCAAGTGGACCAAAGAGGTTCATATTTTATTCCTAATGTTGTTTTTGATCGAATTATACTTAGCCAATATAATTAGGACATGTGTTAGGGTAATAATAATTTCATTTTTACCCTTAATTACCCTATTTACTTTTTACCGTGGCAAATAAAAGTAAAAAGTTACTATTCACCAAAAATTATTTTTATCTTATTGAACCACATTTTACTCCTTGATATTAACCATGTCTCTAGGATTTTTGAAATTCCACTCACAGAAGCGGTAAAATTAAGTTTTATGTGAATTTGCAAATTCTCCTAGGAGATGGGTAAAAGACGGTGAAAAGTTCAATAAAATTTTTATATGTCTAAAATTATTATAAACTGACTCAAATGAATTACATTGAACTTATATAGGTATTACATATCTATTTTTGACCTAAAATAAATTTAAATAAAATAAATAATTATTTAAGTAAAAATTCGGTTTTATCCAATAACTCAGTGTTTTTCACTATTAATCAAAAATTGAAAGCTTTCAGAAAAATACAAAAAATTCACCCTAGGATAATTTTTATATTCCGAATCCAAAAATTAATTCCATTTTGAAAGATAAAATTTATAAAATTTTAAAAAGTGGGTATTACTATTTATAACGGCTAGTTTGATTGGTTGTGGTGTGTGTTAGAACTCGAAGTTGCGAACAACACACGCTACTGTATTATTCAAAAATAAGCGTACTGTGGAAGATTGGGGTGTTACATATTCGAGCCTATGTGAATATTTTAAATCGGGATAAAAATCCTCATAAAATATTAAAAATTTTGAAGCATCACTACCGGTGGGTGTGGAAGAGGGTTTAAAAACAATAGGTTATGGGGAGGAGTCTATCTTTTTGTGACCTATAATCATTAAAGGATATAGTGACAATTGTTATTTCTATGTTGGAGTAATCTTGATGTTTTGAAGTATTCTTGGGATAGGGGGTGTATAAACATCCGTGTCAATCATTGATTTTTTTCCTTTCCCAGAGCTTGATTTCAAAAAATCCTCCTCAATATGATAGGATTGATCGCAACCATCATGTGATAACTCATTATAGTTAGAGTTGACACTTTTTCCATCATATTATTGAAAGACTTATTGATATTTATTAAGTTCCCCCTGATCTCACACCTGAGTGAGGCAATCAGAGGTGTGACCTAGAGAATTGTGAACAATATCAAAAAAAAGATAGATCGATGACCTCAGGTGCATGAATCACAGATTGTCCAGTCTGATTTTTTCCATAACTCAATTGTTAACCTCAGTAGGCTTCTCAAAAATAGTGTTTTTCCCTCCATGAGTATTCCGAACCCGAGAAGGTCCAAGAATATCTATGTGAAAGCATGCTTTAGGGTCAAATTTTTGTTTGACTTTTTAAACCCTTGGCATTTTGTTTGAAAACAAGTGAACTGCCCTAACGACATAGTCATTTGAAAAGTGTCCAAGCTTAAGGAAGTCACTACAATAAGCAGGTAAATTTTCATAAACCAATTCTTGAAAGAATCCGAAGCTACCATTTTGGATCTGAATATGGGAAAGAAGAATATGTGAAAAATATACCTCAACACAAACTTGAGAAATCAAGGGTCTTGATGGTTTTCACATCACAAATTCTAACTTTATGGGGTTTCCAATAAGGCTAGAGATAAAAAATAGGTTAGTTTTTTTGAACAAATGAAGCGGGAAAACTACTACATTGTGCTGTTAAAATTACAACACACTACAGTAGTAAAACAATTCAAAATTTAATTGAAATAAAAATTAAATAAAAAATACAATAAAAATAAATATATTATAGAATTTTAATACATGGGTTTTTATAATTACATTAGAAAGTACAATTTATAAAAAACATTCAAAAACACCAATGGTTCACTGCCTTTGGGACTTGACCCCCTCTCAAAAAAAGCTCGCTCGTGGTATCAGTTGCGAAACAAACCAACCCAACTTGATAAAAATAATAAAACTGTATAATAAAACAATTATTATGTTATTAATACTATAAATAAATAAATTAAACATAAATATGAAACAATATATTAATAAAATATCATTTCTAAGATGAAAACACCAAATTTGAGTCATATTGGTCACACCTTGTATCAGATTGAGGTGCGAATGATTCATACATGTCATAAATGAATTATGGATAGTATTAAAAAAGTATCAAAATAATATAAATATGTTTTCTAATTTTAAAGCATGTCACATGTGTTTTGAACTAAAATGTCATTTTTAAACTCAAAAAACATATTTTGAGTCACACCAGGAACACTGTGTATCAAATTTAGGTGAGGATAATTCCTATATGTCACAAATGACTTATGGAAAATTTTATTGAATTATAAAAAATACGAATGTGTTTGATCAATTTTGAGTATGTGAAGTGTGTTTTGAACTAAAATGAAAATTTTAAATAAAAAGACACACTTGGAGTCATACTAGTCACATGGTTTATCAGATTGATGTGTGGTTGATTCCAACACATCAAAAATAAAATAAGTATCATTATCTTAAAGTATAAAAACAATTGAAATTTGTTTTCTATGTTTGAGTTTTTCACGTGCCATTTTTACTAAAATGTCATTTTAAAATGAAAACACACACTTTGAGTCATATCTGTCACATTGTTCATTGGTTTTGGAATGAAACTAATTCTTACACATCAATAATGATGTATAAATAATTTTCCTAAAGTATCAAGACAATCAAATCACATTTTCTTGGATTTCAATGAGTGAAACATGATTTGAACTAAAATGTCATTTTCAATCTCAAAACACACAGTTTGATTCATTCTGGTCACATAATATATCAGATTGATGTATGGATAATTCATACACCTCAAAAATAAATTATGGATTTCTTTCCTAAAGTATCAATACAATCCAAATGAGTTTTCTTGGTTTTGATTATGTGATGTATGTTTTGAACTAAATTGTCAATTTTAAATAAAAATACACACTTTGAGTCATATCGGTTATATGGTGTGTCAGATTAATGTGCGGTTGATTCCTATTGATCAAAAATTAATTAAGGATCATTTTCCTAAGGTATCAAAACAATCCAAACGCATTTTATCATTTTTGAGTATTTTATGTTTCTTTTTTTCTAAAATGTAAATTTAAAATGAAAACATGCACTTTGAGTCATTCCGATCGCATCATGTGTTAGTTTGATATGAGACTGATTCTTACAGATCAAAAATAACTTATTAATCATTTTACTAAGGTACTATGACAATCTGAGTGTGTTTTATTGATTTTTAGTGAGTGACCCATGTTTTGAACTGAAATGTCATTTTTAAACTCAAAACACACATTTTATGTAATACCAGAAATACAATGTATCATATTGATATGAATATAATTTATACACATCAAAAATGAATTATAGACCATTTTCCTAAAGTATCAGAATAATCCGAATATGTTTTCTTAGTTTTGAGTATGTGATGTGTATTTGGAACTAAAATTTCTATTTTAAATAAAAGACACAATTTGAGTCATACCGGACACACGGTGCATTGGATTGACATGAGATTGATTCCTACATTTCAAAAATGGAATAAAGATCATTTACTTAAAGTATCAAAACAACATGATTGTGTTTTTCTCAATTTTCACTATGTCATATGTCTTTTTTACCAAAATGTCAATTTAAACTGATAACACGCACTCTGAGTCTTACCGATCACATATTATGTCAGTTTGGCATGTGACTAATTCCTACACATAAAAAATGACTTATAAATCATTTTTATGAATTATCAAGACAAACTAAGTGTGTTTTATTAGTTTTTAGTGAGTAACACATGTTTTGAACTAAAATGTCATTTTTAAACTCAAACTACACAGTTTTAGTCACACCAGACACACTGAGTATTAAATTGATATGAAAATAATTTATCCACATCAAAAATGACATATGGATAATTTTCCAAATCATAAAAACATTTCAAATTCATTTTCCTAGTTTTGAGTATGTGATGTGTATTTCGAACTGAAATGTAAATTTTAAATAAAAAGACACACTTGGAGTCATACTGGTCACATGGTGCATCATATTGTCATAATATTTATTATTATATATCAAAAATGACTTAAGGGTCATTTTACTAAAGCATCAAGACAATCTGAATTCATTTCCTTGATTTTGAGTATGTGATGTATCTTTTTTACTAAAATGTCAATTTAAATTTAAAACACACACATTGAGTCATACCATTCCCATCATCTATCGGTTTTATGTACGACTAATTTATACATGTCAAAAATGAATTATGAAAATTTTCACAAATTATCAAGAAAATCCGAGTTCATTTTCTCTGTTATTAGGGAGTGACACACGTTTTTCATTAAAATTCCAATTTTATACTGACAACATAAAATATTGGATATATTGGGAACACCATGAATCAGATTGAGGTGTGTTTGGTTCCTACTCATCAAAAATGAATTATGGATAATTGTCCTAAATTATCAAATCAATATGAATTTTTTCTCTGTTTTGAGCATGTGACGTACATTTTGAATTGATGTGTAAATTTTAAACTAAAAACATACACTTAGAGTTATACCAGGAATTCCATGTATTGGATTGAGGTTTGGATGATTCATATACATCACAAATGACTTATGAACCATTTTACTAAAGTATCAAAAAAATATAAATGTGTTTTCCCAATTTTTATCATGTAACATGTGTGTTGAACTGAAATATCAATTTTGAACTTAAAATATAAACTTCGAGTCATATTGGGTATACCATGCATAAGATTGAGTTGCGGTTGATTCCTACACATCACACCATTTCTTTTTTTCTACAATGTCTTCAACATTCAAGGTTATCTAACAATATTGTTGTTTGATAACCTAGAATGTTGAAGGAATTACAGAATAAAAATAAAACTACATCATCATGAGTGCATCATACTTGTTGAGTGCATAATCATAGTACATGAGTTCATCATGAGTGTATTATCCTTATTTATGATATTTGATAAAATTAATAAAAAATGTATCATATAAAAATGATAAGGAAATTAACTAAGAAATAGTAGATAAAATAATGAGAAAATTAACTAAATAATCAGTAGGAATTTACCTCTTCATGATGTCTGTATACATTCTGGAACCGTGTATTCTTCCCATTCCTATCTAAAAAAATATATTTACTCTTTTGAATTTTAGGACTATCTATAATCCTGTTAGTACTTGAAAAATATAAATATAGTATTAATAAATATTTTAAATAAAATTGTAATTATCATATGAAATACACTTTAGGTATTCTAGTTTGTTGATGAAAAATGACATTTTTATTAATTTGAAAATATAATAACCATAATGTGTTTCATTAGTTTTGAGTATGGAATGTTTGTTTTGAACTAAAATTTTAACTTTAAACTAAAAACCAAAAACCTCTCCTCATACTCAGACTTTCGTGTATTATATTGAGATGAAATTTATTCCTAAATTTAACATCGTGTCTTTTTATTCCACAATGCATTAATAATTTATGGTTATCTTATAATATTTTTGTTTGATAACCCGGAATGTTGAATGCACTGCATAATAAAAAGTAAAGTACATCACCACAAGTGAATCATCCTTGTAGATGAATTCATTTATTCATGATCTCTACGAAAATTATCAAAATAAGTATCAGATAAAAATTATATGTAAATTAACTAAATAAGTACCAAGAATTAAACTTTTCCTGATGCCTATATACAATCTAACACCATGTATTCATCCCATTCATTTCTAAAAAAATCCATTTCCTCTTGTGAATATGAAGAATATCAATACTATTAAAAATGGTGTCTTAGTGGTGGTTTATTAGCGAGGTTCAAGATATCACTACTAATTAATTTTGTTGTATATTATTTTAAATTTAGTGTTGATTTCATAAAACCATCCCTAATAATTATATCTAGTAGTTATTTTATTAAAACCATCTCAAAATACTTATAAAAACCTAATTTACCCTACCCTACCCCACCCAAACCCCTACAACCCTGACACCCTGACCCCCCCTGAGTACCCTGCTGAATACCCATCGACCACTAACCCCCACCCCTTGAAGTCAAACCTTGACCCCAAACCCCCATCCCTTGTTGTCAACCACCAACCCTCCCTCCCTCGATGCCAACCACGATGAAGTCCCCCTGACGGGTCTTTACCATAGATGGTAACCCCTCTTCCCTATTTCTCACTAACCATCACCCAATGGCTGTCCAACCCTAAACCTTTCCCCAATACCCTAAACTCTTAACTCTCTCCTTTACTTCCACGAATTCTATCCAAGTTGAACATTTCTAGGATTGTATCCCTAAACTTCACACTGTTTGTTTTCCTCTCCTTACCATAGTGACCTTCCTATACAAAATCCAACCCTATTATTTTGAGGGGTAATATTTATTCATTTATGGTTATATTTTTCAAGTTGAGTTGAATCATTTTTAGTTTAATTCATTTTTATATCTAATTAATACCCTTCCCTGGTCAATGCCCAATTTGGGTGATGTTAAATATTGATTTTAATTGTTTGATTAGACATTTATATACTTATATCTGAATGTATAGGGACAAGAGTGAAAATAAAACACCTATGGATAAAATATAGATTAATTTACCTCAAAAAACACCTCGGTATGCTAAGGGTTTGAAAGAATTTTTAGATTGTTCAATTAAAAACTGATCAGTGGATGGAAAAATAAAATTTATGTGTCCTAATTTTAAATTCAAGCCTTTATTGAATAAAAACAAAGTATATAATCACTTTATATAGACATAGTTTCCTCCATGATATATATTTTGGATTTGGAATGGTGAATCAAATATTATCAATGTCACGAACCTTCCCTTGGGGCCTGTTCCATGACTACCCCATGCCTGCCTCCCGAAGGCCAGGGGCTTGCGACTAACACCAAAGGCGTTAACCTGCAAGTGGGAGGCATTTTCCTGAGTACCTATACACACAAACATCCCCAAACAAGTCCCACACACTAAAAAGGAAACAATTATCACTAAAACGAAGCTGAGTACAAGTACAACTAATACAAGTGGTCCAGAATACAAACCCAACAAAATAACTGAAAACTGAAAAGTACAAAAGGAACTCTAATGGTCATCCGCAGAAAACCCCAACTAATTATAGGAGTAGTATAGATATTGGAATACAAATTATTATATCCTATCTTATGGGTCCTACTGTGTCCCACCTATTCCTAGGCCACCAAGTCCACAATCGTAGCATCCGTTGGTGCCGTCTCCCTGAGCACCTCTATGTCCCGATCCACCAAAGTCTCTATCGAAACATGAATCTCCTGTACATGACATGAAATGAGTGGAAAAATCCTGTGCAGGGGTGAGTAACACGATACTCAGAAGGGTCCCCAAAACAAAAAGGAAATACCACACAACAATATTCAAAGTAAATAATGAAGCAAAAAAACAACTCACACCAGGTATACATTTAGGGTAGTGATAGAAGAATAATCAGTCACATTATCAAACTCCTCGGCTGCTAGAGAAATCATCCTATATCGAGTACAGTGGGCCTGCCAAGTCACATAGAATCTTCTTCCCACTAACCTTGGATAGTTGTGGTACTCATCCTTGATGAGTACCATGGGTATGCTGGTTCACACTGAGCCACTCCCAACTGTGGGCCTGCCGAGTAACATAGAGACGCTTCCCACCTTGGCTATACTGAGATAATCCTCCTGTCGAGTATTGTGGGTCTGCCGGGTCCCATAGAGACACTCCCCACCATGACCCTTCCAGGTCACATAGAGTCGCTTCCCATTGGGCCATTGTCAATTCACATAGAGTTGATAGTCAGTAGTATTCAGGTCTCAGCCAACTGTAGGGTTACGTATGTAGCATGCTCGGTAGAACCAATCCTTAAGAAATTAGTTGCATATCAAATTACATGAATTCCTCCTCATGGAATTCCAAAAGATCCACCACGTCGAGAGGGTCCCAACACCGTAAACAACTCATCAATCGGACACACGATGTGCAAGTTACAAGTATTTTAGTAAACATGACCCGGTTGCATCGGGGCCTGGTCCGACCTGGTTGGATTGACCCGACCAACCCGGCCTGGGGATCCCATATACCCCACTGGCCTGTATAGTGGGACAGGCCTAATGGGTCTCACTGGACCATACCCAGTTTTGACGAGGGTCCAGCTTGCCAGGTCGCTTGGCGACCCGGCTCGAAGGGAGAGGGTTCGGCCCGTGGGGCCATGGGTGTAGCCCACCGACATGGGTCCAGCCCGCTGGGCATGGAACCAGTTCACTAGGCCGTGGGACCAGCCGAGCCCGGTAGCTGGGGGTGCGGCCCACCAGCTTGAAGTCCAGCTGTGTGGGCGGTCAGTGGGGTGCTCCTAGGATGCATCATCCGACCACTTCTGACTTCTTGCCTGCCGTGTACGACTTCCTACCTACCCCGCAGATGTGTGGGGATCCTCCAGCCGTGGTCAGCCAACCGCGGCTTGCCAGCCACTTGGGCGGCCTGGACGCGGGCCACCCCTCCACGCGACGCTAGTGGGCGCTGCTCCTTATGCTGTTGCAGTGCGGTGACAGGCACACCGCTTCACCCATCCGCTGGTACGGCTAACGGCATATTGTCCTACTATTTAGCATGCGACAGGAGCTGCCGCGTACTGTTGGAAAATTCTTTGGCGGACCACCTGACATGCACCGGTGGTCCATTCCTCACGCCACCTGCACCTACGGTCTCCAGGGAGCGTCCTCTTTACTGATAAGGTCTCAAACCCACCTTTCCATCGATTCGGACAATCCGTTCACAAAGAGATTACATGTGTAGGGGCTCGGGCCTTGTTCGTGTCAGCCTGCGCCCTCCGAGTTATAAGTTTATAATCATGGGGAGTCTCGGGGATTGCGGCTCAATAAAACTAGAGATAAACTAATCCTAGATAATAAATTCCAAAAGAAATGTCACCCTCCTTCATAAACGCACGATTTGTGGATCAACCTATTCATGGGTTGATCCATGTTCATCGTCTCTAGAATAAGAATAGGGAAGAACTTGCACAAACTAAACCCCTACCTCTTTGATGTTCATTTCTGCAACGTTACATCCTTAAGGTTTCAAGACGTCAACGTCATTCGTTGCTTCCGAATTCGTTCTTCGAGGTGCATTGAAGATTCTTTATGTTCGTCGGAGTTTTTAATTCTTCATTGGAGAGGAATTTCATCGAAGGTTTGTCAGAGAATCCTCATAGATTAATTCATTTTTCCACCAACACGTCAACCAAAATAAAATAAAAACATGTCACATAGTTTTTCTTATGCTGTTCATTTATGAAACCGCGTCGCTGTTACACGTCATTAAAGAATCTTTACGCTATGAGTTAACAAGACATTAATGAGCCTCATCAATGAGCCTCATCACTACACTGCATCATCACCATCCACCACTCAAGGGATGAGAAAAGAAAAGAAAATAACTTTTTAAAGTTATTTTATTATTTTTGGAAAATTCTAAAAATTAACTTTTCCATTCGGTCCTTGCCAACCGAAGTTAAGTCCTTTCTAGGTGAATCTTAGCATTCTGAATTCTATAGTTCCCTCATATTTTCAATCCGATCACTGGTTGAAAAGTTAGACAATCCCGCTCGCATGTCTTCTTAAGCGTACATAAAAAAAGTTCAAAATTCTATTTTGGGCTCACCGAGCCTCAGAATCACGTGCCGTCAAAGAGTGTGGTCTCAGAATAATTCCATATTATTAAAAAAATTACATGGAATTTCTGAGACATTATAATAGAAATTAAAAAAAATGAATATCATGTCACCAAAATACAAATTCACCCACCAAAGGAGAATTTAGTTCAAAACTTGTTAAATGGAGCATTTGGATTTGCAGGATACAATGTACGAGATTTTAATATATCAATAGAACCTTTATTTGATCACGAGTAGGTTAATATTGATCATAACTTCAGTGAAAATAAAATGAGTTTTATGGATTAGTTGAAGATGAAGAAAATAAATTTTATAAAGGGAATACCAAGTATTCAACGTTTCATTTTCTTCTTATATTGTATCATATAAAGTGTCTCTATGGAATTACTAACAAATAAATTTACATGATTTTAGATTTGATTCATGTTGCTTTTATTGAAGCTAATATCTCGACACCATTCTATGATATGAATAAAATCATCAACAAAGTTAGACTTGATTATAAAATGAAACATACATTCCCTAATGATTGGATTATTTACTAGGGAGAAGTGTCCAATAAATAATAATGCATAAGATCCCATACAAGAAGATGGAATTAAATGAACAAAAATGAAAGTACAAATCAATGCAACACTTGAAAGAAACAGAAGAAGAAAAATCCAGAAAAGGTATTATAGTAGCACTATGCGGGTGCTATAGCTTCTACTGCAGTAGTGCTGTGCGGGTACTATAGAGGTTACTATAGAAGGTACTATTTGGTATTGTAGTAGACAAAACTATTCACCTTGGGCCATCGGTTTGGGATTAAAGTCCCTAAGGCCTTTGGGCCACCCAGTCCATCGGGCTAGTAAGGATTTCAGGCCACCTTTAAGGCCTTAGGGACACCTCAAGGCCTTCGGGCCACCTCAAAGGACTTCAGGGCCACTTGATATGAAGATTCCCGTATAGATTCTAAAAGAAACCAACTCTAGAGCAGGATTCAAGAGTAGGGTGAATTCACCAGAGAAGGGCTAAACAGATTTGGAAGAATGAGAAGGTATGAAATTTTCATCGGTACCGGGCCTGTGCATCTCTGCTCAAGACAACTAGCCGAACAACCATGTAAAGGCGGAGAGATGATCACGATGAAGATGCTGGGGAGGGGAAGTTTCAAGTACTCATAGTCTGTATGATTTCCTTAAGACCTACGAGTCCGATAATGTCTCCAAATCCTATGGGAAATGTAACCTCTAATCCTATGGGCCTTTTAAGGGCCCCCATTATCCCTTGAAATGGGGGTTATCAAAAATTAAAAAAGAAGGCCTTCAGGCCATTCGGGAAAAGAATATTCATGTAGACTAATAATACATGCGATATGAAGTGTCATGCTCAGGATAGTAACAATGATGACTTGATGAGCCATCCAAATGATTAAAAATCATGGAAAGTGTTTGATTCATTATATCCATATTTTTATTTAGATCATAGTAATGCACATTTGGGATTAGCTTATGATGTTTTTAACCCTTTTGGTACTTTAAATATTAATTATAGCATTTATCCAGTTGTTTTTATCTTCTATAATCTACCTCCGTGGATGTGTATGAAAAACAATTATTTCATTATTTCAATTATCGTTCTTGAAAAGAAAATTCCTAGAAATGGCATTGATGTATACCTCCAACCACTAATCAAAGAATTATGAGAATTATGGGGTGATGGTGTGAAAATATATGATTCTTCAATGAGAAAACTATCCGAAATACACGATACATTAATGTGGAAAATTAGTGTCTATCTTGGAATAGGAAACTTATCTGATTTGAGAACTCATACTAGTTTGGATTGTTTAGTTTTTAATTTTTATTTTTATCCTAAATTATTACCTAATAGTTGAAAATGGTGTTTTATGATTAATCATAGATTTATTGATTCTTTTAATAAATTCAGGTCCAACAACACTCAATTAATTGATATATTGAATTGAGAAAGACACTAAAGTTTTTATATAATTATAAATATTGGGACAGTTAATGAATGTCACTATGAAAATTGGAAAATGTAATTAGTTTAAAAAGGTGGGAAAAGGGTATGAGGTACAGTATCCTAAGAAGATATAAAACCACAGTGTAAGAATATGAGTATATTTTTAAAACTCCTTTATAGGGAGTTTAATTTGATATTTCATAATCTTGACATAATGAATATTGAGAAGAACATCCATGACAATGTAATTTTTACACTTCTTAATGAGAATAGAAAGCATTCGTCAGCTATTTTTACAATGAAAAATCATGAGAAAGATGTATTACTTAAAACTTTAAAGAATATAAAAGTTCCATATTGATATAAAAGTAAGATAACATGATGATTTGACTTAAAAAATTGAAATTTACATGATTTTAAAAGTTATGAATCAAAAATTCTGATAAAGAAGTTGTTTCCATTTCCATTGTGCAATACGTTACCTAAAAAAGTAACTACAATTCCAGTTGAGTTGTGTACCTTTTTCAGTGAGAATTTTGGAAAAAATATTAACCAAAATAATCTTGATAAACTTCAATAATTTTTTTAACACTGACATTTAGATATGTTATTTCCCTCTATATTATTTATAGTCATGATTCATTTAACTGTTCATTTGGATGAAGAAGATAAACTTGGTGGACCGGTACACTCTCGATGGATGTATCCAATTGAGTGTTGTGGTAATATTATTCGCATTTTCATTTGTTAATTAATTTTTATCAAATCACCATGTAATTTTTTTAATATGCTTCTTATTTTTTTTATCAGGTACTTATGTTATTTGAAATCATATGTGTGGAATGCATCTCAATCATAAGGCTCTATTATTGAAGGCTACATATCCAAAGAGTGCTTGGATTTTTTTCTAGGTATTTGGATGGGATTGAGAATATATTAAATCAAGTTGGATGTGTTGATGACATCTCCACTAATTATCTTTCTAAAAACCAGTCTTTGGCATTTCCAACTATTGGATGATAAATTGAAAAGGGGTTAAATTTTACACTTACTAAATTGAAGTTTCTAAAATCATATAGATATGTGATACTCAATAGTCATTATTATAGATTCATTTATTTAATAATTGTGATTACAAATAAAGAGTCGACTAAGGGGATGATCTTGAAATGAGGCGAAATTAGCAAAATATATTAAAAAAGTGATTGTTAAATAATTTTCTCATTGTGTAAGTATATAATCATATTCATATTATTGATGTGTAGTTATTTTTTCTATTTTAAAAGTAATAACTTATATATTTTTTATAGATAATGAATATTGAGGATCAAGCTGAAATATGAAATGATTTTATTTTTTTTGGCTCGAGGACCTCCAAGGAAGGATAAGTGATTCAATGTCTACAATATTCATGGCTTAGGCTTCATACAATTTATCATAAATAATACTTGAAAAAAAATATTGGTGTATTTACACTTATAGAGGCAGGATACTATAAAAAGTTGATTGATATAATTGAATTAAACTATCATGACCAATTTTTTTTGTTTTCTTTAAATGGACAAGGGTCAAATTTCATAGGGGTATAATGAAAGATTCATTTTATTTTACTTTTATCAGCTTCTCTCACTTGATCCATACTGGTGAACATGTAGAGCATGATCCACTTATCTTGGTTTCACAAGTGAAGATGGTTTATTATATGGATGATTAAATATATGATGGTTGGAGTGTTTTTATATGCCTAAAGTAGATATTATTGTACGATATGGGTGATGAAGATAAATTGGTACTTTATGATAGAGAACCTCATCAACCACAAAAAAATGAACAGTTTTTTATAACAATATCAAAATAATAGAACTTTCAAGAGAGGGTGAGAATGAAGTAATCGTTATAATGGATGTTGATAATAGTGAAGAAAATGAAGATGGAGATAATTTAATGTATAAATTGGCAATGAAACTATATTAAAATTTCTCATTTACAATGGTTTCATACATATATACATTATTCTATTTTTTCCTTTTTTGTAAACAACTTTTACTTCTACATTTTTTATACATTTAATATATTTTGAACGATTTTAATTATAGAAATTCTGAGAATAAAAAAATTTCAAGATCCTAGCCAATCAACATTTTAGAGCACACTACCACCTCCACTAGCTTCAGTGGATCCATGTGATTCTACTATACCAGAGACTTCTAGTGAACCAACAGTTTCCCTTGATGTTGTTGGTATCCCACTATATGACGCTCCTTCGATGATGAAGTAGTTAGTCATCCCTCCATCTATGGGATATTGGAAATTCATCATTACTGGTATGTATGTCATTGTACAAAAAACTATATATTTCATTCATTTTTTAATGTATTTGTCAAACAGATAAATATAACAATAGAATATATATAAATATGAATATAGAAGATGTATCATACCTAAAAGACTTTAAGATTATAATTCCATTTTACGAGTTCAGGGTGCCTATTGGTGATGCTTCTAGAATCTAGGGATACATTCGTGGGTATCTTTCTTAGAAGATGGTGAGATTTAATATTAATTATAAATATTAGAAGCATATTCAAATAGACTGAAAAAATTAAGTCTTTGATAACCATGTAAAGGTAATATTAATTTAATATTCATTGATAACTAATTTCAAATACCTGATTAAAACTATTAACATACTTATAAATAGTTTTTTTCTGGATTCTATTTCATTTTAATTTCCTTGACTCCGTTCCATGCCCATGGACTCTGAAAAATTTGGGCAAGAAATGGTGATATTTTTAATGGATATTATAGTATGAATTTAACAACACATATTTTAGTTCATGAAAAATGTATTATAAATTTCCTAAAGGTGTTTCTTGTGATCAATGGAAGACATTTTTCAATATTAAATGAGATGAATCTCATGAGATAATTTGATATGATACAATATCTTAATAACATAAACAAAGTAAAATTATAATTTTTATTTATTTTTCTATTTTTTATCGGAATCATATAAAAAAATATAGTGAATCATGCGAAACCAGTCATTCCTCATATCGTAGGGTCTCAATGTTTTTTGAGAAAACTGATTTTTTTCTCCATTGTTATTTATAATATTTTACTATAAGTCAAGGGTTTTTTTCTAACTCTTATATATATTTTATAAAGGATAATGAATTATGTCACTATGTTGGTAAAATAGATATGTATCTTAATGTTTATAGGAAACCCAATGACTGTTTTGTTAATGAACCTACCAGAGATGTTGGAGTAACTAATTTTCATTACTATTTAATGTTATTTAATTACTATAAAAACATATTTATGGAAAATAAATTATAATAACAAGAATTCCTTAAACCAAATTAAATGGGGTAGGATGCATGGATCAAATAGTTGTAATTAGCTCTCTTGGAACCATTTGATCTTTGTAGTCGACCAAATTTAATTAGGTTTAAGAAGTTTTTGTATAATTTTTTTTCATTATTTTATTTATAGTATTTAAATAACATTAAATATCAATGAAAAATTATGAATTAGATAAAATTTAAGTTCGTATAATCTAAAAATTAATTTTTAATATTTTTTCACCAACATGTTAAAATTCAAGAATCCTGGGATGTGAGCCTTTCAAAATCATCATCTCTATCCCATAATGATGTAATTGCAATTTTTTAAGGAGTATCCTGAGCGTGTACATGAGATGGGATCTTGGACTACTCCATTAGATGTTTTTGTAAGGGAATCATAATCATTTACTTCTACACCTAGTGTAGGTTCGATTAATGCTATTAATATGAAAGCACAAAGAGAAATTGCAAGGTTGAAAGAAAAAGTACCAGAGCATGAATCTTATTAGAAAACAAAGGATTAATGGTGGTTGAAAACAGAAAATGATTTAGTGTATGTATTTTATAGGATGATGGGAATGATACCTATTGAAATTTATATCCTTATAGCTCATCTTGTTGAGGTAAATTCTAAACTCCATGTATCATTCACAAATTTTAAAAGATCACATACAACCACCATGTATAAAACTAAAATGAAATTTTATATTTAAAACATGTACATCAAGTCATACTGACCACATCATGTTTCAAATTGATGTGGGGTCAATTCATACACATTATAAATGAGTTATGGATCGTTATCCAAATGCGTGAAAACAATATGAGGTCATTTTCTTAGTTTTTTCTATGTGATAGACGTTTCAAAGTAAAATGGAACTTGAAAATACAAAATTCATGTCATACCTCCCACTTCATGTTTCTGATTGACATATGGATGATTCTTACACATCAAAAATGAATTATGGATCATTTTACAAATGTTTAATAACAATATGAGTCCATTTTTGGATTTGAAAATGTAACAGACATTTTAAACTAAAATGACACTTTTATATTAAAAACATGCACTTTTAGTCATACCGACCACATAATGTGTCCAATTAATGTTCATTAAATTCCTAGACATAAAAAATAAATTACAGATTATTTTCTTAATGTTTTAAAATAATCTAATCTTGTTTACTTAGTTTTGGCTATTTGGCCCGTGGGGCTGTGGGTGCAGCCCACCGACATGGTTCCAGCCCGCTGGGCATGGAACCAGTTCAATGGGCCGTGGGACCAGCCGAGCCCGGTAGATAGGGGTGCGGCCCACCAGCTTGAAGACCAGCTATGTGGGTGTCCAGTGGGGTGCTCCTAGGATGTGGAATCCGACTACTTCTGTCTTCTTGCCTGCCGTGTCCGGCTTCCTGCCTACCCTGCGGATGTGTGGGGATCCTCCAGCCGCGGTCAGCCAACCGCTGCTCGCCAGCCACTTGGGCGACCTGGACGCGAGCCACCCCTCCACGCGGCACCAGTGGGCATTGCTCCTTCTGCTGTTGCAGAGCGCTGACAGGCACACCGCTTCACCCAGCCGCTGGTACGGCTACATCCTGTTGTCCTACTATCCAGCAGGCGGCAGGTGCTGTCGCGTGCTATTGGAAAATTCTTTGGCGGACCACCTGACGCGCTCCGGTGGTCCGTTCTTCACACCACCTGCACCTACGGTCTCCAGATAGTGTCCTATTTACTGAGAAGGTCTCAAACCCACCTTTCCATCGATTAGGACAATCCGTTCACAAAGAGAGTACATGTGCAGGGGCTCAGGCCTTGTTCGTGTCAGCCCGCGCCCTCCGAGTTAGAAGTTTATAATCATGGGGAGGCTCAGGGATTGCGGCTCAATCAAACTAGAGATAAACTAATCCTAGATAATAACTTCCAAAAGAAATGTCACCCTCCTTCATAAATGCACGATTTGTGGATCAACCTATTCATGGGTTGATCCATGTTCATCGTTTCTAGAATAAGAATAGGGAAGAACTTGCACAAATTAAACCCCTACCTCTTTGATGTTCATTTCTGCAACGTTACGTCCTTAAGGTTTCAAGACATCGACGTCATTCGTTGCTTCTGACTTCATTCTTCGAGGGGCATTGAAGATGTTTGACATTCGTCAGAGTTTTTAATTATTCATTGGAGAGGAAGTTCATCGAAAGTTTTTCAGAGAATCCTCATAGATTAATTCATTGTTCCACCAATGTGTCAACCAAAATAAAATAAAAACACGTCGCAACGTTTTTGTTATGCTGTTTCATTTATGAAACCGCGTCGCTGTTACATGTCATTAAATAATATTTACGCTATGAGTTAACGAGCCATTAATGATCCTCATCAATGAGCCTCATCACTGCACTGCATCATCACCATCCACCACTCAAGGGATGAGAAAAAAAAAGGAAAATAACTTTTTAAAGTTATTTTATTATTTTTTAAAAAGTCTAAAAATTAACTTTTCCATTCGGTCCTTGCCAACCGAAGTTAAGTACTTTTTAGGGGAATCTTAGCATTCTAAATTCTACAGTTCCCTCATATTTTCAATCTGAGCACTGGTTCAAAAGTTAGAAAATCCCGCTCGCATGTTTTCTTAAGCATACATAAAAAAAGTTCAAAATTCTGTTTCGGGCTCACCGAGCCTCAGAATCACGTGCCGTCAAAGAGTGTTGTCTCAGAATAATTCTATATTATTAAAAAAATTACATGGAATTTCTGAGACATTATAATAGAAATTAAAAAAAATGAATATCATGTCACCAAAAAACAAAGTCACCCACCAAAGGAGAATTTAGCTCAAAACTTGTTAAATGGAGCATTTGGATTTGCAGGATACAATGTACAAGATTTAAATAGATCAATAGAACCTTTATTTTATCATGAGTAGGTTAATCTTGATCATAAATTCAGTGAAAATAAAATGAGTTTTATGGATTAGTTGAAGATGAACAAAATAAATTGTATAAAGGAAATACCAAGTATTCAACGTTTCATTTTCTTCTTATATTGTATCATATAAAGTGTCTCTATGTAATTACTAACAAATAAATTTACATGATTTTAGATTTGATTTATATTGCTTTTAGTGAAGCTAATATCTCGACACCGTTCTATGATATGAATAAAATCATCAACAAAGTTAGACTTGATTATAAAATGATACACACATTCCCTAATGATTGGATTATTTACTAGGGAGAAGTGTCCAATAAATAATAATTCATAAGATTCCATACAAGAAGATGGAAGTCAATGAACAAAAATGAAAGTACAAATCAATGAAACACTTGAAAGAAACAGAAGAAGAAAAATCCAGAAAAGGTATTATAGTAGCACTATGCGGGTGCTATAGCTGCTACTGTAGTAGTGCTGTGCGGGTACTATAGAGGTTACTATAAAAGGTACTATTCGGTATTGTAGTAGAGAAAACTATTCACCTTGGGCCATCGGTTTGGGCTTAAAGTCCTTAAGGCCTTTGGGCCACCCAGGCCATCGGGCTAGTAAGGATTTCAGGCCACCTTTAATGCCTTAGGGACACCTCAAGGCCTTCGGGCCACCTCAAAGGACTTCAGGGCCACTTAATATGTAGATTCCCGTATAGATTCTAAAAGAAACCAACTCTAGTGCAGGATTAAAGAGTAGGGTGAATTCACCAGAGCATGGCTAAACAGATTTGGAAGAATGAGAAGTTATGACATTTCCATCGGTACCGGGCCTGTGCATCTCTGCCCAAGACAACTAGCCAAACAACCATGCAAAGGCGGAGAGATGATCACGATGAAGATGCTGGGGAGGGGCAGTTTCAAGTAGTCATAGTCTGTATGATTTCCTTAAGACCTACGAGTCCGATAATGTCTCCAAATACTATGGGAAATGTAACCTCTAATCCAATGGACCTTTTAAGGTCCCCCATTATCCCTTGAAATGGGGGTTATCAAAAATTAAAAAATAAGGCCTTCGGGCCATTCGGGCAAAGATTATTCATGTAGACTAATAATACATGCGATATGAAGTGTCATGCTCAGGATAGTAACAATGATGACTTGATGAGCCATCCAAATGATTAAAAATCATGGAAAGTGTTTGATTCATTATATCCATATTTTTATTTAGATCATAGTAATGCACATTTGGGATTGGCTTATGATGTTTTTAACCCTTTTGGTACTTTAAATATTAATTATAGCATTTATCCAGTTGTTTTTATCTTCTATAATCTACCTCCATGGATGTGTATGAAAAACAATTATTTCTTTATTTCAATTATTGTTCTTGAAAAGAAAATTCCTAGAAATGGCATTGATGTATACCTCCAACCTCTAATCAAAGAATTATGAGAATTATGGGGTAATGGTGTGAAAATATATGATTCTTCAATGAGAAAACTATCCAAAATACATGATACATTAATGTGGAAAATTAGTGTCTATCTTGGAATAGGAAACTTATCTGATTTGAGAACTCATACTAGTTTGGATTGTTTAGTTTTTAATTTTGATTTTTATCCTAAATGATTACCTAATAGTTGAAAATGGTGTTTTATGATTCATCATAGATTTCATGATTCTTTTAATAAATTCAGGTCCAACAACACACAATTAATGGATATATTGAATTGAGAAGGCCACTAAAGTTTTTATATAGTTTATAAATATTGGGACAGTTAATGAATGTCACTATGGAATTTGGAAAATGTAATTAGTTTAAAGAAGGTGGGAAAAGGGTATGAGGTGCAGTATCCTAAGAAGATATAAAACCACAGTGGAATAATATGAGTATATTTTTCAAACTCCATTATTGGGAGTTTAATTTGATATTTCATAATCTTGACATAATGAATATTGAGAAGAACATCCATGATAATGTAATTTTTACACTTCTTAATGAGAATAGAAAGCATTTATCAACTATTTTTACAATGAAAAATCATGAGAAAGATGTATTACTTAAAACTTTAAAGAATATAAAAGTTCCATATGGATATAAAAGTAACATAACATGGTGAGTTGAATTAAAAAATAGAAAGTTGCATGATTTTAAAAGTTATGAATAAAAAATTCTGATAAAGCAGTTGTTTCCATTTCCATTGTGTAATACGTTACCTAAAAAAGTAACTACAATTCCAGTTGAGTTGTGTTCCTTTTTTAGTGAGAATTGTGGAAAAAATATTAACCAAAATAATCTTGATAAACTTCAATAATTTTTTTAACACTGAAATTTAGATATGTTATTTCCCCCTATATTATTTATAGTCATGATTCATTTAATTGTTCATTTGGATGAAGAAGCTAAACTTGGTGGACTGGTACACTCTCGATGGATGTATCCAATTGAGTGTTTTGTTAATATTATTCGCATTTTCATTGGTTAATTAAATTTTATCAAATCACCATATAATTTTTTTAATATGTTTCTTATTTTTTTTATCAGGTACTTATGTTATTTGAAATCATATGTGTGGAATGTATCTCAATCATAAGGCTCTATTATCGAAGGCTACATAGCCAAAGAGTGCTTGGATTTTTTTCTAGGTATTTGGACGGGATTGAGAATATATTAAATCAAGTTGGATGTTTTGATGACATCTCCACTAATTATCTTTCTAAAAACCAATCTTTGGCATTTCCAACTATTGTATGATAAATTGAAAAGGGGTTAAATTTTACACTTACTAAATTGGAGTTTCTAAAATCATATAGATATGTGCCACTTAATATTCATTATTGCAGATTCATTTATTTAATAGCTGTGATTACAAATAAAGAGTTGAATAAGGGGTTGATCTTTAAATGAGGTGGAATTAACAAAATCTATTAAAAAAGTGACTTTCAAATGATTTTCTCATTTTGTAAGTATATAATCATATTCATATTATTGATGTGTAGTTATTTTTTATATTTTAAAAAGTAATAACTTATATAATTTTTCTAGATAATGAATATTGAGGATCAATCTGAAATATGAAATGATTTTATTTTTTTGGCTTGAGGCCCTCCAAGGAAGGATAAGTGATTCAATTCCTACAATATTCATGGCTTAGGCTTCATACAATTTATCATAAAGAAGACTTGAAAAAAAATATTGGTGTATTTACACTTATAGAGGCAGGATACTATGAAAAGTTGATTGATATAATCAAATTAAACTATCATGGACAATTTTTTTTGTCTTCTTTAAATGGAAGAGGGTTAAATTTCATAGGGGTATAATGAAAGATTCATTTTATTTTACTTTTATCAACTTCTATCACTTGATCCATACTGGTGAGCATGTAGAGCATGATCCATTTATCTTGGTTTCACAAGTGAAGATGGTTTATTATATGGATGATTAAATATATGATGGTTGGAGTGTTATTATATGCTTAAAGTAGAGATTATTGTACGATATGGGTGATGCAGATAAATTGGTACTTTAGGATAGATAACCTTATCAACCACAAAAAAATGAAGAGTTTTTTTATAACAATATCAAAATAATAGAACTTTCAAGAGAGGGTGAGAATGAAGTAATCGTCATAATGGATGTTGATAATAGTGAAGAAAATGAAGATGGAGATAATTTAATGTATAAATTGGTAATGAAACTATATTAAAATTTCTCATTTATAAGGGTTTCATACATATATAGAATATTCTATTTTTTCCTTTTTTTAAACAACTTTTACTTCTACATTTTTTATACATTTAATATATTTTGAATGATTTTAATTATAGGAATTCTGAGAATAAAAAAATTTCAAGATCCTAGCCAATCAACATCTTAGAGCACACTACCACCTCCACTAGCTTCAGTGGATCCATGTGATTCTACTATACCAGAGACTTCTAGTGAACCAACAGTTTCCCTTGATGTTGTTGGTATCCCACTATATGACACACCTTTGATGATGAAGTAGTTAGTCATCCCTCCATCTATGGGATATTGGAAAGTTACCATTACTGGTATGTATTTCATTGTACAAAAAACTATATATTTCATTCATTTTTTAATGTATTTGTCAAACAGATAAATATAACAACTGAATATATATAAATATGAATATAGAATATGTATCATACCTAAAAGAGTTTAAGATTATAATTCCATTTTACAAGTTCAGGGTGCCTACTGGTGATGCTTCTAGAATCTAGGGATACATTCGTAGGTATCTTTCTTGAAAGATGGTGAGATTTACTATTAATTATAAATATCAGAAGCATATTCAAATATACTGGAAAAATTAAGTATTTGATAACCATGTAAAGGTAATATTAATTTAATATTCATTGATAACTAATTTAAAATACATGATTAAAACTATTAATATACTTATAAAGAGTTTTTTTTCTGGATGCTATTTCATTTTAATTTCCTTGACTCCATTCCATGCCCATGGAGTCTGAAAAATTTGGGCAAGAAATGGTGATATTTTTAATGGATATTATAGTATGAATTTAACAACACATATCTAAGTTCATGAAAAATGTATTATAAATTTCCTAAAGGTGTTTCTTGTGATCAATGGAAGATATTTTTCAATATTAAATGAGATGAATCTCATGAGATAATTTCATATGATACAATATCTTAATAACATAAACAAAGTAAAATTATAATTTTTATTTATTTTTCTATTTTTTATAGGCATCATATAAAAAAATATAGTAAACCGTGAGAAACCAGTCATTCCTCATATTGTAGGGTCTCAATGTTTTTTTAGAAAAATGATTTTTTTATTTTATCCATTGTTATTTATAATATTTTACTATAAATCAAGGGTTTTTTTCTAACTCTTATATATTTTTTGTAAAGGATAATGAATTTGGTCACTATGTTGGTCGAATAGAGATGTAGCTTAATGTTTATAGGAAACCCAATGACTGTTTTGTTAACGAACCTACCAGAGATGTTGGAGTAACTAATTTTCATTACTATTTAATGTTATTTAATTACTATAAAAACATATTGATGGAAAATAAATTATAATAATAATAATTCCTTAAACCTAATTAAATGGAGTAGGATGCATGGATCAAATAGTTGTAATTAGCTCTCTTGGAACCATTTGATCTATGTAGTCGACCAAATTTAATTAGGTTTAAGAAGTTTTTGTATAATTTTTTTCATTATTTTATTTATAGTATTTAAATGACATTAAATATCAATGAAAAATTATTAATTAGATAAAATTTAAGTTCATATAATCTAAAAAGTAATTTTTAATATTTTTTCACCAACATGTTAAAATTCAAGAATCCTGGGATGTGAGCCTTTCAAAATCATCATCTCTATCCCATAATGATGTAATTACAATTTTTTAAGGAGTATCCTGAGCGTGTACATGAGATGGGATATTGGACTACTCCATCAACTGTTTTTGTTTGGGAATCATAATCATTTACTTCTACACCTAGCGCAGGTTCGAGGAGTGCTATTAATCTGAAAGCACAAAGAGAAATTACAAGGTTGAAAGAAAAAGTGCCAGAGCATGAATCTTATTAGAAAACAAAGGATTAATGGTGGTTGAAAATAGAAAATGATTTAGTGTATGTATTTTATAGGATGATGGGAATGATACCTATTGAAATTTCTAGCCTTATAGCTCATCTTGTTGAGGTAAATTCTAAACTCCATGTATCATTCACAAATTTTTAAAGATCACATACAACTACCATGTATAAAACTAAAATGAAATTTTATATTTAAAACATGAACATCCAGTCATAATAACCACATAATGTTTCAAATTGATGTGGGGTCAATTCATACACATTATAAATGAGTTATGGATAGTTATCCTAATGCGTGAAAACAATCTGATCTCATTTTCTTAGTTTTGTATATGTGATAGACGTTTCAAAGTAAAATGGAACTTATATTGAAAATACAAAATTCATGTCATACCTCCCACTTCATGTTTCCGATTGACATATGGATGATTCTTACACACCAAAAATGAATTATGGATCATTTTACAAATGTTTAATAACAATATGAGTCCATTTTCGGCTTTGAAAATGTAACAGACATTTTAAACTAAAATGAAAGTTTTATATTAAAAACATGCACTTTAAGTCACACCGACCACATAATGTGTCCAATTAATGTTCATTCAATTCCTAGACATAAAAAATAAATTAAAGATTATTTTCTTAATGTTTTAAAATAATCTAATCTTGTTTACTTAGTTTTGGCTATTCGGCCCATAGGGCCGTGGGTGCAGCCCACCGACATGAGTCCAGTCTGCTGGGCATGGAACCAGTTCACTGGGCCATGGGACCAGGCGAGCCCGGTAGCTGGGGGTGTGGCCCGCCAGCTTGAAGACCAGCTGTGTGGGTGGCCAGTGGGGTGCTCCTAGGATGTGGCATCCGACCACTTCTGACTTCTTTCCTGCCATGTCCGGCTTCCTGCCTACCCCACGGATGTGTGGGGATCCTCCAGCCATGGTCAGCCAACCGCGGCTCGCCAGCCACTTGGGCGGCCTGGAAGTGGGCCACCCCTCCACGCAGTGCCAGTGGGCACTGCTCCTTCTACTATTGTAGTGCACTGATAGGCACACCGCTTCACCCAACCGCTGGTACGACTAACATCCTATTGTCCTACTATTCAGCATGCAACAGGTGCTGCCATGTGCTGTTGGAAAATTCTTTGGCGGACCACCTAACGCGCTCCGGTGGTCCGTTCTTCATACCACCTAGACCTACGGTCTCCAGGGAGCGTCCTCTTTACTGAGAAGGTCTCAAACCCACCTTTCCATCAATTCAGACAATCCGTTCACAAAGAGAGTATGTGTGCAGGGGCTCGGGCCTTGTTCGTGTCAGCACACGCCCTCTGAGTTAGAAGTTTATAATCATGGGGAGGCTCGGGGATTGCGGGTCAATAAAACTAGAGATAAACTAATCCTAGATAATAAATTCCAAAAGAAATGTCACCCTCCTTCATAAACGCACGATTTTTGGATCAACATATTCATGGGTTGATCCATGTTCATTGTTTCTAGAATAAGAATAGGGAAGAACTTGTACAAATTAAACCCCTACCTCTTTGATGTTCATTTTTGCAACGTTACATCCTTAAGGTTTCAAGACGTCGATGTCATTCGTTGCTTCCTACTTCGTTCTTCGAGGTGCATTGAAGATTTTTTACGTTCTTCGGAGTTTTTAATTCTTCATTGGAGAGGAAGTTCATCGAAGGTTTGTCAGAGAATACTCGTAGATTAATTCATTATTCCACCAATGCGTCAACCAAAATAAAATAAAAACACGTCATAGCATTTTTGTTATGCTGTTTCATTTATGAAACCACGTCGCTGTTACACGTCATTAAAGAATCTTTACGCTATGAGTTAACGAGCCATTAATGAGCCTCATCAATGAGCCTCATCACTTCACTGCATCATCACCATCCACCACTCAAGGGATGAGAAAAGAAAATAAAATAACTTTTTAAAGTTATTTTATTATTTTTTGAAAAGTCTGAAAATTAACTTTTCCATTCGGTCCTTGCCGACCGAAGTTAAGTCCTTTCTAGGTGAATCTTAGCATTCTGAATTCTACAGTTCCCTCATATTTTCAATCCGAGCACTGGTTCAAAAGTTAGAAAATCCCGCTCGCATGTTTTCTTAAGCGTATATAAAAAAAGTTCAAAATTCTGTTTCGGGCTCACCGAGCCTCAGAATCACGTACCGTCAAAGAGTGTGGTCTCAGAATAATTCCATATTATTAAAAAAATTACATGGAATATCTAAGACATTATAATAGAAATTAAAAAAAATGAATATCATGTCACCAAAAAAAAATTCACCCACCAAAGGAGAATTTAGTTCAAAACTTGTTAAATGGAGCATTTGGATTTGCAGGATACAATGTACAAGATTTTAATAGATCAATAGAACCTTTATTAGATCATGAGTAGGTTAATCTTGATCATAACTTCAGTGAAAATAAAGTGAGTTTTATGGATTAGTTTAAGATGAACAAAATAAATTATATAAAGGGAATACCAAGTATTCAACGTTTCATTTTCTTCTTATATTGTATCATATAAAGTGTCTCTATGGAATTACTAACAAATAAATTTACATGATTTTAGATTTGATTCATGTTGATTTTAGTGAATCTAATATCTCGACACCATTCTATGATATGAATAAAATCATCAACAAAGTTAGACTTGATTATAAAATGATACATACATTACCTAATGATTGGATTATTTACTAGGGAGAAGTGTCCAATAAATAATAATGCATAAGATTACATACAAGAAGATGAAAGTTAATGAACAAAAATGAAAGTACAAATCAATGAAACACTTGAAAGAAACAGAAGAAGAAAAATCCAGAAAAGGTATTATAGCAGCACTATGTGGGTGCTATAGCTGCTATTATAGTAGTACTGCACGGGTACTATAGAGGTTACTATAAAAGGTACTATTCAGTATTATAGTAGAAAAAACTATTCACCTTAGGCCACCGGTTTGGGCTTAAAGTCCTTAAGGCCTTTGGGCCACCCAGGCCATCGGGCTAGTAAGGATTTCAGGCCACCTTTAAGGCCTTAGGGACACATCAAGGCCTTTGTGCCACCTCAAAGGACTTTAGGTCCACCTGATATGCAGATCTCTGTATAGATTCTAAAAGAAACCAACTCTAGAGTAGGATTCAAGAGTAGGGTGAATTCACCAAAGCAGGGCTAAATAGATTTGGGAGAATGAGAAGGTATGGCATTTCCATCGATACCGGGCCTGTGCATCTCTGCCCAAGACAACTAGCTAAACAACCATGCAAATGCGGAGAGATGATCACGATGAAGATGCTGGGGAGGGGCAGTTTGAAGTAGTCATAGTCTGTATGATTTCCTTAAGACCTACGAGTCTGGTAATGTCTCCAAATCCTACGGGAAATGTAACCTCTAAGCCTATGGGCCTTGGAAGGGTCCCCCTTATCCCTTGAAAGGGGGGTTATCAAAAATTAAAAAAGAAGTCCTTCGGGCCATTCTGGCAAAGATTATTCATGTAGTCTAAGAATACATGCGATAGGAAGTGTCATGCTCAGGATAGTAACAATGATGACTTGATGAGCCATCAAAATGATTAAAAATCATGGAAAGTGTTTGATTCATTATATCCATATTTTTATTTAGATCATAGTAATGTACATTTGGGATTGGCTTCTGATTTTTTAAACCCTTTTGGTACTTTAAATATTAATTATAGCATTTATCTAGTTGTTTTTATCTTCTATAATCTACCTCCATGGATGTGTATGAAAAACAATTATTTCATTATTTCAATTATTTTTCTTGAAAATAAAATTCCTAGAAATGGCATTGATGTATACCTCCAACCTCTAATCAAAGAATTATGAGAATTATGGGGTGATGGTGTGAAAATATACGATTCTTCAATGAGAAAACTATTCGAAATACACGATACATTAATGTGGAAAATTAGTGTCTATCTTGGAATAGGAAACTTATCTGATTGGAGAACTCATACTAGTTTGGATTGTTTAGTTTTTAATTTTTATTTTTATCCTAAATGATTACCTAATAGTAGAAAATGGTGTTTTATGATTCATCATAGATTTCTTGATTCTTTTAATAAATTCAGGTCCAACAACACACAATTAATGGATATATTGAATTGAGAAAGCCACTAAAGTTTTTATATAGTTTATAAATATTGGGACAGTTAATGAATATCACTATGGAATTTGGAAAATGTAATTAGTTTAAAGAAGGTGGGAAAAGGGTATGAGGTGCAGTATCCTAAGAAGATATAAAACCACAGTGGAAGAATATGAGTATATTTTTCAAACTCCATTATTGGGAGTTTAGTTTGATATTTCATAATCTTGACATAATGAATATTGAGAAGAACATCCATGATAATGTAATTTTTACACTTCTTAATGAGAATAGAAAGCATTCGTCAACTATTTTTACAATGAAAAATCATGAGAAAGATGTATTAATTAAAACTTTAAAGAATATAAAAGTTCCATATTGATATAAAAGTAACATAACATTGTGAGTTGACTTAAAATAAGTGCATCCAACATGAAATGTTCTTATAATGACTCAATAAACAAATTTTAAAGATACTTAAGTCTTTAAAAAGGCGTGTCAGGGGGTTAAAACAATGAAAACGATGTCATATAGCCATAAAATCATAGGAAAATGACCTTAGATTTATTTTTGGAAGTTAGGAACTGATGAAACATAATTCCAAGTTATGGTTTTCTCTGGATTCATGTAAACATTTTTTTAGTGTTTTTAAACACTAAATCACATGTGTAACTGTTAAAACCATAAAAGACCTCATATTGATGTAAAACCATGGAAAAATTGATTTGGAGTTATTTTTTATGTGAACGCATATGCAACATGTCCATCTGACATGTGGTGTTCTCATAATGACTTAATAATCATTTTATAAAGATACCAAATTCTTTAAAAACCTGTGTTAGGGGGTCAAAACTATGAAAATGTTGTTATATAGTTGTGAAATTATTGGAAAATGAACATATATTGATTTTTGAAATATAGGAACTAATGAATTGTAATTATGAGTTATAGTTTTTTGGGGATTCCCATAAATGTTTTTAGTGTATTAAACTATATAACATACATTTTATGGTAAAAACCAAATCAAACAACCTCAGATTGACATGAAATCATGTATAAACTACCGCTGAATTATTTGTGATGCATACATGTAGAAAAAATTTTCATCTGATGTGCAGTGTGATTATAATGACTTAAATAACAGTTTTTAAAGATATGAATGTCTTCAAAAATGTGTGTCAGGGGGTTAAAATTAGGAAAATGATGTTAGATGGTTGTGAAGTCATAGTAAAATGACCATAGATTTATGTTTGAAATGTAGGAATGGAAGAAATTCCTTTCCAAGTTAAATTTTTCTTGGGATGCCCGTAAATGCATTTTTAGTGTTTTAAAACACTAAAATGTTCATGTACCATTAAAAACCCTAGAAAAAGACCTTAGATTGATGTGAAATAATGAGACATCATCTGTTGAATTATTTTAGATATATAAGGCATGCTTCCAAATAAAAGTTTTGAATTTTTTTATTAGCTAAATTTCAAACGCACCACATATAGATTTAAAAATTTATTAGATTTTTATATACTCCTCCCTTTTAGGTTTCAAGAATTGAATAATATATTAAATAGGTAAGTTTATATTTTCAAAGTATGTGGAGTGTTATATTATTTGTTTTATGTCAAAATAAATTATATTTGATTAAAAAAATAACAAATGTTATGTGAAACATTCTGAATATATTATGTGTTTATTTTCTTTCACATTTCTTTTCTTAAATGTTTTGGTTTTTATTGTAGGTGACATATGTTGGAAACATGAAAGATCATTAATTTTCTAATCCATGAAATTCTTCAGAAGTTGTTCATCATGTTTCTTAGTTTATGTGGTATTTTTAGATATTTTCAGTGATTGTATTTCAGTTTATTATGTTCAATTTTAATTTCTATATTTTTTTTCTAGTTGATGGAATGATGTGGTTAGTTCCAGTTGATGACATGATTTTGAGGTAGATGGATGTAGTGGATTTCATGGGATGGACATATATTGTCCATGATTTTTTTTGTTGGTGGACATATTTTATATGCATATATTGATGATTAATGTTATGGTTTGACTAAGGTTATGGTGAATAAGGTTGTATATATATGATTGATAATGTATGATGGTGTATGTATGTTGAGTTTATTGTGAATTTATGTTTTAGTTTATTGTATGTAATTTTTTTTTTAATATTTTTATATTTTATTAAATATTTTTTAAAAATATATTTAACAATAGTTTATGACAATCTTCGCTAAATATATTTTTATGAATCTATTTATAAATGGTTATCATAAACCACCATGAAATTTAAACTCTAATAATATATGTAGTAATAGTTATTTTTATTTATTATATTTTATTTTCAGATGATTTTTTTAAACAAAGCTGTCGCTAAATGAAATAAAAACTTCCTCTAAGTGATCTAAAAATTACTTAGACAAAATCCAATGCTAAAAAAAGAAAAATCTCCAATAAATTCTTACCTAACATGAAATACATGGTGATTTTCATAATTTCCACTAAATAATTTAGCAGTGGTTTAAACTACCAGATGTAGCAAAAAGAAACAATTAATACCTTAGTTTTTTATAGTGGCATAATCCTAGTAGTACTAGAAAATATAAATAAAAAAATTATTAATATAAGGACCCGACCTTAAACATTTCATAATCTTGAATTAAATGAATAATTTACATTGAGGATATTTTCAAGTTTAGAGTTTTAGAGAATTATGCATAACAATTACATTACATCTCAAAAATTAAAAAGTAGACACCTCTACTCTGTTTCCATTTTTTTTTTCATAAAATAAAAACTCTTGAATAAGTGAGACATGTCTAGTTCCATGTTTTAGACAACATGAATTTCCTTGATCCCATCCTTGACCCTATTCCACTTTATGTCCTATGAAAAACATTTCAAAAACTTGGGATGAGCATAAAAATCTCAATAAGGGATACACAAAGAAGGAAAACTGTTAGATTTTCAAAACAACAAGTAATCCATGAATACTTTATCATAAGTAATACTTTTCCCCTTTATGAAGTAGTAAATACTCTTTACTAAATAAAAGATCATTACTTACCCTTTTGTAACCAAAATATTACCATAAAACCCATATAAAGAACACATAAAATATAAAGGTAACTTTGGAAATAAACATTCTTAAGTGTAATAACCATACAGTTTATTTCCACAAATATCACTAAATGGAATACCCATATGAAGAACTTCCATACCCAATGAATTGGAGGTTATAACGTAATCACCCGTCCTGGTTTATCACGACACCACCCATCATATGGTTTATAATGTAACCACCAATCAAATGTCCAAGTACCATCATAACACATAAAATATTGAAAATATAAACATTTCACTAATAACATTTAATTTTCAATCACAAGAATTAATTTCAAGATATTGAAATAATCAATCCATTTTCATAAACCATTTAAAAAGAGATTTTTGAATCAAAGTGTCCCATACCACTTTTGAATATTTTGATGGAATTATAATTTTAAAAAATTAATGTTCATATAAATAAATACTAAAAACCATTTTTTAAACATTGACATTAAAGATAAATATTTAGAATAATAAATCTTTAAAACATTTAAAATGATATTTTAGTTAAAGAGTTTTTAACAAAATGAGAGACTCTTGAATACAAATAATTGAGGAATAACATTTAATCAGAACTTTATAATATCATGATAATAAAAGGATTCATGATATAATATGACAAAGGAAAATATATATACCATATACGAGTGAATTGGTGCATAATAACAATGAAGTCTCAATGGAAATGTAAATTGAGATGAAATCCCTTATAAAGACGGTATCCTTAAATTAAGGATAAATCAATCACATAATTATGTGTGAAAAATATAAATACACCCAATATAAGTGGATATTAATTGTAAAACAATTATTGGTCATTTACACATATTCATAGGACGACATATTCAATAAGTACAAGTTTAACCCAAAGAATTGAAATTGGGTTAAGAAGTTCCCTTGCAAAAATTCGAAAGCCTAACGACATCACTTTAAAATTCAGAAAATGAGTTGATGAGATAAAAAGGGAATCTCATCACTTTTACATAAAATATACATCAATAATTATATATAATAACATATCCCATCATAATAAGATGTAAATTAAAAGACATAACAAAAATAAGTCTTTTAAAAAGTGGAGGGTGAAAGGTCCCCTTACCGATTTGGTAACTTACAAAACATAAGCCACATGAAAGAAGGAACATACAATGTAGATTTAAATACTAATAAATGAAAGTATATTACAAAAATAGTAGAATAATGGGCATTACATACACCACTCAAAGGAAATAGTGACAAATATAGCATGAATCTCATGAGAATAAAAAGTTAGATAAAAACCCCTTACCTCGTTGTAATCAATCGAGTCATATGACCAAATGATAATAACCACCAAATGAATCACACAATACCATGAATATAAAGATAATCATGGTAATATATATAAATTTCAGTATAAATTACACCACATGCAATGAATAAGTGGCAAACAATGGAAATCTCATGGAATTAAAAGTGAGATAAGAAATCCCCTTACCTCATGTCCTACTTGACTCGTATGTTTCATATTATTCCTGAATAATAAGATTAAGTTAATCTCTACTTAATTAAGAACATTTTTAAATTTTATTATTTATTTTATATCACTTATTATCTTTCTATAACAACTAGTTAATTATTTGAGTTCATATTGGATATTTTATCGATGTTCGGAACTTGAGTCAAAAATGAACTTGTTATAATTACAATTTTTCCATGTGGTCAAAAGTCCATTATCTATAGAATGATATAAATGTTTTATATATCATATATATCATATATATCCAGTGTATATGTATTTATAATATTCCATATCATTTGGAGATAAGAAATGAAATGCACCGTTCATGGAGACGGTAAGCAGTACGTACGTATGAACGCTAATTTCATTTCTATTTTATATTTAAAGGAATGAAAACTTAATGATACATTGGTTTATTATAATTTCATTATAATATAATATGATATTTATGTTACATAATTTCATTAACTCCATACTCTATACGTTCCACATATGTCATGAACGAATCATATCACCTTGAGGGAGCGGTAGTCCACACTTCCTCAAATGAAATTATCGCGTTTACCCATAATGGAAACCATAAAGGTATGATATAAATGAATAATACAGAAGTATAAATAAAAAATAAACATAATATAAATCAAATATAAATATAGTTCCATATTAATGGCCACCATGTTAGGAAGTAGGAGATAATAGAACAATCATCGTTTTGTGAGGTGTTAGTTTTCCATCCACAGAAACAGTTTGTTCTTCACCCATTAGATGGAGGTGTGCGTAAGTGTAGTTCTAATAATTATTATAACAAAATAATAGTATATTTAGGATACTGGTTTTTTTATAAAATAAAGTAATAAAAAGAGTTTAGGGGGTTGGAGAAGTAAAATAAAACAAAATAAAACAAATGAATTTAAGAGAAATCGTTACCTTTAATTTGGGTAACTTCCTTTTGGTTTGAACCAAAAGGACCTTTTTAAGTGTTTTTTAACTAAGGTAAGGCTTCTATGAGGAAGAGTGGGATCTTGAGAGATTATTAAGTTAGTAGTTGGATGAGCCAAGGGGCTTGAGAGGTGTGAGGAATGGGTTAGAAGTGGTGTCCTTTTATAAGGGGGAGGAGGATCTCTTTAGGAAAGTGTGAAAATATTATTTTATTATATAATGATATTCAGTTTCTAAAGGTCCAAAACTAATTAAAGTCGAAGATAAGATGACTCATGGTAGAAATGAAATCATCCAATAAGAATTGGATAGGTTTTGGATATTGTTTTAATATTTATAATCTTATTTATTTAAATCATTTATTAATGATGTAAATACTGCATCATTATTGTGTCATAAATAAGTTAATTTATTTGATGTCTAAACATTATAAAAATATACCATAATGTAGGAACTCTTTTTATCTTTCCAAATAATATTTATAGTCAAAAATATAACTTATATAACCCAATGTAAAAATTAATTTACAAAGAGATATTTGTTTGTGTCATTTTTGCCTTTACATTAAGTTAATTAAAATAAAGTGTCATTATCACTCATAATTGGCTCCATGGGGTCCCAAAATAGAACCAAAGATTCCCATGGTCGGCCATGACTCAAAAAATAATGTTAGGACAAGTGTTAAGGTAATTTTGAATAATTATAATATCATTTTTAACTTGAATTACCCTATTTACCTTTAACCGCGGTAAATAAAAGTCAAAAGTTACTATTCATAAAAAATTATTTTCATGTTATTGAACAGAATTTCACTTACTAATAACAACCATGTATGTTGGATTTTCTAAATTCAATTCATAGAAATGGTAAAATTTCATTTAAATGAAAAAGTCAGTTTTTTTAATTACTACTAAGTGGTTTCACTATTCATAAAAAATTGAAGATTTTCAGAAAAATACCAAAAATTCAGCCTAAGATATATTTGATATTCCGAATTCAAAATTGATTTCTATTTTACCAGATTCAAAACATATAATTTACATTAATTAATTTAAAATTAATTACCATTGTCAAAACAAATAGCGTGTTTTTAAGAAACAATAACTATCAAAAGGTTGACACTTGTTTATGTCCAATTTAAAAGTGAAATTTATTCCATTGATCATAATTGGATTAAATGGTAAAAATATAATATAATTACACTTTAAAACCAATTAAAAAGATAATCTAACCATATAAATAAATTAGATTAAAAGGCAGTTTTGAATTAAAATACAGTATTTTCACTATTCATCAAAAAAATTGAATTTTATCAGAAAAATACCTAAATTTTACCCAAAGTGAATTTTGATGTCCTGGTTCAAAGTAATAATTTTATTTTATAAAAAAAAAACATATAAAAGTGACCAAAACTATATTTAAATAGAGTTCATCATCAAAAGGTAGTAAATCAACCTTTTAAAGTAAATTATGCTTAAAATTAGATTCATTCACATTTTAAGCCTCTAACTTTTATTGGATAAAAGTAAAAACATTTAAAAAACATGTATAATAATTTTTTAGTTAGTTATGTTCATTACCACCATTAAAATAGCTAGACGTTAACTACCATTTAAAATAATAATATTATATTATTATTTTTTAGTATGACTCAGCATTGTGTGCAATGTAAGATTTCAAAGAAACCCATTGTTGCGTATCGGGTATGACATCGAATCATAGAATTCTCTTTAAAGTAAAATTACTATTTAATTCACAAATATTAATAAATATGAAAATGTCTTACTCATTATTTACGTGGGATGTTACATCCTTCTCCCCTTTTGGAAATTGCATCCTCGCAATTTTAAAACAGAGTGTAACGACCCGAATCCAGAGCCCCTCCACTGGTGCCCCATACTTGGTTCGACACATGACCTCAAGCGCGTTTCCCCAAACGCTAGAGGCTTCCGACTAGCAGCGAGGGCCTTGGTGAGTCGGTGGGGAAACTATGACCTCATTCGGTAAAGTATACAGTGGAAAAACAACAGCCAATAGCGGAAGCAATAACAACATGCATAACAACAGAAACCAGACAACAGAAGCAATGAATACATATGGTAATGATGATAATGATGTAGCAGGTACAAGTATCTAAGGAAAACATCAAAAACAACAACATGATGAAATACAACTGAAACCAAGTGCAGAAGAAAACAAAGTAAACTCTTCAGCATTGCAAGACACGGCTTAGTCCCATGCTCTCCAGCTCCAGTTCAATCAAGAACCTGAAGTAGAAGGGAGCTTTCCCTTATCTATACCTGCAATAACATAGTCTTCTTGGGCCCAAAAGCATGGCCTAAATAGGGTGTGAGATACAATCCCAGTAGGCAATCACCCAAAGATTTGTGCCTAACATTCAATGAATACATGGCAGTAATAAAGTAAGAAGAAGTAAACAGAAAAGCACAAGCAGCTACAATCCACAGTTCTAGCAAACAAGTACACAAGTAACAGCCAACAACAAGAAGGAAAAAGGTAACCCTCTAGGTAGCTCTCATAGTCTAACCCGTATGGTTCAACCTATAAGAACTAGAAACCCTCTAGGAGGCACACACAGTCTCACCCCTCTGGTTCAGCTATGTATTTAATAGACTCTCTGGGGAAGCACTCACCGTCAATTCCCCCTATAGTCTCGTATCTTGCTAAAGTATCTCTGGGGAAGCACTCAACGTCTATTACCCATGTGGCCTGTGTCGAGGAACTACAGACTCTCTGAGGAATCACTCAATGTCAATTCCCCCTATGGTCTCGCATAGTAATTAAAAGACACTCTGTAGAAGCACTTTCGTTAATTCTCCCTTTGGTCTACTACTCTAGGTTCCCACAGTCCCGAGTGAAAGGTAAAACATGCTCAGCACGCGTGTACATCGTCCAAGTAAACCTCAAGAACTACTTGGCTATCATTCTAAGGCTCAACAGCATAACAAGGTACCAATTTCACTATCCTACGACTAAGCATGGAAACTGGAAAAATGCCAAACCGGAAGAACAAGCATAGAAAACATCCAAGGTACAGTAAATCTACCATAATCACAGGAAAAACATCTAATCTAGCAATCAAGCAAAGTAGGCAATACAACAAGGGAAAAACAGGAACACACAATACCCCGTTCAAGGGTATTGGTGGAATTTGCACATAATATTCATCGACTTTCCATGGAAAGGAACAAACCACCTACCTCGATCCCAGGAGATCGATATACGTGAACCTCGACGCCAGATTCCTCTTAGAACGACGAAGATCTAAGAAAACTCACAAAACGTTCATCCCACAATAACTTGGAAATGAGGAGGAATCAAGAAACGAGGATAAAGCAGAAGGAAGAACTCACTGCTACGATTCCAACGCAATTGACCATGCTCGAATCGGATAACGGATGGCGAAGCGGGAGCTTGTCAAAGATCCGACCGTACAGGTCGCTCTCGGACGAACAAAACCTAGAAGGAGGTGTTTTTGTGCGTCAGGCGCTACCCTGGTTCATTTAGAAAAAAATAGTACACGATGTGTATTTTTAAAGTACATGGTGTGTAGTGGGTTTTTCCTTACTCCACCTGTATCGGCCTCCACGTCACCCCTACACACTGTGTGTGTGGCCTGAGCACGACCAGCACACGACTTCGAGTCAGATAAGAGTACACGGCGTCTACTCAGAAAGTACACGGCGTGTACTTCAAAAATTTCTAGAAAGCTCATTTTTTTTCTCAAAAACTCTAGAAAAAGGAAAAAAATACCTGAATGAAGATCTGGGTTCTTACAAACTTCCCCCCTTAAAGAAATTCGTCCCCAAATTTCCCTAATGAGGCGGAGAAGAAGAAACCCCGAACAACTCCGGCCACTGCGATCGTACATCGGCCTCCCTCTCCCAGGTCTCGTCCTATACTCACCCGTGCTGCCATAGCACTCGTACCAGAGGAACAGACCACCCATGGAGAACCTTCATACTGTGATCGACAATCCGGATAGGATGCTCCTCGAACGACACATCTGCTTCAAGTTCGGCTTCCTCAGGCTGAAAGACGTGAGACGGGTCTGAAAAGTATCGTCGGAGCTGAGAGACATGGAAGACGTCATGCATGGCCCGATACCTCTGAGGTAGCTGCAACTGATAGGTGACCAACCCAACTCTCTCTAAGACCTCAAATGGACCGACGTATCGCGGTGAAATCTTACCCTGTCTCTGAATCCTCTTGTGTCCCAACCTCGGTGTGACACGCAGGAAAACCTGATCACCAACCTCGAACTCCAGAGGTCGTCTCCGCTGATCAGCATAAGGCTTTTGTCGAGACTGCGCTATAGCCATCCTCTTCCGAACCAGCTCTATCTGTTTTGAGGTCTCCTAAACAAGATGAGGTCCCAGCAAAGCTGCCTCTCCTGCCTCCAGCCAATATAAGGGTGATTGGCATGGACTACCGTACAAATCCTCGTATGGCACCATCTAAATGGTTGCCTAGAAACCTTTATTGTAGGAAAACTCCACCAGAGGAATATGCTTCTCCCAAGAACCGCCAAAGTCAAGGATGCAAGCCCAGAGCATATCCTCAAGCACCTTGATCGTGCGCTCAGACTGGCTATCAGTCTGGGAAAGGTAAGTTGTACTCAAAAGTACCTGTGTACCCAAGAACTTCTGAAGTCCCTACCAGAACCGAGAGGTAAATCACGCATCTCTGTCTCAAACAATGGAGTGTGGAACTCCATACAGACGAATGATATCCTGGATGTAAAGTCGTCCCAGATCATCGACACTGAAGGTCTCCTTGATCAGAAATAAGTGGGAAACCTTCGTGAGCCTGTCGACAACGACCCAAATAGAATCATTCCACCGAGGCGATCTCGGAAACCTGGTCACGAAGTCCATCGCAACATCGTTCCACTTCCACTCCGGAATGGGTAACTTCTGCAAAAGGCCCACTGGTCTCTGATGCTCTGCTTTCACCTGTTGACAAGTAGAACATCTAATGACAAAACCAGAAACATCCTTCTTCATACCTAGCCACCAATATTGGCGAGAAAGGTCCTGATACATCTTGGTGACTCCAGAATGAACCGCCCAAACAGAGGAATGAAAATCCCGCATCAGCTCCTCGTGTTTGTCTGCTGGCACCCATACGCGTCCCTGAAAATGAAAGATCTCATCCTCGCCCACTATCCATCTAGGAAGAGGGTCCCCTCCTGACACACTCTCCCATAGGACTAAGACTTCTGAGTCTGATAGTTGCCTCATCCGTACCCAATCAAGTAGTGTAGAGGTAAAAACTACAGAAGATAGGAAGTTCTGTCCCTGTCTATCGTGCACCTCTAGATGCATCTCAGAGAACAGAGCCATAAGCTGCCACTCACTACTAGCCTCCTGAACTGCCTGAACCTGAGTTCTTCTACTCAGCGCATCCTCCACTGCGTTACCCTTCCTCGGCGTATATGCAAGCTCGAAGTCAAAATACTATAGATACTCAACCCACCTGCACTGCCTCAGATTTAGATCACGCTGAGTGAAGATATACTTGAGACTCTTGTGGTCCGTGAAGACCACAAAGTGCTCTCCCAGAAGATAGTGTCTCTAACAGCGTAAGTCATGAACAACAACTTACAAATCCAAATCATGCGTCGGGTAGTTCCTCTCATGTGGCCTCAACTGCCGAGACCCGTACGCAACGACTCCATCCCCTTGCATAAGCACAGCTCCCAGCCCGATACCTGAAGCATCACAGTAAACAATGTAGCTCTTTCCTGGCTCTGGTAAGACTAGTATCGGTGCTGATGTCAACCTCCCTTTCAGCTCCTGAAAGGCTGACTCACAAGAATCTGACCATAAGAACTTCGCCCCCTTCTTGGTCAGACCTATCAAGGGTGCTGCTAGACGAGAAAAGTCCTGAATGAAGCGTCTGTAGTATCCAGCCAGCCCTATGAAACTCCGTACCTCAAAGACATTCTTCGGCTACCCCCATGAAACTATAGCTCTCACTTTCTCTGGGTCCACTGATAATCCTTCCTCAGAGATGAAGTGACCCAAGAAGTGAATCTAATCCATCCATAAGTGGCACTTCGAGAGTTTAGCATAAAGACGATGCTCTCTCAGTGTACTCAGAACGATCTAAAGATGTGTGGAATGGCCGTGTCGAGTGTGAGAGTACACCAAGATATCGTCCACGAAGACCACGACGAAAGAGTCCAAGTAAGGATGGAACACTCGGTTCATCAGTGCCATGAAAACTGCAGGTGTGTTCATGAGACCGAACGGCATGACTGTATACTCGTATAGACCATACCTGCTCCTGAAGGCTGTCAAAGGTATATCTGATGGTATAAAGCGCAATTGATGATAACTGGACCTCAAGTCGATCTTCGAGAACACCCGGGCTCCTCGAAGCTAATCGAAAAGGTCATCGATCCTCGACAAAGGATATCGGTTCCTGACCGTCAACTGGTTCAGCTTCCGATAATCCACACAAAGCCGAAGGGTACCATCTGCCTTCTTCGCAAACAGGACAGGCAAACCCCAAGGAGAAGTACTGGGTTGGATAAAACCCTTATCCTATAGCTCCTCCAACTACTTCTTGAGCTCCTAAAACTCAGGTGTGGCCATCCTATAGGGAGGAATGTACACTAGTGCCGCTCCTGGAATGAGATCAATAGAGAAGTCTACCTCACGATTCGGAGTCAAACCTGAAAATTCCTCTGGAAAGACGTCCCTGAAACGATCCACCACTGGAGGAAAGTCCAACTATGGAGTCCCCTAATCATCCAGATAAATACTAGCAATCTGGGTCGTCACCCCTCCTAGCCCAAGATGCTCAAGTCCCACCTAACTTGCCCGAACGTCCCATTCACCTCTATGAAGAAAAGATTCACCCTCTGGTGAGACGAAACTCACTCTACGAAGATAACAGTCAATAACTGCCTGAAAGGGAATCAACCAGTCTATGCCGAGGATGACATCATAGCCTGTCATCTCTAGGACATAGAGATCCCATAAGAAGCGATACCCTACAACCTCGAGAGGGCACTCTCTACACTGGCGTACACTAGATGTCCTCGTTCCCAAAGGTGTGTCTAGTGTCAACGAGTCAGAAGAAGAAAAGATGAAGAGACCAAGGCTCTCCATGACAACAACAGTGATAGAGCTATGTGTGGAACCAGTATCAAAAAGGGTTGAAGATAAAACTGAGGCTACTAAAATCGTACCTCGAATAGTAGAAGGCCCGGGATCCTGCTCCTAATGAGTCTGCTCCACGGCGAAAGACTGGCCTGTACTGTGGCCCTGTGCCCCTGGCTGACCACTCTGAGCTGAACCTCCCTTCTGGTGCTGAGGAAATGGTGGCTGACTTCCACGGCCTCGACCTCCACCTCAGCCCGGACGACCGGAAGAACTCCAGTTCCCTGATTGGTGAGAAACTGGTGGTGCTGCTCCTGAACGAGGAGTCATGGAAGAACCCTGGTCACCAGCTGCTGGTGAGAAAACCTGACAGAAATGCTGAAGCTAAACCATCTTTCCACAAGATCGGCACTCCAAGGGGTCCCTCTGGTACTGCGGCCTCGTGTGCCCGGACCGACCACACTGGTAGCATGTCACCTGGCTTCCTGACGATGCATCTCACTTTCTCGGATCACCGCGTGTAGGATCTCTACGGTGCTTCTTGCTGTCATCTAGAGGAATACTAGCTCTGGAAGCAGAACCGCCCTGGCTTACAGCTCCAGAGTCCCTCAGATTGCGCTCCGCAATCAGTACCTAGTTGAAGATGGAAGCGATGGAAGTCAGCTGAAAGATATTCACCTGCGAGCGGATCTCCCGCCTGAGACCATCCTCAAACTTCCTTGCCAGGAACACCCCACTCCCATCCCGGAGGGGTGTGAAGTGCCGAAGCTCGGTGAAATGAGAGAAATACTCCATGACAGAAAGAGTACCCTATTCTAAGCTCATGAACTCCCGGGCTCAATCGGCCCTCAGGGTCTCCGGGTAGAAGTAGTCATAGAACATGCGCTGGAACTCCTCCCAAGCCATATCCTAATGCTAAACCGCCTATGAGATCACGTCCCACCACCTCTTGGTGGAGTCTCGGAGCATGTAGGTGGAGAGCTTGACCCACCTCTCTAGAGGTATCTCCAGATGCTCGAAGATAGTTAGCATGGATTCCATCCATGAATCTGCAGCCTGAGGTCCTCCTTCCCCCAAGAACGTGGGAGGATGCTACTGCTGAAAAACCTACGTCAAGTCTTCCATAGATGTGGCAGGTGGCGATGCTTCATGGAAGGCCTGCATCATCCTCATGAAACCTTCTCTGAACTGTGCATCAGTTCCGGCAACTGGTATGACAGCCGGTGCCAAGGATGACCTGACTGGAGGATCGGCAGGAAGTCCCTGATCAGCCATGTCTGGCATTTGATCACTGCCTGATGACAGATGTACGACCGGAGGACGTCTCGGAGGCATAGCTCTGAAAGATAAAAAACACACCTTATATCAGGAAAACAAGGACAAAGAACACAAGAGTACAAAATGGGAATATGGGAAGAAAAACACACAAGATTGCAAAACACAACTACACGGTGTGTATAAAAACTACATGGTGTGTCTTCTTAAACCACTGACATGGGAATGTACTCCTGCCCTACAAGTCATGTACACCTCAAACTACACTACGTGTGGACCTCAACACACGACATGTGCTTGAAAACTATTCCCCTACCCGAGTCTCTTTACACGGCTAACCCACACGGTCCGACTCAACCCGAGACTACATGGCGTGTTCGAAACAAACACGGCATGTACTAGACAAGTATTTGGAGACCCGTGTTGTTAAACACACAGACGTCTACACAGCTGAAGCTTACACGACATTCTCCGAACAAACACGGTGTGTATGGGCGAAGGTGACACCGTCCCGTGTTGTTCGTGACATGACCGGGTACCTGGACAAGACTACACGGCGTGTTCTGAACAAACATGGTGTGTGGAAAAGAAGGTAAAGCTAGCCCGTGTTGTTCGTGACACGAACGGGTACCTGGACCGGACTACATGGCATGTTCCCTCTGGACACGATGTGTTCTACCCGAGCTCCCCCGACCCATGTTATTAGTGACAAGGATGGGTACACGGCTCCGCACTCACACGGCGTGTACCTACCGTACACGGCGTGTTCCCGAAGTTACTTTCACAACACCATGTTCTGCCCACATGGTCAGTGACACGACTTGAAAACTACACGGTGTGTATCAAAAAAGTACACGCCGTGTATTCTGGGTTTTTCTGGGCAGTAGCTCAGAAACTGCATAGAATCCCAGAAACACTAAAAAAAAGGGAAGGAGGTGCCAAATTCCGATCCGTGAGGGCCCATACTCCCCATGAATCAAAGCTTGGCATCTCTCACAGTCATATACAAGAGAAATCAGGATCATGATCCACCAAGTTTCGATTAATGAGGTCCCATAACACCTCATAAACCAAAATTTGGCATTCATTTTTTTAAGCAAAGAACAAAGCAACCAGTTTTCTAACATAATTGCAGAGAATCTATCAAACATTTATCACAACATCATGCATAATCTACACAGAGTCTATCACAACAGCATGAAACCGCCAATGCACCCTAGATGTCATGGAAAGAATGAATGGCATGTGATTTCTACAAGTGCCTATATGATGAATTAGATGGAATACCCTCATCTCATCAGGTTGTGATAGAAATAGAATCGAAATATCAAAACAATAATAGTACAAGTCATGTGAATCACTCTAGGTGAAATCAAATCAACCATAAAATCTCAAAACCAGAACTGCAATTAATGAGGTAGTATGGCTTTTCCCTATACACGGGTTAGCTACTCCCGGTAACAGCTTAATACCAAGTACCGAGTCCGTCCTATCCCTGTCTAAAGTCTCCGAACCGTAAATAAAGAGAAAATAATGCCTCTGATACCACTTTGTAACGACCCGAATCTGGAGCCCCTCCACTGGTGCCCCGTACTCGGTTCGCCACATGACCTCAAGTGTGTTTCCCCAAACGCCAGAGGCTGCTGACTAGAAGAGAGGTCATTGGTGAGTCGGTGGGGAAACTATGCCCTCATTCGGTAAAGTATAAAGCGGAAAAACAACATCCAATAGAAGAAGCAGTAACAACATGCATAACAACAGAAACCAGACAGCGGAAGCAATGAATACATATAGTAATGATGATAATGATACAGCAGGTACAAATATCTAAGGAAAACAACAAACACAACAGCGTGCTGAAATACAACTAAAACCAAGTGCAAAAGAAAAAAAAGTAAACTCCTCAGCATCGCAAGCCACGACTCGGTCCCATGATCTCCAGCACCAGTGCAATCAAGAACCTGAAGTAGAAGGGCGCTTGCCCTTATCTATACCTGCAACAATATAGTCTTCTTGGGCCCAAAATCATGGCCCAAATAGGGTGTGAGATATAATCCCAGTAGGCAATCACCCAAAGATTTGTGCCTAACAGTCAATGAATACATGACAGTAATAAAGCAAGAAGTAGTAAAAAGAAAAGCATAAGTAGCTACAATCCACAGTTCTAGAAAACAATTACACAAGTAACAGCCAGCAACAAGAAGGAAAAAGGTAACCCTCTGGGTATCTCTCACAGTCTAACCCCTATGGTTCAACCTATAAGAACTAGCAACCCTCTAGGAGGCACACACAGTCTCACACCTCTAGTTCAGCTATGTATTTAATAGACTCTCTAGGGAAGCACTCACCGTCAATTACCCCTATAGTCTTGTATCGTTCTAAAGTCTCTCTAGGGAAGCACCCAACGTCTATTCCCCCTGTGTCCCACGTCAAGGAACTAAAGACTCTCGGAGGAAGCACTCAATGTAAATTCCCCCTGTGGTCTCACATCGTAATTAAAAGACACTCTAGAGAAGCCCTTCCATCAATTCTCCCTTTGGTCTACTACTCTAGGTTCCCACAGTCCTAAGTGAAAGGTAAAACATGCTCAGCATGTGTGTACATCGTCCAAGTAAACCTCAAGAACTACTTGGCTATCATTCTAAGGCTCAACATAATAACAAGGTAGCAGTTTCACTATCCTACGACTAAGCATGGAAATTAAAAAAATGCCAAACTGGAAGAACAAGCATAGAAAACATCCAAGGTACAGTAAAGCTACCATAATCACAGGAAAAACATCTACTCTAGCAATCAATCAAAGTAGGCAATACAACAAGGGAAAAACCAGAACACACAATACCCCGTTCAAGGGTATTGATGGAATTTGTACATAATATTCATCAAATTTCCACGAAAAGGCACAAACCACCTACCTCGATCCCAGGAGATCGATATACGTAAACCTCGAAGGCATATTCCTCTTAGAATGAGAAATATCTGAGAAAATTCACAAAACGTTCATCCCATGATAACTTGGAAACGAGGAGGAATCAAGAAACGAGGCTAAAGCAGAAGGAATAACTCACCGCTGCGATTCCAACGCAATCGACTGTGCTCAAATCAGAGAACGAACGGTGAAGCGGGAGATCGTCAAAGATCCGGCCGTACGGGTCGCTCTCGGATGAACAAAACCTAGAAGGAGGTGTTTTTGTGTGTCAGGTGCGACCCCAGTTCATTTAGTAAAAAAAAGCACACGACTTGTATTTTTAAAGTACATGGCGTGTAGTGGGTTTTTCCATACTCCGCCAATATTGGCCTCCATGTCACCCCTACACACCGTGTGTGTGGCCCGGGAACGGCCAACACACGGGTTCGAGCCGGAGAAGAGTACACGACGTGTACTCAGAAATTTCATGGCGTGTACTCAGAAAGTACACGGCGTGTACTCAGAAAGTACATGGCGTGTACTTCAAAAATTTCCAGAAATCTCATTTTTTTCTCAAAAACTCCAGAAAAAGGAAAAACATACCTGAACTAAGATCCGGGTTCTTACACTGGGCTTGAAAACTTAATTGAAATTCCCACATCAGAAAAAGAGTCAATAAATATATCACCTTAAAAGAAAGAAAGAGAAGTACAAAGGTCACCCGAGATAATTCCATACCGGGATTCTATGTAGGAAAACATGGATATGGAAGAGAAAACAAACCATCAAGTTCTGATGGAGTGTGATAGAAAACATGGTTAGGAGAAATTTAACCACCAGAAAATCACAAAATTGTGATGGGTTAAACAATATTTGATTCCCCAGTTTGAAAAGTTAACAATTAATTTTTTTGTTTTAAATTACTTTTCATAAAGTTGAGGAATTTATTTATGAGATTAACTAAAAACATAAGGAAACATACATACTTGTCATGTAGGCTTTCATCCTTTACTAGCTTTCTAACAAAAACTCATATTTTCTCCAAATAATGAGTATTCAAGATGACTTTTTCACATTAAAAGCGCTATAATCAACTTGGAGAGAATCTCATAATCCAAAAAAGATGAACTATATATTTCCCATGTATTTAGACCTTAACCAAAACCAAAAAGGTTAGTAAAATATTAGATAATCCCCAAAAAGGATAATTCTTTATAAAAATAAATACTATTCCTAATCTCCAAAATTCAAAAAACAGCACCCTAAGTTCAACAAAGACCATTCAATAAAAAACATTCCTTAAAATTATTCAAAAGCAATCAAAACTAAGATTGAAACCCAAATCTCATAAGGATTTAATTACATAGTCTTCCACAGTAAATATTAACATTTAACCCCAAAAACAAAGACTACTCTTAAAGTCTCATACTGAAGCATAATTAACCAAATCACATATTCTCTATGACAGGTTAATCATTTCCATAAAAAAACCCAAATCACCATATGTCCATAATAAAAACATAGATTCTACCAAAATAAAATTCCACCATTACTCATCAAAATAAAATATAATTATTCCTTGAATAAAATTTTCATATATCAAACTTCACGGTTACACATACTATAAAAAGTCTTCCAATATAATCCCATCATCAAAAGAGCCTTAATACTTTTAAGTATTTCATCATCTTAAAATCTACCATAACTCTTGAATCCCTTATATGTTGACTTCTTACTCATTAAACATTCTTCATGATCCATTAACCATTCTTTACTAACGGATTCTGAAATACTTCTTTCCTACAAACTAAATCATGAATCATATCCTAAGATTCAATAATGTCAAAACATATGTTAAGAAATAATCCATACCTTTAATTGGTCATTGTCAGTTTCTTCATCCTCAATTGTAATGGCATTAGGTATTGGTAAACATATATTTGTATGATCCTAGTGATACCATTCCCAAAACATCTTCATAGGACATCTATTTTTATAATGACCATGCACACCACATTTAAAACATTCAATTGATCCCTCAGAAAGAACTTCTTTGCCTTTCCTAGAGTCAAGTTGATGCTTCTTTTTTTCCATTGTAGGTTCTTGCTTTATGAACTTCATTATTAAATTTATTTCATCTTCCCATCCCTTTGAATCATTTTACTAGGTGTTTCTTTCCATATCCTTGACACATAGGTTTTTGAACATACTTACCTTTATGATTATTAACTAAAATTCTGTATGGATTTGTTTCTTGCATATACGACGCCTTATAAAAATCACCAAGGTTCAGGCTGTCAATCACAACTCCAGATAGTTGGTTGAGAATAACCACAAGAGTTCTCATTGCAGCTCTCATTTCATTCATTTACTCATTCAGAAAACCATCACAGTTTTCTTCACATCCACTGTTACTTTGGTGCGTGCTAGATCTAGCCATTTACTAAAACAAAAAAGTCAGTGTGAGTATATCAGTAAAATCATCATATAATATATTATGAGGAGGGTAAATAATTATTCATGTTATCTTAAACTCATTAAAAATAACTACCACTCTTTCTAATATACTAACCATTATGGTTATGTCACTTATGCTTAGATAACACCCTAACCTCTAAATTTATCTAAACTGACCTCTGATACCAACTACAAGGACCCGACCTTAAACATTTCATAATCTTGAATTAAATGAATAATTCACATTGAGGATCTTTTCAGGTTTAGAGTTTTAGAGAATTAGGCATAACAATTATATTACATCTCAAAAATTACAAAGTAGACACTTCTTCTTAGTTTCCATTTTTTTTCATAAAATAAAAACTCTTGAATAAATGATACATGTCTAGTTTCATGTTTTAGACAACGTGAATTTCTTTAGTCCCATCCTTGACCATATTCCACTTTATGTCCTGTGAAAAACATTTCAAAAACTTGGGATGAGCATAAAAATCACAGTAAGGGATACACAAAGAAGGAAAACTATTAGATTTTCAAAACAACAAGTAATCCATGAATACTTTATCATAAGTAATACTTTTCCCCTTTATGAAGTAGTAAATACTCTTCACCGAATAAAAGATCATTGCTTACCCTTTTGTAACCAAAATATTACCATAAATACCATATAAAGAACACATAACAAATAAAGGTAACTTGGGACATAAACATTTTTAAGTGGAATAACCATACAATCGACTTCCACAAAAATCACTAAATGGAATAGCCATACGGCCGATTTCCATACCCAATGCATTGGAGGTTATAACGTAACCACTCGTTCTAGTTTATCATGGCACCCCTCGTCATATGGTTTATCACGTAACCACTCGTAAAATGTACAAGTACCATCATAACACATAAAATATTACAAATATAAACATTTCACTAATAACATTTAATTTTCAATCACAAGAAGTAATTTCAAGATATTGAAATAATCAATCCATTTTCATAAACAATTTAAAAAGAGATTTTTGAATCAAAGTGTCCCATACCACTTTGAATATTTTAATGTAATTATAATTTTAAAACATTAATGTATATATAAATAAATACTCAAAACCATTTTTAAAACATGGATATTAAATATAAATATTTAGAATAATAAATCTTTAAAACATTTAAAATGATATTTTAGTTAATGATTTTTTAACAAAATGAGAGACTATTGAATACAAATAATTGAGGAATAAAATTTAATCAGAACTTTATAATATCACTAGAATAAAGGGATTCATGATATAATATGACAAAGGATAGTATATACACCATATAAGAGTGAATTGGTGCATAACAACAATGAAGTCTCAATGGAAATGTAAATTGAGATGAAATCCCTTATAAAGAAGGTATCCTTAAATTAAGGATAAATCAATCACATAATTATGTGTGAAAAATATAAATACACCCAATATAAGTGGATATTAATTTTAAAAAAATTATAGGACATTCACACATATTCATAGGACGACATATTCAACAAGTACAAGTTTAACCTAAATAATTGAAATTGGGTTAAGAAGTTCCCTTGCAAAAATTTAAAAGCCTAACGACATCACTTTAAAATTCAGAAAATGAGTTGATGAGATAAAGAGGGTATATCATCTCTTGGAAATAAAATTTACATCAATAAGGATATATAAGAACATATCCCAACATAATAAGATGTAAATTAAAAGACATAACAAAAATAAGTCTTTTAAAAAGAGGAGGGTGAAAGGTTCCCTTACCGATTTGGTAACTTACAAAACATACGCCACATGAAAGAAGGACCATAAAATGTAGATGTAAATACCCATAAATTAAAGTATATTACACAAATATTAGAATTATGGGCATTACATACACCACTCAAAGGAAATAGTGACAAATATAGCATGAATCTCATGAGAATAAAAAGTGAGATAAAAACCCCTTACCTCGTTGTAATCAATCGAGTCATATGACTAAAAGATAATAACCACGAAATGAATCAAAAAATACCATGAATATAAATTGAATCATGATAATATATATCAATGGCATTATACATTACACCACATGAAATAAATAAGTGGCGAACAATGGATATCTCACAGAATTAAAAGCGAGATAAGAAATCCCCTTACCTCGTGTCCTACTTGACTCGTATGTTCCATGTTCATCCTAAATAATAAAATTAAGTTAACATCTAATTCATTAAGAATTTTTTTAAATTTTATTATCCATTTTATATCACTTATTATCTTGCTATAACAACTAGTTAATTATTTGAGTTCATATTGGATATTTTATCGATGTTCGGAACTTGAGTCAAAAATGAAATTTTTATAATTACAATTTATCCATGTGGTCAAAATTCCATTATATATAGAATGATATAAATGTTTTACATATAATATATATCATATATATCCATTGTATATGTATTTATAATATTCCATATCATTTGGAGTTAATAAATGAAACACACCGTTCATAGAGATGGTAAGCCGTATGTACGCATGAACACTACTTTCATTTATATTTTATATTTAAAGGAATGAAAACTTACTAATAAATTGGTATATTATAATTAAAATATAATATAATATGATATTTATGTTACATAATTTCATTAACTCCATTCTTTATATGTTCCATGTATGTCATGAACGAATCATATCACCTTGAGGGGGCGGTAGTCCGCACTTCCTCAAATGAAATTATCGCGTTTACCCATAATGGAAACCATAAAGGTATGATATAAATGAATAATACAGAAGCATAAAGAAAACATAAACATAATATAAATCAAATATAAATATAGTTCCATCTTAATGGCCACCATGTTAGGCGGTAGGAGATAATCGAACAATCATCGTTTCGTGAGGCGTTAGTTTGCCGTCCACAGAAACAGTATGTTCTTCACCCATTAGATGGAGGTGTGTGTAAGTGTAGTTATAATACTTATTATAAAAACATCCTAGTATATTGAGGATACTTGTGTTGTTATAAAATAAAGGAATAAGAAGAGTTTAGGGGGTTGGATAAGTAAAATAAAACAAAATAAAACAATAGAATTTAAGAGAAACTGTTACCTTTAATTTGGGTAACTTTCTTTGGTTTGAACCAAAAGGAATTATTTAAGTGCATTATGCCTAAGGTAAGGCTTCTAGGAGGAATAGGGGGATCTTAAGAGATTATTAGGCCGGGTTTTTGATGAGCCAATGGGATTTAGAGGTGTGAGGAATGGGTTAGAAGTGGTGTCCTTTTATAAGGGGGAGGAGGGGCTCTTTAGGAAAGTGTGAAAATATTATTTTATTATATAACGATATTCGGTTTCTAAAGGTCCAAAAATAATTAAAGTCAAAGATAAGATGAATCATGGTCGAAATAAAATCATCCAATAAGAATTAGACAGGTTTTGAATATTGTTTTAATATTTATAATCTTATTTATTTAAATCATTTATTAATGAGGTAAATACTGCATCATTATTGTGTCATAAATAAGTTAATTTATTTGATGTCTAAAAATTATAAAAAAATACCAAAATGTAGGAAATATTTTTAGTTTTCCAAATAATACTTATAGTCAAAAATATAACTTATATAAACCTATGTAAAAATTAATTTACAAAGAGATATTTGTTTGTGTCATTTTTGCCTTTACATCAAGTTAATTAAAAAAAAGTGTCATTATCACTCATAAGTGGCTCCATGGGGTCCCAAAATCGACCCAAAGATACCCATGGTCGTCCATGACTAATCCATTAAGGTTAGGATAAGTGTTAAGGTAATTTTGAATAATTAAAACATCCTTTTACCTTGAATTACCCTATTTACCTTTAACCGCGGTAAATAAAAGTCAAAAGTTACTATTTACTAAAAATTATTTTCATCTTATTGAACCACATTTTACTTACTAATAACAACCATATATGTCTGATTTTCAAAATTCAATTCACAGAAGTGGTAAAATTTCATTTAAATGAAAAAGTCATTTTTTAACTACTACTAAGTGGTTTCACTATTCATAAAAAATTGAAGCTTTTAAGAAAAATACCAAAAATTCAGCCAAAGATATATTTGATATTCCGAATTCAAAATTGATGTCTATTTTACCAAATTAAAAACATAAAAGTTACATTAATTAATTTAAAATTAATTCTCGTTGTCAAAATAAATAGCGTGTTTTTAAGAAACAATAACTATCAAAAGATTGACACTTGTTTATGTCCAATTTCAAAGTGAGATTTCTTCTAATGACCAGAATTGGATTAAATGGTAAAAATATAATATAAATACACTTTAAAATCAATTAAAAAGATAATATAACCATATAAATAAATTATATTAAAAGGCACTTTTGAATTAAAATACAGTATTTTCACTATTCATCAAAAAAACTGAATTTTATCAGAAAAACACCAAATTTTTACCCAAAGTGAATTTTGATGTCCCGGTTCTAAATAAGAATTTTATTTTATAAAAAAGAACATATAAAAGTGACCAAAACTACATTTAAATAGGTTTCTCCATCAAAAGGAAGTAAATCAACCTTTTAAAGTAAATTATACTTAAAATTAGATTCATTCACATTTTTAAGCCTCTAACTTTTATTTGATAAAAGTAAAAACATTTAACAAACATGTATAATCATTTTTTAGTTAGTTATGTTCATTTCCACCATTAAAATTTATTGGCGTTAACTACCATTTAAAATAATAATATTATATTATTATTTTTCAGTATGACTCAGCATTGTGTGCAACGTAAGATTTAAAAGAAACCCATTGTTGTGTATCAGGTATGCCATCTAATCATAGCATCCCCTTTAAAGTAAAATTAATATTTAATTCACAAATATTAATAAATATGAATTTTTTTTACTCATTATTTACCTGGGATGTTACAATTAACAATATTTTAAATTAAATTGTAATTATCATTTGAAATACCTATTTAGGGATTATTTTTTTGTTTATGGAATATGATATCATTCATAAATTTACAAACATAATAACCAATATATTTTACATTAGTTTTTTTTGGAACTACAGAAACATTGATAAAAATAAGTAATTTTTTTTGATAGTGGGATGTTATTATATATACCCCAATAATTATCCATTTTTAGAAGTAGATATACTTTTTTTCTCATAGACTATCCTTATACCATGATTTTGATGATATTTAAATAATGTCCTATCATAATTTTTTTTTCATTAAATCATAATGTGAAATGTATAACTTGAAGTTTATTTGTGTGTAGTGTATTATAAATTGATAAACATCATCATGTGTGGTCGTTTTATTGGATATCCATGCATTGAATTTAACAAATAAATATTTGGAGTATCCAAATTTATTACAATTAGTAATCAATGCTTCCTAAAAAACAAAAAGGAATAAGTAATGAAATGAATGAAAATATAATTGGTATGATTAAATTGTAGAGTTTTACTCTTGCATCATGGGTACTAAGAAGAGTCCATCACATGAAAGTTTTATTTCAAACATTTTGGATAGGTTTTTTCCAATTAATTCAAATTTCTTTAGTTCTAATGATAATATTTTTATAGAAGTGATGTGAGGACTAATGAGTCCAAATCTCTATTCACATGTGTTTACCTTCAAACAGATTTGATATATATTCCTGAAAAATTATGTAGATTATTTAGTCATAATTAACATAGTAGATTAGGTATTGGACAAAAAAATCATGAAAACACAACTCATGTATACATTTACAAATGAGAATCTTAGGCTTTCATGATTTAGTATTTCATTTAAATTCTCAAGACCAATATAGTCTGTAATATCCTATTCATACATCTATTCTTCAACATAATTTATGGTCATATCACTATTTTTTAATTTTTTATCCACATGAACCTTTCATGTTAGAAAAATAGGATGTTGAATAGGAGGGGTAAAGACACTTTTTTGAATATATTTTCAATTCTTTGGTTGATTATTTAGATCATTTTGATTCAAACTTCCATTCCCCCCCTTTGCTTTGTATTTCTATAATAACATTCATCGGTTCAAGATATTTTCATTAAATTTTAAATTTATTTCATAAAAAATAAATTAGAAAGGAATACCACCCTGTTGACATGTATTTTTACTAGATCAAACATTCAATTTATGAAAGTTACAATAGCAAGCTTGACCATATAAATATTCACATCATCAAGTGGAATGGGTATCTTGGAATGTGTCTTGGGAGCTCTGTGAATCCCCTCTCTCACATGACTTATTGGAAATTGTTTTTGGTGTAGAATATCTCCATGAATATTGTACACTTTACCCCTCACAATAAGGGGATGGGTGGGTCTTGATAGATATAAATTCCAATAATTTTCACCTTGTAGAATATCAATATTGGAAAAATATCATCATCTTATTGTTTCAAATTTCACTGCAATAATTATGAAAATATTTATGACATCTTCTAAGATATCCCATTGAGGGAAATGGCTCTCCTCAAAGCTAGGGAGGTCTTTACATAGTAGTTGTTTCTATGTTGTTTCTTCTCTTTGATTCTATACCATAACGTTTTCTAAAAACCTAGACTACCAATTATGTTTTTATTCTAGAGAATATAATAATTCTGGAAACTCTTCCATTTACTTATCTTTATTCCCCCACTCATTTCCTTTCTGAAAATAAGTTCAGGTTGACACCCCAAAACCCACATCTTTCATGTGGCCATACTATTTTGGCCACTTGAAGGATATTTATAGTAGCTATTCATTGAGTAAATATGATGATGATTATTTTAACTAAGTAGGATAAAAAATATTGGAAAATAAGTAATCATTTTTATGTAAAACTAATTTAAATATTTTTTTATTATGTCATACATACACATTCTTCCCACATGTTTTATGTGTTTCATATATTAGTATCCCATATTTATTTACACATGACTCCTTCCATAGCACAATACCTGGGATTGAAGTGGATTTGGATTTAGATTCATCAATATACATATAAAAATAGGAACATAATTATGATTTAGTTCATGTCATGTAAAATTATTACTATAGATTTAAAATATGTATGATTTTTTTCAAGTAATTTATACCCCATCCTTTATTTATGGTAGGGGTATGTTGGTTTTTATGTATGTTGATTATTTTTAGCCCTAAATTTCTATTTTATAATTTAAAAATTACTAATCAAAGTGATTAATACATATATTATCAAGTAATTTATTACTAATCACAATGTACATGAGAATTTTTCTTCTCACAAAGACCAATAAATGCATTCAACATTTTTTTATATGGTGTGTATACATATTTGGTGGGTGAAAGTTTATTTTACCTTCAGTATCTTTGAGATTATACTTCATAAAAATTTTATGAAATCCTCAATGAGACTTTCCAATAATCATTAATATGAATTTCATTTGGGTGTTATCTATAATAAATGCACTATAAAAGGGATAATGAAGAGTAAATAAGAATTTGATTATTTTCTTTTTTAGTAAAATAAATAAAATATATCATAATTTTAACCTAATATCTTCCCAAATTAGTGCCCCAAACCCATGAACAAAATTATTCCATGAATATACATCAACTAGAACACAAATTCAAATGGTGATCCCACTGTAACTACTAAACATGTCCTTATTGGGGTTAATAAGCTGGCCATGTGCATCCCATAGAAACTTGATCTTGATACATTTGTTTCTCACCTTAATAATTTTTTCTAACTCCATCATGCTACAATGATTCTTTTTTTCCCTGGGAAATATATTTTTAACAATCTACCATTTCCTTGGCTTCAATATCATCAATATGTTGTTCCTATAGATTGGTAGCATCGACATGTGAAGAATCTTGTTATTCCTCTGTGTTGGTAGCATCAACATGTTGAGAAATATATTGTTCCTCAAGATTAAGAGCATCATCATGTTTAAAATTCATTATATATAAATGTGGATGAACTTTTAATTTAGAATACATAAATGTAGTAGTGAACAAATAATAATATGAGGTAACTTAATGTATATTAAAATAAAATTATAACCTGATTAATGAAGTCTCCATTTTTAAAGGATAAAGGGATTTAATTCCTCTATTGAGTATCAAAATACCTTTATTATGGTCTCCTTTTACATACAATAACCCATATAAATTGGTTATAATGGACCAAGATTTACAAAATCGAATATTACATCTATTTAAATGAATTTTCAATACATAACAACACACTCTATGCTAGAATCGTAATTTATTAGAGTCTTTGGAGATTAGATATAAAATATTCATATTTTATAATATATATTTAACATATCCCACTATGATCTTCACATATAGTACTTATCTTAGGCATACCCTACCTAAACCTTTATTCATCACCTGGGGAAGGAAACATAACAGAGGATGAGACCAGATGCTCTGTAAGGGTAAACATAATAGATATCAATCCATGATCATATGAAATCATTAGATAAGAATAAGTTTATGTGATCATGAACATAACTAGCAAATTTCATATCCAACCCATCATAGATCATGGTCATGATTCATGGCATAAACATTACAATTTAATAAAACATAGACCATAATAGTGAAACATAATCATAAATCAACCACGAACCATAAGATAATTTCATAAAATTGTGGAACCATAATAAATATATAAAACCATTTCATTTATCAAGGTTAAATACCAAGACTTTCAATATAGTGGATAAGTACACACCTCTTTTCCATAGTGGATCTGGACACACCTCTTTCCCATTTTGGACCAAGTCCATCAACTTGATTCCCATTGTTATCTCATAATATATTAAAATTTACCAATATAATTAGAGGGAGATATAGGTCCCACTCATCACATAATTAACATATATGTTCCACATGAATATAAATCTTTCATCATATTATAACCCACGATAATAAATGAGTTTCATAAAAATCATTCCATCATAAACATAAACCAACCATATAAAGAATAAGATAGTATCCTTGAATCATAACCCAAGTAAATCATAAGTAACATGAAGTAATGTTATTGTATATAGAAAATGGTTTTGAAATATCATTTTAAATAATAGTGTGGAAAATATCCTTTCCATTTTTGAAATAATTATTTATTTTAATATGCCAAAAAATTATAAAGGAAAATATTTAATTTGAAAAGAAACTTGTAAACTTGTAAAGAAATATTCAATACATTAATGCGTTATTAAAGTGGGGAAATATTCTCATTCCGTATAATTTAAAAAACATTCCTTTCATATTTCTTTTGGAAAAGTCACAAAGTACCTTATTTGGAAAATGATAAAATGATTCCTTTCAAAGTGTTTAAAAAAAAGTCAAACATTTGTAAAACTAACTTTAAAAAATTGTAGTAGAATAGTAAAAAAAAATTGATTTTTTTAGAACACATGAACATGGAAGATAAATATTTCCCAGTGGAGACTTAAACATAACCAATCTCGAATAATGATGAGATTGTGAAATAAAACTTTATTGCTTGGGTATCATTTGAATAATAATCCCCATGAAAGAAAAAACTTAATATGGATATGTAAATCCCAATAAAATTTATAATATTTATCATAAAATTTATTAATGTTATGAATATGTACCACAAAGAGGATACAAGTGGTGAATAAGGCATATGTCCCCAGAAATAAAGGTGAGATGAGAAACCCTTATCTCGGGTTCAAATTCATTAAAATGTGTTAAAAAATATTGTATAATGGTTTTAAACATGTTAATAATTTTTAAATTAACCTTTTTTATATTTATAATATCTTATATGATCCTTTTATAATATCTTACTACCTATTCATCAATAAAATTTCATTATTTTCTTTGCTTCGGGAGTTAATTGCCTTATTTTCTCTTGCATGTTTTGTCATGAATGTCTCCATTCCTTTTCATAGGATATAGATCCATCATCTTAAGAATGATATTAATGTAATAAATATCATATTTAATCATTAAATATATTTTTTTAACCATTCTTTAATTTTGAACATGGAAAATGAATCACATCGCTTCGTGGAGATGATAGGTCGTACATACGCACGAGCGATGATATCATTCCCTTAACGAGTAAAATTATAAGGTAGTTAAAAATATATTAAATCTAAAGAATTTATATAATGTCATAACTATAATATATATCCATTATTTCCATATTTATAACTATCCAAGTAAAGTGGTGATGAAAAACAAATTACACAACGGCATGGAGACGGTAAGTCTCATGTACGCATGCGATGTGATTTCATTTTTCATTTTCATAGGATGGAAAAATTTATTCAATAAATAACATTTAATTAATTATATGGTTTTTTTCATGTCAAGTAATAATAATAATAATAATAATATTATAGACTTGGTGTTTCATGTAGATTAAGGAAATAATAAGGCCCTATGCACAATTATTATTTTCTAACAATAACACTATGTAAACTCAATTATAATATTTAAAACCCTAACACAATCAATTTTTGTTTTTTTAAAATGACAAGTAGAATTAAAAAAATTCATTTAGATCCTATCTACAATAATTCTTTCAATAACAAAGAGTGATCTGCCTCCAACATCCCTTTCGATTCTAGAGAGATCAAGGAGAATCCTTTTAGAAGTGATTCTCATGGAGATCAACGACGAATGACGAATGCATTAGGATATTCCATGCTATCACCTAGATATTCCTAGGATGATGCTCAAAGGTTCATAGTACACATGTGAAACACCAAAATAGTGAATCAACACTTTATTCTGGAAACGCAATGACATATGTTACAAAAATTTTATCAGATCCATCAATGAAGAAAAAATTTATCACAAGGTAATTATTTAAATACTTAAATTAATAATAAATTATTATGTGATGATTCAATATTTGGTTATGGAATTATACTTCCAATTAATATTTGATTTAATTATTTTGGTCTTGATGTTTATAATAGATAAACGTATCTGTTTAATCATCAATTACAATAAAAAACTAAGATAAACATGCCTTAAAGACGCTTTTACTTCACTCAAAATGATTCAAGTACAAACTCTTTGTCACACCGCCACATTTTTATTCCTCATATTTTTAGTGCGGATCAGTTAGCTTGAGATCCATATTATTACACCAGACTCTAGGAAGTTTTCATTTCTAGTCTCATTCATGCATCAAGATCTCCTGGAGGTGTGGCCCTTTCAACTTGATTAGGTTATCCTCACGAGCTTTGGAAATGCTTGGAATGTAATTTTGATATGTGATTTCTTCCTCATCTTGGGCATAAAAACCCCAACCTGTGGAGATACATGTGCGACCACATCATTATGCTCCATCTCATGTGTACTTCATTATTTAAATTCATCCCACATTAAAATCCCATAATGTAGTTATGATTTTCCCACTCTTCATTAATAATATATGATGCGATGTCTTACTTTCTCAATTAATTTTATGTTTCCACCCTTCTCTAATCCCCTTGGCTTGTCATACATACCCATGGCCCACTGTTATTGAATTATCTGATATATTGTATGTATTTTTATTTCATCAAATTTGGATGCCCATTCTTTTACTCTCCTTCAAACATTTAAAAATTTTCCACTTTAATATATTTCACTATTTTCCAAAAAATTCAATATTATCATTTCATTCCATTTAATCCCAAAAGGAATAAAACTATGACAATAATTTTTTATTTTCCAAATAAAAAATAGAATGCCTTTGGGTTTTAAAATCAAATTCTTAAATATTTTTTATTAATGTGTTTAAGTTCCAACCACATTTCACCGAAAATGAGTTCATCTTAGGCTTTAACACATTTTCATCCCATATGAAAAATATACATATTCCCAAATATTTTAAAAAAATGATTTCAATTATATTTATAAAAAATAATATATGAAAAAATATCTATAAAAAACCCAATTCTATTATTTTAATTGAAAAAACCAAATGAAAAAAATTCCTCAATGACATCATTTAAAAATCAATAAAAAATACATATGAAAAAAAACATATATTTACAAATATTTTAAAAATAAAATAAAAATATGATTTCTATTTTTTTTCAAAAAAAATATATGAAAAAATCCATATATTACAAATATCTTAAAAATAAAATAAAAACCCATTTCTATTATTATTTTAAAAAAACCATATGAAAAAAAATTAAATCACAACATTTAAAAATAAAATAAAAAATATTTACAAATATTTGTTTATGTATTGTAGCAGGTGTAGTTGATGAAAAATGTGGGATATATAAGTTGAAAATCCTCTCCCTTAAAACACTCCCACTCATCCCACTTTAATTACATTTTGATTTGACCCCCAACACACACCCATGGAAATGAGATACCCCACTCTAGTGTCTCTGATCTCTTGGAAGCCACCACCACCATATCACATAAACATAAACATAGATGGATACTCAAAATGAAATACCAGACTTTGGGTGTCAGATTTGTTTTCCAGGATCAAGAAGGAAACTGGATTCTTGTATACTATTTCAACATCAGTTTCTCTACTGCCGCCATAGAGTAGGTGGTTTTGTAAGTGGTACTTTAATTGGCATAAAAATATGGATTAAAAAAGATTATTTTTGAGATTGATTCTCATTTAATCATCATGGATGATGAGTCTTCCTATAGCTATAAAGGTCCATAATTAATGACCAACATATCACTTATATATATGAAGAAGTCATGAGGATGGCCCAAACCAAGCCACTGATCTACATCCCGAGGGGGCACAATCTCCAATATAAAGGGGACTCGTGCCCTAGTAAGATAAGGGATTCCACTAAGTGGAAGGATAAAGGAACCACACATTGGCATGACAAGGGGATTCCTCTCAAAGTAAGGAAATAGGATGCATGACCTGAAACGATAGGGGGATGAAACTTCAAAGTAAGGATATACGACCCATGCCCTAGTTCGATAGGGGGATCCTAATTAGTTGATATCAGTAGAGGACCCAAACAATAATAAGGCAGGGGGATGACACTCTATACATGGAGGACCAGCATCCTAGTTCCATAGGGGGTGTCATTCAGTGGGTAGAGGACCCGTTCCCTAGTTTCATAAGTGGTGTTACTCTGACCAGTTCAAAGATTATGGGGGACTAGTTCCCTGATGTAATAGGGGGGGGGGTCTCCAACCACGACCTCTCTCTGATGATCCTACATGATCACTTCCATTGTCATGAATCTCCCAAATAAGCGTCACTCTCGGAATATTCCATTTCATATCCTAAAATCCACTATAAAGGATACTATTTAATTCTATTTAGAAAACTACTCAGGATAGTCTTCTCCTAGAAAAAAAATCCGAGTCCAGATGAAGGGGATATGATAGGTGTATGTTTCTCAAAAGTGGGGTACATGGAATGTATGGGGTCTACACGGTGTGTGGTCCCTCTCCAATACCTGACTGCGTTCTCCTTGTGACATATATTTGAATCCATGTTAGTGTACACAACATTTAAGGGTCCCACACAATATTTCTTAGCCACTTGGGGACTACCCTTTTGTGCTTGGATATGCCCATGTTCATCAGGTCGTTCCGTGTACCTTGCCATGTAACTAGCCATGCCCGGGTACTAGCACATGCCTGTGTACTCCCAGAGTACACAATGTATCATGCTACATAGGGTCCTAGGAGTGTGCTAGCTGACAGATGGTTTTCCTACCTAGGGAGGGCCACACAGTGTGTGGGCCCAACCACATGATGTGTGATCCTTATCTTTTCCAAACCCTATCCACTATAGTTGGGTGGGGCTACACAATGTGTGTTCATTAGAGTACACACTATATAGTTAAAATCTTCACAAAATCTCTATGTTCTTTATGCATTCACTAGATATGTGTCCACCTTCATGAATCTCTCCATTTGGCCACCTGAAAATGGTAGGATTTGTCTTCGGTAGTTGATTCTAACCATCCGATAGATGAAAATAGGAAACCGATCACTCACATGAAACCTTCACACTACCAAATTCCATTATTACTCAATGTCATCACCACTCCAGTTCTTGGATCCTCTGAGAATCACCCAAAAACCACAATCCTTACCGATCCATCTATAAATCTCAAATTTGTTTATCATTCATGAATCCACTATGAATCTCGGGGTTCGATCATTCTTGAATCTACCCCAAAAATGTCGAACCGCAACCCTGTGGGATATTGGTGAAGAATGTGAAAAACAAGGGGGAATGCACATAAATAATATGAACAATAATTTTCCAATAATTCTTGGCTAATGATTTAATAATTGGTAAGTCTAGGGGGTGAGATTAAAGATATAAGGGAATTCAATCGGGTAAAAGATTATTAAATAAATTATGTGGCTCATGAAAACACCATAAATCAAAGAAGAATAAAGATATATGCTTGATAAAATTAAATAAGTGATGGAATCCAAAAATAATGTTCTTGAACTCAATATTGTGTTGATCATTGGTGAAGAACGTGTTTTCTAGTAATGTGGGGATCCTGCTGCATTCGCTGCCTACCGATCCACCTCGATCTGATCATCATTTGTCATCTAATTTTGATTTTACAATTAACAATTCTATGAATATCCTATCAAAGCTCCCAATGTTATGAAAATGACCCTGGGGAATTTCTATAGAATAAATTATATGGTGAAAATTTAGGTTTGGATAATAAATGAATTAAATGAATTATTCAGTTAATTAATCCACTTAACATACCCTCCACCGGGTTCCTCATCCGAATGTCTTGTGATGACTAAATTTAGGACATGGATAGGATAAACTCGACATTCTGAACTCAACCTTGGTCTTGGATTTACGATCCGAGGCCTCATTTAGGAGTTATTCCATTAACCCTATAAACTACATACATGTGATAATAATATTTTTAATATTTTTATAATATCAATTCCAGGCTCACCAGACCTCAAAATATCATTTCGTCCCAACGGTTGACTCTGAAATTATTTCTTAATATATTTCAAAGACTTACAATGTAAATATAGGGTCACTAAAACATCATGATTTTTCTTATACATGACATAGTATGTGATAATTTCCTAAGAGTAATTGTCTCAATGAAAGGTCATTGAAATTCCCTACTATGATGAGAACCAGAAGTTTCATGAAGGTATTTTTAATATATGTTATATAGAAGGATTATTTGATTTTATGAGACAAAAATGATATAGGATATGAAGGGTGGATACTCATAAGACACTGAGACACTTTCTCATGGTGTATGACTTTGGTAATTTCTAGTGTAGGGGATTATGAGGACACAAAACACCACTAGAAAATCCACATTTATATGTATAATTGGATGTTTATATCTTTGGATGTTTGTATTGATCCTTTGAATTTAATATTTTTTTAATGGATATTATTAGTTGTGTACTATTATGTATTGATTAAAACCATGATGACATATGTTCGTGTTGAGGTAGGATGCATTAGGTGCTTCATGAGTAATATTTCATTAATGAATAATAAAAGAAAGGATCTTTCCCTTCTATTATTTAATTAATATTGATATCTTAAGACCTTTTATGGAAATAAAAAAGCTTAAATAAATCCATTTCCATGATGTTCTGTGTACAGGTTTATTTTTAGAAAGTTATAGAAATAGCCATCGAGCACATAGGATGAAGACACTAGAATAGAACCTGTTGGATTAGAGATATCAAGATAAAGGGATTATATTACACTGTAAATGACCGTGTGAGGTTTTATGTCATTTTGACCATAACTTCTTTCTCTTTGGATGTATTTTCATGTTTCTATATGATAACCATGGACCTTGGATGGCTTTTCCTAATGCGACTGAGAAAGAAGCTAAGAGATTCACACACTAAGTGTGTCTAGAAGCATAATTAAATAATAATATTATTTATTATTTAACATATTGAATAAATATCATTCTTGTCTGTGGTTTAATAATTATTTCTGATTGTTTGATCACATATATTTCATCTATTTTTATTTTAGAGAATATTTTGTGACCATAATATTTAATACATATTTATTTTCAATTTAGTGAATATAATATTTATTTATTTATTGACCAATAATGGCATGATATTTATTTATAAATAAATAGTCATCATTCAATGCCTGATAAATATTATGGAGGAACAGAGGGTTGAGTTTAATGGTCCGATGAGAAATAATATATTTCAAATATCATTTAAATAACTAATATTTAATTACTTTTCTAGTTTTGTGCATGAAAAGAAATAATAATAATAATAATAATAATAATAATAACAATAATATCCTTGATATGGTATTCCCCAGGGATTAAGTAAATAATTAGGTTGTATGCACAATTATTATTTTCTAACAATAGCACTATTTAAATTCAGTTATATTATTTCCAACCCTAACACTAGTCATTTGTTTTGTGTATAATGACAAGGAGAATTCACTCAATCCCTATAGAGATTCTCTACAAGAATGATTTCAAGAACCAAGAGTGATCCACCTCCAACAAAACTTTCAATTATAAAGAGATTAAGGAGAATAATTTTGGAGGTGATTCTCATGGCGATTAATGATGAATGATGCAAGCATTAGGATCTTGCATGCTAGAACTCATATATTCAATAGATGACTCTCAGAGGTTCTTGGTACACATTTAGATCACTGTAAGAGGGAATCGACACTTTATTCTAGATACACAACATCGTATTATGTATAAATATTTTCATATCCATTAAAAAAGAAGAATTTATTGTGAATTAATTATTTAACTGCTTAAATAAATTATAATTTGTTATGTGATGATCCTATATTTAGTTCTAGCACTATCATGTCAATTAATACATGATTAAAATTTTCCATCCATGATGTTTATCATCAGTAAAAATCTCTGATTAATCATTAACTATGTTAAAAATTTGAGTTAGACATGCCTCCTGGAACTTCCACTGAACTCATAATGTTCAAGTAAAAAATCTTCATTTCACCAACACATTTAAATTCCTTAGCTTGTTGGTGCAGTTCAATCAGATCGAGCTCCATTTCAACTCACCGGACTCTAGGCAACAGTCGTTTCCAGTCACACGCATGCGTTGAGATCTCTTAGAGGCATGGACCTATCGGCTTGATCAAGTTATCCTCATGATTTTTGACCATGTATGGTATGTCGTTTTGATATGCAATTTTGTTCTTGTCATGGGAATGAAAACCCCAACTCACACATACTTCATTATTGAAGTGTGATCCCTGTTAAAATCCCACAACGTAGTTGTGTGTTGGCTGTGCGTTGTTAATAAGCAAGGATGCAGTGTTTAACTTTCTCAATTAATTTTCTACTTCCACCCTTCTATGATACCCTTGACTCTTCATACTTACCCACGATAGGCCATTATTTCATTTTTGGAAAAATTGTTCATCCTTTTCTTTCGTCGATTTTGGGAGGCCATTATTTTTATCTCCTTAAAAAATTATAAAATTTTCCCCTTTATATTTACCCATTTTCCAAAAAATTTCAATATGATCATTTATTACCACTTAATCAAAAAACTAAAAAAATACGACAATAATAATTTATTTTCCGAATAAAAAAAATGCCTTTGGGTTAAAATATTTTTTCTTAAATTTTTTTTATAAATATGTTTAAAACCCAAAAAAATTTCACTAAACACAAGTTCCTATTAGGCTTAAACTCATTTTCATCCCATATGAAAAATATATATATTTCAAAATATTTTCAAAAAATGATTTCAATTATTTTAATAAAAATAAAAACATATACAAAAACCAAATTATATTATTTTTATCAAAATGATCAAATGAAAAAAAATCCTTAATCACATCATTTAAAAATAAAATAAAAATCCATATAAGAAACCCATATATTTCTATATATTTAAAAATAAAAATAAAAATAGGTTTCTAATTAAAAAAACATATGAAAAAACCCATTTATTTACAAATATTTTAAAAATAAAATAAAAAACTGATTTCTATTATTTTTAAAAAAACCCTATATGAAAAAAACTCAATCGCATCATTTAAAAATAGAATAAAAAAATATTTCTAAATCTTTGTTTGTGGATTGTAGCGGGTGGAGAGGGTGAAAAATATGGGAGATATAAATCAAACCTCCTTTCCCTTAAACACTCCTACTCATACCACTTTTATTATATTTCGATTTTTCCCCAATGCAAATCCATGGAAATGAAACACCCCACTCCAGTGCCTCTGATCTCTTGGAACCCACCCCCACCATCTTGTAGCAAGCTAAACACAAATGGCTACTCCAAAGGAAATATCAGATTTATGGGTGTTGGAGGGTTTTCAAGGATCAATCAGGAAACTAGATTCTTGGATATTTTTGTAACATTAGTTTCTCTATATCCACCATGGATGAGTGGGTGGATATGAATATGGAACTCAACTTGGACTGTAAGCATGGATTCTAAAAGCTCATTTGTAAGACCGATTCTCAGTGCATCGTCATGGATATTTCATTGCCTTTGGGACATGACCCCATCTAAAACCCCCTGATCATGGTATCAATTGCTGAACAAACAACCCCAACTTGAGAAAAAGAATCCACCTATATAGGAAAACAATTATCATGTTTTTAATATTATAAATAAACAAATTATCTATAAATGTGAAACATTACATTAATAAAATTTCATTTTTAAGATGAAACCACACAATTTGAGTCATACCGGCCACACCTTATATCAGATTGAGGTGCAGCTTATTCATACACATCAAAAATAAAATATAGATTATTTTCATTAAGTATCAAAATAATCTAATTTTTTTTTCTCATTTTTAAGTATGTCACATGTGTTTTAAACTAAATGTCATTTTTAAACTCAAAACACACAGATTGAGTCTTACCGGGCACACCGTGTATCAGATTGAGGTGCAACCAAAAATTAGATGTCACAAATGACTTATGGATTATTTTACTAAGTATCAAAACAATCCAAAAGTATTTTCTTAGTTTTGAGTTTGTGATGTTTGTTTTGCATTAAAATGATAATTTTAAATAAAAAGAAACACTTTGAGTCATACCAGTCACACGGTGTGTCAAAATGATGTTCGATTGATTGAAAAAGTCAAAAATGAAACAAGTAATGTTTTTATAAAGTATAAAAAAAATCCAAATGCGTTTTATTAGTTTTGAGTATGTCACATGTATTTTTTAATAAAATATAAATTTAGACTAAAAACACACACTTTGTGTCATACTGGTCACATAGTGTGTCAGTTTGGCATCCAACTGATTTCTACTCATAAAAAATGACTTATAAATCATTTTAATAAATTTTCAACATAATATAAGTGCTTTTTCTCAAATTTAACTGAGTAAAACATGTTTTTAACTAAAATTCCATTTTTAACTCTAAACACTGAGTTTGAGTCATACCGGGCACACAATGTATCAGATTTATGTCCAGTTAATTCCTACATTTCAAAAATAAATTATGAACCATTTTCATAAAGTATAAAAATAGTATGAATTAATTTTCTTGGTTTTGAGTATGTGATGTTTTTTTTGAACTAAAATGTCAATTTTAAATAAAAAACATACTTTGAGTCATTCCGACCACACAGTGTGTCAGATTGATGTGTAGGTTATTCCTATACATAAAAAATGACTCATGGATAATTTTCATAAAGTATTAAAATAATAAAAATGTTTTTTCTTGGTTTTGGGTATGTCATGATTATTTTTTACCAAAATGTAAATTTAAACTAAAAACACACACTTTGAGTCATACCGATCATATCATGTGTCGGTTTGATGTGAGACTAATTCCAACATGTCAAAAATGACTTATGAATCATTTTACTAATGTACCAAGACAATTAGAGTGTGTTTTTTAGTTTTCAATTAGTGACATATGTTTTGAACAAAAATTTCATTTTTAAACTCAAAACATACAATTTAAGTCATACCAGACGTACTATGTATCAAATTGATGTGCGTCTAATTACTACACCTAAAAAATTAATTTTTTTTATCATTGTAATAAATTACCAAAACAATGCTAATTATTTTTAATGGTTTTTATTATGTGATGTATATTTTAAACTAAAATGTCAATTTTAAATAAAAAACACACTTAGAGTCATACTAGACACACAAGTAATTAGATTGATGTTCGATATTCCTACATGTAAAAAATTAATTAAGGATCATTTTCATAAAGTATCAAAACAATATGAATGTGTTTTATCAGCTTTGAGTATGTCATATGTCTTTTTTTAGAAAAATGTTGATTTAAAATGAAAACATGCACTTTGATTCATATCGATCACATTGTATATAGGTTTGGCATGATATTGATTCCTTCACATAGAAAATGACTTATGAATATTTCTCCCAAAGTATCAATACACCCCGAGTGCGTTCTCTTGGTTTTTCGTGAGTGACCCATGTTTTGAACTAAAATGTCATTTTTAAACTCAAACCACATAGTTTGAGTCATAATGGACACACCATTTATTAGATTTATATGTTTATAATTTCTACACATCAAGAATGACTTATGGATAATTTTTATAAAGTATCTAAACAATCTAAGTTTATTTTTTTAGTTTTGAGTTTGTGACAAGTGTTTCAAACTAAAATGTCAATTTAACCTATAAAAGACACACTTGGAGTCATACTGGTCACACGGTGTGTCAGATTGACATATGATTGGTTCATACATGCAAAAATTACTAAATGATTATTTTCTTAAAGTAAAAAATAATATGAATGAATTTTATCAGTTTTGAGTATATGATGTATCTTTTTCACTAAAATGTCAATTTAAATAGAAAAAACACACTTTAAGTCATATCAGTCGCATCATGTGTTAGTTTTATGTGAGAATAATTCATAAATGTCAAAATTTACTTATAAAACATTATAATAAATTATAAAGACAATGCGAGTGTGTTTTCTCACTTTTTAGTGAGTAAAAAAAGTTTTACACAAAAATTCCAATTTTAAACTAATAACAGACAATTTTAGTCATATCAGACACACCATGTATCAGATTGAGTTTTTGTTGATTCCTAAACATCAAAAATACCTTATTGATCATTTTCATAAATTATCAAATAAATATAAATTTTCTTTCACTATTTTGAGCATGACATGTGTTTTGAATTGATGTGTAAATTTTAAACTAAAAACAAACACTTATATTCATACCAAGAACACCATGTATTTGATTGAGTTTCAAATGATTCCCACAAATCAAAAATAAATTAAGGATAATTTTTCGAAATTATTAAAAAAAATATAAATTTGTTTTCTCATTTTTGATCATGTAATGTGTTTTTTGAACTAAAATTTCTATTTACACTTAAAACATAAAATTTGAGTCATATTGGGAATACCATGAATCATATTGAGTTGGGGTTGGTTCCTAAAAATCACACCATGTCTTTTTATTATGAAATTCCTTCAAAAATTAGGGTTATCAAAAAATATTGTTGTTTGATAACCTGGAATGTTGAAGGCATTAAAGAATAAAAAGGAAACCGAGTCATTGTGAGTGCATCATATTGTTGATTACATAATCATAGTACTTGAGTGAATCATGATTTTATCATCCTTCTTCATGATCTATATGAAAATTAATAAAATATTTATCAGATAAAAATGATAATGAATTTATGTAAGAAATAATAGATAAAATGATGAGAAAATTAACTAAATGATGATGAGGAAGTTACTTATTTATGATGTCTGTATAAATTATGACACTATGTATTATGCCCATTAATTTATAAAAAAATATATTTCTTCTTTTTAATATGAGGACTATCTATAGTCCTATTTGTACTAGAAAAATATAAATACTGTATTAATAAATATTTTAAATGAATTTGTATTTATCATATGAAATAAATTTTTGGGGATGCTAGTTTATTAATGAAAAATGATATCTTTCATAAATTTGTAAACACAATAACCACAATGTGTTTTCTCGGTTTTGGGTATGTAACGTGTTTTTTGAACTAAAATTTCAATTTTAAACAAAAACATAATCTTTGAGCCATGATCAGACTACCATGTATCAGATTGAGGTGTGGTTGATTCCTACATATCACACTGTGTATTTTTATTCTATGACGTATTCATCATTTATGTTTATCTTAAAATATTTCAATCTGACAACTTAGAATGTTGAATGCATTGAAAAATAAAAAGGAAAGTGAATCATCATGAGGGCATCATCCATATAGATGAAGTCATTTATTCTTGATCTCTATGAAAATTATCAAAAAAAGTATTAAATAAAAATGATAAAAAAATTTACTAAAAAAAGTAGACAAAATGATATGGAACTTAACTAAACAACTATCAGGAATTCACCTATTCATTATTTCTATATACAATATGGCACTATGTATTTTTCCCATCCATTTATAAAAAAATATATCTCCTCTTGTTAATTTGATTATTTTTGATACTATAAAAAAATAGTGTATCAGCTGCAGTTTATTAGCGGTGGTTCTAGATATCACCGATAATTGTTATTTTTATATATTATTTAAAATTTATTGACAGTTTCATAAAAAGACCACTAATAAATAGATTTTGAGGTTGTTTTATTAAAACCACCACTAAATATTTTAAAAAAAATAATTTACCCTACCCCTCCACTAACCCACCACAACCCCCACAACCCCGAAACCCTGACCCCCCAAACCCCCACCCCTTCAGCACCCCATAGACTCCCCAACCCTTGATGCTAACCATGAAACACTAAAACCCTTCTATCACTGGCTTCTGAACCTCGACCCCCTCCCTTATTGTCAACTACCGACCCTCCCTCCCACGACATTGATCACGACGACATCCCCCAATAGGTCTTCACCGGAGACAGTCACCCCTCTTCCCTATTTCCCGATTACCATCACCCCCAATGGCTGTCGAGCCCTAAACCCTTCCCCACCACACCATACTCCTACCTCTCCCCTCAATTTCCCCTAATTCTATCTACTTCAAATGTTCTTGGGATCATATCCACAACCTCCACACTATTCATTGACATATCCTTACCTCAATGACCTTCTTCCATGACATCTGACCCTATTATTGTGGTGGTTAATATTTATTTATTTATGTTAATATTTTTCAAGTTGAGTTGAATCATTTTCATGTTAATTTTTTTTGTGGAATCAAGTCCCTACCCTGGTCAATGATGAAATTGGGCGATGTTAAGAATTGGTTATAATTGTTTGATTAAGCATTTATATCTTTATATCTTAATGTAAAAGGAGAATAGTTACAATCTAATAACTATGGATAATATTTGGATTAATTTACCTAGATACACACCTTGGTATGGCAAGGGTTAAGATGAATTTTTAGATTATGCAATTACAGAATGATCAGTGGATAGAAGAACAAAATTTCTATTTCTTTATTTTAAATTCAAGTGATGGTTGAATAAAATTGAAGTATATGAGCAATTTATATTGAAATCGTTTCTTACTTGATATGTATTTTTGGATTTGAAATGGTGGATCACATTTTATAAAAATTCAAAAAAATGACCATCCTGTCAATGAAACATAAAGTGACTTAATAGATGAGAATTCAGTTCGAAACATGATAAAAAATGCATTTTTATTTACAGGATACAATGTTCTAGATTTTAATATATCAACAGAACCTTTAGTTGATCATGAGTAGGTTAATATTTCTCAGAACTATAGTTAAAAAAATGTGTTTTATGAATTATTTCAAAATGAACAATAAGAACTATATAAATGGAGTTACAAGTATTCATAGTTTTACTTTATACTTAAGTTGTATCATATATTATGTCTCTATGTAATCACTAACAAATAAATTCCAATTATTTTAGATTTTTTCATGATTCATTTACTGAAGATAAGATCCCTGGTTTATTCTATGATATTAAGAAAATCATCAATAAACTAAGACTTGATTATATTCCCTAATGATTTCATGCTTTACTGGGGAGAAGAGTTCGATTAAGAAGAATGAATAAGATATCTTACATGTGTATGGAAGTCAACAAAACAACAATGATAGTACAAATCATTACAACACTAGGAATAAACTGAAGAAGAAAACTCCCGAAAAGATATTGGATTACTTTCCTCTAAAACCATGCTTCCAAATATTATTCATGTAGTCTATGACAACAATGAGATGAAGTGGAATGATCAGGATAGTGAAAACAATGACTTGATGAGACATCTAAATGAATCAACATCATGGAATTTTTTTGATTCATTATATCCATATTTTTCTTTAGATAATAGGAATGTATGTTTGGGATTGGATTTTGATTATTTTAACCCTTTTGTTACTTTAAATAGTAATTATAGAATTTATCCAGTTGTTTTGATCCTTCATAATCTCCCTCCATGGATGTGTATGAAGAACACCTATTTCATTATTTAGATGATTAATCTTGAAAATAAAATTCCTGGAAATGGAATTGATGTATACCTTCAACCTATAATCAATGAATTATGAGAATTATGGAATCACGGTGTGGAAACATATGATGCTTCAATGATAAAAATATTCAAAATAAATGTTTCTTTAATGTGGAAAATTAGTGACTATTCTGGAATAGGAAAATTATCTAGTTGGAAAACTCATACTATTTTGTCTTATCTAGTTTTTAATTTTGACTTTGGACCTCAATGATTACCATGTAGTAGAAAATGGTATTTTATGTGTTATCATCAATTTATTGATGATTCTCATAAACTCAGGTTCAAAAGGACACAATTCAATGGAGATATTGAATTGAAAAATCCACCAAAGTTTTTATCTAGTTTAGAAATATTTGGAAATTTGATGAATTTCACTATAGAATTTTGAAAAAGTAATTAGTTCAAAGAAGATGGGAAAAGGGTATGAGGTACAATATCTGAAGCGAATAGAAAAATATAATGGAAGAAAATGAGTATATTTTTCAAACTACCTTACTATGAGTTTAATTTGAAATGTCATAATCTTGACATAATGAATATTCAGAAGAATGTCTGTGACAATGTAATTTTTACATTGCTTAATGAGAAGGGTAAATTGAAGGATCACCTTAATGCTCGTTTTGATTTGGAATCATTGAATATAAAGAATGGTTTGTGAGAAAATGAGAATAGAATGTATCTATTGACTATTTTTACAATGAAAAATCATGGGAAAGATGTATTCCTTCAAAATTTAATGAATATAAAAGTACTAGATTGATATTCAAGTAACATAAAAAGGTGTGATCACTTAAAACATCAAAATTTACATGGTTTGAAAAGTTATGACTCACATATTCTGATAGATCAGTTGTTACAATTGGAATTGCATAGTAAATTACACCTGAAAATGTAACTAAAGTTCTAGTTGAGTTGTGTACCTTTTTCAAAGAGATTTATGGAAAAACTATGAATCTTGATAAGATCGATAAACTTCAAGAGGGAATTTATTTAATACTTTTTCATTTGGAGATGTTATTTCCCCCATCATTCTTCACAATCATGATTCATTTGACTCTTCATTTGGTTGAAGAATCTAAACTTGGTGGATTGGTGCACTTTTAATTGATGTATCCTATTGAGAGGTACATTGATATTATTTTTATTTTCATTGGTGAATTTAATTTTATCAAATTATTATGTATTTTTCTAAATATGGTTCTTATTTTTTAACCAGGTACTTAGGTTATTTGAAATCATATGTGAGGAATAAAGATCAATCAGAAGGTTTTATTACTAAAGGTTACATAGAAAAAGAGTACCTGACCTTCTATTCTCAGTATTTGGATGGTATTGAGACTAGATTTAATCATGTTGGACATGTTGATGACATCTCCACTAATTCTCATTTTGGAAACCAGTCATTGACATTTCCAAATATTAGATGACTAATTGGAAGGGGGTTAAATTTTACACCGAATGAATTGTATTTTCTATAAGAATATAGATATGTGATACTCAATAATATTATTTTAGATTAATTTATTAAATAATTATGATTAAAAATAAAGAGGCAACTAAGGGGTTGATCTCGAAATGAGATGGAATTAACAGAAGCTATTAATGAGTAAATTGTCAAATGGTTTTCCCATCATGTAAGTATATAATCATATTCATATTATTGGTGTGTAGTTAATTTATCTATTTTAAAAGTAACACTTTATATCTTCTTTTCAAGTTAATGAATTTTGAGAATCGATCTGAAATATCAGATGATTTAAAGTTTTTTCTTGAGGTCCTATAAGGAAGGCTAAGAGATTCAATGCCTATAATAATCATGCCTTTATAGTTAAAATGATTTATCATGAAGGAGACTTGAAAAATAAATATAGTGGTGTATTTACACTTGTAGTGGTGGGATACTATGGAAAGTTTATTGATATAATTGAATTAAACTATCATGATCAATTTTTAGTAGTCTTATTCAAATGCAAGTGGGTAAAAATTGAAAGGGGTATAATGAAAGATTCATTATATTTTACTTCTATCAACTTATTTTTATTTATCAATAATGGCGACCATGGATAGTATGATCAATTTATCTTGGATTCAAAAGAGAAGCTAGATTATTTTGTGAATGATGAAATAAATGATGGTTGTAGTATTATTTTATGATGAAAATAGAGATAATTGTATGATATGGGTGATGAATATTAATTAGTACTTTAATGAACCACATCAACCAAAAAACATTAAACAATTTTTTCTTGAAAAATTGAAACAAAATAATTTTCAAGAGAGGGTGACAATGAATTATTTCCATAATGAATGTTTATAATACTTAAGACAATGAATATGTTGAAAATTGAATGTATAAATTGGTAATGTAGTTATATTAAAATTTCTCATTTTTAAGGGTCTCTTACATATATAAATTTTTCTATTTTTCCTTTTTTGTAAAAATATTTTAGTTCATCCTTTTTAATACATTTAAATATTCTGAACCATTTTAATTATATGAATTATGAGAATAAAAAAATTTCAAGATCCCAGCCCATCAACATGTTATAACACAACACAAATACCATAATATTCAGTTATCCTGAGCGATTCTGCTATATGAGAGAATTCTATTAGGCCAGTAGTTTCCCCAGATGATGTTGGTAGCCCACCATCTGATGCACCTTCGATGACGGAGTAGTTAGGCACACATCCATCTATAGAATATTTGAGAGTTACAATTATGGGTTTGTATGTCATTGTATAAAAAAACTATATATTTTATTCATTTTTTAATAAATTTGAAAACAAATATAGAAAAAAGTAGAAGGGATATAAATATGACTACAGAATATGTATCAAACCTAAAAGACATTAAGATTATAATTCCATTTGATGAGTCCAGGGTGCCTACTGGTGATGCTGCCAGAATCTATGGATTGATTATTGTGAATCTTTATTGTGAGATGATGATATTTACCATTAATTATAAATATTAGAGGCATATTACAATAGATTGAAAAAGGAAGTCCTTGATAACTAAGTAAAGGTAATATTAATTTATTATTCATTGATAACTATTTTCAAATACATTAGTAAAATTATTAATATACTTATAAAGAGATATTTTTTTCTAGATGATTTTACATTTTAATGCCCATGAATCCATTCCACACCCATGGACTATAAAAAATTTAGGTAATAAATATTGAGATTTTAAATGGAGATTATGGAATAAATTTAATGAAACATATCTGAGCTCACAAAAAATGTTTGGGAAAGTTCCCAAAGGCATTTCTTATGAGTAGTGGAAGATGTTTTTCAACATTAAAAAAGATGCATCTCATGAGGTAATTTCATATTTTAAAATATATTAATAACATAAACATAATAAAATAATATTTTTTAATGATTCTATTTTTATAGTAATTATCTAAAAAATACAGTGAATCGTGAGAAACAAGTCATTTATTATATCACTAGATCTCAAAGTTTTTTTTGTCAAAAAGAACAATATTGGTTGTATTTTATCCACTATTATTTTTATTATTTTATTATAAGTCAAGGTTTTTTTCTATCTCTTATATATTTTTTATAAATTATAATGAATTAGGTCACTATATTAGCTGGGCAGAGATTTGGCTTAAAGTTTATTGGAAACCCAATGGTAGTTTTATGAATGAACATACAAGAGATGTTGGAGGAAGTACTATCCATTAAAATTTAATTTTATTTCATTACTATACATTCATATTGATGAAAAATATATTATAAAAACAAAACTCCTTGAACTTAATTAAATGGGGCTGACTATATGGATCAAACAATTCCAATTATCTCTATTGGAATAATTTGATCCATTTGGTTGACCCCATTTAATTGGGTTTAAGGCCTGTTTGTTTTTATAATTTATTTTTCATTACTATTTTTTTACAGTCATGAAATAACATTAAATATCAATGAAAAATTATTATTTATATAACATTATTAAGTTTTTATAATTTAAAAAATTATTGTTAATATTATTATATTAACAAGTTAAAAATCAAGAAGCCTGGGATGCAATCCTTTTAAAATCATTAACTATATCCCATAAAGATGAAATTGCAATAATTTTAGAGAAGGAGTATCCTGAGAATGTACATGGGATGAGGTGTAGGACTACTCCATTAGCTATCTTTTCTAGGGAGTTATAATCATTTAATACTACACCCATAAGAGGAACAAAGAGTTCCGTTGAACTGGAAGTACAATGAGAAATTTCAAGGTAAAAATAAAAATTATAAGGACATGAATCTTATAGGAAAACATAGGATTAGTGGTGGTAAATAATGGAAAATTATTTAGTGTCTAAATTTTATAGGATGAGGGATTAATCCCTATGAAAATTTATATCCTTATAGCTCATCTTTCTAAGGTAAATTCTAAACTCCATATATCATTCACACAATGGAATTGAGCACTTACAATTTCCTAGTATAAAACTAAAATGAAAATTTTATATTGAAAACACACACTTCGAGTCATACTAACCACATCATTTTTCAGATTGATGTGCGGTCAATTATTACACATTAGAAATGAATTATTGTTTGTTTTCCAAATGTTTGAAAGCAATATGAACTTGTTTTCTTAGTTTTGGATATGTGATAGGAGTTTTAAATTAAAATGAAACTTATATTGAAAATAAACACTTCAATTCATACCACTCACTTAGTGTGTTTGATTGATATTAGTTTGGTTCCTATACATCAAAAATGAATTATAGACCATTTTACTAATGTTTGAAAACAATTCAAGCTTGTATTTTTGGGTTTGAAAAAGTGACAAACTTTTTAAACTAACATGACAATTTTATATTAAAAACACGCACTTCGATTCATACCAAACACATTATGAGCCCAATTAAATTTCATTCACTTCTAGCACATCAAAAATTAATTATGGACCATTTTCTAAAATTTTAAAATAATTTGAGGTTTTTTACTCTATTTTGGAAACGTGATTGGTGTTTTAAAGTAAAAATGAGACTTTTACATTGAAAATATTCACTTTGAGTAATACCTCCCACTTTATGTGTTTGATGATCACAAAATCATAGTCAAATAACTGTAGATTAATTTTTGAAATGCATGAATTGATGGCACATAAATCCAAGTAACAGTTTTTCCAAGATTCCCATAAAAACATTATTAGTATTTTAAAAAACTATAATAGCCAGGTAACTATAAAAACCATAAAAAACATATTTATGTGAAATAGTGGTAAAAATACCTTTTAATTATTTTTTATGTGTATTCAAAGACAAAAGTGTCCATCCAATATCTAGTGTTCTGAGAATGACTAAATAAATAATTTTTAAAGATACCAATGTTTTTAAAAACATGTTTCAAGGATTCAAAACTAGGAAAACGACCTCAGATGACTGTGAAATCATAGGAAAACTACCATAGATTTATTTTTAAAATGTAGAAGCTAACATAACATCATTATGAGTTACGATTATCCTGAAATTCCCATAAATACGTTTTTTCTATTTTAGAACACTAACACATGAATGTAATGGTCCAAAAACTAGAAAAAACCTCATATTAATGTAAAATCTTGGGAAAACAACCATTGAATTATTTTTGAGATGTAAAAATATAAAAAACATCCATCTGCTATGTGGTCTGATTAGAATGAATCTATAAGTGGGTTTTAAAGATACCAATGTCTTTGAAAGCTTGTCTCAGGGGGTAAAAATTACGCAAACAACGTTAGATTAAAATAAAATAAAATGAAATGATAGTTGATTTATTTTTAAAATGGAGGACCAAAACACCCATCATTCCGAGTTACAGTTTTCTTGGAATCCTGTAAATGTGTTTTTAGGGTTTTAAAACACTAAAACATGCATGTACCAATCAAAACCATAGAAAATTACCTCATATTGATGTTAAATCATGGGTAAAATTCCTTTGAATTATTTTTGATATGTAATTATAGAAAACACATCCATTTGATGTATGTCATTATCAGAATGTCGCAATAAGAATTTTTTAAAGATACTAAAGTCTTTAAAAACATGTGTGAGGGGGTCAAAAATTTAAAAAAGTGTTAGATGAATATTAAATCTAATGAAAATGAATATAGATTTATTTTTAAAATTTATTAACCAACATCACATCTTTCTATGTTATAGTTTTTTTGAGATGCCCATAAACACATTTTTAGTGTTTTAAAACACTAAAACATGCATGTAACAGTCAGACTCATATAAAAAACCTCATAATTTTATGAAATCAAAGTAAAAACATCTTGAAATTGTTTTTGATGTGTATTCCTAGAAAACATGTCCATCTAACATGCGTTGTGCTTATAATGACTCAATAAATAATTTTTAAAGGTACTAAAGTATTTTGAAACACATGTTAGGGGGTTAAAAATATGAAAATAATGTCTTATATCTATAAAATCATAGGAAAATATCCTTAGATTAATTTTTTAAATTTAGATACTGATGAAACATCATTCCCAATTATATTTTTCCCAGCATTCCTATAAACATGTTTTTAGTGTTTTAAAACACCAAAGCGTTTGTGTAATGGTTACAACTATACAAAACAACCTCATATTGATGTGAAAACATGGGAAAACCACTATGGAATTAATTTTGATGTGTACTCATAGAAAACATTTCCATATTCCATGTGGTGTGATTGGAATGACTCGATAAGAATTTTTTAAAGATACCAAAGTCTTTAAAAGCTTGTGTTAGAGGGTAAAAACTTTGGAAATAATGTCAGATGGTTGTGAAATCAGAGGAAAACAATAATATATTTATTTTTTTTAAATTTATGAACTAGCAACATGTCATTATGAGTTATAGTTTTCCTAGGATTCTCATAAACATGCTTTCAATGTTTTAAAATGCTAAATGTGCATGTAACAGTAAAAATCCATAGCAAATGACCTCAGATTAACATGAAAGCATCTAAAAAACTATGTTGAATTTTTTTGGTGTGCACGTGTTGGAAAAATTTTCATCTGACATGTGGTGTGCTCATAATGAATTAATAAATAGTTTTCAAAGATACAAATGTCATTAAAAACATGTGTCAAGGGGTCAAAACAAGGAAAATGATGTCATAGGGCCATGAAATCATATTTAAATGACCATATAATGATTTTTGAAATGTAAGAACTAAATAATATAATTGAAAGTTAAATTTTTCTTAGGATTTCTGTAAAAAAAATTTCTTTTAAAACACTAAAATGTGTGTTTAATGGTCAAAACCATAGAATATGATCTCATATTGATCTGAAATCATGAGAGAACCACCGTTGAAGTATTTTTGATATATAAGAAATAATTCAATATCAAATTCTTTAATTTTTTATTAAGTAAATTTCAAGGACACCGCACATTTATTTAAAAATTGATTAGATTGTTATCTTCTTATTTATTTTCAGTTACAAGTGTGTAATCATATCTTAAATTGGTAAGTTTATATTTTCAAAGTGTGTTACATGATATATTATTATTTTTATATTAAAATGACTTCTATTTGATTAAAAAAATAACAAATGCTATGTGCATCATTTTGAATATATTCCATGCATATTCTCTTTCACGTTTCTTTTCTTAAATTATCTGGTTTTTATTGTGGGTAAAAAATGTTGTCAGTAGGTAGGATCATGAACATTTTGATCCATGAAATTTTTCAGAAGGAAGTTATAATGGTTCTTAGTATATGTGGTGTGTTTAGATATTATCAGATATTATATTATTATTTATTATGTTCAATTATAATTTCTATATATTTTTTTTCCAAACTGATTACATGTTGTGGTCAGTTCCAGTGGATGACATGCTGTGGAGGTAGATGGATGAAATGGAGTTCATGGCATGTAAATATATTTTCCATGAGTTGTTGTTGGTGGTGGACATATTTTATATGTATATATTTATGACTAAGGTTATGGGTTAACTGTGGTTGTGATTTTAATTAGGTTATGGTGACTGAGGTTGTATATATAAGATTGTCAATGTACGATGGTATATATATGATGAGTTTATTGTGAGTTTATATTTTAGTTTATTGTATGCCATAGTTTTTTATATATCTATTTTCTGTTAAATATTTTTTAAAAATATTTTTTTGAAATATATTTAGGGAAGGTTTATGATAACTACCACTAAATATATTTTTATAAATATATTTAGCAGTGGTTATCATAAATCACCACTAAATGTAATCACCAGTAATGTATGTAGTGGAATTTATGTTTATTTCTTCCATTTTATTTTTTGAATAATTTTTTTAAAAAATAAATAGTTGCTAAATGAAATCCAAATGGCCTCTAAGTTCTCAAAAATGATATAGAAAAAAGCCACCACTAAAAATTTAAAATTACTGCAAAATGATTTCTGACCATGAAAAACACATGGATATTCATAACCACTAATAAATAATGTAGTGGTGGTTTAATCCTTTGAAAATAGAAATAAACCAAAATTAATACCTTAGTTTTTTTATTATGGTGGCCCTAGTAGTAATAGAAAAATATAAATAAAAAATAATTAATAAATATATTAAATTAAATTGTAATTATCATAGGAAATACCTCTTAGGGTATTCTAGTTTCTAGATTTAATACGATATCTTTCATAAATTTACAAACATAATAACCAAAATATTTTCTATTAGTTTGTTTTGGGAACTATAGAAACATTGAAAAAAATAAGTAATTTTTTTTGATATATGTTTTGATAGTGGAATGTTATAATATTTACCCAAATACTTATCTAATTGTAGAAGTATATAGGCTTTTTATGATTATGGACTGTCCTTATACCATGATTTTGATGATATTTAAATACTTTTGTAACCTACCGAACTGGGTGTCACACACCAGTGCCCTGAGCCGGTTTGTCACATGACCTTAGGCATGCCTCCCTATATACCAGAGGCTGACAACTAGTAGTGAGGGTCTAATATCAATCCTGGGGAGACTATACCCACTTTATTAGAGTAAATCACCAGTGAGAATAAATAAACAAAAACCAAATGATATAACTAATTACAAATCTAGACCAGTATTACTTGATGATTAAACATGAATAAAAAATCCAATAATAAAAAGTAGATATGTCATGAAAATATCATTCAGGTGTTAAAATGAAAAACCCAGAATAAATACATTGATAACTCCTACTAGGTCTTGAAACCAAGTTTGGTTCCCTCAACCATGATCCATCTGGAACCAGCCATCTAATATAGGGCCTTTGGCCTTATCCTTTCCTGCAAACATGAAATATATTCAGGTACCGATTAGTTATCCTGAGTAGGGTGTGTGTACAACTTAGTAGGCCACTAACAACGGTGTCTAAAACCATAACCATTCGATAATAGTGTATCCATTTGTATAAAGAATAAAGTACAATTCATAAGTAAATAATTACCACATTTATTATTCTTTAAATTGACAACATAAACCCCCTAAGTTCCTGAGGACACCCACACTACAATACCTGCTTTAGCCCATCCCAGATTCTGAAACACATCACATAGGGAATATTACAATTCATTATGAGCAATTATCATTTCATTTCAATTCATATTTTTCCAATTAGAACCATAGCTCAGTTCCAACATCTTAGGCTAAAATTGCCATAACTAGGACCTCATGGGTATTTGAAGCAGTAGTCCATGACCCACTAATCATTTATCAAACAATCACAGAAGTGGTATTTTTAAGCAGTAGTATCTATTCCACAATCATTTATCACTATGGGCTTTCGATGCAAAAGACCATGTCCCATACAGAAATATCAATTTATCACTATGGGATTTTGATGCAGCAAACCCTGTCCCACACATTTATATCACATATATCACTATATCACTATATCAAATATATCAAAATATCACATAAATCAAGGTTAATAAACATTAACCTGCTTCTCACATTTAACATCATGATATTCTATCTCAATTATCAAAATAAGTTAGGGTCAATACATTAATCCCATGGAAATAAAATGACAAATCACAATTATTCCATTTAACAACATTTAATAAAATATTCCATTAACCTATTAAGGTTAAAATAATCATTATATATTTCCCATTATATATTAATTCATAAACATATTAATTGACCAATTACAACAACTCATTAATTATCCAAATCAATAGTAAATTAATCAATAAATTCCTCAACCATAATAAACCATTAATTAATTCAAAAAGTAATTAATCCTATTAAAATTTTTTAAAATATAAACAATAACCATTTATTTTTTCACCAATTAATTAATCCAATTTAACTTAATAATTACACAGTCCATTAATTGAAAAATTCATTAATCCCATTAATCCATTAATTCCACAATTAATTAATTATTTAATTAACCAAATTAATTAATTTAATTTATGAAAACCAATTACTAAGAGTTCAATAGAAATTATATAATTACATTCATTTAATTGAAATAAATACTTTTGGATTTGAGTAATAGACCACATACCTAGAAATTGTTGCCGAAGTTTGCAAAAAAAATCCATATTTTAAGCATAATGATTAAGATCTTGAAATAAAAATGAAACTACATTCAAAACCAAGATCTAAAATCAAATGGATTAGATCTGTTAAAACCGAGATCTATAACTACAAAAATAGAGGAAAAAATCCCTTTCAAGGATGATAGAAATATAGGATAAAGATGTACAACCAATTGAGATTATGATCTCTTACTGGGAGAGGTACAAATATTCAATCCAGGATTCAAATTATGAAGAATAGAGTTTGGAAGCCCTAGAAATATATTTTTTGAGAGAAACCAATTATCTTAGAGTTGGGGGGGGGGGGTTAGGGAAATAAAATTGGAGTTCAGGAAAATTTAAATCTAATTTTTGGGTTAATTAAAACTGCATGAATAGTTTTTTGGGAAGGGGTGAATGGTTTTCCAAACCGTGTGCCTAAGCCATGTGGCTATTCTAGGGGGGGGGGAATGATTACTCCTTAGAGGGAACACAATTTGGAAAACAATGCACCGACCATGAAAATCCACTCTTCCTGGTTTCACATGGTTAGTTAGGATGAGTGCATGGTTTGGGAAAACAATGCACCAACCATGCACTTCCCCTCTTCCTTTAAAAATCTTACAATTTTAACCGAAACACACCCAAGATAAAAACCAGAAACCAAGTAGTAAAAATAAGTAAAAGGATCACCTATAGATGATCTCAAGACATCTTTAGAAAAGGTTGGGATCTTACAATATGCCCACCTTATAATAGCTCATCCTCGAGCTATACTCCCAAGTATCGATAAGATTCCGAGGAAAAAAGATCGGGCCACTGAGCTCGAATATCCACTTATCTCTCCCATGTTTCATCCTACAAACGACCATGATTCCACAATATATAAACTATCAGCATGGTATTTCTCTGTGGTACTTTCTTACTGTGATCCAACACACATATCAGAGACTCCTTAAATGATACATTAGTATCAAGATCAACATCATCCACATCGATCACATGATAATGGTTAGGGTGATATAGCCAAAGTTTTAACCCATGAAAAACATCATGCATAGCACTATACTTCCACTGAAGAGACAATTGGAACACCACTAGCCTGATTCTCTCTACAAACTCAAACTGTCCAATGAAATTGGGTTCCAGGTTTCCCTATCTCTGAATCCTACAGTGAACCAACCTAGGAGGCACCCAAATGAATGCACGATCACCCTCTATAAACTATATAGGTCATCAATTCCTATCATCCTATAACTTCTATATACTCTGAGTCATAGGCATCTTCTTTTGAATCAACTAAACCTACTCCAACACCTCCTCTATGAGACTTGTTCCCAACAATTCTAACTCACCTGCCTCCATCCATCATAGAGTTTATCTGTATATCCTACCATAAATAGCCTCGTATAGTGCCATATATATTGTTTACTGATATTTTTTGTTATAGGAAAAATTCACCCAAGCTAAGTGATTCTCCCTAAACCCACCAAAGTCAATAACACACACTCGCATCATATTCTAAACCACCTGTATAGTATGGTCTGACTGCCCATCTGTCTGTGGGTATAAAGCTGTACTTAGTAAAACCTATGTGTCAAGAACTTTCTGTAATACCTTCCAGAAGAATGATTTAAAGAGAGAGTCACAACCTGAAACTATAGTCTGTGGCACTCTATACAGATGGACTATATCTTGAAAATACAATCTTCATAATCGATGCACTAAGAAAGTCTCCCACACCATTAAGAAATGTGCTTCCCTTGTGAGCCGGTCCACAACCACCCAAATAACATCACTATTCCGAGGAGTTCTTGGGATAACCACTACAAATTCTGTAGTAATGTCATACCACATCCATTCTTGAATGGGAAATGTCTCTAGTAAAATTCCGAGTTATTGATGCTTGACCTTCACCTATTGGTGAGTGTAACATCATATGACAAACCCTACTATCTCATTTTTCATGTACGACCACCAAAACTGTCATTGTGGGTCATGGTACATTTTGGTCACACCTAGATGCACTACCCACTTCAAGGAATGAAACTCATGCATCATATCCTCTTACATACTCATAGGCACAACATCCCAATTTATGACATAGATGATATCATCCTCATATATGGTTATATCAAAAGGTGACTCCCCACCATCAATGATTTCCATCAAGTAAAAACACTCTATATCCTCATAATACCTTTCCTTGATCTGACTCAAAAGTGTGGAATCTACTATAACTAATATGAGAGTCATATTTTCCTGACTGTCTTGAACAAAAACATGCATATTATCCCATAAATTCATCATTTTCTACTTAGCACTAGACTCCTGAACAACCTGAGTCCGAGTCTTCTTGCTTAAAGAATAAGCAACAATATTCCACTTTTAGGGCATATATTCTAGCTCAAAATCAAATAACTGCATATATTCAACCCACCTCCACTACTAGAGATTCAAATATCGATGTGAGAAGATATAATTTAATCTATTGTGAATAGTACACACAGTAAACTTCCCACCCAAAAGATAATGCTTCCAACATTTCAAAGAATAAACAGCTAATTCAAACTCAAGGTCATGCATATGGTAGTTCTGTTCGTGTGGCCTCAACTATTGAGACCCATATGCTACAAATCAATCTCCCTACATAAAAATTTCTCCAAGACCAATCTCAGAAGAATAAAAAAACACCATATACTCCTCACCTAGCTCAGGTAGGATTAAGATTGGTTCTATTTTCAAATGATTATTCATCTCCTGGAAGGAATCCTTACATGATCCAGACTATTCAAACTTTAATACCTTCTCAGTAAAGCCTGAAATTGGTGCTTCCAAATATAAAGAGTCCTAAATAAACCTCCGATAATATCTAGATAATCCTAGAAATAAACAGATATGAAAAACATTCTTGGGATGATCCTAAGAAACTAATTCCTAAACCTTATATGGTTCCACTAACACACCTTCCTCCCAGATGATGTGACCTAACAAGCGTACCTAATCAATCCAAAACTGACACTTAGATAGCTTGACATATAGATGATTCTCTCTCTGTGTAATTAGGTGGATTTAAATATATTGGGAATGATCTTCATGATTCTTGGAGTACATGAAGATTCCATCCACAAACACTACCACAAAATGATCTAATTATGGATGGAAGATTCTTTTTATCAGGGCCATAAATAATACTGGTGCATTTGTCGACCCAAACGGTATTGAGAAAAATTTATATAATCCATAACATCTTCCAAAAGTAGTACTTGGTGTATCAGAAGGTTGGACTCTAAAATCATGATACCCTGATCTTAAGTGATCTTGGAGAAAACACTAGCTCCCCTCAAATGGTCAAAAAGATCATTGATACATGGAAGATGATACCATTTATTCACTAACATTGGGTTCAACTTCTGGAAATCTATGCATAAGCGTAGAGTCACGTCAGCCTTCTTAGAAAACCAAATTGGAGGACCCCAAGAAAACATACATTAATGGATAAACCCCTTATCCCTATACTCTTCCAAATAATTCATGATATCTTGATTCTATTTTGGTTCTATTTTGTACGGTGGAATAAAAACTATCTGTTCCCCCAGCATGATGTCAATTGTAAATTCAACACCTACCTTATGTGGAATCCCTAATAAGTATTCAAGAAATACATCCTGAAACTAGTCCACCATGGGCAGAAAGACATCCTTCTTTACCCCTCCATCATCTAACAACAAACTAGAAACCTATACAGTAAGCTCCCATAGTTACTAGTGAAATGGACCTACACGTCCTGTCTTGATATCCCACTATCAATGATGAATATATTTGTCACCCTCAAGATATGTAAATGTCACTCTCCTTAGGTAAAATTAAATTTGGACTCGGTATGTTTCTAACCAGTCCATACCCATAATTAGATCAAATCCAAACATGTCAAGTATATAAAGATACCAACTGAAACTATACTCCCCAACCCCAAGAGAATACCCTTTTCACAAACATATATCTCTCGACTTCACTCCCAAAGGTGTATCTATCATCATAAACCTGATTATGAACTCCATCGCCAGGATCAGACCATTTACAAGTTGTGTAGATACAAAAGAATGAGAGGCACCAGTATCAAATAAGGCACTAGCTAGTGTAGAATCTACAATAATAGTACCTATAACTGTGGAAGATCCAACCTCTCTATCCACCAGTATAGGCTGAATGACATGTAACTATCATACCACTATTCCCTATGATGCAATCTATGTCCCCTAAGTTACACCACTCTAATGATAGGGGATATATTGACCATAAGTACCATGTCTACTACCTATACCACCATGTACAATAGAACTATAACATTTGGACTATTATGATGTGGAAGATCTTATTCCCACACTCTGGTTTTACCACAATGCTCCATCACTACCCATCTATCATCGGTTCCTTTAAAACCTCTATAGATGTCCCATTTTTTCGCAACCTCAATGATATACCGGTGGTCGAGGGTACTATCTATGAAAGTGTCTTGACCTACCAAACCTATGGCAGATCACTCAAGAAAGGTCCTGTGTAACTTGAACTTCACATTGTCTACTCTTCTTTCTTTCACCTTGACTATCATTCTCATAATAATACTTCATGCCCTTGGAAGTAATACCTTATAATAATATAATAGAAACCATCTTTCCTCTACCAAAAGCCTCCTTCAGGTTCCCCTTATAAATGAGAGAATAATTCACCACTTTTAAAAACTTTTTTTGCATGAATATATTCACCTGAGACTTAATCTCACATTTAAGCCCATCCTAAAACTGCTTTTCCACAGTAGCATCATCTCCTATCAACATTGAAACAAAGCACTAAAAATATGTAAAGTGCCCAACATAGTCTATAACAAACATGCTCCCTTGAGTCAATCTCATGAACTAAGCTCCTCTCTCTTATCTCAGCTTCTCCAGGTAAAAGTGATCTAGGAAATTATCTTGAAATTCCTTCCAATCCATATTATCTAGCTATCCATCTCGAGTCTGGATGTCCCACCAGTGCTTCGCCTGATCACATAAAATGTAAGAATCCAATTTGATTTTCTTCCTAGAAGGATTCTCCAAGTGGTCAAGTATGGTCTGTATGGAATCAATCCATAACTCAGCTACCTCAGTCCCACCCTCTCTAGTGAATGTTTGAGGGTGCTGTAACTAGAACTCCCGTGCCATATTAGACATGCTTTTCATAACCAACCCTGGGTCTCTCTCCATGAACCACATGAACTGAGAAAATTTCTCTTAGAACCTCTCTTTGAATTCCTCACCCGACACCAATCAATTCCTTAGGTTCCACTTCTAGAGGATCATTTCCATCCACATCCTCTCATTTTCCTATCAACAAACATCATTGTGGAGGCATATCTCTACAATTCAAAAAAAACATCTTATGAAACAAAACACCCATTAACACATTTAACAAGATGTTTTCAAAAAATCCATAACAAATCATTCCTCCGTTTTCCCCACAAAACTTTCAGAACCAAGGCACTATCACTACCCTTAACAATCCTACATCTATCTCATGGTTGAAAAAGGGTAAACTCATTTTCATTTATCAATATTCTCTTTAGACACTCATTTTTCACATATTTTATCATTTAAAAAATTTTAAGTTCATATTAGGAAACTTTTTCATTTAATACACACAATAAAGGAAAATACATTGAAGTTAAACAACTTAATGAAAACTCATTTTCCTGGGTGTTTCTAAAATGAGGCATGTTGTAACACCTCGAAATTCTAAAGTAAGAACATTATATTTGATAGCGTGTGTAAAATGCATCACCAAGCATGTAAGGGTATAGAATAAAACAATAATTTATTATATATTTACTTTTAAATATATTATATACCTTTAAATACATGTGATACTTATTTATTGTGTGAAACAATGAGTTTCATAAAATGGATTTCATTACATGCAAAATCGAGTTTATCAAATAAAGATATATCACTAAAATATTTTTTAATATAATAATATATAACCTATCCATTAAATTAGTAGTTATAAAAAAGGGTTAACTAAATTATGAAAATATATTATTTACTCAAATATAAAAATAATTCATTAGTTACAAATTTATTATAAATGAATATGAAAAATGATTGAATATAAAGGAAAATATTATTATTTTTATGCTCACAAATCTATTTTACCTTAATAAATAAAATTAATTTCAATTAGTGAGTGATATTAATGGTATATATATATATATTAAATATTCAATACAATAGTTTTTATATTCATAAAATAGATTTTATAGGCTTAATATAAAAACAAACCCAATCTTATGTATAAAATACTATATTTTTTATTAAGTCATTTTTACTTCCTTTTAGTGGAGAACCCATATTAAATCAAATTTTTAAACCTTTAATAAAATTAATATGTAAAAATAAACTACATATTTGGAATTGGAGTATAAAAATTAGCTTATGGTGAATTTTTTCTATTTTTCTATGAAGTTTCAAGTTTTAATGAACAATGAAAAATAATGAATTTTAGTTCAAAACTACTTTTTCATCTAATTTATTTATAATTTTAAGATATGTTTTAGATTATTTTTATAGATTAATTAGATCATATGTTTATAAATTAATCCAATTTAGTTCCTTGGAATCAATTTCATTTTTAAATTGACAATTAAAACATAGAAAACGTTTGGAAGGTTTTTCCTTAAAAACCCACACTGTCGTCCCATCCGCGAGATTAAATTTAAATAAATTTATACCACTTATGTGAATTGAATTTGAAAAAATGGATTCCATATTTGGAATCATAAAAATTTATAATTTATAATAAGTTCAACTTATTTTTTTACCAAAACAATTAGTGAAAGTAATTAAAATTAATTACAATTATTAAGGTAAAATTAAGATTAAGAAGGGACTAAAGCTCAATATTAAGGGCCAAAATAACTTATAAACTTTTCCAAAAGACATTTTATGGACATATTTATAACACATACTCCCTGTTATCTAATTTAGTCCATTATTTGAGCCACTTTAAATGTAAAAAATATGGTAGTAATTCCTTTTTCAAAATATTACAAGACTGCCACTCATCCTCCATTATAAAAGGCCACCACTTCTCCCCATTACTCAAAACTCTAAAAGAACTTAGGTTTAGACATAATATACCCAATTAAATTACCAAAATACTTCACCTATACTTGTAATCCTACCTTTGGGTAGGAAGGATTCCAAGGAATCCCTTTGGTATAAAACAAAAGAAGTTACCTGATTTTTAGGGTAACACTTTCCAACGATCTCTTTTATTTCATTTTCTTTTCCATCACCTAAAATATTCTTCTTCCATGTTTATATAATAAAAACAGTATCATAAATATATAGATATGTTTTTATATTAAGGGTTATACCTAAACTCACACACAATTCCATCTAATGGGTAACGAACATACTATTTATGTGAATGACGAACTACCACCTCATAAAACAATGATTGTCCATTCTTCCATTATCACCTCTCATGGTAGTCATTACAATGGAAAATATAATTATATATGATATATATTATATTTATAATTACTTTATTCTTCTATTATTATTTTATAACACATACCTTTATACATTTAATTTTGTGTAAATATGATAACATCACTTGTGGAAGTGTGGACTACCGCCCCATCAATGAGATGTTATTCATTCAAGTTATACATGGAAAACATTAAGGATGATATTAATAAAAATGTATGACATATATTGCATAGATATTATACTATAATTATAATACACATTATTATATATATCATTTAAGTTTCATTCTTTTAAAATATGATAATGGAATGAGAGTAGCGTTCATGCGTACGTACGTCCTACCGTCTCCATGAACCATGAAATACATTTTCTTTATCCAATTATTATAGCTTATTATAAATAAATATATAATGATTATATATTATAATTAAGTCATGGTTTAAATTCTTCATATGATAAAACCTTGATCTAATTAATGAGAATAGTAAGTAATAAGTTAACACTTACTTGAGAAAACTGTGCAATTAACACCTAAAATAGTGAAATTAATGAAAGTTTGTTTACAAATGGGTAATGAGATATTATAAAAAGTTAAAATATGGTATTATAAACACTATTATGGTTATTATATTAGTTGTTAACATATTTTAAATCACTATACTAGAGGATAAAGACCACAAAAAATAAAGGATAAGGTAGGGGTTTTATCTCAATTTACATTCCATTGAGACTTATTTGAAGTTATGCACCTAATTTATTTTATATGGTCTATATAATTCCATTTAAAATGTTATATCATAAATATATTTATTATAATTATATTATAAGTTTATTTTAATTTCATTCTTTCATGGGGATTATAATTTAAATTCTTCAAAGTGGTATGAGGCACTTTGGAATCTTTAAAGATTATTCTCCTCAAGAATGTTCTTAGTGATTATATTTACAATCTAATTTCCTAACTTGATTGTTAAATTTATATTGAAACAATAAATTTATTGAAATCATTTTTCATTTAAAATTTACTTAAATACCCATATTCTCATACAATGTATATTAGTTTCCTAAACCATATACCATTTTACATATGGTGTTTACTTTTACATTTATTTGATTATTTAGGAAATTATTGATAAATCTGTATTTATCATTCAACATGGTTATTTAATAACGAATATTATTTATTTTTATTATTCAATATGAGTAATTATTTGGACTAGAAATTAATGGTGGGGATCAAACTTTATATAGCACCTTGATGCATCAATAGGTTCTCATGAGACAAAAAAGTTGTCCAAATTAAATGGGTTTATATTCGTAGTTTTAAATCATCTCGAGAATGGTCTTGACGTTATAGGTTTTCATGTGCCTCAGACATGAAGTACATTAAGAAATCATTTCCCTTATTTACTTTTATTTATTATTAAATCATGTTATTTTACATCGACGTATCAATCGATACATTTCATTATTATTTCATTGATTAAATGTAATGTGTTTTAGTTTCTTACCTTTCCATATTTATTTTTTACTTATATATTAATTTAAATGGAATGTGTTACAAGTTATTTACCATTCCATGTTAATTTATTCATATTAATTCATTATTTCTTCCTCTTTACTTACACTTACCGAGCATTTGATCTCACCCTTATTATGTTTTCTTTCCCTAGGTTATGAAGAAGAAATCATTGATTAAGCATTTAAGGATATTGTTTATTAATTTTTGTTTTGTATCTAGTTTTTATTTTCTATTCCCAGTGTATCATGGGTATCATGTATGTAATTTTCCTTTCCATGACTGAAAAACTGATCGGTCATTCAGGATTTTATTCTTTATAATCAAGCTAGTGTAATGAAATAATGCACCGACTTCGAGATTTTGGGATTGGGGCATTACAATTGGTATCAAATGAAGTTTATAAAAATCCTTGGAAACTAGATTTAGAAAACATATATTAGGGAACATAACCCTAATATAGAATTTGAGGATGAGTATAAAAGAAAATACTAAAATTTTGATGAGGTAGAGATTATGTGGGTATTTATAGAAATGACTACTTCAAATTGTGCCATTAAAAATGCTAGTAAAAGGGATTTATCAGTGCTATATAAGCACTGATAATGTAGGAAATTTTAAAGGGTTATCTTTAATAGTACTCATAAAAATCATAGATAAAGACCCCCTTTAATAATGCTAAAAAAAGAAATGATAAAGGGGACTTTATCAATGCTTTTTCTATCACTGATAATGGGGGCCTTTATTAGCACTTTTTTATTGTTTACAAAGGCCACCTTTATCAAAAAAATTTAGCACTATTAAGGTAGAAATTTAATAGAATTTTTTAGTAATGATAAAGGTCTTGCTGATAAAGGGTATATTTTTTTCACACCGGACCCCCTTTATCAGCGCCTCCCCCCTCCACCTTTATCAGTGCTTCTTCCAGTCCATTATCAGTGATTTAGATAATACCACCCCAGAAAGCACCCCTACCTCCAGAGAGTTTTGAACTTAATACCTCTAGCTTATAAACCAGTGCCGTTTCCACTCCCATATACTATTTTGTTTTACATTTTATGATATATCTATATATTTATATATATTTCATTATATTTTTTATCCAATATTTATATATTTTTATTTACATGTTTATATATATATATATATATTTTAAATAAATATTTATTTATATATGTTTTAAAATGGATATTAACTCTAAAAACCCTTTAAACACATAAAAATGATAAGAAACTCTAAAAACCTTAAAACCCTTAAAACCCCTAAAAACCATGAAACAACCATAAATTCTAATATAGTAGTCCATTTCAGCTCTAAAAAAAGTCAAATATAATATCATGAAATGAGATTCAATATGATATGTGGTACATTCCGAACATACACCCATATTTTAATTTATAGCTGTTTGAATTTTAAGAAATCAGGGTTAGCGATAAGAAACTCAGTTTTGGAGGCCTTCTGGGTCTTTTTGGCAGTTGGAAAACTAGACAAAGCTCTTAAACCTCGGTCCTAGACCCCATGTGGAATAGATATCATCAAAGTATTCGATTTGATATGTGGTAGAGCCCAAACAGATTCTCATATCAAAAGTTATGGTTTTTTTGAAGTTTGAGTTTTATTTCTAACTTTTTTGGAAACTGTAATATATTTTATTCCTTTGATTATCGCACAATTTAAATATCATGTGGTTTTAGATCATTTAATAAGATTAAATTTGACTAGTTGTGGAGCTAAAATGAACTCTTGGATCAAAAGTTATGACCTTTTCAGGCTTTTTAGAGTTTTTAGGGTTTTTAGGGTTTTAAGGGTTTTTCACATTTGATGGACATAACTTATGAACCAAGTGTCTGTTTTGTCTCTAAAACATATAAAATCAAATATTATGATGAGATCTATGACTTAGTGAACCATGAGAACCATTTATAAACTCTATTGAGGCCAAGAAAGGCACAAAATGCCTCTAAATGGGCATAACTTCTGCTAAGGGTGTCCGTTAATGATTTTTTTTGAAATATACCCTTTATCATCACTTTTTTAAAAGTTATGATAAATGAACATTTTATCAGTGATTTTTTACTAGCGATGATAATGTTAGAGCCTTTATTATAACTTTTTTTATATGTGATTATAAAGGTACCCCTTTAACAGCACTAAAAAAGAACTTTTAAGGACCCCTTTTAACAACACTTTTTCTAGAGTTGAGAAGGGGGTTTTTAATATCACTTTTAGCAAGCGCTGTTAAAACTATAGCTCTAGATAAAACCGTTTTTTTAGTAGTGAATATATATATATTTGGATACTATAAGTGGACTTAGATCTAGAAAAGATATACTTAGGAGTAACAACTTCGACATGGTGTGCTGATCTCATGACTCAGTTTAATCTGGTAAATGACAACGGGCCTTACTATGAAACTAGTTTGACACTTCTAGGGGATACACTTAGGATAAATCAAATTTTATTTACAAACCATTATGAAGGTTTTAAAAATATCCCCAATGAAATCATTTTTATGATTATGGGATTTGCTATGCATAAGTTTCTCAATTTATGTTAAGTGTTACACTATATTTAGAATTATACAATGTTCATAATTTTATGAGATAATCTAGCTCAAATCCATTTTTTATTTTATTAAAAGATCCACTTTAAGGAAAAGTGGGAACCTAACAAAACTATTCACCACCTGATTTCAAATTTAAAATACAAGATTCAAACCAATTCAAAAAACAAGCATCATCACCGCATCGGAAAACAACAGCACGCCTGCTAGAACCGTACACTAGAATCCATCAACGCCACTGAAAATACCATAAAATACCATAGCAGAAAACAGCATAGCAGAGTACCACTAATACACTTTCCACAGTCATCATCATGTAGCAGCCTCGCGTCACGCACCCTAACACCAGACATTTCCATCATCCACAACAGTCCGTCAGAGAGACCATCCACTGGAATCCATCATCGCCACCATTCAAACCCAAAAACAAACCACCAAAAACCTTCGAAGCAACAAAAGAGATGAAACTGCACCAAAAAACCATCACGAAAATCAAGACTTCCGGTGACCCATGGTCAGAGTTGAAGCCACCATGGGGAAAACACCACCCTAACACCAGATGTTTCCATGGAGAGAATATCTTATGTTTGATCTCTTTATGTGAAAAAGTCCCTCATAATTTTGTGGGACTAAAAATACAATGGAAGTTGAGAAATGTATTAAGTCTTTAGAGAAGATATTTATGACCTTAGGATGTAATGAAATAGAAAAGGTTACACTTGTAGTGTATTGTCTCTAAGGTGATGCTGATCAATGGTGGTCCTTGATTCAGAATACTAGGGAGGAATAAAAAATATAACTAATGGAATGGGGAACATTTAAGGAGACATTATTTGATAAATAATTCCCTCGTGATAAAAAAACTGAGGTAAAGATAAATTTCCCTAGTTTAAAGAAAAAGTAATAAGTGAATGTTTTAGATTATGAAGATACCTTTAAAAGGTTATCCATGTATGCTATAGATTATATACGAAACATAGAGTACAAGATTGAAAACTTCTCTGAAGGCCTTAAGCCAAATCTTTTAAGTCTGATAGTTTCTTAGACTTTATCATAAAACAAAGAGATTGTTTTATGTTCCATAAAAATAGAGAATGAATTCTCAAGATCATACATATTAAATGGAAACCAAAACTAGAAGAGGCCATTTGAACACCATTAAAAAGGGAACGAGTCAAATAATATGAAGGGAAAGAAATATTTTACAACATGGGATAACTGCTGATAGAATCACCCTAGTAATTTCTTGAAAGGATTGGAAGTATATTATAAATTCAGAGAGAAAGGTCACCAGGAAAAATAATGCAAAGGGAAGAAGGGAAATGTGGAAAATCAGTATTACAATTGTAAGGGGATAGGGAAATATGTCAAAGAATTCCCCAAGAATCAAGGGAATATACCTTGTAAGAATATAATAGATCAAGGTCAATAATATGTTATTGATACAACCATAGTGGAATGATTAATGTACTTATTTATTTGGATTTAAGAAATATGTTGTAAAAGTATTTCATTAATGATTTTCTCATCATATGAATTATAAAATATATAAAATTTTTACTGAAATACTTTTTAAATAAATATTTGAGATCATATGTTGAATGGTACTAAGAAAAGTTATTTATTAGAAAGTTAAGATTTTCAGAAAACACTTGATTAAGGGAAAGATGAACATTAATATGTCACCAATGTTGAGATAATTATGAAGAAATAATTGATTTGGATAAGTTCTAAATACCTTGAAATATATTAAAGGCTTGTAAAAAATTGGTTTATGCTATCATTGATAGAGTTTACAACACTTTTTTATTTAAGTAATATATCCAATAACATGTATCTTACATAAGGAATAAGGAATAATTCATGTTTCTAATAATTTTTTTATTGTAATTTGAGTTATTACCATATTTCAAGAGGAGACATGATGAAGTCATTCACATGTTTGGAATGTGAAAATTTATAGCTACTTCATGTTGATTAAAGGATAATAATAATATAATTTTGTAAATTTATTGACCTTATTTATAAGGTGTTGGATCATAATATTTTGGAAAGTCTAACCATTTATGAAATGGTATAAGTCGAAATTTGGATCTAGTTTTAGAGATTGATATATTACACCACTACATGATGTATATTTTTCTACGAGATAAAGTAGAAATAGTCCAAGGCACAACCAAAGGATAATGACGTGCTTATAGAAATGTACCAAGTAATTATATTTACATACATTCTTAAAGAGTTAAAGAATTTTTCAACTCTAGGAAAAATGATCTTGAAGTCAGAAATATTTTCCTAATACCTTCTTTTCTGATGAATCAAATGGACCCTTATATCATCACAAATTTAGGGATTCTTGATTGTTAACTTTATCCTAACCATGTTATCTTGAACTATCCATCAAAAATTGATTGTTATATTTTTCCTCTGTATCCATGTTTCCATTTACCACTTATGTTCTTATACTAGGGAACCTATTTATGTAACCATTATAATTCCCTTTATCCCTTATTAAGAAGATGTGTTATTAAACCTATTTACAAAGTGGGTTTTTCAAAAATAGTTTATTTTTAAATATTAATCCTTAATTACTGAGATCAATTTTAAATTACAAGGATACAATTTAATTAATGTAGGGAGAATGTAACACCCCAAAATTCTATAGTAAGAAGTTTTATTTGATAGCATGTATCACACGCATCACCAAGTGTGTAAGGGGATATAATACCATGAGAATTTATAATATATTTACTATTAAATATAATATATACCTTGAAATGCATGTGATACTATGTTAACATGCAACATATTCAACAATCATTTTCTTCAAATGGCTTGCGTTAAATGCAAGATTGAGTTTTACCGAATAACGATATATCATTAAAATATTATTTAATATAGTAAAATGCAACCTAGCTATTAAATTAGTAGTTATGAAAATGGGTTAACTAAATTATTAAAGTATATGATTTAAAAAAATATAAAATTAATTCATTAGTTACAAATTAATTATAAATGAATATGAAAACTGATTGAATATAATAGAAAATATTTTTATTTTTATGCTCACATAGCTATATTTCCTTAATAAAATAAAATTATTTAAGATTTGTGAGTGATATTAATTGGATATATTTATTATATATTTAATAATTTTTTTTGATATTAATCAAATATATTTGATAAGGTTAAGATAAAAACAAACCCAATTTTTGGCATAAAATACTATATTTTTATTAAGAAATTTTTACCACTTTTTAGTAAAGAACCCATTTTAAATATTTTTTTTTGAAACTTTTAAGAATTTAATATGTAAAAATAAACTTTATATTTGTAATATTAGCATAAAAATTATCTTAGGGTTATTTTTTGGTATTTTTCTGAGAAGTTTCATTTTTTAATGAATAGTGAAAAATACTGAATTTTAGTTCAAAACTTATTTTCATCTAATTTATTTATAAGTTTAAACTATGTTTTATATTGGTTTTAAAGATTAATTAGATCATATTTTTATTGATTAATCCAATTTAGGTCATTGGAATGAATTTAACTTTGAAATTGAATATAACCACATAGAAAATGTAACGTCCCGGTTCTGGAAGCCACCCAGAGGCACCCTGTACCCGGTTGGTCACATGGCCTCAAGCGCATTTCCCCAAATGCCAGAGGCTGCTGACTATCAGCAAGGGCCTTGGGTTTGATAGTGGGGAAACTATTCTCTCATTGGAAGAGTACACAATGGAAGAAAAACAAATAGACAACAGCAGAAACCTTAACCATCCATACAAGAGTAAACGATAAACAACGGGAGACTAACAGTAAACAACTGGAGCACACACACACATATATATAAAATGATGCATGATACATATGTCTAGGAAACCATCCAAACAAGTCACAATGCTGAATACAATACTAAACCAAAGTGCAAAGAAAAACAGGTAACTCCTCAGCATCGCAAGCCATAGCTTGGTCCCATGCTCTCCAGATCCACAACAAGTGAAGTACTTGAAGTAGAAGAGAGCTTGCCCTTATCTATACCTACAACAATATAGTCTGTTTGGGCTCAAAAGCATAGCCCAAAAAGGGTGTGATACAAGGTCCCAGCAGGAAACCACTCAAAGATCTGTGCCTAATAGTCAGTGAATACATGGCAAGTAAAAGTACAGGAAGCAGTAAATAGGAAAGCACACAGCAGCTACAATCCACATTGTCTAGCATAAAAAGTACACAAGTAACAGCCAATCAATAAGTAGAACAATAGGTAACCCCCTGGGTAGTTATCACAGCCTAACCCTTATGGTTCAACCTAAGTACTAGCAACCCTCTGGGAGGCACACACAATATCACCCCTCTGGTTTAGCTGAAGAATATACTCTTTGAGGAAGCACTCACCGTCAATTCCCCCTATAGTCTCGTATCATACTAAAGGCTCTATGGGGAAGAACTAAACAACTCATTCCCCCTGTGGCCCGCGTCGAGGAACTACAGACTCTCTGAGGAATCACTCATCTTCAATTCCCCCTTTGGTCTCGTATCGAATTAATAAGACACTCTAGAGAATCCCTTATGTCTATTCTCCCTATGGTCCACTACACTAGGTTCTCACAACCATGTGTAAAACAAACATGCATAGCGCCCGTATCGCCCCAAGTAAACCTCAAGAACTACTTGGCTATCATTCTAAGGCACAACAGCATAATAGTACAACAGTTCCACTATCCTACAACTAGGCATGACAACTGGTAAAATGCCTAACAGTCAAAACATGCCTGAAAAAACATCTAGATCATAGTAAAAATTACCCTATTCACAAGCATTGACCTCTACTCAAGAAATAAAGCAAAGAAGGCAAACAACAGGGGCAAAAATAGGAAGCACACAAAACCCCATTCAAGGGAATTGGTGGAATTGCACAAAATATTCAAATAATTCCTACAGAAAGGCACAAACCATCTACCTCGATGCTAGGAGATCGATATACTTGAACCACGATGATTGATTCTCCTTAGAACGTCTAAGATATGAAAAAAATTCCAAAACTCTCAACCCACGATATCTTGAGAAAGAAGGAAAATCATGGAACAAGGCTAAATAAGAAGAGAGAGCTCACTGAGGCGATCCCAACATAATCGATGGCGGCTGAAACAGAGATCGGACGGAAGCTCGAGGGCTCGGAGAAGGATCCCGGCCGTAAGGGAGCTCTCGACCGAATGAGACCTAGAAGAAGGTCGTTCTGGCGATTAGACGTGACCCCGGTGTGTTTAATGAAAAAAATAAAGTACACGGTGTGTAATTATGGGGTACAAAGTGTGTAATAGGCATTTCCATACTCCACTTTAAGCAGCTTCCACATCCCCCCTACACACCGTGTGTGTAGCTCAGACACGACCAACACACGACCTGCGCGGCTTCAAAGTACATAGCGTGTACTCATAAAGTACAAGACATGTATTTTGAAAATTTCTGAAATTTCCCTTTTTTTTCAAAAATGACCAGAAAAGAAAACACATACCTGAAACGAAGATCCGGGTCCTTACAAACTTCCCCCCTTAAAGAAATTTGTCCTAGAATTTCCCTAACGAGGCGTAAAAGAAGAAACCCCGAATAGCTCCGGCCACTACGATCGTACATCGGCCTCCCTCTCCCAGGTCTCATCTTGTACTCACCCGTGCTACCATAGCACCCATACTAGAGGAACATACCACCCCCAGGGAACCTTCGTACTGCGATCGACAATCCAGATAGGATGCTCCTCAAACGATGCATCCGCTTCGAGATCAACCTCCTTGGGCTGAAAGACATGAGACGAGTCTGAAAAGTAATGTCATAGCTGACAGACGTGGAAGACGTCATGCATGGCCCGATAACTCTGAGGTAACTACAACCGATAGGTAACCATCCCAACTCTCTCCAATACCTCAAACGGCCCGACGTACCGCGGTGAAAGCTTACCCTGTCTCCGAATCCTCTTGTGTCCCAACCTCAGTGCGATATGCAGGAAAACCTGATCCCCAACCTCGAACTTCAGAGGTCATCTCCGCTGATCAACATAAGACTTCTGTCAAGACTGTGCTATTTCCATCCTCTTCCGAATCAACTCTATCTGCTCTGAGGTATCCTAGACAAGACAAGGTCCCAGTAAAGCTACCTCTCCTGCCTCCAGCCAGCATAAAGGTGATCATCATGGCCTACCGTACAAAGCCTCATAAGGTGCCAGCTGAATAGTCACCTGAAAACTGTTGTTGTAGGCGAACTCCACAAGATGGATATGCTTCTCCCAAGAACCACCAAAGTCTAGAATGCAAGATCAGAGCATATCCTCAAGAACCTAGATCGTACACTTGGATTGGCCATCTGTCTGGTGATGGTATGCTGTACTCAAAAGTACCTATGTACACAAAGCCCTCTGAAGCCCCTTCCAGAACTGAGAAGTAAAGCGTGCATCCCTGTCTGAAACAATGGAGTGTGGATCTCCATGTAGACGTACAATCTCATGGATGTATAGTCATCCCAGATCATCAACACTGAAGGTCTTCTTAATTGGTAAGAAGCGAGCAACCTTCGTAATCATGTCGACGACAACCCACACAACATCGTTCCCTCGAGGTGACCTCGGCAATCCAGTCACGAAGTCCATTGCGACATCATTCCACTTCCACTCCGGAATGGGTAACTGCTATAAAAGGTCTGCTGGTCACTGATGCTCCACCTTCACCTGCTGACAAGTAGAACACCTCAAGATGAAACCGACAAAATCTCTCTTCATACCTGGCTACCAGTACTGGAGATGAAGCTCCCGATACATCTTGGTGACGCCAGGATGAACTTCCCAAACTGAGGAATGAGAATCCTGCATCAGCTCCTCGCGTATGTCTGCTGGAACCTATACGCGTCCCTGGAAATGCAAGATCTCATCCTTGCCCACTGTCTATCCAGGAAGAGGGTCCCCTCCTGACACACTCTCCCAAAGGACTAAGACTTCTGAGTCTGATAGCTACCTCATCCGTACCTGATCAAGAAGTGTAGAGGTAACAACTACAGAAGATAGGTAAGTCTGTCCCTATCTGTCGTGCACCTCCAGATGCATCTCAGAAAACATATCCATAAGCTTCCACTCACTACTGGACTCCTGAACTGCCTGAATCTGAGTTCTCCTGCTCAACGCATCTGCCACTGCATTGCCCTTTCCCAGCGTATAGGCAAGATCAAAACCAAAAGACTGAAGATACTCAACCCACCTCCGTTGTCTCAGATTCAGATCACACTGAGTGAAGATGTACTTGAGACTCTTGTGGTTGGTGAAAACCAAAAAGTGCTCTCCCAGAAGGTAATGTCTCCAACAATGAAAGGCATGAAAAATAGCTGCCAACTCCAGATCGTGCGTCGGGTAGTTCCTCTCATGTGGCCTCAAATGCTGAGACCCGTACGCAACGACTCCATATCCCTGCATAAGCACAGCGCCCAACCCGATACCCGAAGAATCACAATAAATAGTATAGATCTTTCCTGGATCTGGCAAGACTAGTATCGGTGCTGACGTCAACCTTCCCTTCAGCTCCTAAAAGGCTGACTCACAAGAATCTGACCATAAGAAATTTACCCCCTTCTTGGTCAGAACTGCCAATGGTGTTTCTAGGCGTGAAAAGTCCTGAATGAAGCATCTTTAGTATCCAACCATCCCTAGGAAACTCCGTACCTAAAAAATGTTCTTCGGATGCTGCCAGGAAACTACATCTCTCACTTTCTCTAGGTCCACAAATACTTCTGCCTTTGAGATGATGTGACCCAAGAAGTGAATCTGATCTATCCAAAAGTGGCACTTCGAGAGTTTATCATAAAGCCGATCCTCTCTCAGTGTACTCAGAACGATCTCAAGATGGGCAGCATGGTCGTGTCGAGTGTGAGAGTACACCAAGATATCATCCAAGAAGACCATGATGAAAGAATCCAAGTAAGGGTGGAAGACTCGGTTCATCAGTGCCATGAAATCTACTGGCGCATTCGTGAGACCGAACGACATAACCGTATACTCATAGAGACCATACCTGCTTATGAAGGCTGTTAGAGGTATATCTGATGATCTAACGTGCAACTGATGATAACCGGACCTCAAATCTATCTTCGAGAACACCCGGGATCCTCAAAGCTGATTGAAAAGATCATCAATACTTGGCAAGGGATATCGGTTCTTGACCGTCAACTGGTTCAACTTCCGATAATCCACACAGATCCTAAGGTTACCGTCTGCCTTCTTTGCAATAAGGATAGCTGAACCCCAAAGAGAAGTATTGGGTTGGATGAAACCCTTTGCCTGAAACTCCTCCAACTGCTTCTTGAGCTCCTGCAACTCAGGTGTAGCCATCCTATAGGGAGGAATGGACACCGTTGCTGCTCCTGGAACGATCTCAATAGAGAAGTCTACCTCAATCTCCATAGGAAAACCTGAAAAAATCCTTTGGAAATACATATCTGAAATGATCCACCACTGGAGGAAAGTTCAACTGTGAAGTCCCCTGATCATCCAGATAAAGACTAGAAATCTAGGATGTAACCCTTCCTATCCCATGATGCTCGAGTCCTGCTCGACTTGCCTGAACATCCCATTAACCTCTATGAAGAAAAGATTCACCCTCTGGTGAAATGAAACTCACCCTGCAGCGATAACAGTCAATGACTACCTAGAAGGGAACCAACCAGTCCATCCTAAGAATGAAATCATATCCTGTCATCTCTAGGACATAGAGATCCCATAAGAAACGATACCCTGCAACTTTGATAGGGCACTATCTGAACTGACGTACACTAGGTGTCCTCGTCCCCAAAGGTGTGTCTAGTGTCAACAAGTAGGTAGAAGAAAAGATACAGAGCCCAAGGATCTCCGAAACAGAAATAGAGATAAAGCTATGTGTAGCACTAGTATTGAAAAGAGATGAAGATAAAACTAAGGCTACTAAGATCGTACCTCGAACAGTAGAAGGTCCAGGATCCTGCTCCTGATAGGTCTGCTCCACCGCAAAAGTCTAGAATGCCCCGCGGCCCTGTGACCCTGCCTGTCCACTCTGAGATGATCCTCCCTAATGACGCTGAAAGACTGGTGACTGACCGCCATGGCCTCGATCTCCACCTCAACCCGAACGGCCGGAAGAACTCCAGTTCCCAGAATGGTGAGAAATTGGTGGTGCTGCTCCTAAAAGAGGAGTCATGGAAGAACCCCCCGTCACCAGCTACTGGTGAGAAAACCTGGCAGAAATGCTGAAGGTGACCTATCTTGCCACAAGATCAGCACTCTAATGGGTCTCTCTAGAACTGCGGCCTCGTGTGCCCTGCCCTTACACACTGGTAGCATACTACCTGGCTACCTGAAGATGTATCTCACCTCCTCAGATCACCGCACGTAGACTCCCTACGATGCTTCCTACTGTCAACTGGAGGAATACTAGATCTGGAAGCAGAACCGCCCTAGATCGCAGCTCCGAAGTCTCTCAGATTGCGCTCCGCAATCAGTGCCTGGTTAATAATGGAAGTGATGGAAGTCAATTGCAAGATATTCACCTGTGAGTGGATCTTCCACTTGAGACCATCCTCAGAATTCCTTGTTAAGAACATCCCATCTCCACCCCAGAGGGGTGTGAAATGCTGCATCTCGGTGAAACGAGAGGAATACTCCATAACAGAAAGAGTACCCTGCTCTAGACTCATGAACTCCTGGGCTCGATCGGCTCTCAGGGTCTCCGGGTAGAAGTAGTTGTAAAACACGCACTGGAACTCCTCCCAATCCATAACCTGCTGATGACCCACCCGTGAGATCACGTTCCACCAACTCTTGGCGGAGTCTTGTAGCATATAGGTAGAGAGATTGACCCACCTCTCTGGATTCATTTCCAGAAGCTCAAAGATAGTCAAACTGGCTTCCATCAATGACTCTACAACCTGTGGTCCTCCTTCCCCTGAGAAAGTAAGAGGATGCTGCTGCTAGAAAACCCGCGTCAAGTCCGCCATAGTCGTGGAAGGAGGCGGTGCTCCCTGAAAGGTTTGCATCATCCTCATAAATCCTTCCCTAAACTGTGTATCAGTGCCTGCAACTGGTATGACAGCCAGTGCCAAGGCTGGCATGACTGGAGGATCGGCAGGAAGTCCCTGATCAGCCATATCTAGTGTCTGATCACTATCTTGCAACTGACGTACAACCAAAGGACATCTCAGAGGCATAGCTTTGAATGATCAAAAGCATACCTTAGATCAGGAATATCAAGGACAAAGAACAAAGGAGTACAAAATGGAAACAGGAGAAGGAAACACTCAAGTTTTACAAAACATGACTACACGACGTGTATAAACTCTACACGGCATGTACTTAACTCTATTCCCTTGCCCGAGTCTCCTTGCACGGCTAACCCACATGGTCTTCTTAAACTGAGACTACCCAGTGTGTTCCCTATGGAAACGACGTGTAGTAGACAAGGTTTTAATAACCCGTGTTGTTAGTTACACGGCCGGTTACATGACTGAGACTACACGGCGTGTTCCAAACAAACACGGTGTGTACTTACACGCCGACCCGTGTTGTTGGTGACATGGCCGGGTACACGACTGACCCTTACAGGGCGTGTTCCAAACAAACACGGCGTGTATAGGAGGAGATAACAACGTCCCGTGTTGTTCGTGACATAGACGGTTACCTAGAGCACATCTACATGGCATGTTCATACAAAACACAGTGTGTAGTAAACGAGCTTCCCTGACCCGTGTTGTTAGTGACACAGCTGGGTACACGGCTGAACCTTACACGACGTGTTTCAAAAAAACACGGCGTGTATAAGAGGAGATAACACCATCCCGTGTTGTTCGTGACACTGTTTAAAAACTACACAACATGTATATATAAAGTACAAACTGTGTATTCTGGGTTCTTCTAGGAAGTAGCTCTAAAACTGCACCGAAGCCCAGAAAACACTGAAAAAAAAGCATGAATGTGCCAAATTACGATTCATGAGGGCTCATACTCCCTGTGAATCAAAGCGTGGCATCTCCTACATATCATATATAAGGGAAAAAAGTCAATGATCCACCAAGTTCCGATTCATGAGGGACCATAACAACTCAAGAACCAAAATTTGGCGTTCATTTAAGAAAGGTACAATACAAACAACCTCTCTATCAAACTACAGGGATTCTATCAAAGAATATATCAGAACAACATACATAATCTACACAACGTCTATCACAACAACATGCAATTGCTAATGCACCCTAGATGGCATGGAAAGAATGAATGGAATGTGATTTTTAAAAAGAGCCTATATGATGAATGAGATCGCATACCCTCATCTCATCGGGTTGCGACAGAAATAGAACCACAATATCAAAAACAAAAATAACAACACAAAGCATTTGAATCACTCTAGGTGAAATCAGATCAACTCTAACATAGAAAAACCAGAAAACTGTAATAAGCAAGGTAGATTGGCTTTTCCCGGTTCACGGGTTAGCTACTCCCAAGAACAACTTAATAACAAGTACCGAATCCGTCCTATCCTTGGATAAAGGCTCCAAATATTAAATAAAGAGAAAAGAAACGCCTCTAATACCACTTTGTAACGTCCCAGTTCTAGAAGCCACCCGGAGGCGCCCCGTACCCGGTTGGTCACATGTCCTCAAGCGCATTTCCCCAAATGCCAGAGGCTACCAACTAGAAGCGAGGGCCTTGTGTGTGATAGTGGGGAAACTATGCCATCATTGGAAGAGTACACATATTTATAAAATTATGCATGATACATATATCAAGGAAAGCATCCAAACATGTCACAATGCTGAATACAATACTAAACCAAAGTGCAAACAAAAACAGGTAACTCCTCAGCATCGCAAGCCATAGCTTGGTCCCATGCTCTCCAGATCCATAACAAGTCAAGTACCTAAAGTAGAAGGGCGCTTTCCCTTATCTATACCTACAACAATATAGTCTGTTTGGGCCCAAAAGCATGGACCAAACAGGGTGTGAGACAAGGTCCTAGTAGGAAACCACCCAAAGATCTGTGCCTAACAGTTAGTGAATACATGGCAAGTAAAAGTACAGGAAGCAGTAAATAGGAAATCACACAACAGCTACAATCCACAATGTCTAGCATATAAAGTACACAAGTAACAACCAATCAACAAGTAGAACAACAGGTAACCCCCTGGGTAGTTCTCACTGCCTAACCCTTATGGTTCAGCCTAAGTACTAGCAACCCTCTGGGAGGAACACACAATCTCACCCCTTTGGTTCAACTAAAGAATAGACTCTTTGAGGAAGCACTCACTATCAATTCCCCCTATAGTCTCGTATCATACTAAAGGATCTCTGGGGAAGCACTCAATATATCATTCCCCCTATGGCCCACGTCGAGGAACTATATAATCTATGAGGAAGCACTCATCGTCAATTACTCCTTTGGTCTCGCATTGAATTAGTAAGACACTCTGGAGAAGCCCTTACGTCCATTCTCCCTATGTCCACTACACAAGGTTCTCACAGCCCTGTGTAAAAAAACATTCATAGAGCACGTATCTCCCCAAGTAAACCTCAAGAACTACTTGGCTATCATTATAAGGCATAACAATATAACAGTACAATAGTTCCACTATCCTACAACTAGTCATGACAACTGGAAAAACGCCTAACATGCAAAACATGCATGGAAAAACATCCAGAGCACAGTAAAAATTACCCTATTCACAAGCATTGACCTCTACTCAAGAAATCAAGCAAATCAAGCAAACAACAGGGGAAAAAATAGGAATCACACAAAACCCCGTTCAAGGGAATTGGTGGAATTGCACAAAATATTCAAAGTCTTCCTAAATAAAGGCACAAAACACCTACCACAATGCTAGGAGATCGATATACTTGAACCACAATGATTGATTCTCCTTAGAACGTCGAAGATCTGAGAAAACATCCAAAATAATCAACCCACGATATCTTGAGAAAGAGGGAAAATCATGGAACAAGGCTAAATCATAAGAGAGATCTTACCGAGGTGATCCCAATGTAATTGATGGTGGCTGAAACGGAGATCAGACAGAAGCTCGGGAGATCGGAGAAGGATCTCGGCCGTACGGGAGCTCTCGGCAGAACGAGACCTAGAAGAAGGTTGTTCTGGCGATTAGACGTGACCCTGGTGTGTTTAATGAAAAAAAAAGAAAGTACACAACATGTACTTCTGGGGTAAACGACGTGTACTAGGAATTTCCATACTCTACTTTAAGTGGCCTCCACATCGCCCCTACACACCGTGTGTGTATCCCGGACACGACCAACACACGGCCTGCGCGGCTTCAAAGTACACAACATGTACTCATAAAGTACACAACGTGTATTTTGAAAATTTCCAAATTTCCCTCTTTTTCTAAAAAATAACCAGAAAAGAAAAGACATACCTGAAACGAAGATCCATGTTCTTACAGAAAACGTTTGGATTTTTTCACCTTAAAAACCCACATTGTTGTCCCATCCATGGGATTAAATTTAAATGAATTTCTGCCACTTATGTTATTGGAAATTGGGAAAAATAGATTCCAAATTTTGAATTAGAATAATTTTTAATTTATAATAAGTTCAACATATTTTTTTACCAAAAAAATTACTAAAATTAATTAAAATTAATTACAATTATTAAGGTGAAATTAAGCTTAATAAGGGACTAAACCTCAATATTAATGGCCCAAATGACTTAGAAACTTGTAAAAAACCCATTTTATGAATATATTTCGAACTTATAATCCATTGGATATAATTGGGTACATTATTGGACCCACTTTCATTGTGAAAAAAGTTGTAGGAATTTCGTTTTCAAAATATTACAAGAGTTACACTCCACTATAAAAGGCCACCACTTCTCCCCATTCCTCACACCACTCAAACCACATAGGTTAAGACAATATTTGACAAATTAAATTTTCAAAATACCTCACCTTGACCTTTAATCCTCCATTTTGGTAGTAATACTTCCATAGAATCCCTTAGGTATAAACAAAAAGGAGTTACCCAATTTTTAAGGTAACGCTTTCCAACGATATTTTTTTTTCATTAACTTTTACACCCCCTCAGGTATTATTATAATAACACTAGTATAATAAATATAATGATATGTTTTTATATTAAGGGTTATTCATACTCTCACACACAATTCCATCTAATGGGTTATGGACATACAATTTATGTGAACGACGAACTACCGCCTCATGAAACGATGATTTTTTATTCTTCCTTTAATTATTCTCATGGTGGTCATTATGATAGACACAATAATTATATAAGAGATATATGATATTTATAATATATTTATTCTTATATAATTATTTTATAACACATACCTATATACATTCCATTTTCCCTAAATACATTGACATCGCTTGTGGAAGTGTGGACTACCGCCCCCTCAATGTGATGTGATTCATTCAGGTTATACGTGAAACATATTAAAGATGATATTAATAAACATATATGATATATATTACATATATATTATACTTTAATTATAATATAAATTAGTATATATATCATTTACTTTTCATTATTTTAAAATATGATAATTAAATGAAAGTAACGTTCATGCGTACGTACGACCTATCGTCTCCATGAACAGTGAATTTTGTTTCCTATCTCCGGTTATTATAGATTTTTATAAATACATATATAATGATAATGTATGATAATTAATTCATGGTTTAAATTATTGAGATGATGAAACCATGATCTAATTAATGATAACAATAAGTAACAAGTTAAAACATACTCGAGAAAACTAGGCAATTAACAATCAAAATAGTGAAATTAATAAAAGTTTGTTAACAAAAGAGCAATGGGATATTATAAGAAGTTAATATATGGTATTATAAAAATTAATATGTTTAATATATTAGTTAGAAACATATTTTAAACCACTATATATGAGGCTGAATACCACACAAAAAAGGAAGGATAAGGTAAGGGATTTTATCTCAATTTACATTCCATTGAGACTTATTTATACTTATGCACCAAGTTTCTTTTATATGGTCTATATAAAGCCCTTTTAATAATTATATCATGAAGATATTTATTATCATGATATTATAAGTTTCTTTTAATGCCATTCCTTCATGGGGATTTTTATTTAAATGTTTCAAAGTGGTATGGGACACTTTGGAATGTTTAAAGATTATTCTCCCCAAGAATGTTCTTAATGACTATATTTGTAATCTCATTTTGTTTTGTGATTGTTAAATTTCTCCTAAAAAAATCACTTTATTATAATAATTTTTCATTATAAATTTACCGGAATCTCCATATTCTCATACAATGGATATTAGTTTCCTAAATCGTATACCATTTTACATTTGGTGTCTACTTTGATAGTTATTTGATTATTTGCGTAATTATTGATAAATATGTATTCATCATTCAATATGGTTATTTTAGATGGCACATTATTTATTTTTATTATTAAATATGATGAATTATTTAGACTGGGAATGATGGGTGGGCCCTAGAATTTATATATCTAACAAATGAATTGACCGATTCTCATGAGACAAATAAGTTGGCCAAATTAAATTGGTTTCTATCCATATTTTTAAAATATCATCTGAAAGGTTATGATGGTACATGTTATCATGTGACCGAGACATGAAATCCATTAAAAAAGAATTTCCCCCATTTAGTTTCAGTTATTATTCGTCTATGATATTTTTCATTGATATATCTATGGATACATTTTATTTTCAATACTTTGATTAAATGGCATGTGTTTTAGTTTCTTACCTTTCCATATTGATTTTTCCTTATCTAGTTATTTGAATATAATTTGTTATTATTTATTTACCATGCAATGTTAATTTATTCATATTGATTCATTATTTCTTATGTTTTACTTACCCTTATTGAGTATTTGAGCTCACCCTTATTTTGTTTCGTTTCCCTGTGTTATGAAGAGGAAATATTTGATTAAGCATACAAGGATTCTGTTTATTCATTTTTATTATGTATTATGTTTTGGTTTTATATTTCTCAATGTATCATGGGTATCATATATGTAATCTATCTTTCCAAGACTGCTAAATTGGTCGGTCCTTTATGATTTGATTCCTTGTAATCATGCCAATGTAAAGAAATAATGCCCCGACTCCAGACTTTTAGGGTCAGGTTATTACACATGCCACAAAATAATACTTAGTTCCTATAATTATGCATGCGTAATCATCTATAGTTCTATACCATACCACAAGTAAAATCTCAAAAAATCTCAAAAACAATTTTCACATCTCACAACAAGTGTATCACTCAAGGTGAAATAACATCTACTGTAACATCACACATCAATAAAATTAATACCACCCTAGGTACTTAGGTTTTCCCTCATACATGGGTTAGATACTTACATGCATGAGCTCGTGTCCAAGGTACAACTCTTCATAGTCTCCTATCTACCTTTCCCAAATAGTAAGACAAATGAAAAGAAAAGAAAACTAAGCTCTTATACCACTTTGTTATTTCCCGACTCGGGTGTCACACACTGGTTCCCCATGGAGGTTAGTCATATGACCTCAAGAGTACCTCCCCATATTCCAGAGGCTACCATATTGCAGCGAGAGTCTAATATCGATCATGGAGATACAATACCCTATTTATTAGAGTAATACACCAACTAAAATAAATGAACAACAACTAGATGATATAAAAAATAACCAATCTAGAAAAGTATCACATGATGATCAAACCGAAATAAAAAAATCCAAAACTAAAAAGTAGATATGTCAATCCAAGTACATGTCATGTTTCAAAATGAAAATCCAAAAATAATGAAACTGAAAAATCCAAGAAGGTCTCGACACAAAGTTCAGTTCCCTCATCAATGCTCCATCCTAACTCAGCCATCTAACAAAGGGCCTTTTCCCTTATCATATCATGCAAACGTAAAATCTATTCGGGTACTGATTAGGAATCCTGAGTAGTGTGTGAGTATAACTCATTAGGACACCACCAATGGTGTCTAAAACATTATCCATTCAATAACAGTGTATGAAGTTGTATAAATAATAAATTACAATGCATAAGTTAACAACTATCACATTTATTATTCTTTAAATTAACTAAATAAAACCTTAGGTTCCTAAAGACACCCACACCACAATATCTGCTTTAACCAATGCAAGATTTTTAACCATGTCACATAAAGAATATCATAATTCATTATAAAAACTTATCATTTCATTTTAATTATTATTATAGATAATTGGAACTATAGTCCAATGCCAACATTTTTGGCCTAGATTTCCATTCCTAGGACCCCATGGTTATTTGAAGCAGTAGTCTATGATGAAAAACTCATTTATCAAACAATCACACAAGTGGTATTTGGAAGATACAGTTCGTGTCCCATACTCATTTATCACGATGGAGTTTTGATGCAGCATACCATATACCACAGACGAACATCGATTTATCACTATGAGATTTTGATGTAGCATACTATGTACCACACACATATATCACATATATCACAATATCACATATATCACAATATCACATAAATCATGGTTATTCAAAATTAACCCTCTTATCACATTTCAAATCATGATATTCCATTTAAATTATCAAAACAATTCATGACCAATACATTAATCACATGGAAATAATATGGAAAGTCACCGTAATTCCATTTAACAACATTTAATAAAATATCCCATTAACCCATTAAGGTTAATATAATTATCACATATTTCCTATCATCATTTAATTCATAAACATATTAATTGAAAAATTACACCAACTCATTAATTAACCAAATCAATAATCAATTAATCAATTAATTCATCAATCATAACAAACCATTAATTAATTCAGTAGTTAATTAATCATATTCAACAATTTCATAATATCAAAAATCAATATTAATAAATTCACCAATTAATTAATCCAATTTAATTGAAAAATTACATAATCCATTAATTGAACAGATCTATAATCCCGTCAATCCATCATTTTCATAATTCCTTAAATAATCTATTAACCAAAAAAATTAATTCAATCTAAGAAATTAAATTGATAAAAATTTAATAGAAATGTAATGGCCCGGAATTTCCATGCATTTTTTTAAATATATGGGAATTTTACGAGTCCACGAAAATTGACGGCATATAATTCTGCGGCCCGGAGTTCCTGGAATGAATTTCTGAACTTTTTTGTGTACGTTCAGTAAACGTGTGAGCGGGTCTTTCTAAATTTTGAAACGGTGCTCGGAATTGAAATCCAAGGTCACTGTTGAACTCACAGCGCCAATATTCTCTTAAGGAGAATTTCACCTCGACGATAGTTGGTCGAGGGTGAAAGTTAATTTTTGTGTTTTTCATGGAAATAATAAAATAAAATAATCACACATTTTATTTTGTTTATTGAAACCTCTATGTGGAAGTTGAGAAGTTGGGATGTAGCACCCCCCGGTTTGAGGTATGTGGCCTTTGTTTATCATTTTTATGTGTTTAAAGTGCATGAGATGAGTTGGGAAGAGGTTGGGAGAGTTTGGAATGGTTTTGGATGGTTTTGGAGGATTTTAATGGGGTGCACGTTTTGAGCACGGTTAGTGGAAACCATGAATATTCCCCAAGAAAATGTGAAAGGGAGACAGTAGGCTTCGCATGGCCTGTGCATGGTTTGCCAAACCGTGCGGGCTAACCATGCAGCCACTTAAAAACAGGGTTATAAATTCCAGGCACCCTTGGGCTTAACCTATTTTTACTCTAATCATCCTCCCACTCGAGCCTCACTCGGGATTTTGGGTTCTTAGGGGTTAATGGTGCTCTCCCACTCGATTTGGAAGCGTTTCAAAGGGGTTTCAAGGCGGTTTGAAGGTGGTTTCTCCTGGGTAAGTCTCTCATCTTTTTTCTCTTGTGTTTTCCTCTATATCTACATCCCTCTCTTTCATGGTTTTCTAGATCTACAATTGTTGTGTGTAGATCTAGGGTTGCAGTTTCCTTGGATGTTAATATTAAGGCTTGTGTATGTTTGGGAAAGGGGATCTAGAGAGGTTTCAGTGGTGTGTTCACCGGATTTGAGGTGCGGAGGCTTGTGGGTCGATTTCTTGGGAACCCTAAGGGTAGGTGGCTTCTCTCTTGACTCCACTTGGTTAGGACTAGTGTTTCTTTGTTACAATTTATTTTTTTGATGAAAATTAATTGTGAATTGTTATGCGAAATTGGTTGGAAATCCCTGGGGTGATGTTTTGGGGATTTTTGGGAGAAAGGGTGTTTTATTGTGAAATAATATTCTTGTAGATTTTAAAATGAAGATTTTATAATGGGATGATATGGTTTATTTGTGAAAATTATTGATGGAAAGGGTTTTCAATAAAATGGTTGTTTTATTGAAATGTTTTTTGGCATGGAAAATGGTTTTTAATAAATGGGTGATTTATTGAAGTGGATTGATATGCAATGGAATTGGTTGATTGCATGTTGTTGTGACCTTGGTGGGTTTATGCTTGGTTTGGTTTGATTGAAATGTTGGATGGAAGTGGGCGGTAAGTCTCACTATAAAAAGGGGATGGATAGTGGTCGGAAGAACCACCACATGAGTAGTGTTTGGGAAGTACTGCTAGTTGTGAATGGGTGAACGGTTTGGGCGGAAGTCCCACTGTTTTGATTGTTTTGGTGTGAATGGGTGAACGTGTTGGATGGAATCTCCACTGTTTGGTTGTTTGGTTGTTTTGTTGTGCATTTCTTTGCAAGATGGAAGTTGTTGTGCTAACGGTTAAATGATGAAAAGGTTTGTGGCATGTTTGCTTTGTCTTTCCCTGGGTTTCTTGGGTTGGATGTTATGGCTTGGTAAGGACATGCCTGGCTTATGAAAATGGTTTCACTTGTGATTCATTTTATATAAACTATTTTATATAAATGTGCTAACAGTTTTATCCTAGTGGAATGTGTAGGGAAGTCATTTGGGGAAAACCTACTGAGTTTTAGTACTCACCCCCTGATTTGGAACGTTGGTGTCTTTGCAGATGTTGTATACCGTGATGTGGGAAAAGGTAAGGAATCTCCCTCATTTAGTGGAGCATTGTGATGTCATGACGGGTCTTGGAGCTTGGAGCTTGGTGTGGAGCTGTGGTGGTGTCATGGCTTGTGGTGTTTGGTTGTTTAGTTTCCGCAGTGTACTCTGATGTTGTGTGTACATGTTTAGTTGTATTAGTTCTGAGTTGTGTTGTGGACCAACTTTGTTGGCTTTTGGGAATGCAAGGTTAGGTAATTGAATTGACATGCATCATATAGTGGTTGTTAGTGGATGGTTTGGTTGGTTTTGTCTTAAGGGAAATTCGTTCCCCAACTTGATCTTGAAGCCCTCAACATTTATTTCCAGCCTTTGGCATCTTGGGAACGTCACTTAAGGCCAAGTAGCCATCACTGACTCCTCAAGCCAATGAGGTAGGGGTGGGGTGTTACAAGTGATATCAGTTTGTTCGGTCCTTTAGAGTTGATTCTTAGATTTGGTGCTGACATTCGTTGTGTTACATTCATTGATTCGGGATGGTATCAAGGCGTAGGAATGTTGAAACTTGGAATGTATAGCATAAAAGGATGTAGCTAACCCTTTTATGCTGAAATTCAAGTTAACAGGGAGTTGGGTATATAAGTGTTTTGGTGACACTTATAGGTATTGGATATCTCATTGTCGTGGGTGTAGCCAATGATATGAGCATGGCATGCATGGTAGAAATGACTTCCCACTAGGATGTATATTTCATTGGGGTATAATGATCTATGGGATGAATTGAGAAATGGTTTTTGTGCGAAATTGTAATGTGAATAAATTGGTATTTTGAAAATGGTAGGATTTTCAAAATGGTGAAACATGGAAAATGTGAACTGGTGGAAAGCCTTGTTGTGATAGTGTTGTGTAATGTGATTTGAAATGGGATTTCATGATGTCTACGGAAGTGAAAATCATGGTTGTTTGTTTTCTGTTTATAGAAATGGAACCGTGTAGGCGTCGTAGAGACCAAGCAGAGGAGGATGCTAAGAATGTGGTAGCACCTGAGCTTCAGGTGAACCAGCAGCTAGTGCAAAGTATAGTGCAAGCTTTCCAAGCTGTGGGAAGTGGAAATAAAATAGATGAACCAAGGCATGTGGATCATGTGGTTCAGTTTCAAAAGAAGAATCCACCCATATTTAGGAGTGATTCAGAGCCAGAGAGGGAATAAGCATGGTTGAATAGAATAAATAAGATCTTCAAGTTCTTGGGAACACCGGTAGAGTTAAAAGTGAAGTTGGCCACGTATATGTTAGAAGATCTTTCCCTTCATTGGTAGGAGTTGGTAGTCCAAGTGGGGGCAGACCAGGGTATGATGTGGTAAGGATTTTAAGAATTGTTTAATAAATAATTCTACCCACATACATTTAGAATTTAGCATACAACTGATTTTTTCAGTTTGAAGCAAGAGATTATGTCTGTGATGGAGTATATAGTTAAGTTTATGAACTTAGTGTGGTTTGCACCTGAGGTGGTGGGTAGCACGTCATTGAAGGAAAGGATCTTTGAATCAGGGTTAAGGCAAGAAATCCATTCAAATATAGCGGCGTTATGTATAGATGATTACATAGAGATAGTGAATAGAGCCTCTGTGGCTGAGCGGGATTTGTTGGGTGCTCTGGGTGGAGGAAGCATGGTGGTACCCATGGGGAATAGTGGGAACTCTAATGCTGGGATCAAGCGGAAGAGAGATACTTATTCCTAGGGTGGGAATATGACATATAATCTGACGGCAGGATCGGTAAATCTTCCTCCGAAGCCCCAGAGCAAGCCGGGATGTTTTCAATGTGGTTCTATGAACAACATCAAGCGGGATTGTACGACACAACCTCGAGCATGTCATAATTGTAAGAATATGGGGAATCTACAGCGTTATTGTTGGAATTCTCCAAGGTTGGGTGCGCGTGACACTCCTCAGGGATTGCAGACATCGTATGCTTCGACGGGACAAGGATAGCAGCACACCCCTTTTCAGTAGAGTAAAGTGGGTCATGGTGATTCTCGGAATACCACGACCCCTCAGCAGGGCAATAAAGAGAAGAGTGTGGCAAACAAGGCATTGTTCAGAGCTGAGCAGGTTGTGGTGGATGATCATTCGGGACCATCCACGTTACGAGGTACTATTCTTTTGAATTATACTTGGACACAAGTGTTGTTTGATACGAGTGGTTCACACTCTTTTATTGCTGCACGTGTAGTTGATTTGCTGGTTTTAAGGTTAGAAATGATGCCCTCGGTTTTGAAACTTCAAACTCCTCTGGGTCGAAGAGAGTGTCGATCTTTCTTGTGTAGAGAATGTTGTATCGTTGTGGGCGAGGTTGAGATAGTGTGGAATTTCTCAATGCTTGAGATGGATGGGTATGATGTAATCCTGAGAATGGATTGGCTGGTGGATTTTAAGTCCCACATCGATTGTGATGCGTGGACAATGGATTTTATAACACACGATGGCGTTAGACATCTCTTTAGAGGATAAAATCATGAAAAACAGGGTGCAACGGGTTTTTTGGCACCAGTAGTGGGTACGTTATCGTATCAGTTGGTGGTTTTTTCATTGGAATCGGTAGAGGGTGTTGAGAAGAGTGTTCCTCCAGTAGTAGTGGATTAGTTCATGGATGTTTTTCCTAAAGAATTCTCTGGGTTACCTCCCATAAGAGAAGTGGAGTTTACGATTGATCTCATTTCGGGGACCAGTCCTATCTCACTTCCATCTTACTGGATGGCACCAGCTGAATTGCGGGAATTGAAAGTCCAGTTGGAAGAGCTAGAAAACAAAGGGTTTATCAGGTCTAGCACATCTCCGTGGGCAGCGCCAGTGTTTTTTTCTGAAAAAGGCAGTTGGAACTTTGAGGCTCTGTGTTGATTATCGTAGACTTAACCAAGTTACGATAAAGAATAGATATCTACTTCAATGAATTAATGATTTGTTCGACCAGTTGAGGGGAGCCCAGTGGTTCTCAAAGATCGACCTGAGGTCAGTATATCATCAACTGTGGGTGAGGAAAGAGGATATTCCTAAAACAGCTTTCATAAGTAGATATGGCCATTATGAATATGTGTTTATGCCCTTTGGTCTAACGAATGTGCCAGTGGTGTTTATGGAATTAATGAATTGGATATTTCAGAGATATCTGGATTCATTTGTGGTGGTGTTTGTCAACGATATTCTGGTGTATTCAAATACATGGTTGGAGCACGAGCAGCACTTGGCGACAATGTTGGGGATCTTGAGGGATCATTGGTTGTATTCCAAATTGTCAAAGTGTGACTTTTGGATACAGGAAGTTCATTTTCTTGGCCATGTGTTTTCTGAAAGAGGTGTTTCAGTGGATCCGGAAAAAAATAGAGGCTATTATATCATGGAAAATGCCAAAGAATGTGTTTGAATTACGGAGTTTTCTTGGTCTATCTGGGTATTATCAGTGTTTTGTTTGTGATTTTTCACATTTGGCTTCACCGATGATAGCTTTTACAAGAAAGAATGTTCCATTCCGGTGGAATGAATGATGCCATCAGTGTTTCGAAGAGCTAAAGGGTTTCCTTACATCAGTACCAATATTGGTTTTTCCAGATTCAGGAAAAGGGTACGTGGTGTATTACGATGCATCAGGATCAGAGTTGGGGTGCTTTCTCATGCATGGGAATCATGTGTTTGCAGATGGCTCATGGAAGTTGAGAGTGCATGAGAATAACTACCCAACTCATGATTTGGATTTGGCAGCAGTGGTCCATGCTTTGAAAGTATGGCATCATTATCTCTTCGGTGATAAATTCACGGTATATACAGATCATAAGAGCTTGAAACACATTTTCTCACAAAGGGATTTGAACTTGAGGAAAAGGAGATGGATGGAATATCTTCAGATGTTTGATTTTGACTTGATGTATACACCAGGTAAGGGAAATTTGGTGGAGGATGCATTAAGTAGAAAATCATATGCTCATATAGTGAAACAAGCATCAGACCAGTGGCAGTTGATGTCGGTTATAGCTGATATGCAGTTGGAATGTGAGGACCAGGGCGATAGAGCATTCTTCTTTCCGGTTTTTTTGATTCCTGACTTGGTTGGCCTGTTTACAGAGGCACATATATCCGATTCTGAGTGTGTGACCATGGGGTCGAGACTCAATGATGGGAAGACCATTGAGGGTTGGTAACTAAATGGAGATTCAGTTTTGTGTTTTCAAAATCCGATGGTTGTACCAGTTTCTTGTTAGGAGGATCTTCTCAGGGTGTATCATTATTCCAGGTGGGTTGTTCACCCTAGAATTTAGAAAACATATAAAGTGTTGAAAGCGCAGTTCTAGTGGGCTGGTATGAAACGAAGTGTGGCTGAGTTTGTTTCGAGATGCTTGAATTGTAAACAGGTCAAGGTAGAGCATCAGAGGCCAGTAAGAATGTTGTAGTCTTTACCAATCCCTATTTGGAAGTGGGAGCAGATAGCAATGGATTTTGTCATAGGTCTCCCAAGAATGGTCAAGAATCATAATGCCATTTGGGTGATAGTGGATCGTCTAACGAAGTCGGCCCATTTCATCCTGATTCATGAATCTCATACAGTGGAGGATCTATCCAAAATCTATATCCAGAAGGTGGTAAAAAGGCATGGTGTTCCAGTTTTGATTGTATCAGATAGAGATATGAGGTTTACATCTTGTTTCAAGAAATCCTTGCAGCAAGCCCTTGGGACATAGTTGGCTATGAGCACGACGTATCACCCTCAGACAAATGGTCAATCCGAAAGGACAATACAAAATCTGGAGGATATTTTTTGGGCTTGTGTCATGGATTTTGGTGGCTCATGAGAGGATCACTTGTCATTGGTTGAGTTCTCGTACAATAACAATTATCAGGCATCCATACAGATGGATCCGTTTGAAGCATTGTATGGGCGACCATGTCGTTCTCCACTATATTGGGTGGAAATGGGTGAGTCCTTGATGGTTGGACCGAGCCTTGTCAAGGAGACTACGGAGAAGATCAAGTTGATCAGGAAGAGAATGGAGACGGCTCAGAGTCGTCAGAAATCGTATGCAGATCATCGTCGATGGCCGTTGTTATTTGAGGTGAGTGATCATGTATTCTTGAGGATCTCTCCTAGGTTGGGACATCGTCAGTTTGGGAAGCAGGGAAAGTTATATCTAAGGTATATTGAACCTTTTATGATTATTGATCGGGTTGGTGAGGTGGCTTATCATTTGGATTTTCCACCTTGGTTCAGTGTGGTGCACAATGTGTTTCATGTGTCGCAGTTGAAAAAGTATCAGCCAGATCGTGGCCATGTGATCAGATGGGATCATGTTGAGCTAGAACCAGATGCTTCGTTGGTGCATGTGCCAGTGTGGGTTATGTATAGGCAAGAGAAAGTCTTGTGTGGTAAAAGCATCAGTTTAGTTCGTGTTTTGTGGCAACATGGTCAGATTCAAGAGGAGACTTGGGAGCAGGAGAAAGAGATGGTCGAGCAGTGGCCCGAGCTCTTTCGGTAAAGGGTGGGTTCGCTACTTTCCGAGGACGGAAATTCCAATGGTGGGGAGGATGTAGCACCCCTAGTTTGAGTTATGTGGCCTTTTTATGCATTTTTATGTGTGTAAAGTGCATGGGATGAGTTGGGAAGAGGTTGGGAGAGTTTGGAATGGTTTTAGATGATTTTTGAGGCTTTTGAAGGGGTGCACGGTTTGAGCACGATTAGTGGAAACCGTGCGGATTCCCCAAGAAACCGTACAAGGGAGACAGTAGGATTCACATGGACTGCTCATGGTTTGCCAAACCGTGCGAGGAAACCATGAAGACCCTTTCTCCTGAGGCAGTAGCGTGCACACGATTAGTGCACGGTTTTCCAAACCGTGCGACCACTTAAAAATAGGGTTATAAATTTCGGACACCCTCGGGCTTAACCTATTTTCACTCCAATCTTCCTCCCACTTGATCCTCACTCGGGATTTTGGGTTCTCAGGGGTTAAAGGTGATCTCCCACTCGATTTGGAAGCATTTCAAAGGGGTTTCAAGGTGGTTTGAAGGTGGTTTATTCCGGGTAAGTCCCTCCTCTTGTTTCTCTTGTGTTTTTCTATAGATATACATCCTTATCTTTTGTGGTTTTCTAGATCTACACTTGTTGTTTGTAGATCTAGGGTTTCAGTTTCCTTGGATGTTAATATTAAGGCTTGTGGATGTCAGGGAAAGGGGATCTAGAGAGGTTTCAGTGGTGCGTTCACTGGATTTGAGGTGCGGTGGCTTGTGGGTCGATTTCTCAAGAACCCTAAAGGTAGGTGTCTTCTATCTCAACTCCACTTGCTTAGAACTAGTGGTTCTTTGTTACAATTAATTGTTGTGCTGAAAATTAATTGTGAATTGTTATGCGAAATTGGTTGGAAATCCCTTGGGTGATGTTTTGGGGATTTTTGGGAGAAAGGGTGTTTTATGGTGAAATGTTATTCTTGTGGATTTTAAAATGAAGATTTTAAAATGGGATGATATGGTTGATTTGTGAAAATGATTGATGTAAAGGGTTTTCAATAAAAGGGTTGTTTTATTGAAATGTTGTTTGGCATGGAAAATGGTTTTCAATAAATGGGTGATTTATTTAAGTGGATTGATATGCAATGGAATTGGTTGATTGCATGTTGTTGTGAACTTGGTGGGTTTATGAATGGTTTAGTTTGATTGAAATGTTGGATGGAAGTGGGTGGGAAGTATCACTATAAAAAGGGGATGGACAGTGGTCGAAAGAACCACCATATGAGTAGTGGTCAGGAAGTACTGCTAGTTGTGAATGGGTGAACGGGTTGGGCGGAAGTACCACTGTTTTGATTGTTTTGGTGTGAATGGGTGAACATGTTGGACGGAAACTCCACCATTTGGTTGTTTGGTTGTTTGGTTGTTTTGTTGGGAATTTCTTTGCAAGATGGAAGTTTTTGTTCTAACAGTTAAATGATGAAAAGGTTTCTGGCATGTTTGCTTTGTCTTTCCCTTGGTTGCTTGGGTTGGATGTGATGGCTTGATAAGGACATGTTTGGCTTATGAAAATGGTTGAACTTGTGATTCATTTTATATAAACTTTTTTATATAAATGTGCTAACGGTTTTATCCTAGTGGCGTGTGTAGGGAAGTCATTTTGTGAAAACCTACTATGTTTTAGTACTCACCCCCTGCTTTGGCACGTTGGTGTCTTTGCAGATGTTGTATACCGTGATGTGGGAAAAGGTTAAGAATCTCCCTCCTTTAGTGGAGCATTGTGATGTCATGATGGTGCTTGGAGCTTGGAGCTTGGTGTGGAGCTGTGGTGGTGTCATGGCTTGTTGTGTTTGGTTGTTTAGTTTCCATATTTTACTCTGATGTTGTGTGGACATGTCTAGTTGTATTGGTTTTGAGTTGTGTTGTGGAACAACTTGGTTGGATTTTGGGAATTCAAGGTTGGGTAATTGAATTGACTTGCATCATATAGTGGCTGTTAGTGGATGGTTTGGTTGGTTTTGTCTTAAGGGAAAATCATTCCCCAACTTGATCTTGAAGCCCTCGACATTTATTGCCAGCCTTTGGCATCTTGGGAACGTCTCTTAAGGCCAAGTAGCCCTCACCACCTCCTCAAGCCAATGAGGTAGGGGTGGGGTGTTACATGGGACCACCATACCCTAACCACCCATGAGAGGTTATGGTGGTGGGGACCACCCGAGGCCTAAACCTCTTGAACCCCCCTCTTAGTGAGGGAGAAACCTCTCAACTACCTCTTTAATATAGAAGAGCCTCTTGAGCTTCCTCCACATTAATTATGCCAACACACCACTTAATTTTTTCCCACCTAGATAATTAATAAAGCCTTTTTGAATTTGTGCCAAAAAACTAAATAGACAACATAATATATTATGTTGGATACATGGAATTTTTATTTGGTGGAGCCTTAAAAGAAAGCTCTCCAACAAAGAACGCCAATGAAGAACGCCAACTTCGACTCTGGCTTCTTCCACGATACTTTCATTGACAGGGAACGTCTTTAATGTCAATGACCGACGTTCGAGGAAACACTAACGTCGTCGACGTCTATCTATCCCCAACAACGTCATCTCCTTTCCCATGTGCTTTCTTCAACGAATCAAACGAACAAGGTAGGGGTTTATTTATAAGTGATTTTATATTCCCATGTTCTTCTCTTCTAAAAAAATGAACGAGGATCAACTCTCTATTTTATATTGATTCGATAATTTTTTTATTTTGCGGGATTGGGAATGTTTAATTGCGGGAGCTTTAAGGGAGGGTGTTTGAATTATTCCCCTTACTTGTTCTTAATATTCTTGTGATTCAAGTATAATAGCTGCTTGCTACCGCTCTAATGCGAAGAGTGCAAGCCAAATTAACATGGCTCGTCCTTTCCATAATTTCTGTGTTGAATTATGGTGTTCTTCGTGATGGTGGAGAATGGTGACCAACCATGAAGGGGCACGAGAATGGCGACCGACACCACCATCGATCACGACGATGGCGACGATGCAACAACGCCGCCCCGCGGCCTCTGCCGCCGCCCCGCGGCCCCTGCCGCCACCCCGCGGGCGGACCACTGCCCCGAGGGAGGACCGCCGCCCCGCGGTCTCACACCACCCTTGGTTGAGCTGCCCCAGGCCGAGCCGCTCCACACCCTCACGACAGCCCTCAGCCGAGCTGCCCTCGCGACACCCTCGCGGCCCTCGTGGGTCGGGCCTGACCCAGCGGGCCGGGCCTCCCAACGTGGACTGGGCCAGACCCAAGGGGCCGGGCCGCCCAACGGACCGGGCTGGACACAACGAGTGAGACCAGGTCGACCTGAACTAGGTCAGCCTCGGCCGGGTCAGGCCAGGTCAGTCCGACTGGGTCAGACCGGACCCGGGCCCACTACAACCCATTTACGCTCCTTCGACCATAACTTTGGCACTTTACAACCATTTGAAGAACCTTCAATGACCCTAAAAATCTTGGAGTGTGACCGTACCTTTAAGTATACCCCACTAGAGTTTTGTATTAATATGGGGAACAGTCAGGTTGGATCGAGCACGAATCCAATCGGCCCCCCAAGACTAAAAGGCTAATAACTCATAGACCGAGCATCCAATTGACGCACCATATGTTACGTTGAGACCCCTATGACGTGGCAGACCTTTTAGATACTTCTTCGTGGGAATTCGTGGCAGTTGGATTATCAACCAGTAGCTTGTGGAGTGGATCCTTCCAGAGATGAGTGAGAATAGTGCGAGAACCCAATGGCTGGCTGAGACTTGACGGCTGCTGACCGTATCGACTCATAGTGACTTGAAAGACCCAGTGGGGAGTGCCTTTGTGTGACACAGTAGACCCATGGTAGGGAGTGCCTCTGTGTGACGCGGAAGAACCATGGTACTTGATAAGAGGAGTACCTCAGCAGGAAATTAAGGGGAGTGCCTCTGTGTGACACGACAGACCCACGGTGAGAAGCGCCTCTATGTGATATAGGAGACCCATGATACTCAACAGGAGGAGTACCTCAACAGTCCAAGGTTAGTGGGAAGCTCCTCTGTGTAACGCGGTATGCCCACTATTCTCAATAGAGGAGGAGTTCTCTAGCAGCCGAGGTGTTCGACGTTGTGACTGGGAATGTTACTTGATACCACCCCTAGAATAAATCCTAGTGTGAGATGAGTCAGTACCTTTGTGCTTTCCTCATGATTGAGATGGATTACTTGATAACTTAGGTATATGTATGGGAATATACCTAAGTAGGGTTATCTTTTGATTTCATACGTTTTGGTTTATCCTTGGTGGATTTTGTGAGACCTTGAGGGTCTCGGGGTCCCTACTGAGTATCGTTATACTCACCCCTGCACGGGCTATGTCTGCACTTTGTTGTGTTGGATACAGATGACAGACAACGCTGACTGAGGATGAGAATACCAGGACTGGACGGTATCCGGAGGTGGACCATATGGCATGATGATACATAGAGGATATGGATAGACGTGGAGTGATAATGAGGCGATCTATACCTACCCTTTAGGTAGGAACCTCAGAGTACGATCCCGTAGCTGTCTTTTTCTCTTTCTTCAGTTGTATTGTATTTTAGTTATACTTGTACGTTTACTATTTGGATTGTATTCCAAACCCTTTTAATTTCATCACTCTTTTGGTTATAAAATTTTCTTGTGTTCGTATCTTGATATGTGCTTGGTTACGTGATTTTTCAGGTTATAAAGGCAATGCCTTTCTAGTTTTAGGGAAAATGCCTTTCGGTGCTAGTCTCCAGCCCCTGGCCTATGGAAGGCGAGCTTGGGGTAGTCACAGTATGGGCCCCGGGGGATAGGCCGTGACAAGGAATTATAAAATTACATACATGTAATTGAAATTGAGACTTTTTTATTTTCATAATAGACCACCTAACTTGAAATTTTTGATGACGCTCACCAACAAAAATCCCCAATTTAAGGAGAACAATCAAGATCACAATGAAGAACATAAACTAGATTCAAAACCCATATCTAAAATCAAACAAATTAGATATTTTAAAACCTAGATCTAGATCCAAAATAATAGAGTAAAATTACCATTTTAAGGACTAGATAAATATTGGATAAATATAGAAAACCAATCGAGATTATGATCTCTTGCCAGGAGAGGTGAATATCTTCCATCTGGGCTTTAAATCATGAAGAACAGAGGTCGAAATCCATAAGAATCCATCCGAGAGCCTCAAAAAACGATAGAAAAATATTATGGTCAAGTTAGAGTGTTTAGGGATATAAAACAGGGGTTCTAGAAATTTTAAATCTAATTTTTGGGTTAATTAAAACTGAAAGCATAGTTTCTTTGGTAGGTGAACACTGTTTTCCAAACCATGAACCTCTTCTAGTAGTGTGGGGTGTACAGTTACACCTAAGAGAGCACACAGTTTGGAAAACTATGCACTATCTGTCACGTACCGACCCTACCGGGGCTCAAGCCGCAACTACCCCAAGCCCGTCTCCATAGGCTAGGGGCTGGCGACAAGCTCCGAAGGCTAAAAAACTCGGGGAGGCCTTTGGATGAGTACCTGTACACCCACACACAATACACTCAATGAAAAAGTACAGAGTAAAAGAAAAGACAAGCAGAGTAAAGTGAAACTGCTATATATATATCCCACAAAAGTGCATCAACCTCTAAACAGTACAAAGTATATGCTGAAGGAAAACTGTAAAGAAAAAGGGAAAAACACGCGCCCAACCATAAAAGTGCCACAACCCGGCAACAGGTAAACAAAAGAGAAACAACTGAAAGGGTCCCCCACCTGGAACCCGACTCCAACCACCGTACGCGGTCCAAGCTCCCGAAATCCAAAGCTCCATAGATGTCACGACCAACATGTTCATCGTCTGCAATGACACACCAAGTGCGGGAAAAGCCCAAGAAGGGGTGAGTATACAAATACTCAGTAGGATGCCCTGAAGGCTCGAGGGAGAAACAAAGGAGGTACCGAAGAGGTGAGTAGTAGATCGAACAGGGGAAAGAAAAGGGGAACAACCGAGAGTGCAGTAAAGAGTACATCTCAACCCAACAAGAGGAAGGAAGTAGACTGGTCCAGACACAAGGAGATGGAAACGGTAAGAAGATGAACTTCTCGTCGAGTTTTCTCTACCTATAATAGGAGAGTAGACTCGTCCAACCACGAGAAACTAGACACGGAAAGCACATGACATACCCCGAGCATCTTCGCCTATCCTAGAGGGAGAGTAACCAAGCCCAAGAAGTGGGTATTTGAACAAGGTATACACATATATATATATGCTCAATCAAGAAGCCCAAACAAAATCATAATGGGATCTCCATCCCGTAGCTCAGCCCAAGAAAGTGAGTAGCCAACAGTCCGAGTAGTAAACACCATCGATGCCCAGCATCCCACACGTCTGCCCCGAAATGCAATTCAAGGGGCTCAAATCACCGCACCTTGACACTATCCGCTTTGGGAGGCACTGTCTCGCCCACACAATTTTAGGTCGCGCCTCAAGGACGCGTCTCGATGGGGAAAGCGCCCCTCGTACCTGAGAGTTCTGGGGAACATCAAACCACACCTCGTCACTGCCCCGAAGTCGAGAGGTCTCCTCAAAGTCAAACAATCACAACAATGACTTGTACAACCAAGGGTCCTGCTCCGGTAGTCATGGAGAAAAGCCACAGACTAGCCTAGTAGAAAGGACTGAGTCTAAAATTTCAACGGGTGGCCCACTGCCCAACCCTGTTGGAGGGTAATTCATAATAGGATATCGGGTGACCCACTACCCAAACCTGTTGGAGGGTAAACCCTAATACATCATCAGGAGACCCACTGCCCAGCCCTGCTGGATGGTAGACCTAGAATAAGTAGACAAATGACCCACTGCCCAGCCCTGCCGGAGGGTAGACCTGGAATAAGTCGACAGGCGACCCACTGCCCAGCCCTGCTGGAGGGTAGACCTGGAACAAGATGACATGCGACCCACTTCCCAGCCTTACTGAAGGGTAGACCCTCAAGAGGTCATCAGGTGACCCACTGCCCAGTCTCTGCTAGAGGGTAAACCCTAGAAGTCAGGGAGAAAACCACTGCCTAGTCTCTACTGGAGGGTAAACCTGAAGAAGTCAATGAGCAACCCACTGCCCAGTCTCTGCTGGAGGGTAAACCCAGAACTGCCCTGGCCATCCCTACGAGATGGTACAACACTAGCCAACAAAACTCGGAGTGGGTATCCTGTAACCACCCAACTGCAGAACAAAACTAGGGAAAACCACTCAACCCTGCTAATCTAAACTATCGTTAACAGGACCAGGGGGAACCCACTCAACCCTATTGGTCAAAAAAACGAGAACAGAGGAACCCTCTATGTCGCAAGAGGTTGAAGGTACCTAAAGTAGAACACGACACGCACATAGGTCCCACACGATGTGTGGTCCCAGGTCAACCCCAACCGAGCGCACAAGCATCCTTGGGTATGAACCACAATGTGTACCTCCAGTCATTCCCGTATACTCTCAGAGTATACCACGTTTCTAGCCCAGAGGCGAACGTGCACACGACACCCAACTTCAATGCGAAGGCGTAAGCGTGAAAATTCCAACTTGCCACCCCATCAGCCCAAGCACGACCAACTACAACTCTTCAAGCATTACTTCACTCACACAGGAGTGCATGCGATCACACGCCAAGGGTCCGCTACAAACACAGTAGAAGAACCACCAACGGGGCACCTTACTTGCTTCCGCATTTAAATGAGGTCTCGAAAGAGACTCTGCACATCCAAATGGATCACACCGTTGTAATCCTCGTGGAAAAACACGCGAGATAGACTGTTTACTCTCCCGAAACGGTCAACCGGTGAATATGGTACTATTCACTATAGCCATCTCGTGTGGGGCCCACCCCAAGATCCTAAAACTGAACAAACAGATCACACCAAAGCGATACCCTCGGAAAAGCACATGGGATTGACTACTCAATCGCCCAAAATGGACACCCGGTGAAAAATGTACTATTCACCATAGCCAGGTCGGGTGGGACCCACACCACGATCCCAAAAAAGGTCAGGCGAACTGCACCATCGCGATACTCTTGAAAAAACATGTCAAATTGACTACTTGCGTGGAACAGATGTATGGAGAAAAAGTTGTATTTCGCCGTACCGCACACGAGCAGTGCTACGTGGGACCCGCATCCCGACCCCGAAGCACAACGAACGGATCCCACCGCTGCGATCCTCTCGAAAAAGTACACAAGTTGTACTATTCACTTGTCCAAAACGGACACCCAGTGATAAAGCTGGAAATCACCGTCAACTCCCAAAACGACCCTTGTGGGGCTGGCACCAGCATGCAGAATTAAAGCGGGCAGACTGTGCCAATGCAATGCCCTCGGAAAAACACCCAAAATTGACTACTCGCATGCCCCGAACGGACGACCGATGAAAAATTTGTAAAGTGCCGCACGCAGCTCGAAAGATGGGCCATGGGGCCCATGCCTCAACTCCGATTTCGACGCTCAAAACCATACTGGAAACTTCGCCTTAGCACCAGGGTCACAACGCCACTGACGTCGCTCATAACGGACATCGGATGTGTCAGCGCCACCCAAAACAAAACCCCCCGAAAAAACACCAATTCACCTAAAGGTGTGTCACGCCTCGGAGGCCCCTCGTTTCTGGAGTTAAAAACCCCTGAAACCATCTCAAAATCTCCGTCTCAGTTTAAGGGACGCGTCGCCGGAGATGGTGCCCAAAACGGATGCCCTACGAATGATTTTTGATTTATAAATCATTTCCATAATAATAATAATAATAATAATAATAATAATAATAATAATAATAATAATAATATTATTATTATTATTATAAAATTATTTATATTATATATATATATATATATATATATATATATATATATATATTAAGGAATCCACCGATCAGCGCTGGCCGGTCGGCTGCTTTCCACGCGGAGACCAGCCGCTGGCAGGTCTCTGTCTCCCAAGCGGGGTCGCGCGCCGCGACCCCGGCTGCCGCATCAACTGGCCGACACAGCCGGACGGTCCTCCCGCTCCACGCCCCCAGCGGGCGCCATCGCTGCCCGGTCCGCCTCCAGCAGCTCGCGGCTGCTCCGCCTCAGCCAACCGCCGGCGCCGCCTGCTGAGGAGTCGCCCGCGCCGCCACCTCCACTGACGCCCGGACCGCCCTGCTCCGAGCCACCGCCGCCTGAATCCCTGCCGCGCCGCCTGCTTCCACCGCCCCAGACCACCGGAAACCAGGGTTCTTGGCCGAAAATCTTCCCGGGGCTACCCCGGTACCCCAGGACTCCAAAAATTCAACCGAAACATCCGTTGGAAAGCCTAGAATGAGTCTTACTCGAATTTGGGCTTCGCTCGACGATTCGTCAGAGATTCCACACAATGAATTCAATTTAAAGAAGATTACAGAAATAAAAAACGGTAAAACGCAAGCCTACCTCGATGGGCGTTGCCTGAAGCTTCACCGATGATCTGTCGGAGCCACCTTGCCTCGTCGGAGCTGTCGCGCCTCGCCGGAGAGGAAGAGTTCTTCCTTGGGAGGGTTTGCGCCAGGGGTGATCAAAGGCGGGGAAGGGAAGGTGTTTAGGTTTAAATAGGAAAAAAATTAATTAAAATCTTAATTAATTTAAAACTCTAAATTAACCCGCATCTGAAACGCTCGATGGGGTCAAGGTTAAGCCTCCCCTAGGGTAAACACCACATCCCGATCACAAAGGCGGTCTCAGAAGTTTAATCCGATACCCCATTCAACAGTTATAAAATTTAACATCCGAAGTTGCTAAATTAAAAAGACGCCCCTGTGGCCATTTTTCACAGACGGGCCGCGCCCGCGAATATTACACCCCTCCTAGGGAAAAAGGCACGCTCCGAACTCAACGGTGCCCTAGGGTTTCCAATCCGCACAACCTTTTAAGAGATACTTGAGTTAATCCATTAAACGAATAAATTAAAAAATTAATTTATCTGTTTAACGTTTTGGTAGTGGGCGAGGGGTCCAAACATCCCACACTAACATGCTTTATGTCGTTCCTAGGGTAAAAACCCCATTCTGGACCCATCCGTGCACCCAGATCTCTGATCCGGATCACCGTTTAGGATTTATCCCATTTATTTAGTGTGCCCAGTGTGAACGCACTGAAAATTTAATTCCGGCCACACCGGGGCTCGGAATCGCACGCCGTCTGAAGGTGATGCTCTGGAATAATATCAAGAATATTCCAAAGTCTTTTATAGCCAAAAACAGGTTCTTAAATCATTCCCTCCTTCAATCTTTTCATCCCCAAAAAGCAAAACTAGGGAACAACTCAGGGTACTAAGCCCGCACCTGGCTCTTCCATATCCAGAAGAAATCTTGCACAGTTCTGTGCCCCCGCACACAGACCAAAGGATTTGATCTGTTCACGCTAGGTCTTCCCTCGCCGATGACATGCATAGGAGCACACACAATTCTTCTCAGGTGAGTCACGTGGGAGACTTCGTGCACCCAAACCAGCCTTTGGGGTTAGCGCAAGGCGGTAGGGAACCTCGCCATCCCTTAGCACGGTCTCAAATGACCTGAAGGCTCTCGGGGGTAGATCACCTCCCTGATCGAACCTCTATGCCGCATGATGTGACTGGAATCACCATTTGGACCTGGGACAAAGCCCGATGATTCCCTCCTTCAGAATATCTTTATGGTGAAACACCCAAGGATATCTGGTCACGCAAGGTTTCACAGTAGATGTCCCATGACCATGACTCTCTTACACGCTCGAAAGGCGAAGGAGTCACTACCATCGACTAAAGAAAAAAAAGGTCCTATGCCTTTTACCTTACCAACACAGGGTTACACCGACGCCCCGCTCCACCCTGGTAACAACTCAAATAAGGATCAAGGAGAAAAAACATTTCACACACAAAGTCTAACAATTCTAATGAAAATAGTAGAAGGGCGGTAGGGAGTACCTCTTATCACCTCATGCTCTGCAGTATTGTAGACATCCAAAGCTTGTGGTTGTCCGTGGTCCCAACTTTCAGCTCCCGGAGCCTGGCATGGACCACCTAGTGGTGATGGGAAGACCTCGTAAAGTCGTCCCCCACTACCAGCTCCTCCCACTCCTCTACTAGAACCACCTCTCTGGGTACTACTCTGATCACGGCGCTGCCTCTGTCGTGGTGGTGCACCTGCTGCGTGCCCGATATCCTCAGCATGCCTGGTCAGGCAGTCCTGCGCCAGGTGATCTCGCCCATCGCAAGCATAGCATCGACTCTCTTCAGGCTGCACTGGTGACCTACAGCGCCACTGTGGTGTACGACCACGCCCCTGATTACGGTTGTTAGAAATCCACCTGCGTCGAGGTTCTGCTTGACGACACCCGCTAGCTGTGGCAGATGTCTTGGATCCAACGTGCCTGCTGCCACCACCAACTCTAGAACGTGACAGGAAGCTCTCTGTCACTAGTGCCTGCTCTAGCACCCCCGAAATATGTGGAAATTCCCGAGGGTACTATGATATCACAAATCTCTCAGTGGAGACCATTCTCAGAATTCCGCACTCGAAAGTTAGCATCGTCGACCAAGTTCGGGTAAAAGCATGCACGGTCTGCGAAACTAGCCGCGTACTTGGCCACCGTCATCCCTCCCTGCTGAAACTGCAGGAGCTCCTGAATCTGAACGGAGCGTAAGTAGGAGGGGAAAAACTCCTCACAAGACAAAAACTGAAAGTCGCCCCATGAAAGCGACGACTCTTCAAGAAACTGAGTCACCAGACTCCACCAACGCACAACTACTCCGCGGAAAGGTTGGAGACCAAAGCCACCATAAGATCTGTCAACGCCTACACAAGCCTGAAAAGGCAAACCACTGTCTCCATCCAAACCCCTGCTGCCTGAGGGTCTGGATCACCACTGAACCTCAGCGGTCTCTACCGTTGGAACTCACAGAGTGCGCTCAACCTGCGCTAAAGCTCAGTCTGCTCTGTTGAAGCTGTCTGCTGCTCACCAGGTGGGGTGTTGCTACCAGCCCACTCAGATAAAGGGGCTCACATGATGGGTCCTGGACTTTGGACTCGTAGATCACAGGGTCTTCGTCATGAACCAAAGCTGGTATCCTAGCTGGTTGTATTCTCGGAGATATCCTGAATAATATCAAGGAGTTCCGCGATCAGATGAGCATATATGTATACCACAACAACACCAACAATGGGGAGCTGATTAGAGAAGGATAGTCAAAGAATCAATCCTATGTGATGCACAAACCAATTTTCCCTGCAACAAGTGTCTCATCATTCCGAGTCGACAAGCGGGTTATCATGGTCCTGATGAATGGATACGTCGGCCGCCACACCATCACTGGACTCCCGGGCCTTAGAGACGCTCTCGAGACACGTTAACACTATTGCCCTAAATACCAACCAATTCCTTTTTAGGGACGTCCAAACAATGTCCCAAGGAACGAACCACCTCTGATACCACTTTGTCATGTCCCAACCCTACCCGAGCTCGAGCCACAACTACCCCAAACCCACCTCCATAGGCCAGGGGCTGGCGACAAGCACCGAAGGCTAAACAACTCGGGGAGGCCTTTGCCTGGGTACCTGTACACCCACACGCAACACACTCAATGAAAAAGTGCAGAGTAAAATAAAAGACAAGCAGAGGAAAGTGAAACTGCTATATATATCCCACAAAAGTGCATCAACCTATAAACAATACAAAGTATATGCTGAAGGAAAACTGTAAAGAAAAAGGAAAAAACACGCACCCAACCAGAAAAGTGCCACAACATGGCAACAGGTAAACAAAAGAGAAACAGCTGAAAGGGTCCCCCACCTGGAACCCGACTCTGACCACCATACGCAGTCCAAGCTCCCGAACTACTAAGATCCACTGAAGTCACGACCAACCTTTCCGTCGTCTGCAAGGGCACACCAAGTGCGGGCAAAGCCCAAGCAGGGGTGAGTATAAAAATACTCAATAGGATGCCCCAAAGTCTCGAGGGAGCAACAAAAGAGGTACTGAAGAGGTGACAAGTAGATCGAACATGGGAAAGAAAAGGAGAACAACCAAGAGTGCAGTAAAGAGTACAACTCAACCCAAAAAGAGGAAGGAAGTAGACTCGTCCAGATACAAGGAGCTGGAAATGGTGAGAAGATAAACTTCTTGTCGAGTCTTCGCTACCTATAACTGAAGATTAGACTCGTCCAACCACGAGAAGTAAGACATAGAAAGCATGTGGCATACCCCACGCGTCTTTGCCTCTCCTAGAGGGAGAGTAACCAATCCCAAGAAGTGGGTACTGAAACAAGGTATACACACATATATATATGCTCAATCAAGAAGCCCAAAAAAAATCGTAAGAGGATCTCCATCCCATAGCTCATCCCAAGAAAGTGAGTAGCCAACAGTCCCAGTAGTAAAAACCATCGATGCCCAGCATCCTGCACATCTGCCCCGAACTGCAAGTCAAGGGGCTCAAATCACCGCACCTTGACACTACCCACTTTGGGCAGCACTGTCTCGCCCGCACGGTTTTAGGTCGCACCTCAAGGACGCGTCTCGGTGGGGAAAGCGCCCCTCATACTTGAGTGTTCTGGGGAACGTCAAACCACACCTCGTCACTGAACCGCAGTTGAGAGGTCTCCTCAAAGTCAAAATATCACAACACTGACTCGTACAACCAAGGGTCCCACTCCGGTAGTCACGAAGAAAAGCCACAGACTAGCCTAGTAGAAAGGACTGAGTTTGAAATGCCAACGGGTGACCCACTACCCAGCCCTGCTGGAGGGTAAACCCTAATACATCATCAGACGACCCACTGCCCAGCCCTATTGGAGGGTAGACCTAGAATAAGTTGACAGTCGACCCACTACCTAGCTCTGCTGGAGGGTAGACCTGGAACAAGATGACGGACGACCCACTGCCCAACCTTGCTGGAGGGTAGACCCTCAAGAGGTCGTCGGGTGACCCACTTCCCAGTTTCTGCTGGAGGGTAGACCCTAAGAGTGTCCGGTGACCCACTGCCCAGTCCCTACTGGAGGGTAAACCCTAAAAGTCAGTGAGCAACCCACTGCCCAGTCTCTACTGGAGGGTAAACCGGGAGAAGTCAATGAGCAACCCACTGCCCAGTTTCTGCTGGAGGGTAAACCCGGAACTTCCCTGGCCATCCCTACCGGATGGTACAACACTGGACAACAGAACTTGGAGTGGGTATCCTGCAACCACCCAACTCCAGAACAAAACTAGGGGAAACCACTCAACCCTACTAATCTAAACCATCATGAACAGGACTGGGGGAACCCACTCAACCCTGCTGGTCAAAAAAATGAGAAAAGAGGGACCCTCTACGTCGCGAGAGGTCGATGGTACGTAATGCAGAACATGACACTCACATAGGTCCCACACGACGTGTGGTCCCAGGTCAACCCCAACCGAGCGCACAAGTATCCTTGGGTATGAACCACAACGTGTACCTCTAGTCATTTCCGTATACTCCCAGATTATACAACGTTTCCAGCCCTGAGGCTAATGTGTACACGACACCCAATGTCAACGCGAAGGAGTAAGAGTAACAATTCCAACTTGCCACCCGATCAGCCTAAGCACAACCAACTACAAATCTTCAAGCATTACTTCACTCACACGAGAGTGCATGAGATCACACACCAGGGGTCCGCTACAAACATAGTAGAAGAACCGCCACCGGAGCACCTTACTTGATTTCGCATTTAAATGTGGTCTCAAAAGAGACTCCGCACATCCAAACAGATCACACCTCTGTAATCCTCGCGGAAAAACACGCGAGATAGACTGTTTACTCACTCGAAACAGTCAACCGGTGAATATAGTACTATTCACTATAGCCAGCCTGTGTGGGGCCCACCCCAAGATCCTGAAACTAAACAAACGGATCACACCACTGCGATCCCCTCAGAAAAACACACAGGATTGACTACTCAATCTCTCAAAATGGACACCCGGTGATAAATGTACTATTCACTAGAGCTAGGTCAGGTGGGACCCACACCACGATCCCAAAAAAGGTTGGGCAAACTGCGCCATCGCGATGCTCTTAGAAAAACACGTCAAATTGACAGATTACTTGTGTGGAATAGATGTCCAGAGAAAAAGATGCATTTCGCCATACCGCACACGAGCTGTGCTACGTGGGACCCGCATCCCGGTCCGAAAGCACAACGAACGGATTGCACCGCTTCGATCCTCTTGAAAAAGTACACAAGAAGTACTATTCACTTGTCCAAAACAGACACCCAGTGATAAAGATGGAAATCACCGCCAACTCCCAAAACGACCCTCATGAGGCTTGCACCAGCGGGTAGAATTAAAGCGGGCAGACTGCGCCAATGCAATGCCCTCGTAAAAACACCCAAAATTGACTACTTGCACGCCCCGAACGGACGCCCAATGAAAAATTTGTAAAGTGGCGCACACAGCTCGAAAGACAGGCCGTGGGGCCGACGCCTCAACTCCGGTTTCGACACCCAAAACCATACTGGAAACTTCGCCTCGGCACTAGGGTCACAACGCCACTGACGACGCTCATAACTGACATCGGATGTGTCTGCGCTGCCCATAACAAACCCCCCAGAAAAATGCCAATTCACCTAAAGGCGTGTCGCGCCTCCGAGGCCCCTCGTTTTGGGAGTTAAAAAAACCCCGAAACCATCTCAAAATCTCAGTCTCAATTTAAGGGACGCGTCGCCACAGACGGTGCCCAAAACAGACGCCCTGTGGATGATTTATGATTTATAAATCATTTCCATAATAATAATAATAATAATATTATTATTATTATTATTATTATAAACTTATATATATATATATATATATATATATATATATATATATATATTTTAAGGAATCCACCGACCGACGCTGGCCGGTCGGCAGCTTTCCACGTGGAGACCTGCCGCTGCCGGGTCTCTATCTCCCGAGCGGGGTCGCGCGCCGCGACCCCGGCTTCCGCGTCAACCGGACGACACAACCAGCTGGTCCTGTCGCTCCGCGCCCCCAGCGGGCACCGTCGCTACCCGGTCCGCCTCCAGCAGCTCGCGGCTGCTCCACCTCGGCCAACCGCCGACGCCGCTTCCTGAGGAGTCGCCCGCACCGCCGCCTCCACTGACGCCCGGACCGCCCTGCTCCGAGCCACCATCGCCTGAACCCCTGCCGCGCCGCCTGCTGCCGCCGCCCCGGACCGCTGGAAACCATGGTTCTTGGCCGGAAATCTTCCCGGGGCCACCCCGGGTACCCCGGGACTCCAAAAATTGAATCAAAACATCCGTTGGAAAGCCTAGAACGATTCCTACTCGAATTTGGGCTTTGCTCGACAATTCGACAGAGATTCGACATAATGAATTCAATTTAAAGAAGATTGTGGAAATTAAAAACGGTAAAACGCGAGCCTACCTCGATGGGCGTTGCCCGACGCTTCACCGACGATCTGCCAGAGCCACCTCGCCTCGCCGGAGCTGCCACGCCTCGCCGTAGAGGAGGAGTTCTTCCTTGGGAGGGTTTGCGCTAGGGATAATCAAAGGTGGGGAAGGGAAGGTGTTTAGGTTTAAATAGGAAAAAATTAATTAAAAAATTAATTAATTTAAAACTCCAAATTAATCCGCATCTGAAACGCTTGACGGGGTCGAGGTTAAGCCTCCCATAGGGTAAACACCACCTCCTGGGCACAACGGCGGTCTCATAATTTTAATCCGAGACCTCGTTCAACAGTTATAAAATTTAACGTCCGAAGCCGCTAAATTACGAAAACACCCCTAGGGCCATTTTTCACAAACGGGCCGCGCCCGCGAAAGTTACACCCCTCCTAGGGTAAAAGGCACGCTCCAAACTCAACGGTGCCCTTGTTTTTCCAATCCGAACAACCGTTAAATAGATACTTGAGTTAATCTATTAAATGAATAAATTAATTAATTTATTTATCAGTTTAACGTTCCGGTAGTGGGCGAGGGGTCCAAACGTCCTGCGCCAACATTCTTGATGTCGTTCCTAGGGTAGAAAACCCATTATGGACCCATCTTTGCACTCATATCTCTGATCTGAATTACTGTTTAGAAGTTATCCCATTTATTTGGCGTGCCCAGTGTGAACGCACTGAAAATTTAATTCCGGCCAAACCGGGGCTCGGAATCGCACGCCATCTAAAGGTATTGCTCTGGAATAATATCAAGAATATTCCAAAGTCTTTTATATCCAAAAACTGGGTTCTTACACTATCCATGAAAATAACGTCTTCCAAGGTTCTCCTGGTTTACTAGCCTGGGTGCATAGTTTGGGAAAACCATGCACCAACTGTGCACTACCCCTTTTCATTTCAAAATCTCCCAATTTTCACCCAGACACACCCAAGATAAAACCAAAACACCAAGTACTCAAAAAAAAGGAAAAAGAATACTTATAAATGAGCTCAAGACATCTCCAAAAAAGTTCAGGATCTTAAAACTATCCTATCATAATATAATTTTCATTAAAACATAATTGTAAATGTATAACTTTAAGTTTATTTGTAAAATGTTACATGTAGTGTATTAAAAATGGTTAAAAATCATCACATGTGGCCGTTTTCTTGGGTATCCATGCATTGAATCTAAAAAATAAATATTTGGAGTATCCTAATTGATTTCAATTAGTAATCAATGCTGCCTAAAAAATGGAATAAGTAATGAAAGGAATGAAAATATATTTGATATGAATAAATTGTAGAGTTTTACCCCTATATCATGGTTATTAAGAAGATTCTATTATCTATAAGTTTTCCTTCAAACATTGTGGAAAATTTTCTACTATCAATTCATATTTCTTTAGTTCCAATGGGAATAGTTGTATAGAAGTGATGTGAGGTCTAATGAGTCCATATTTTTGTTCATAGGGGTTTCTCTCCAAATAGTATTGATATATATGACTGAAAAAATTATGTATAGTATTTAGTCATAATTAACATAGTAGATCAGAAATTGGACAAAAAAATCCTGAAAACAAAACTCATGTATAAATTTAGAATTTAGACTCTTAGACATTCATACTTTATGATTTAATTTACATTTTTAAAACCAATATAGTCTATAATAACCCCTCCATACATCGGTTCTTCAAAATCAATTATGGTTGTATCAATAATTTTTAACATTGTATCCACCTAAACCTTTAATGTTAGTAAATTAGGAAGTTAAATATGTGGGGTAAAGGTAATTTATGAATTTCTCTTCAATTGGTTGGTTGATTCTTTATATTATTTCGATTTGACCATCCATTTCACCCTTTCCCTTTATCTTTCTATAATAACATTCATCGATTCATGATATTTCCATTAATTGTTAATTGTTTTCATAAAAATAAATTGGAAAATAATACCACTTTGTTGACATGTATTTTTACTAGATCAAATGATCATGATATGGAAGTTACAAAATAATTATCAACCATATTAATATTCATATCATCAAGTGGAATAGTTATCTTGGAGCTTGGATCATGTGTTATGTGAATCACCACTCTCACACAACCTATTGGAAGTTGTTTCTTGTGTAGAATATCCCCTTGGATATTGTACATGGTACCCCTCAAAACAAGGCAATGTGTTAGTGTTGATAAATATAAATCACAACCATTTTCACCTTGTATAATATCAGTATAGGAAAGGTAATAACATATTCCTGTTTCACATATCAGAGAAAAAATTATGAAAATATTGATAACCTATTCTAACACAACCCTTTTAGGGGAATGACTCACAAAAAATCTGTTAGGGGTGGTGGGAAGGTCTTCACATAGTGGTTTTAGCTGTGTTGTTTCTTTTCTTTGATTACTTACCATAAAATTTTCTAAAAATTAAAATTTCCAATAAAGTTTTTCTTCAAGATTATATAATCATTAGTTAAACTCTTCCATTTTCTTAACTTTATTCCCATTCTCATTTCCTTTCTCAAAATAAGTTTTGGGCGACACCTCAAAACCCACAACTTTGATGCGGCCATACTGTTCTTTCCACTTCAAGTTTATTGATAGTAGTTGTTCATCGAGTAAAGTTGATGATGGTTCTTATGTGTACGCATGATAAAAAATATTGTAAAATAAGTAATCATTGTTATGTAATATTGATTTAAATAAAAACAAATGTTTATTATCTTATAGGTACACAAGACTACCAAACTTTTTTTTTGTGTTTTCATATATTAGTATCCCATATTTATTTATAAATTATTCCTTCCATAGAACAAGACCTAAGATGAATGTGTATTTGTATTTCAATTCGTCAATATTCATATAAACAATGAATCGTAATTATGTTTTTGTTTGATGTCACATAAAATTATTACTGTAGATTTAAAATATGTATAATTTTTTTTTCAAGTAAAATGCACACTATACTTTATTTATGGTATGGGTATATTGGTTTTGATGCATGTTGTTTATTTTTAGCACTTAGTTTCTATTTTATAAATTAAAAATTCTTAATCAAGTTTATTAATACATGTGCTATCAAGAAATGTATTACCAATCACATGTACATGAAAAGTTGTCTGCTCATGATGAACAATAAATGAATTAAACGTTTCTTAATTTATATAGTGTGCATATATCTTTGATGGGTGTGGTTTTATTTTCCTTTTAGCATATTTGAGATGATAATTCATAAGAATTGTTTGAAATCCTCTATGATCCTTTCTAGTGATCATTAATAGAGATTTCATTTGAGATTCATCTACTATAAATGCAATCTATAAGGAATAATAAAGTGTAAATAAACATTTCATTATTTTGTTTGTTAGTAAAATATAAAATATATCATATTGTTACCATAATATATTTCCAAATTATTTCCTTAAGTATGGGAACAACATTGTCTCATGAATATACATCAATCAGAACACACATTCGAGTGGTGAGTCTAATGTAACTATTGAACATGGCCTTGTTGGGTTTAATAGGCTGGCAATGTTCATTCCATTCAACCTTGAATTTGATTCCTTTTTTTCTCACCTTAATAATTTTTTACAACGTTGTCATGTAATGGTGATCCTGTTTTTTACGGGACACATTTTTCCACTATCTACAATTTCATTGGCTTCAATATCATCGATTTATTTTTCCTATGGATTGGTAGCATCGACATGTACAAAATATTACTGTTCCTCTACATTGGGAGAATTATCATGTTGCGAAACATATTATTCCTGAGAATTGGTTGCATCTACATGTGAAAATGTAATTATATATAGAAGTGGTTGGAAAATTAATTTTGATTACATAAATATAGTGGCGAACAAATAATAATATGAGTTAAACCAATGTATTTTACAAAAAATATATGACCTGATTATTGAACACTCTTTTTTAAAGGTTGAAGGGATTTAAAACCTCTATAGAGCATCCAAATCCCCTCATTATGGTCTCATTTGACATATAAGAACCCATCTATATTGGGTATAACAACACAAGCTTTTTATAATCGAATATAACATCTATTTTGATGAATTTTCAATACATAACAACACACTCTACACCAGAATCATAAAGTATTTGATTATTTGGATATTAGATATAAAATATTCTTATTTCATCAAAAATCCTCAATATATCCCACAAATATATTCTCACATAGTACTTATCTTAAGAATACCCTACCTACACCTTTCTTCATCACCTAGGGAAGGAAACATAAGAAAGGGTGAACTGAGATTCTTAATAAGGGTAAACATATTATATATCAATCCATGATCATATGAAATCATTAGACAAGAATAAGGTTATGTGATAATGAGAATAACTAAAAAAGTTCATATCTAACCTTTCATTGATCATAAACACGATTCATGGAATAAAATATATCATTTCAGAAAACATGGACCATTAGAGTTCAAAAACCATAAGATCATGTCATAAAAGTGTTTAACTATAATAAATATAGAAAACCATTTCATATGTTAAGTTTAAATACCAATACATTCAATATAGTGGATTAAGACACACATGTTTCCCATAGTGAACCAGGATGCACCACTTTCCCATTCTGGATGAAGTCCATCAAACTATTTCCCACTATTATCTCATGAGATATTAAGCTTTAATCAATGAATTGGAGGGAGATATAGGTCCCACCTATAATATAATGAAAACCATACATATGTGTTTCACATGAACATAAGTCATTCATCATATCATAACCCATGAAAAGAAATGAGTTTCATAAACATAATTCCATCATATAAATAAACCAATAATAGAAAGAATAAGGATAGAATCATTGAATCATAACCCCATTAAAGTATAATTAATATCAAGTAATGTTATCACATATGGATTTTTTTGAAAAATCATTTGAAATAATCTTGAGGAAAATATCCTTTCCATTTTTGAAATCAATATTTATTTTAATAAACTGAAAAGTTATTAAGGAAAAACTTTATTTAAAAAAAACCATATAAAAGGAAATATATCTCATATAAGTTAAAAAATAATACTTTCATATTTTTGTTGGAAATGTCACAAAGTACATTGTTTGGAAAATGATAAAAATATTCCTTTCAAAATATTTAGTAAAAAATCAGACATGGGTAAGAATTACTTTAAAATTTTTTAGGAGAATTGTAAAAACCTTTTTGAAAACATTTTATAACACAAGAACATGTAAGAAAAATATTTCCTGGTGAATATTTAAACATACACAACCTCGAAAAACGATGAGATTTTGAAATAAACCCTTACCACTTGGGAATCATTTGAATCATAATCTCCATGAAATAAATAAATAAGGATGGATATTTAAATCACAATAAAATTCATAAGATTTATCATAAAAGGAATTTAGGGTTAGAATATACACCACATAAAGGAGACATGTGGGGAATAAGGCATATGTCCCACAAAATTAAAGGTGAGACGAGAAACCCTTACCTCATGTTCAAATTCTTCAAGAATGTTCAAAGATTCAGTATAATGGATTTAAACATGTTAATAATATATAAAATAACCTTATTAATATTTATAAAAACTTATATGATCATTTAATACCTTCTTACCACCCATTTATTAATAATATTTCATTATTTTCCCTGTTTTGGGAGTTAATTGCCTCGTTTTCTCTTGCACATTTTTTCATTAATGTCGTAATTAATGTGAATATCATATAGATACATCATCTACAGAATTATATTAATGTTAAAAATATCATATTTAATAATTAAATACAATTTTATAACCATTATTTAATTTTTACCAAGGAAAATGAATCACATCAAGTCTTGGAGACAGTATGCCGTATGCACGCATGAGCGATGATATCATTCCCATAAAGAGTGAAACTATAAGGGATTTCAGGATATATTAGCTTTAAATAATTGATATAATTTCATAATAATAATATATATCCATTATTTATATATTTATAACCATCCAATTAAATTGGTGATGAAAAAAAAATTACACCATGATGTGGAGATGGTAAGACGTACGTATGAATGCACATTGGTTTAATTTATCATAGGATGAAAAGGGAAGAATATGGTTGTACCATAATAATAATAATAATAATAAATTATCAAAATATTGGTGATATTGTACTTTACTTTAGTATGGGAAAAAAATATAAATAGTTAATATAAGAAGAAATAAATTTGAAAGAGCAGGTAAGGATAATTACATTCCCTAAGAAAATCCTCTTTTGGATATTCTCTTAGGGACACTAGGGTTGGTATTTTTCAAAGTCCATGACCTAAAAAAATTGGATAAGGATCTTGGTAAAATAAATGGGCAGATATTGGTTAAGATATAAGGCTCAAAGTATTGTGAATAAGTGAAGGAGTATGTGCCCTTTTATAATCGAGGTGAGGGGCACTTTAAAAATTTCTCAAAATATTAAAATTAATAAAGATATTCTAGATCCAAAGACTTATAAATTGAATTTAAATGAATAGGGGATGAAATTTTGGTGACAATTTATTATCATCTTTATGATTATTTATCATTTTTGTGATTTTTAAATAATTTAATAAAATATTAATTCCATAAAATATCGTTATTGTCAAATTTGATACTGTTCATTACTTTGGAATTAAGAATATCAAGATATAAATATATATTCAAAAAAATAATTTTAATACATCCATAATATGTCATATTAATCTATAAAATGAATGTATATCCTTAATTAATTAAAATTATATTATGTTTAGTATTTTTAATATAATTTTTTTTTGAGTTTTCCATTAATTGAATAATTACTTCATCATTGTTGTGTAATTATTTAAGGTACTTATTTTTTCACTAAAAATTATAATTGAATTAATATGATGTAGATAAATACTTTATATTTCCAGATAATATTTATGGTTGAACAAGTCATTTGGATAAATTCATATTATAAATATTATACTTATTCAAAACAAGAATATGCGATGTTTGACATTTAATTAAATAAAATACTATAAGGGTCATAACCACTTACTAATTTAAACAAATGATCATAAATATGAAGCTTTAATTATTAGAGAAAAAATATATTCATAAAATAAAATTCATTCATTTTTTTAGTTTTATGGTTCTTTTCATTTTAATTAAAATTATTTTATTAGGTTTTCCATTAATTAAATAATTATTGCATCATTATTGTGAAAGACATTGAGGTAATTATTTCTTCTGTAAACGCCCCGACCCCAGCTACCCAGAGTCGGTGCATTATTACATAACATTGGCATGATCACAAGAAAGATCAAATCTCGAAAGACCGATTGGTTTAGTAGCCTTGGAAACACTAGATATATTCATAAGTTTTACATTACATCATAAAATGAAAAACTACTACAACAACATAATGTTTCCACAATCCACACTATTAACCCCTCATAAAATCCCTGCAGGTCATTCATAACTTACTTCTTCACATCCTGGGAAAAATAAAACATAGAAAATGGGTGAGCTCAAATGCCCAGTAAGGATGACAATATAGCGGAAACTTTCATAAATAAGAATAAACATTTAAGGCAATGTATAACTAAAACAAAAGCCTTTTAAATATGAACTTTCAACATGGTATGGCATAAATAAAATGAAATAATGCCATTTACTTATTCACATGGATATTCTACTAATCGAATAATCACATGCAAAAATCAATAACCACTTTCATAATGTTGGAATGCATAATGCCAGACTATCATAACCACATAGCCAAGGCCTCGTGCCAAGACTACAAATAAGATTTTGTCAAGGCCTTGTGCCAAGACACTAGTTTGTCTCATGAGACCTACCGATGCATCGAGGAGCTATAGCGGGCTCCACCCGTCACATATTAAGTCCAATGCATTCCCATATGAAAAGGTTTAAACATAACATAAACATTCATATTAAAACTAGCATATGAAATGTCAATACTTTCACCATAAACTATGAATGGTATAAAAATAGCACATCCACAGTCAAACATATCACAAAACCTTCAATACAATATAGAAGTTTTGTATCATAATAAATCAACTTCAAATAATCTTAAAATCCATCAAAGGATGTTGACATAGATGAAATCAAAATTCTTTTTAAAGAAATATCTCCTTTTATTTTGAAATAATTTAAGATCCATATAAAATAAAACATTTTCTTTGAAAATATTCTTATAAGCTTGTAAGGGAAGCTTTGAAGATTTTATAACAGCAGAAAATAGCCGCACCCGCCGTATAAGTTAAAAAAACATTCTTACCTTAATTCTGTCGAAAAGGTTAAAAAGGACCTTGTTTTGAAAACGACCGAAATATTCCTTTATAAACCACTTATAAAGTCAAAAAGGGTATAAATGACTTTAACTCATATTCTAGTAAATAGTAAAAATGTTTTGAAATGCATTTTTAAGAAACATGGATGTGGATGATAAAGAGATCCCAGTAGATTATTACGTATAAACAACCTTGGATAATGAAGAGGTAGTAAAGTAAACCCTTACCTTGTACTTTTCCATGGTTGGGGTAGGTTAACCTCCTGTATAATGGTGAAATAGTTGTTATTAAATTATACAAGAATCATATATATTAATTAGATATCATATATGATCTTTTAACATTGATTTGTTAATAATATCTTAGAATTATCGTCGTTTCGGGAGTTAACTTGCTCATTTTCTTTTATATGTTTTGTTACATAAGCCATGGTTGTTGTATCTTATTCATATCCAGAATGATATCCAGTCCTTAAACATCATTTTTAAATCATCAAATGATAATTATACTTGAATGGATACGATGGAGAATGAATCTCATCGCGTTCGTGGAGACGGTAGTCCGTACGTACGCACGAGCGACAATATCATTCTTTTGATATTAAAATAATATATAAATGGATGGTATATCATATATACAGAATCATTAACATGTTATATTTATTATTTAAATGAGTTACACATCATTATTATACCCATCCAAATAATATTATATTGAATAATAATTACACCACGACGTGGAGACGGTAAGCCGTACGTACGCACGTATGGTGACATGTTATTCAAAGGGTGGATAAAATACTGAATATGATTGTACCATATTTATAATAACATCACAGTATATGTGAGATACTGGAGTTATTATTTTAGAATGGTAAGAACAAAGGAAGAAGAAGTGGAAGAAGAAATGAACTTGGAGAAGGGTGGTGAAATCATTACCTCTTCTTCGGGTTCTTCCTTTTGATTTGATCAAAAGGGCTCCTTATGTTGGCTTTCTGATCAAACTAAGGCCTCTAGGTTGTAGTGAGGGATGTTGGGAGAGTATTTGGGCAGAGTTTGGCCGAACCAAAAGGCTTTTAAGGTGTGAAGAAATGAGAAGGAGGAGTGCCCTTTTATAAGAGGGGTGAGGGGCACCTTTGGAAAAGCTAGAAATATTAATTTATAATAAATTCATATTCGGTTTCTAATGGCTCCAAAGCTTATTATTCAAAGGTTAAGGTGGGGATAGGTCGAAAACCACTCAACCAATATAATTTAGACAGGTTTGGGTACTTATATTAACCTTATCTTTAAGTATTAACTCTAAGTTAATTAGTTTCACTTTTACAATGTCTCTTTGTATTTTTATATAATATGGTTAATAAACTTACTATATACATCCAAGAGACCCCCAAGTGGTACATTAATGATGAAAATATCATGATATAAGTCTCTTGGCCGAACATTAGATTTTTAGGAATTTAATATCAATTAATAATATAATATTTGTTTTAAGAACTCTTTTATGTCAATTTTGACACTATTCAATAGTTGATTTTTGTGAAACTCATAACAGATTTATTACTTCGAACAAAGTCAATTAAATCAATCCTAATATATCATATTATCCTAGAAAATTAGTTTAATTCATTAAAAGTTTCATATTATATTTTTTTGGGTATTTATAATATCAATTATTTTAATTTTTCACTATTATAGTAATTACTACATCATCATTGTGTCATAAATAAAATAAATTATTTAATGTCTAAAAATTATAAATAAAATATAATTATGTAGTAAATCGTTTTAGCTTTCTCATGAATATTTATAATCTAAAATCCAACTTATATAACCCTATGTAACAATTGTGTTTCTAAAAGATATATGCTTGTGCCATTTTTGTATTCATTTTGACTTAATTAAAATAAAGTGTCATTATCACTTACAAGTGGATCCATGGGGTCCCAAAATAGACCCAAAGATGCCCATGGTCGACCATGTAACAACCAATAGGGTTAAGACACGTTTTAGGGTAATTTAGTATTATTATAATATTATTTTTTAACCCTTATTTACCGGATTTACCCTTAACCATGGTAAATAAAATATTTACCGCAGTAATTATTCAAAATGTCTAAAAATAAAAGTTACCTATTTACACAATTTGAACATCCTGATTCCAAATATGGAATCCATTTTCCTAAATTCTAAACACAGAAGTAGCAGAAATTAATTTAAAATTAATTCCCGCTGTCAAAACAAAAAGCGTGTTTTTAAGAGATAATAACTATCAAAAGATTGACACTTGTTTATGTTCGGTTTAATTGTAAAATTATGTCCAATGACCAACATTATATTAAATGGTAAAAATATATTCTAAATATACTTTAAAACCACTAAAATTCATAATTTATCACTATTAATTATTTTGATTTAAAAAGTTGTTTTTAATTAAAATTTAGTAATTTTCACTATTCATCAAAATATGAAAGTTATCCGAAATGTACCAAAATTTCACCTTAGGCTAAATTCGATATTCCGAATCCAAAGATGAAGTCCATTTTAAAATATAAAATATATATAATTTTAAAAAGTAGGTATTACTATTCATAACGGCTAGTTTGATTGGTTGTGGTGTGTGTTAAAACTCAAGGTTGCGTACAACACACGCTACTGTATTATTCAAAGAAAAGCGTACCGTGTAAGCTTGGGATGTTTCATTTTAAATTTTTTGATGTCCCCATTTATTCAAAAAGTATAAAATATTGTATTTAAAAAGGTTTCACTATTAAAAGTTGATAAAAGTGTAATACTGAAAATGAATCTGTTCTTGCATTATGACTAAGAAACTCATAATATGGATTCTTAAATTATAAGGATTATATAAAGTTTAAAATTTAGTTAATAATATTCATAACCTCTTTTGAATGGCTTTTTCCTTTGGTAATTCATGGTGTGATTGAACTCGGTGTTGCGTATAGTGCAAGTTATTGAATTATTTTGAAGAAATAACACACTATGAAATCTTGGGGTGTTACATTCTCCCCTCCTTCAATAAATTGCATCCTCGCAATTTGAAATTGTTCTTCGAAAATAAAAGGTTGAAAATAGAAAATATATTTGTGGGAAAACCCACATCGGAAATTGGGTTACTAAAATTTAGTCTTAATATGAGGAAAAGAGAAATGAAAGGGTCACCACCAAATTATGATCTCGATTAGGAGAACATTGGTGGCATTTAGAGACATATAATTGGAGGAAAAATGTAAATATTTATAGGTATTGATTGAGGTCATCAATCACAAACAAGTGTAAGATTGAGGTCCTTAAATTCATCAATCTATGATGATTTGAAAAACCATTGGTTCAACAAAACATAGGGTATTAGGATAACACATTTTTGACGTTTCAAAATATCTTCGTTGAAATCCCACATCGAAAAATGAATTAATGAGGACTCTATTTAAAATAAAAAGTCGAAAGTATGAAGATTACAGAAAATAACACATACTAGGGTTCCATGTAGGAAAATATGGATATGGAGGAGAAATCTAACCATCAATTATCTGATGGAGAGTGGTAGAGAACATGGCTATGAAAAGGCCAACAATCCCAAAGCCATAAATTAGTGATGATTTAAGGTACCATCTAGGAAAACATTTTTGTTCTATGTTCCTTTTATTAATGTTGAGGAATTTATTTATGAGATTGGATAAGATCATAAGGAGATATACTTACTTTATAATTATAGTTTTATCCTTTAATCAATTTCTACCACAAACTCATCTCTAAAAGATAATAGAATGTAAAAAATTCTATTTACACTATTCGTATAGGGTTCCAAAATAAACGAATTTATAATTCATCTACCAGATCTTTTAAAAAAAACTACATTATTTAATCCAGGACATCTCTTGGGCCAGTGGTAGGTGATACCCCCTTGTCGCCCTTCGGTTGCAGGTTCAAGTCTCGCAGCCTTGCCGGACGCGACGGGTTGCCGCCCGACCTCCGGGTTGTCCTTTTATGGCAATCCAAAATAATCCAAACTAGAACTATCCAAAATACTTCTGTCCAAACTCATAGTCCAACATTTATAAGGAAGGTAAGCATAATGTAGATTCTTTTTACCCCGTAATAGCATATGAATACCTTCATCATGTATTCTTTTAATACACTGAAACATCCTGAATTACCATATTCCTTATTGATTACATTCATGCTCCCTTATTCCATATAGAATGCTGGATATACTTCATTAATCCAAAAATGTTTTAAACCCCAACAATGATGGAATATACAAATCATTAATCAGTTCCAAGGTAGTCAAGAATATCCAATATAATTTATCCAAAACAATCATGTATTATTCCAAAATCACTACCTCGGTATCAGAACTATATTATGGTTTATCATTCTCTCAACCATATATTTTCCAAAAATTTATCCTGCTATTGAGTCACTTTTCTTTGTTCCACAAAATCTCAAGTCCTTAATGAAATAGTACTGCAGTACAATCCTTACATACTCCATAATTATTATAACAAGTAAATTGTTGATACACACTCAATTGACATAATCAACATAAGAACTCTAATCATTCCTCTTCATCTGTGGTAGTATCATAACTTGATTATTATCCAATAACATCATTTGCGGCATAGTTTGATGACTGGGACATAGGTTCGCGTAGTGTCCAAACTCCTTGCAAATGAAGCATTGTACATTTGAAACCATTTTCTTACCCTTGCAGTCACGTACTTTGTGCCCTTTTTCTCCACACTTATAACAAACTCCCATTCCTTTCAGGCAAGTTCCAGGGTGTTTCTTTCCACAGTTACCACATATGGGAAAATTCTTCTTTTCCCTCTTCCCTTTATCCATCTTTCTCTCTTCCATCCTTTTCTTCTCTTGCTTCCCTTCAAATCCATAGGACTCAGTAAAATCTTTACTTATCTTATCAACACATGATATTATTTCTTCATATAATGATAATACATGGGAGACTATTTCTCTTATAAATTCTGGCTTAAGACCATGAAAGATATGATCCTTCCTTCTCTTTGGATCATGTGCATTGTTGGAGTTCTCATTCCTTCTACTGGGCGCCATTTCTAAACAATGGCATACACTAGATCAATTTATGAATCAAAATACATAATCCCATACTTATAAAACACTTAACATAAATTGATCTATTTATGGATATAATCCATAATCATAAGAATGTTTACTTTGAGGACGTATATACTCATAAACCCTTCATAATGATTTGTAAAGAAAATGAGAGTTATCCTAAGCATATCCCCCGGGAGTGTTGTAACCAAGAGTGCAGCAAGGCCCGTTGTCGTGCACCAGTTCCCGTTCGAGTCTAGCTCAAAGCGGTGTTTTCGAGTTTTACCCCTAGGTACATCTGTGCCAGAGCCACCTCTACCTGCTCGTATCCAGACAGGGATGTATTGCTCGGAAAACTCACAAAATCTCTACAATACCAAAATTCTAGGAAGTTCTTCTATACTAATCCTCAAAGTTCATCTTAGGTCTACGTGCTCTAATCAGAGTTTATCTAAATCTAGCTTCCAAGGTTTGTACTAAACTTCCTCTGATACCAACTGTAAACGCCCCAACCCCAGCTACCCAGAGTCAGTGCATTATTACATAACATTGGAATGATCACAAGAAAGATCAAATCTCGAAAGACCGATTGGTTTAGTAGCCTTGGAAACACTAGATATATTCATAAGTTTTACATTACATCATAAAATGAAAAAATACTACAACAACATAATGTTTCCACAATCCACACTATTAACCCCTCATAAAATCCCTGCAGGTCATTCATAACTTACTTCTTCACATCCTGGGAAAAATAAAACATAGAAAAGGGGTGAGCTCAAATGCCCAGTAAGGATGACAATATAGCGGAAACTTTCATAAATAAGAATAAACATTTAAGGCAATGTATAACTAAAACAAAAGCCTTTTAAATATGAACTTTCAACATGGTATGACATAAATAAAATGAAATAATGCCATTTACTTATTCACATGGATATTCTACTAATCGAATAATCACATGCAAAAATCAATAACCACTTTCATAATGTTGGAATGCATAATGCCAGACTATCATAACCACATAGCCAAGGCCTCGTGCCAAGACTACAAATAAGATTTTGTCAAGGCCTTGTGCCAAGACACTAGTTTGTCTCATGAGACCTACCGATGCATCGAGGAGCTATAGCGGGCTCCACCCGTCACATATTAAGTCCAATGCATTCCCATATGAAAAGGTTTAAACATAACATAAACATTCATATTAAAACTAGCATATGAAATGTCAATACTTTCACCATAAACTATGAATGGTATAAAAATAGCACATCCACAGTCAAACATATCACAAAACCTTCAATACAATATATAAGTTTTGTATCATAATAAATCAACTTCAAATAATCTTAAAATCCATCAAAGGATGTTGACATAGATGAAATCAAAATTATTTTTAAAGAAATATCTCCTTTTATTTTGAAATAATTTAAGATCCATATAAAATAAAACATTTTCTTTGAAAATATTCTTATAAGCTTGTAAGGGAAGCTTTGAAGATTTTATAACAGCGGAAAATAGCCGCACCCGCCGTATAAGTTAAAAAAAAATTCTTACCTTAATTCTGTCGAAAAGGTTAAAAAGGACCTTGTTTTGAAAACGACCGAAATATTCCTTTATAAACCACTTATAAAAGTCAAAAAGGGTATAAATGACTTTAACTCATATTCTAGTAAATAGTAAAAATGTTTTGAAATGCATTTTTAAGAAACATGGATGTGGATGATAAAGAGATCCAAGTAGATTATTACGTATAAACAACCTTGGATAATGAAGAGGTTGTAAAGTAAACCATTACCTTGTACTTTTCCATGGTTGGGGTAGGTTAACCTCCTGTATAATGGTGAAATAGTTGTTATTAAATTATACAAGAATCATATATATTAATTAGATATCATATATGATCTTTTAACATTGATTTGTTAATAATATCTTAGAATTATCGTCGTTTCGGGAGTTAACTTACTCATTTTCTTTTATATGTTTTGTTACATAAGCCATGGTTGTTGTATCTTATTCATATCCAGAATGATATCCAGTCCTTAAACATCATTTTTAAATCATCAAATGATAATTATACTTGAATGGATACGATGGAGAATGAATCTCATCGCGTTCGTGGAGACGGTAGTCCGTACGTACGCACGAGCGACAATATCATTCTTTTGATATTAAAATAATATATAAATGGATGGTATATCATATATACAGAATCATTAACATGTTATATTTATTATTTAAATGAGTTACACATCATTATTATACCCATCCAAATAATATTATATTGAATAATAATTACACCACGACGTGGAGACGGTAAGCCGTACGTACGCACGTATGGTGACATGTTATTCAAAGGGTGGATAGAATACTGAATATGATTGTACCATATTTATAATAACATCACAGTATATGTGAGATACTGGAGTTATTATTTTAGAATGGTAAGAACAAAGGAAGAAGAAGTGGAAGAAGAAATGAACTTGGAGAAGGGTGGTGAAATCATTACCTCTTCTTCGGGTTCTTCCTTTTGATTTGATCAAAAGGGCTCCTTATGTTGGCTTTCTGATCAAACTAAGGCCTCTAGGTTGTAGTGAGGGATGTTGGGAGAGTATTTGGGCAGATTTTGGCCGAACCAAAAGGCTTTTAAGGTGTGAAGAAATGAGAAGGAGGAGTGCCCTTTTATAAGAGGGGTGAGGGGCACCTTTGGAAAAGCTAGAAATATTAATTTATAATAAATTCATATTCGGTTTCTAATGGCTACAAAGCTTATTATTCAAAGGTTAAGGTGGGGATAGGTCGAAAACCACTCAACCAATAGAATTTAGACAGGTTTGGGTACTTATATTAACCTTATCTTTAAGTATTAACTCTAAGTTAATTAGTTTCACTTTTACAATGTCTCTTTGTATTTTTATATAATATGGTTAATAAACTTACTATATACATCCAAGAGACCCCCAAGTGGTACATTAATGATGAACCTATCATGATATAAGTCTCTTGGCCGAACCTTAGATTTTTAGGAATTTAATATCAATTAATAATATAATATTTGTTTTAAGAACTCTTTTATGTCAATTTTGACACTATTCAATAGTTGATTTTTGTGAAACTCATAACAGATTGATTACTTCGAACAAAGTCAATTAAATCAATCCTAATATATCATATTATCCTAGAAAATTATTTTAATTCATTAAAAGTTTCATATTATATTTTTTTGGGTATTTATAATATCAATTATTTTAATTTTTCACTATTATAGTAATTACTGCATCATCATTGTGTCATAAATAAAATAAATTATTTAATGTCTAAAAATTATAAATAAAATATCATTATGTAGGAAATCTTTTTAGATTTCTCATGAATATTTATAATCTAAAATCCAACTTATATAACCCTATATAGAAATTGTTTTTCTAAAAGATATATGCTTGTGTCATTTTTGTATTCATTTTGACTTAATTAAAATAAAGTGTCATTATCACTTACAAGTGGATCCATGGGGTCCCAAAATAGACCCAAAGATGCCCATGGTCGACCATGTAACAACCAATAGGGTTAAGACACGTTTTAGGGTAATTTAGTATTATTATAATATTATTTTTTTAACCCTTATTTACCGGATTTATCCTTAACCATGGTAAATAAAATATTTACCGCAGTAATTATTCAAAATGTCTAAAAATAAAAGTTACCTATTTACACAATTTGAACATCCTGATTCCAAATATGGAATCCATTTTCCTAAATTCTAAACACAGAAGTAGCAGAAATTAATTAAAAATTAATTCCCGCTGTCAAAACAAAAAGCGTGTTTTTAAGAGATAATAACTATCAAAAGATTGACACTTGTTTATGTTCGGTTTAATTGTAAAATTATGTCCAATGACCAAAATTATATTAAATGGTAAAAATATATTCTAAATATACTTTAAAACCACTAAAATTCATAATTTATCACTATTAATTATTTTGATTTAAAAAGTTGTTTTTAATTAAAATTTAGTAATGTTCACTATTCATCAAAATATGAAAGTTATCCGAAATGTACCATAATTTCACCTTAGGCTAAATTCGATATTCCGAATCCAAAGATGAAGTCCATTTTAAAATATAAAATATATATAATTTTAAAAAGTAGGTATTATTATTCATAACGGCTAGTTTGATTGGTTGTGGTGTGTGTTAAAACTCAAGGTTGCGTACAACACACGCTACTGTATTATTCAAAGAAAAGCGTACCGTGTAAGCTTGGGATGTTTCATTTTAAATTTTTTGATGTCCCCATTTAGTCAAAAAGTATAAAATATTGTATTTAAAAAGGTTTCACTATTAAAAGTTGATAAAAGTGTAATACTGAAAATGAATCTGTTCTTGCATTATGACTAAGAAACTCATAATATGGATTCTAAAATTATAAGGATTATATAAAGTTTAAAATTTAGTTAATAATATTCATAACCTCTTTTGAATGGCTTTTTCCTTTGGTAATTCATGGTGTTATTGAACTCGGTGTTGCGTGTAGTGCAAGTTATTGAATTATTTTGAAGAAATAACACACTATGAAATCTTGGGGTGTTACATCTTCCCTAAAAATTAAAAATAAATTTCAATGTTGAAGATAAATATTTTAGATTTTAAAATACTTTTTTGGTCAAAAATATCTTCTATATGACTACATATTAAAAATGTTGTACATATTAAAAATAAGAGAATGACATTTTTTGACTTTTCATTAACTAAAATAATATAAGGATTTAATGTAAACCAAGTGGCTCCAAGAAGTCATAAATTATACCCATGGATGATTTTGGTCGAAAATTACTCATCCAATAGAATTATGGATGGTTTTAAAGTCATTTTTAATCCTTATCTTATTATCTTTACCTTTAATTACTCGATTTACCTTTCAATGTGATAACAAATATTACCAAGGTTACTATTAATATTGGTAAAAAATAAAATGGACCTATTTAAAAAAATTAGACCTTTTGATTCCAAATAAAGAATAAATTTTTCAAAATTCAAAAAACAAAAGTGTCAAAATTTAATTTAAAATTAAATCTAAAAAATGCATCGAAAATAGTTTTTTTTGAAAAACCCCCCTGTTGTAAATATAAAATGTTTTATACTAAATTCGAATATAAAATAAACCTATAAAACTGTAATATGGTTATTTTCAATCATAATTAATTAATTAAAATTTAAAACTAATCCAAAACATAATTTGACCTTATAAGGACTTTAAAAAAATATAGTTTTTAATAAAAAATATCATTTTTCATTATTCCTTGAAAAATAAATGATTTCAGAAAATTATTAAAAAAATAATTTCATGATATTTTTTAAAATATAAATTAAAAAATGAAATTAATTTTTTAAAATTAATTTTATAGAACATCACGAAATTAATATTCACTCATAAAAAGAAGAAAAACCGATATTTGAAGGAAACATATTTTCGAAGAATAATGTGACTTTACTAAAAATTTTGTGATCATTTTTATGATATCTTAACAATAAATTAATATTGAGTTCTAAATTTATACATAATATTTATTCTTATTTATTCCTTCCAATTTAATAGCTAGGTTACAATGGACGTACAATATTTTAATAATATTTCATGGTTTTTCTAAACTTTCTATTGCGTGAAACACAATCTATAAAAGAATTAAAATTGTTTAAAAATATATTACATAAAAATCTTGGGATTTAGAATTATAACCACTTAAAATGAATTTCACCCTAAAAATTCATTTAGGTCACCAATTATTTAATATTTTATAATTCATTCATCAAAACCCACATCATAAAAAGGGATTATAAAACTTACCTTGAAAAGGGAAAGTTGGAAACATAAAGGTTACCTGAAGTAACACATAATTATGTTTCCTCATAGGTAAAGTATTAAATGATTCATTTTTAAGGTAAAAATAATCCCCAATAACTAATATATAGTGATAGAGTTCACGGTCAAGATAAGTTTAATGACCACAAAACCATAAACCAAATAGGTCTGAAAATGGTCATTGATATCATCAAAAATGATGATAATAGGATAAAATTTTATTTAAAAATACTTTGAAAAGATATAATTACTTAGTTTCATCTCATAAGTAAAATATAACTCTTTTATTGTGCCTTAATTAATTTCTGCTTCATCTCTTACTCCAAGAAATGAAGCTGAAATTTTAATGCATGAAGAACTAGTGCGTTATAAGATTCATAATGGGATGATAAGTCATTCCTTATATCTCGAGTTATCATTATAGAAAAATGGTTATTACAAGTTATCCAATAAAAATAAATATTCATATGGTGATGTAATACATTAATATCTAAAAAATAGTCTAAAATTAAACTTAAACAATTTCATAAATGGTTACCCATATGAACGATCAAAAATATTATAATCTATAACTTTCAAAATAAGGTCACTAAATTTCCCAAATCAAATTATCATTTATCCCCCAAACAACTTGACATATCTATTAATTGTTACACACCAAACATGTTAATAAAATTATCATTTATTCTCTTGAAACATGATAATAACATGAATTACCATAAAAACTTAGTGAAAATATACATACTTTAAAAAATTAACTATTTCCCCATACCATAAATCCAAAAATTCTCTAAACTCAATCCATGATATCATAAACCACCTTATAATCATATTAATAATTATTTACAAGGTTATAAGTACTATCCCATTTATTTCATCATAATAAAACATATATTTATCTCATTATTATCCAAAAAACATGCACATATTAAGGGTTATCCTTCCCTTAATCACATGTTCTCTATAAATATCACCTTAACACCTAAATCACTTTTCATAGTTACCTTTAACATTCAACATATGCTTTAAAATTTATAAAAAAAACCATAGTGGTCCAATCAATATATGTTTTATTATTCCATAATACCATAAAAGTACTTGTATGACATTATTCTTGAATTCCAATACATAAAAACTCAATAATTCCATTACCTTATTAAATCATTAACCCGACTTCATCATTTTATTTCTTAGGACTTCTTTCATCTCATATGTAAATCGTAGTCTATTAATTATCAGCACTATAACCATTACTCATGAAACTTTGTTTATTACCCTCACAATATTCCCCCTAGTGCTTTTATTTTCATAATTCCCATATATTCCACATTTAAAACATTTAAATATTGATGATGCCTTAGGAATACCATTATCCTAGTACAATGTGTTAACTGAACCTTTCACTTTTACATTGAAATTACTTTATTTGCATCCTTCTTTTCCACACCAAAATCAAATTCCATTTACTTTGAAACATTATCCTTGGTTCCTCTTCCAACATGATTTACATGAGAAAAATTGAACTTTATTTCCTCTGTTGTCACAATGAAACTCCATATTTATCTAATTAGATGGGTCAAGAAACTCACCAAAATTCATATTATTGATCATATTATAATATTAATGATTAGGCATAATAATAAGGTTATTCCTTCTAACACACATTTCATTTGGTTTTTCATGAGGAAGATCATTACATTTTCCACCACATTCACCAATAACATGAATACTCTTGGTTCCATCCATTTTCTTAAACCCAAAAAGCATAGTGTGATAAATAATAATAATAGTGAAAACCACATAATCATGAGAGTTTATGTCTAAATCATGATACCTTATTTTTAACCAATGAATCCTTAGGTTTATCCAAGTTAATTCATGATCATTTTTAAAAAATTAGGATTTTATCCTATACATAGTCATATCCCCATGTTTTTATAAATTTTTTCGAAACCTACTTTCAATGATTGTCTAAACCATACTATAATACCAACTATAACATACCATGTTTTTCATAATCAAATATTACATCTATTTAAATGATTATTAAATACATAAAAATACACTCCACGCCAGAAAAATAAATGTCTGGAGTCTTTTTAGATTAGATATCAAATCTTATCATTTTATAAAGGATCTTCAACATCTCCCACAAAGATCTTCTGACGTGGTACTTCTCTTAAGAATACCCTACCTAAACCTCTATTCATCTCCTGGGGAAGGAAACATAAGAAAGTGTGAGATCATGTACTCAGTATGGGTAAACATAGAAGATATAAATCCATGATCATATGAAATAATTAAATAATAATAATGTTATTTGATCATGAACAGAACTTACAAAGTTCATATCTAACATGTATTAGATCATAAACATGATTCATGGCATAAACATTATCATTTATGAAAACATGGACCATAAGTGTGATAAATGATCATAAATAAATCATTAAACATAATATCATGTCATAAAAGTGTCACACCATCATAAATATATAAAACCATTTCATATGTCAAGTTTAACTACCAATACCTTCAACATAATGGACCAGGACACACATATTTCCCATAGTGGATCAGGATGCACCTATTTTCCATTTTGGATCAAGTATATCAACTTGTTTCCCATTGTTATCTCATGAGATATTAAGCTTTAACGAATTCCTTTGAGGGATATATAAGTCCCAGTAATCTAATAATGAAAACCATAAATATATGTTCCAAATAAACATAAATCATTCATCATATCAATTCTATAAAAAGAAACGGGTTTCATTAACATCATTCCATCATAAAAAAACCAACCATAGAAAGAGTAAAGATTTTATCCTTGAATAATAACCTTAATAAAGCATTATTAACATCAATTAATGTTATCACATATGTAAAATGGGTTTTAAAGATCATTTGAAATAATCTTTAGGAAAATATCCCCTCCATTTTTGAAATCATTATTTATTTGAATCAACTAGGAAATTATAAAAGAAACAATTTTCTTTAAGAAGAAACTTATGAACTTGTAAATTAAGATTAAAGATATTAAGGATTCATGAAAGCAGGAAAATAATCTCATTCCATATAAGTTAAAAAAACATTCCTTTTATATTTTTTTGGGAAAGTCACAAAGTAACTTATTTTTAAAATGATAAAAATAATCCTTTAAAACCATTTAGTAAAATGAAAGACCTGGGTAAAAATTAATTTAAACAATTTTAGAGGAATATTAATATTTTTTTGGAATTTTTTTTAGAATACTTGAACAAGGAGGATTAATATTCCAATATGAAGATTTAAATATAAACAATCTTGAATAATGACGAGATTGTGAAATAAACCCTTACCGCTTGGGTATCATTTGAATCATAAGCCCTATGAAAGAAATAACATAATATATATATTTATATCAAAATAAAATTTATAATATATATCATAAAATTTATTCATGGGCATAATATTCACCACAAAATGGGGACAAGTGGTTAATGAGGTTTATATCCCACAAAAAATAAAGGTGAGACGAGAAACTCTTACGTCAAGTTTGAATTACTTAAAACATGTTAAAAAACCTTGTATAATAGTTTTAGACATGTTAATAATTTATAAAATAATATTATTCATATTTATAATATCTTATGTGATCCTTTCATAACATTTTATCACTTTTTCATTAACAATATTTCATTCTTTTCCATGTTTTGGGAGTTAATTTCCTTGTTTTCTCATTATTTTTTTTTCATGAATGTCCTGGTTACTTTGAATAGAAAATAAATAAATCATATATAGAATGTTATTATTGTTATAAATATCATATTTACACATAAAATATATATTTATAACTATTTTTTAATGTAGAAAATGGAAAATTAATCGCATCATGTAGTGGAAAAGGTAGGTCGTACGCATGCACATGCGATGATATCATTCCCTTATCGAGTGAAATTATAGAAGCGTGAATGATATATTAAATTTAAATAATTGATATAATTTCATATCTATAATATATATCCATTATTTAAATATTTATAACCATCAAAATAAAGTGGTGATGAAAAACAAATTACACCGCAATGTGGAGACGATAAGTCGTACGTACACACTTGCAATGCTTTTGTTTTTCATAGGATGAAAAACATTTGGAATATGGTTATCCCATAATCATAATAAAATCTCAGAATATATATTATAATGGATATATAGCTTTATGATGGAAGAATCACATTAATAGGAACTCTAAGAAGAAATAAATTTGAAAGAGTGGGTAAAGACAATTACCTTCTCTTAAATAATCCTCCTTTGGATCTTCGCTTAGCGACACTAGGGTTGGGATTTTTAGAATACCAGGAACTAAATAACTTGTTTAATGATGTTTTAAAGTGAAATTTTCAGGGTTTTGTAAATATATAATCCTCAAGTTGTTTTTAATGAGTGATGGAAGAGGTTCCCTTTTATAATTGAGGTGAGGGGGGTATTTGAAATTTCTCAAAATATTAAAATATAATAAGGCTATTATAGATCCAAATACTTCCAAATAGACTATAAATGAATAGAGGATGGAATTTTACACCATATATTATCTCATTTTTATTTATTTAAATTTTTTTGTGGTTTTAAATGATTTTATAAAATATTAATTACATAAAATATCATTATTTTCAAATTTGATATTATTCATTACTTTGGCGTTAAGAATATCAAGATATCAATATATAAGGGAAATAATAATTTTAATAGACCAATAATATTTTATATTAATCTATAAAATTAATTTATAACATTAATTAATTAAAATTATATTAATTTTAATATTTTTAATATAATTAATTTTACTTTTCTATTAATTGAATAATTACTTCATCATCGCTGTGTGATTATTTAACGTACTTATTTCTTCACAGAAAATTAAAAATAACTTCATATGACATAGATACATATTTAATATTTATAAATAATATTTATATTCTAATAAATATTATTTATAACACCATACTATAAATATTATACTTATTGAAAACAAGAGTATGACATGTTTGACTTCTAATTAAATAAAACAATATAAGGGTCATAACTACTTATTAATAGAAAAAATGGTCATAAATCTGAAACATGAATGATTATGGAAAACATTTACTCATAATATAAAATTTAGTCCAATTTTTTTTGTAATTAAATGGTTCTTATCATTTTAATTAAAATCATTTTATTGATTTTTCCATTAATTAAATAATTATTTCATCATTTTTATGCAAGCATTTAAGGTAATTATTTCTTACCTGAAAACTAAGAATAAATTACCAAGATGAAGATAAATATTTTAGTTTTTAAACTAATATATATCATCTAACATATGTTATGGATGACCACATATTAAAAATGTTATATTTATTAAAAACAAGAGTACAACATGTTTGAATTTTCATTAACTAAAATACTATAAGGGACTTAATGTCAACTAAGTTTCTCAAAGAGGTCAATAATTTGACCCATAGATGAATTTTTTCAAATATTACTCATCCAATAGAATTAGTGAATTATTTAGGGCCATTTTATAATCCTTATCATATTATATTTACCATTAATTACCCATTTTACCATTTACCATGGTAACAAAAATTACCAAGGTTACTATTCATATTGGAAAAAAATAAGAGTTATATTTAATAAATTTAGAACTTATGATTATAAACATGGAATTAATTATTTAAAATAAAAACTGTAGAATTGGTAGAATTTAATTTAAAATTCAACTGAAAAAAGCATCAAAAAATGATTTTTTTTGGAAAAATTCCAATTTTTAAATATAAAATGTGTTTATACATTATTCAAGTATAAAATACTCTCAAAAGACCATAATTTGGTTATATTAAATAAAAAACAACTAATAAAAATTTAAAACTAATCCGAAACATAATTTGATCATGTAAATACATTAAAAGAAAATACAGTTTTTAATAAAAATCAGTGTTTTCACTATTTCTTGAAAAATAAATTATTTCAGAAAATTATAAAAAAATAATTTCAAGATAATTTTGACATTATGATTTTAAAAATGAAATTAATTTCGTCAAATAAATTTTATAAAAATTATACAAATTAATATTAACTCATAAAAATAAGAAGTACTCATTTATGAAGAAAACATATTTTTGATGAATAAAGTGACTTTACTAAAAATTATGTGTTCATTTTTCTAAGAAATTAAAAATAAATTTATATTGAGTTATATATTTATATTTATTAGTTATTAATATTTATTCTTTCCAATTTAATGACTTGGTTATAATGGATATATAATATTTTAATAATATTTCACAGTTCGTGTAAACTTGCTATTTCCAACAACACAAGCTATAAGAGAAATCAAATTGTTTAAAAATATATTTCATAAAAATACTAGGTTGTTACATTATACTCACCTTAATATTAATTTCTCTATCAAAATTTATCTTGGTCATTTAATTTTTAATATTTTATAATTCATGCATAGATATCCTAATCGTAAAAATGAATAATAAAAATTCTCTTAAAAAGGAAAAGTTGAAAACATAAAGGTTACATTAAGTAATTTATAACTAATTTTCCAAATAAGAAAAAAAATTAAAATATGGATTTGTAAGGGAAAAATAATCCCCATGAACTAATAAAGGGCGGTGGATATGATGGTGAGGATAAGGTTAATGACAACAAAACCATAGACCAAATTGGTTTGAAAAAATCATTGATATCATTCAAAATGATGATTATTAGATAAAATTTCATTTCAAAATCCTTTGAGAAGATACAATTTCTCGATTTCTTCTCATAAATACTATCTCACTCTTTGTTTGTGCCTTGATTGATTTCTACTTCATCTCTTACTCTAATAAATGAAGCTAAAATTGTAATGCCTAATGAACTTGTGGGTCATAAGATCCATAATGGGATGATAGATCCTTTTTTATGTATTTATTTATAATTATAGATAAATGGTTAGAACATTTTATACAATATGCATAAATATTCATATAGTGAAGCAACACATTAATATCTAAAACCTAGTCCAAAATTCAACTTAAAAAATTTCACAAACAGTTACCCATATGAACCAACCAAAAGATTATAATCTAAAAATTTAGAAAGAAGGTCACTAAATTTCCAAAATAAACTAATTACTTTCCCCCCAAAAAAATAAGATGTCACTATTAATAATCACACACCAAACAAGTGAATACCATTATAATGTATTCTCTTGAAACCTGATAATAACTCTAATTACCATAAAACCCTAGTGAAAAAATACATTATTGGAAAAATTAACTCTTTCCTCATACTATAAATTCAAAATCTATATAATATGAATCCATGATTTCATAAACCACATTTTAATCATATTACTAATTAGTTCCAAGTTTATCAAAAATATCCCATTTATTTTATCACAATCAAACATTTATTTATCTCATTATTATCCCAATATCATGAACATATTAAATTTTATTCTTCCCTTAATCATGTGTTCCCAGAAAATATCACCTTACCACCTCAATCAATTTTCATGTTTACCAGTACCATTAAACATATGCATTATATTCTTTATAAAAAAAATACAGTGGACCAATCCTCAGATATTTCATTATTTTATAAAATCATAAAAGTAATTTTACAACACTATTATTGAATTCCAATACATAAAAACTAAATCATGAAACATTATTCTTAAAACACTGACCATGATTCATCATTTTATTCCTTAACACTTCTTTCATCTCATATTTAATTCACAATCTCTTCATCATCAACAATATAACCATTACCCCTAAATCCTTTCAAATTTCCATCATGATATTTCACCCTAGGGCATTTATTTTCATAATGACCATATATTCCACATTTAAAAAATTTGTCTTTTGATGATTCATTAGGAATACAATTATTCTCATCCATTTTTTAAACTAAACCTTTCACTTTTCCTTTGTAATTAATTGCTTTGTGTCCTTCTTTTCCACACCCACATAATCTTCCCGTTCCTTTAAAAAATTATTCTCAATGCCTCTTCCCACATGATTTATATGTGGAAAATTAAACTTTCATTTTACACTATGGTCACCATGAAACTCCACCTTTATCTTATTATATGGTTCAAGAAAATCACCCAAGTTGAGATAATTGATCATATTATAATATTTCTGATTAGGAATAATATCCTTGTTTCTACTTTTGACTCCCATTTCATTTGGTTTATCATGAGGAAGATCATTCAATTGTCTATCACATTAAACATTAACATGAATCTTCCTAGTTCTAGCCACTATATCAAACCAAAAAAGCATATTGTGGGAAATAATAATCATAGTGAAAAACCACATAATTGTGAGAGATGATGTCAAAATCATGACACTTTATTTTTAATCAATGACACGTTCTTTTTAATCAATGAAACATTAGTCTTATCCTTGTGAATTTATGATCATTATCAAAACTTTAGTATTTTATCTTATACATAGTCTTATCCCCAGGATTTTAATAATTTTTTCTAAACATAATATATAAATATTTTCTAAAACCTTCTCTGATACCAACTAAAACAACCCTCTATTTTCATAATAGAATATTACATCTATTTATATAAATTTTCAATACATAAAAAAACACTCCAATAAAGAAAAATAAAGTTTTAAAGTATTTTGAGATTAGATATAAAATATTTTTATTTTATGAAATATCCTCAATATCCCCCAAAAATATCTTCTCACATAGTACTTATCTTAGGCTATCCTACTTAAATATTTCTTCATCACCTAGGTAAGGAAACATAAGAAAGGGTAAGCTCAGATTATGAGTAAGTGTAAACATAGGAGATATAAATCTATGATCATATGAAATAATTATATAATAATAAGGTTATGTTATCATGAACATGACTTAAAAAGTTCATATCCAACCTTTCATATATCTTAAACCTAATTTATGGCGTAAACATTATCATTTTATAAATTATGGATCATAAGAGTGATAAATCAACAAAAATAAATTATGAACCATAAAATCATGTCATAAAAGTGTGGAACCATAATAAATATAGAAAACCATTTCATATGTCAAGGTTAAATACCAAGACCTTCAACATAGTGGACCACGAAACCTATTTCCCAGAGTGGATCAGGACGTACCTATTTCCCATTTTGGATCTAGTACATCGACTTATTTACCATTATTATCTAATTAGATATTAATATTTATCCAATGAATTAGATGGAGATATATGTCCCACCCATCACATAATGAAAACAATACATATGTGTTCCACATGAACATAAATCATTCATCATATCATAACCCATGAAAAGAAATGGGTTCCATAAACATCATTCCATCATAAACACAAACCATCCATAGAAAGAGTAAGGATAATATCCTTGAATCACATCCCCAATAAAGTATATTCAAAGTCATGTAATGCTATCATAAGTGTAAAATAGTTTTTAAAAATTATTTTAAATAACCTTGATGAAAATATGCTCTCTATTTTTGAAATCATTATTTAATTTAATAAGTCTCACAATTAGAAAGGAAATCATTTTATTTAAAAATAACCATGTAAAATTGTAAATGAATCTTCAATACATTAATGAATCATGAAGGTTGGAAAATAATCTCATGGTTTATAAGTTAAAAAACATTCCTTTCATATTTTTTTTGGCAAAGTCACAAAGTACCTTATTTGGTAAATGATAAAAAGATTCCTTTAAAACCATTTAATAAAAAGTCATACATGTGTAAAAATGACTTTAAAATGTTTAGATGAATATTAAAAAACCTTTTTAATTTTTTAAGAACACAAGAATATGGAATAAAAATATTCCCAAGTGGAGATTTAAACATAAACAATCTTAAATAATGATGAGATTTTGAAATAAACCCTTACTGCATGGGTATCATTTGAATCATAATCCCTATGAAAAAAAGAAATTAAGATGAATATGTAAATCCTAATAAAATTCATAATATATATCATAAAATGAATTCATGGGATGAATATTAACCACTCAAAGGTTACATGTAGTGAATAAGGCATATGTCTTACATAAATAAAGGTGAGATGGGAAACCCTTACATTTTGTTTTAATTCCTTCAAATGTGTTGAAAAATCTTGTATAATGGGTTTAAACATATTAATAATGTATACCAGAACCGTATTTATATTTATAACATCTTTTATGATCCTTTTATAATATCTTACCACCTTTTCATTAATAATATTTTGTTATTTTCCTTGTTTCGGGAGTTAATTACCTTGTTTTCTGTTGCTTGTTTTGTCATGAATGTCCCAGTTCTATTTAATAGGATATAGATCCATAATCTCAAGAATTATATTAATATTAGAAATATAATATTTAGTCATTAAAAATAGTTTTATAACCATTATTCAATGTTTTACATGGATAATTAATCACATTGCATCATGGAGATGGTAGGTCGCATGTATGCACGAGCGATGATATCATTCCCTTAAAAAGTGAAATTGTATGGGAGTGAATGATATATTAAATTTAAAAAATTGATATAATAGAATAAATATAATATGTAAACATTATTTTTATATTTATAACCATCCAAGTAAATTATTGATGTAAAACAAGTTACACCACGGTGTGGAGACATAAAGTTGTACATACACATGCATGGTGATTTCATTTTTCATAGGATCAGAAAAGTTATTCAACAAATAATATTTAATTAATTTAATTGTTTTCTTCTTGTTAATAAATAATAATAAAAATATTATTATTAATATATAAATGGTGTTTTATAACATCCTACCCGTCCTCATTATCCTGAAAAGGCGGTACGATATTACCTGGCCTTAAGCGACATCCCTAAGATGCCAAAAGCTAGAAATAAATTCCAAGGGCTTCATGAACATGTGGGGGATGATTTTAACTTCTAAAAAAACAACCAACCATAAATTCCTTAAACAGATGAACCAATACAAGATTCACAATATAATTTAAAGAAAACTCAAATAAAAACCATTTATATCAAAATAAAACTACTAAAAGGTACCACAACCGAAGACTAAAAAACCAAAGTAGACTACGGAAGACTACAAATCCAAAAAAACTCAAATACAACTAAATCTCCAATTATCCAACTTGATCCATGATCCACTCCAAAAAATGAACAATGTATCACTAAGAACCATTAGATAAGTGTGATGATTTATGTTTTTCCTTGTCTCGATAAACAATATCTGAAAAAAACCGTTGTACAAAAGAATGGGAGAGTAGTAAAACAAAGTAGGTTTTCTCCTAATTACTTCCCTAATCACACCACTAGGAAAGAACATGTTATCACATTTATATAAAATAGTTTATATAATAAAATTTATAAATAGTTTATATCAAAATATTAATTAGTTCCCAAACCAAGTAGTTTTCCAACAAAATCCATTTTTCCAAAGAAAGCAAGCAATCAGTGCTTTAAAAACATTTCAAAAATTCCATTTCGGAATAATCCATTCCATTATATATATCCACACATCCAACCATGCATGGAAACTGGACCTCCTTATACTCACGAGTGGCAATTCATCCTTTCACTAATATGTTACTTAGTGAACCACTTTGAGAGGGGTACTTTATGACCATATCCATCCCAACCTTTTTATGGGGGAAACTTCACACCCTTTTCCATCCCAATGCATATGAACACATGCACACAACCATGAAAAACCTCTAACAAACCCATGTGTGCCAAATCCATTTCAATAAAACAACATCTTTTTTTGAAAAACAATCAATAAAAACTTTTTCATAAATACATTATCGTAATAGATTTTAAAAACATCATTTAAAATCAAACCATAAGGCATTTTACAAAAAAATTCCATAATTTCAACAAAAACAAATAACCATCACTAAAGAGGGTTTCTACCATACTTTACTCACCAATTTAACAAAAAGATTTCAAATAAAACAACCAATTTTAATTCAAGACTTCATATTATAAATAGAGGAGTTGAGAGTTAATCCACCTACCTCAGGTTTTATAGAGAAAATGCAGAATGACACTCAAATTCTAATGAAACCGGGTTGAATCTCCAAGAACCCACCTTAGATCTCTTTCCTTAACATTTAAAAGGCCAAATATACTCATATTTTGCATAAAATATATTAAATATATCCAAATATGATGTATATATAAGAAACTGAGAGAGTGGGAGAAGTATATTTAAGGAAACCAATCAAAATTACAAAAAACATTACCTTACCATGGTAGCTAGGCTTAAACTCACCAATAAACACCTCTATATTGGCTCTAAATCAACGGAGATAGGTTATCCTACCTTTAGAGTAAAAAATACCGAGTTAGGACCGTTTAGGAGAAAAAAATGAGGGGCTAAACCTTAATCCTGACCTAGATCCACCTTTTTTGGATCTAGTTTTTAAACCATGCATGGTTAGTCACATGATTCGGAAAACCCTTCACTAACTATGAACCATCTTTTATCTCAAGCAGTAACCTCATATGGTTTCCAAACTATGTGCCAACCATTCCAAACACCACTATCACAAGATTTACAATTTATCCTTGGTGGACGCATGGTTTGGAAAAATCAAGCACTTTACCGCATACCTTCCCCTTATCCCCTATCTCATTGTGAACGGTTTTCTATAGGAGTTTCATGGTTTCCCCAAACTATGCAAAAATCATGCGCCCTTATAAAAGACCCAGAAACTTTCCAAAAAGCTTCCAAACCCTCAAAAATTTGACCCATATATTGTATACACTTAAAAATAATAAAAATGGTCACTTACTTGAAATAGATGGTTCTACATTATCCCCAACATTGGTCTTTTCATCCACAGAAATTATAAATCTATCACTACCATGAAAGAGTTCTATCCATTTATATTTTATTTTCTTCTCTTGTTCCCAAGTCTCTTCTTTAATTTGACCTTGTTGCCACAAAACCCACACTAGACCAATGATTTTTCCACACAATACTTTCTATTGTCTACACACCAATAAAGAATCCCTCTTAGGTTAACTTAATCCCATATGATCACATGGTTATGATTAGACTGATACTTTTTCAAATGAGATATGTGAAACCCATTGTGCACCACACTGAATAGTGGTGGAAATACCAACTGATATGCCACCTCACTAACCCATTCAAGTATCTCAAAAGGTCCTTTGTATCGAGGAGATAACTTTCCATACATTACAAAATGATGATTTTCAAGCCTGGGAGAGATCTCAAAGAACATATGATCACTCACATAAAATGAAAATGACCATAAAAAATGATCAAAAAATGATTTATGATGAATCTGACCCACCTCTATCTCTTTCTTAATCAACTAAATCTTCTTCATTTTCTCTTGAACAAGGATTGGCTGAACCATTGAAGTCTCACCCGTTTACAAACAACAAAGTGGAGAATGAAAAGGATTCCAATAAAATGATTCAAAAGGTGACATATGTATCAATTCTTGATAAATTTTTTATATGAAAACTCCACCAATGGTATGTTCTCTTCCCATGATCCACCAAAATACATTACATAAGCCTATAACATGTCTTCAAATGTTTGTATCATCCGTTCGGATTGCCCGTCTATATGAAGATGATACATTGTAATCATTTTAAATTGATTCCAAAGGTATTTATAAAAGTATTTCCAGAAACATGATGTAAACCTCAGGTCTCTGTTTGAAACTATCAATAGTGGTACACCATGCCTCTTTACCACTTCTCAAATATAGATTTTTGAAAAGTCCTCCACCATATGAGATTCATGAATAAGGATGAAATGTTCTGAATTTTTGAGCCGATCCAATATCACCCATATGGAATCGTGTTTTAGACCTTTCCTAGGATAGCAGTTACAAAATCCATAGATATTTTCTCCCATTTCCAAATAGGTATAGGTAATGGCTAAAATATACCCTCTAGTCCCTAATGCTTTTAGTTAACCTCCTGACAAGTTAAGCATCTTGAAACAAAATCAGACACATTTATTTTCAAACCAAACCACCAAAATGGATATTTCAACACTTTATATAAATATTCTATATTCTTGGATGAACAACCCATCTTTAGTAGTGGTAAGCATGAAGAAGTAGTTCTTGATAATCCATAGATATGAGCATCTGATTTCTGATCCACAAAACTGAAATCTTATCCATCTTCCATCCCTCAATGGTCTACCCACCATTGAGTTTTGAACTTAGAGTCACATATTTTGCATCATAAATCTATTCATATTTAACCATCTCCACCAAATCTGTAAAAAAACCCTAGAAAGAAAACCAGAACTTCACCTCGATCTTCACATTCCTGGTACATGTCGACTAGGACCGACATCAACTACCACTCATCTGAATCTTATTTTTGAAACTGATCATATGAATTTCTAAATAATGCATCCACCACCAAATTTCATTTAATCAATGTATATATCAAACCAAAGTCAAATATTTAAAGATAATCTATCCATCTTCTTTGTCTCAGGTTTAAATACCATTGTGAGAAAATATGTTTCAAGCTCTTGTGATCCATGAACATTGAAAATATTCTCACCAAAGATATAATGACGCCAAGTATTCAATGCATGGACTATGGTAGCTAACTCCAAATAATTTTTTTATGTAGTTCTTCTCATGTAACCTCAATTTTCTTGATCCATTAGAAACAACATGATCTTTCTTAATGAGAACGCATCCAAAACCTGATCTCTAAGTATCATAACACACCACATACCCTTGTTATAATTCTAAAAAAATCATGATTGGTGATAATGTATGTCAAAATTAAAGATCTTGAAAAGACTTATTATATTCATTTTCCCATTATAATGGAAAATTATTCTTTTTCAAAGCTGTCATAGGTGAATCTAGTCATGAAAAATCATGAATAAATCGTCAGTAATAACCAGTTAGACTAAGGAAGCTTCGTATCTCGATGACATTCTATGGTGGTTTCTAAGAGATATCAGCTTCTATCTTTTCGAGATCCATAGAAACACATATTTCAAGAATTATATGGATAGAAAATTTACCTCCTGTATCCAAAAATCACACTTAGATAGTTTGGAATACAACTGATGATCCCTCAGGATTCCCAACACCGTTGCCAAGTGTTGCTCATGCTCAGCCCCTGTCCTTGAATACACCAATATGTCATCCAAAAACACCACCAGAAAAGAATACAGATATCTACGAAATATCGAATTAATCAATTCCATAAATACCAATGTGAAATTATTTAGAACAAAAGGCATTACTATATATTCATAATGAACATATCTGCTTCTTAAAGATGTCTTTGGAATATCACCATTCTGAACCAACAATTAGTGATATCCTATTTAAAAGTCAATATTAAAGAGCTACTAAGCTCCCATCAATTGATTAAAAAAATTATCCATGTGTTAAAGTGGATACATTTTATTTATCATAACATGGTTAGGATTAGGATATTCGACACACAGACTTAATGTTCCAACCATCTTCTTGACAAATAAGAACAATGCTTCCCATAGAGAAATTCTCAGTCAAATGAACCCTTTGCTCTATAGATCTTCTAACTATGCTTAAAACACCATTAATTCTATTGGTTACATTATGTATGATGGAAGGTAAATCGGGATAGTCCTCAGAAGAATATAAATCATAAACTCCACTTCAATCACAGGTGGAAACCCTGAGAAATTTTTAGGAAAAACATCAAGAAGCTAATAAACAACTGCTGGAAAATTGTTACTATTGATATCATCCACCGAACTAAGGTCAAAGCTACCAACTGGCATGATATAATTCCAACTGTTGCTTCCAAAAATCTCATTGAACCTTACTTTTCATTTATGTCTCCTCAAAATAGTTGCTCGACACCATCCTCAATCATAAAAATAACTCTTTATGTATAATATTCGATGTGAGCCTTTAATGTTGTCAAATAATCCATAACGAATATTATATCATAGATATCCATATCAGGCATAGATAAATCCCATAACAAATCAGCTCCATATACAATTATAGAACATTCTCAACATACAAAGGATCAAAATTATCTTTGACCAAGAGGAGTTTAAATTTTCAACACAGAAGGCATCATATCAACCTTTAAACATAGAAAATAAACACCACGAGAAGAAATAAAGGAATAAGATTCACTCATATCAAACAAATCTTTCATAAGGGTACAATTTAGAAGAATCATACCTCACACCATAGATGATGTAGACTGATCATCCAAAATCACCTTATCATCTCCCTATAATTTCTTGCTCGCCACAATTTTTTCTCTATGTACCAACTAATATTGCACTAATTGAGGAGTCATGGTATTCCTAGAATCACCATGGATAGATCTATTATGATGACAAGTGGTATTATGCTTCCCCCATCCCATCGATGCATACAATGCCTACAACACCTGAGAAGTTTCCCGAGCACCAGACCTTAGAGCACTGCAACAATAGTGCTAAATATTTCCTATATGATTGAAATTGTGGTATGATATAGTTTGTTTAATACACTCTTGCTTTATTTATTCAAGAAAACCACATTGGAAATATCCCTCTTTACTCTTGGGTCATAGAAGAAGGTTCATAGAGCCAACCGTATGATTTTGATTCATACTCCGACCTTGGAAATAGGTGTTCGTATTCCACTTTCTCCCAACATTAGAGTTCCCACCATTTCGTATGGGTATCAACATACCTTCTCCTCCCATAGATCTTGAGATGACCCTTTCATATACCATCACACTATTGACTATATATATATAAACCATAATATAGGGTACAAAAATCTTCGATACAATCTTCTGTCTCATCCCTGATTCAAAATGTGAACCTTTAAGGACGCCATAACTACAATTTTCAGTTAAAATTCACTACATTCATGAATTTATCCACATACCCCATGACATAATGATTTTCTTTCTTTAATCTAAATAAGTCCATCAATATTTGAATTCTTAATGTGTGGGGATATAATTGTTTGTTGAATAATTATTCAAAATCCTACCATGATAGTCTTTGTTCCAATTTATCCTGAACAACTAAATACCACTATTGGCATGAAAGATCATCCAGCATACAAGTCACAAATTTGACTTTCAACTCTGATGGTGTGCCTATTAAATCAAAGATTCAATTCATCCTGTTCATCCACACCTCTTCCTTCTCTGGTTCAGAATCACCTCAAAATATGCATTGGCTTTTATTCTAGAATTAAATAGAATGATCCACTTTCCTTCGATTATACCTCCTATTCTCACTTTCAACAACCTGAAATGATTGGAAAATACTCTAAACTAGATATTGGTTCACCTGTGGCTCAGGTGAAACCACATTCTTTGCAGCTTCCTCTAGTAGGTTCCGATGACACCTACCGGGTTCCATTTTCTATAACCAAAACAAATGGCATAAGTTTCACTATCCATCAACTAAAGGATTAATATTTCAAATTATACCACATCATGTTATCACAAAAATGATTTCCAAAATTCAACTTTTACCATGTTCAACCATTTTTGAAAAATTTCAATTTTATTTTGAAAATCTAACCATTTTTAATATACCACAACCATGATCTTTTATTTTCATAATTCCCATATATTCCACATTTAAAACATTTAAATATTGATGATGCCTTAGGAATACTGTACAATGTGTTAACTGAACCTTTCACTTTTCCATTGAAATTACTTTATTTGCATCCTTCTTTTCCACACCAAAATCAAATTCCATTTACTTTGAAACATTATCCTTGGTTCCTCTTCCAACATGATTTACATGAGAATAATTGAACTTTATTTCCTCTGTTGTCACAATGAAACTCCATATTTATCTAATTAGATGGGTCAAGAAACTCACCAAAATTCATATTATTGATCATATTATAATATTACTGATTAGGCATAATAATAAGGTTATTCCTTCTAACACACATTTCATTTGGTTTTTCATGAGGAAGAACATTACATTTTCTACCACATTCACCAATAACATGAATACTCTTGGTTCCATCCATTTTCTTAAACCCAAAAAGCATAGTGTGTTAAATAATAATAATAGTGAAAACCACATAATCATGAGAGTTTATGTCTAAATCATGATACCTTATTTTTAACCAATGAATCCTTAGGTTTATCCAAGTTAATTCATGATCATTTTTAAAAATTTAGGATTTTATCCTATACATAGTCATATCCCCATGTTTTTATAAATTTTTTCGAAACCTACTTTCAATGATTGTCTAAACCATACTCTAATACCAACTATAACATACCATGTTTTTCATAATCAAATATTACATCTATTTAAATGATTATTCAATACATAAAAATACACTCCACGCCAGAAAAATAAATGTCTGGAGTCTTTTTAGATTAGATATAAAATCTTATCATTTTATAAAGGATCTTCAACATCTCCCACAAAGATCTTCTGACGTGGTACTTCTCTTAGGCATACCCTACCTAAACCTCTATTCATCTTCTGGGGAAGGAAACATAAGAAAGTGTGAGATCATGTACTCAGTATGGGTAAACATAGGAGATATAAATCCATGATCATATGAAATAATTAAATAATAATAATGTTATTTGATCATGAACAGAACTTACAAAGTTCATATCTAACATGTATTAGATCATAAACATGATTCATGGCATAAACATTATAATTTATGAAAACATGGACCATAAGTGTGATAAATGATCATAAATAAATCATTAAACATAATATCATGTCATAAAAGTGTCACACCATCATAAATATATAAAACCATTTCATATGTCATGTTTAACTACCAATACCTTCAACATAATGGACCAGGACACACATATTTCCCATAGTGGTTTAGGATGCACCTATTTTCCATTTTGGATCAAGTATATCAACTTGTTTCCCATTGTTATCTCATGAGATATTAAGCTTTAACGAATTCATTTGAGGGATATATAAGTCCCAGTAATCTAATAATGAAAACCATAAATATATGTGCCAAATAAACATAAATCATTCATCATATCAATTCTATAAAAAGAAACGGGTTTCATTAACATCATTCCATCATAAAAAAACCAACCATAGAAAGATTAAATATTTTATCCTTGAATAATAACCCTAATAAAGCATTATTAACATCAATTAATGTTATCACATTTGTAAAATGGGTTTTAAAGATCATTTCAAATAATCTTTAGGAAAATATCCCCTCCATTTTTGAAATCATTATTTATTTGAATCAACCAGGAAATTATAAAGGAAACAATTTTCTTTAAGAAGAAACTTATAAACTTGTAAATTAAGATTAAATATATTAAGGATTCATGAAAGTAGGAAAATACTCTCATTCCATATAAGTTAAAAAAACATTCCTTTTATATTTTTTTGGGAAAGTCACAAAGTAACTTATTTTTAAAATGATAAAAATAATCCTTTAAAACCATTTAGTAAAACGAAAGACATGGGTAAAAATTACTTTAAAAAATTTTAGAGGAATATTAATATTATTTTGGAAATTTTTTTAGAATACTTGAACAAGGAGGATTAATATTCCAATATGAAGATTTAAACATAAACAATCTTGAATAATGACGAGATTGTGAAGTAAATCCTTACCGCTTGGGTATCATTTGAATCATAAGCCCCGTGAAAGAAATAACATAATATATATATTTATATCAAAATAAAATTTATAATATATATCATAAAAGTTATTCATAGGCATAATATTCACCACAAAAAGGGGACAAGTGGTTAATGAGGTGTATATCCCTCAAAAAATAAAGGTGAGATGAGAAACTCTTACGTCAAGTTTGAATTACTTAAAACATGTTAAAAAACCTTGTATAATGGTTTTAGACATGTTAATAATTTATAAAATAATATTATTCATATTTATAATATCTTATGTGATCCTTTTATAACATTTTATCACTTTTTCATTAACAATATTTCATTCCTTTCCATGTTTTGGGAGTTAATTTCCTTGTTTTCTCTTTCATGTTTTGTCATGAATGTCCTGGTTACTTTGAATAGAAAATAAATAAATCATATATAGAATGTTATTATTGTTATAAATATCATATTTAAACAAAAAATATAGATTTATAACTATTTTTTAATTTAGAAAATGGAAAATTAATCGCATCATGTAGTGGAAAAGGTAGGTCGTACGCATGCACATGCGATGATATCATTCCCTTATCGAGTGAAATTATAGAAGCGTGAATGATATATTAAATTTAAATAATTGATATAATTTAATATCTATAATATATATCCATTATTTAAATATTTATAACCATCAAAATAAAGTGGTGATGAAAAACAAATTACACCGCAATGTGGAGACGATAAGTCGTACGTACACATTTGCAATGCTTTTGTTTTTCATAGGATGAAAAACATTTGGAATATGGTTATCCCATAATCATAATAAAAACTCAGAATATATATTATAAGGGATATATAGCTTTATGATGGAAGAATCACATTAATAGGAAGTCTAAGAAGAAATAAATTTGAAAGAGTGGGTAAAGACAATTACCTTCTCTTAAATAATCCTCCTTTGGATCTTCGCTTAGCGACACTAGGGTTGCGTTTTTTAGAATACCAGGAACTAAATAACTTGTTTAATGATGTTGTAAAGTGAAATTTTCAGGGTTTTGTAAATATATAATCCTCAAGTTGTTTTTAATGAGTGATGGAAGAGGTTCCCTTTTATAATTGAGGTGAGGGGGGTATTTGAAATTTCTCAAAATATTAAAATATAATAAGGCTATTATAGATCCAAATACTTCCAAATAGACTATAAATGAATAGAGGATGGAATTTTACACCATATATTATCTCATTTTTATTTATTTTAAATTTTTTGTGGTTTTAAATGATTTTATAAAATATTAATTACATAAAATATCATTATTTTCAAATTTGATACTATTCATTACTTTGACATTAAGAATATCAAGATATCAAGATATAAGGGAAATAATAATTTTAATAGACCAATAATATTTTATATTAATATATAAAATTAATGTATAACATTAATTAATTAAAATTATATTAATTTTAATATTTTTAATATAATTAATTTTACTTTTCTATTAATTGAATAATTACTTCATCATCGCTGTGTGATTATTTAACGTACTTATTTCTTCACAGAAAATTAAAAATAAATTCATATGACATAGATAAATCTTTAATATTTATAAATAATATTTATATTTTAATAAATATTATTTATAACACCATAATATAAATATTATACTTATTGAAAACAAGAGTATGACATGTTTGACTTCTAATTAAATAAAACAATATAAGGGTCATAACTACTTATTAATAGAAAAAATGGTCATAAATCTGAAACATGAATGATTATGGAAAACATTTACTCATAATATAAAATTTAGTCCAATTTTATTTGTAATTAAATGGTTCTTATCATTTTAATTAAAATCATTTTATTGATTTTTCCATTAATTAAATAATTATTTCATCATTTTTATGCAAGCATTTAAGGTAATTATTTCTTACCTGAAAACTAAGAATAAATTACCAAGATGAAGATAAATATTTTAGTTTTTAAACTAATATATATCATCTAACATATGTTATGGATGACCACATATTAAAAATGTTATATTTATTAAAAACAAGAGTACAACATATTTGAATTTTCATTAACTAAAATACTATAAGGGACTTAATGTCAACTAAGTTGCTCAAAGAGGTCAATAATTTGACCCATAGATGATTTTTTTCAAATATTACTCATCCAATAGAATTAGTGAATTATTTAGGGTCATTTTATAATCCTTATCATATTATTTTTACCATTAATTACCTGTTTTACCATTTACCATGGTAACAAAAATTACCAAGGTTACTATTCATATTGGAAAAAAATAAAAGAGTTATATTTAATAAATTTAGAACTTATGATTATAAATATGCAATTAATTATTTAAAATAAAAAATGTATAATTGGTAGAATTTAATTTAAAATTCAACTGAAAAAAGCATCAAAAAATGATTTTTTTTTGGAAAAATTCCAATTTTTAAATATAAAATGTGTTTATACTTTATTCAAGTATAAAATACTCTCAAAAAACCATAATTTGGTTATATTAAATAAAAAACAACTAATAAAAATTTAAAACTAATCCGAAACATAATTTGATCATGTAAATACTTTAAAAGAAAATACAGTTTTTAATAAAAATCAGTGTTTTCACTATTTCTTGAAAAATAAATTATTTCAAAAAATTATCAAAAAATAATTTCGAGATAATTTTGACATTATGATTTTAAAAATGAAATTAATTTTGTCAAATAAATTTTATAAAAATTATACAAATTAATATTAACTCATAAAAATAAAAAATACTCATTTATGAAGAAAACATATTTTTGATGAATAAAGTGACTTTACTAAAAATTATGTGATCATTTTTCTAAGAAATTAAAAATAAATTTATATTGAGTTAGACCTTTATATTTATTAGTTATTAATATTTATTCTTTCCAATTTAATGACTTGGTTATAATGGATATATAATATTTTAATAATATTTCACAGTTCGTCTAAACTTGCTATTTCCAACAACACAAGCTATAAGAGAAATCAAATTGTTTAAAAATATATTTCATAAAAATCCTAGGTTGTTACATTATACTCACCTTAATATTAATTTCTCTATCAAAATTTATCTTGGTCATTTAATTTTTAATATTTTATAATTCATGCATAGATATCCTAATCGTAAAAATGAATAATAAAAATTCCCTTAAAAAGGAAAAGTTGAAAACATAAAGGTTACCATAAGTAATTTATAACTAATTTTACAAATAAGAAAAAAAAATAAAATATGGATTTGTAAGGGAAATTCAATCCCCATGAACTAATAAAGGGCAGTGGATATCATGGTGAGGATAAGGTTAATGACAACAAAACCATAGACCAAATTGGTTTGAAAAAAATCATTGATATCATTCAAAATGATGATTATTAGATAAAATTTCATTTCAAAATCCTTTGAGAAGATACAATTTCTAGATTTCTTCTCATAAATACTATCTCACTCTTTGTTTGTGCCTTGATTGATTTATACTTCATCTCTTACTCTAATAAATGAAGCTAAAATTTTAATGCCTAATGAACTTGTGGGTCATAAGATCCATACTGGGATGATAGGTCCTTTTTTATGTATTTATTTATAATTATAGATAAATGGTTAGAACATTTTATACAATATTCTTAAATATTCATATAGTGAAGCAACACATTAATATCTAAAACCTAGTCCAAAATTCAACTTAAAAAATTTCACAAACAGTTACCCATATGAACCAACCAAAAGATTATAATCTAAAACTTTAGAAAGAAGGTCACTAAATTTCCAAAATAAACTTATTACTTTCCCCCCCAAAAAATAAGATGTCACTATTAATAATCACATACCAAACAAGTGAATACCCTTATCATGTATTCTCTTGAAACATGATAACAACTCTAATTACCATAAAACCCTAGTGAAAAAATACATTATTTGAAAAATTAAATCTTTCCTCATACTATAAATCCAAAAACTATATAATATCAATCCATGATTTCATAAACCACATTTTAATCATATTACTAATTAGTTCCAAGTTTATCAAAAATATCCCATTTATTTTATCACAATCAAACATTTCTTTATCTCATTATTATCCCAACATCATGAACATATTAAATTTTATTCTTCCCTTAATCATGTGTTCCCAGAAAATATCACCTTACCACCTCAATCAATTTTCATGTTTACCAGTACCATTCAACATATGCATTATATTCTTTATAAAAAAAATACAGTGGACCAATCCTCAGATGTTTCATTATTTTATAAAATCATAAAAGTAATTTTACAACACTATTATTGAATTCCAATACATAAAAACTAAATCATGACACATTATTCTTAAAACATTAACCATGATTCATCATTTTATTCCTTAACACTTCTTTCATCTCATATTTAATTCACAATCTCTTCATCATCAGTAATATAACTATTACCCCTAAATCCTTTCAAATTTCCATCATGATATTTCACCCTAGGGCATTGATTTTCATAATGACCATATATTCCACATTTAAAAAATTTGTCTTTTGATGATTCATTAGGAATACAATTATTCTCATCCATTTTTTTAACTAAACCTTTCACTTTTCCTTTGTAATTAATTGCTTTGTGTCCTTCTTTTCCATACCCACATAATCTTCCTGTTCCTTTAAAAAATTATTCTCAATGCCTCTTCCCACATAATTTATATGTGGAAAATTAAACTTTCATTTTACACTATGGTCACCATGAAACTCCACCTTTATCTTATTATATGGTTCAAGAAACTCACCCAAGTTGAGATAATTGATCATATTATAATATTTCTGATTAGGAATAATATCCTTGTTTCTACTTTTGACTCCCATTTCATTTGGTTTATCATGAGGAAGATCATTCAATTGTCTATCACATTAAACATTAACATGAATCTTCCTAGTTCTAGCCACTATATCAAACCAAAAAAGCATATTGTGGGAAATAATAATCATAGTGAAAAACCACATAATTGTGAGAGATGATGTCAAAATCATGACACTTTATTTTTAATCAATGACACATTCTTTTTAATCAATGAAACATTAGTCTTATCCTTGTGAATTTTGGATCATTATCAAAACTTTAGTATTTTATCTTATACATAGTCTTATCCCCAGGATTTTAATAATTTTTTCTAAACATAATATATAAATATTTTCTAAAACCTTCTCTGATACCAACTAAAACAACCCTCTATTTTCATAATAGAATATTACATCTATTTATATAAATTTTCAATATATAAAAAAACACTCCAATAAAGAAAAATAAAGTTTTAAAGTATTTTGAGATTAGATATAAAATATTTTTATTTTATGAAATATCCTCAATATCCCCCAAAAATATCTTCTCACATAGTACTTATCTTAGGCATATCCTACTTAAATATTTCTTCATCACCTAGGTAAGGAAACATAAGAAAGGGTAAGCTCAGATTATCAGTAAGTGTAAACATAGGAGATATAAATCTATGATCATATGAAATAATTATATAATAATAAGGTTATATTATCATGAACATGACTTAAAAAGTTTATATCCAACCTTTCATATATCTTAAACCTGATTTATGGCGTAAACATTATCATTTTATAAAATATGGATCATAAGAGTGATAAATCAACAAAAATAAGTTATGAACCATAAAATCATGTCATAAAAGTGTGGAACCATAATAAATATAGAAAAACATTTCATATGTCAAGGTTAACTACCAAGACCTTCAACATAGTGGACCATGACACCTATTTCCCAGAGTGGATCAGGACGTACCTATTTCTCATTTTGGATCTAGTACATCGACTTATTTACCATTATTATCTAATTAGATATTAATATTTATCCAATGCATTGGATGGAGATATATGTCCCACCCATCACATAATGAAAACAATACATATGTGTTCCACATGAACATAAATCATTCATCATATCATAACCCATGAAAAGAAATGGGTTCCATAAACATCATTCCATCATAAACATAAACCATCCATAGAAAGAGTAAGGATAATATCCTTGAATCACATCCCCAATAAAGTATATTCAAAATCATGTAATGCTATCATAGATGTAAAATAGTTTTTAAAAATTATTTTAAATAACCTTGATGAAAATATGCTCTCTATTTTTGAAATCATTATTTAATTTAATAAGTCTCACAATTAGAAAGGAAATCATTTTATTTAAAAATAACCATGTAAAATTGTAAATGAATCTTCAATAAATTAATGAATCATGAAGGTTGGAAAATAATATCATGGTTTATAAGTTAAAAAACATTCCTTTCATATTTTTTTTGGCAAAGTCACAAAGTACCTTATTTGGTAAATGATAAAAAGATTCCTTTAAAACCATTTACTAAAAAGTCATACATGTGTAAAAATGACTTTAAAATGTTTATATGAATATTAAAAAACCTTTTTAATTTTTTAAGAACACATGAATATGGAATAAAAATATTCCCAAGTGGAGATTTAAACATAAACAATCTTAAATAATGATGAGATTTTGAAATAAACCCTTACCGCATGGGTATCATTTGAATCATAATCCATATGAAAAAAAGAAATTAAGATGAATATGTCAATCCTAATAAAATTCATAATATATATCATAAAATGAATTCATGGGATGAATATGAACCACTCAAAGGTTACATGTAGTGAATAGGGCATATGTCTTACATAAATAAAGGTGAGATGGGAAACCCTTACATTTTGTTTTAATTCCTTCAAATGTGTTGAAAAATCTTGTATAATGGGTTTAAACATGTTAATAATGTATACCAGAACCGTATTTATATTTATAACATCTTTTATGATCCTTTTATAATATCTTACCACCTTTTCATTAATAATATTTTGTTATTTTCCTTGTTTTGGGAGTTAATTGCCTTGTTTTCTGTTGCTTGTTTTGTCATGAATGTCCCAGTTCTATTTAATAGGATATAGATCCACAATCTCAAGAATTATATTAATATTAGAAATATCATATTTAGTCATTAAAAATAGTTTTATAACCATTATTTAATGTTTTACATGGAAAATGAATCACATTTCATCACGGAGATGGTAGGTCGCCTGTATGCACGAGCGATGATATCATTCCCTTAAAAAGTGAAATTATATGGGATTGAATGATATATTAAATTTAAAAAATTGATATAAGAGAATAAATATAATATATATACATTATTTTTATATTTATAACCATCCAAGTAAATTATTGATGTAAAACAAGTTACACCACGGTGTGGAGACATAAAGTTGTACATACACATGCATGGTGATTTCATTTTTCATAGGATAAGAATAGTTATTCAACAAATAATATTTAATTAATTTAATTGTTTTCTGCTTGTTAATAAATAATAATAAAAATATTATTATTAATATATAAATGTTGTTTTATAACATCCTACCCGTCCTCATTATCCTGAAAAGGCGGTACGATATTACTTGGCCTTAAGCGACATCCCTAAGATGCCAAAAGCTAGAAATAAATTCCAAGGGCTTCATAAACATGTGGGGGATGATTTTAACTTCTAAAAAAACAACCAACCATAAACTCCTTAAACAGATGAACCAATACAAGATTCACAATATAATTTAAAGAAAACTCAAAGAAAAACCATTTATATCAAAATAAAACTACAAAACGGTACCACAACGGAAGACTAAAAAACCAAAGTAGACTACAGAAGACTACAAATCCAAAAAAACTCAAATACAACTAAATCTCCAATTTTCCAACTTAATCCATGATCCACTCCAAAAAATGAACAATGTATCACTAAGAACCATTAGATAAGTGTGATGCTTTATGTTTTTCCTTGTCTCGATAAACAATATCTGAAAAAAACCGTTGTACAAAAGAATGGGAGAGTAGTAAAACTAAGTAGGTTTTCTCCTAATTACTTCCCTACTCACACCACTAGGAAAGAAAATGTTATCAAATTTATATAAAATAGTTTATATAATAAAATTTATAAATAGTTTATATCAAAATATTAATTAGTTCCCAAACCAAGTAGTTTTCCAACGAAATACTTTTTTCCAAAGAAAGCAAGCAATCAGTGCTTTAAAAACATTTCAAAAATTCCATTTTGGAATAATCCATTCCATTATATATATCCACACATCCAACCATGCATGGAAACTAGACCTCCTTATACTCACGAGTGGCAATTCATCCTTTCAATAATATGTTACTTAGTGAACCACTTTGAGAGGGGTACTTTATGACCATATCCATCCCAACCTTTTTATGGGGGAAACTTCACACCCTTTTCCATCCCAATGCATATGAACACATGAACACAACCATGAAAAACCTCTAACAAACCCATGTGTGCCAAATCCATTTCAATAAAACAACATCTTTTTTTGAAAAACAATCAATAAAAACTTTTTCATAAATACATTATAGTAACAGATTTTAAAAACATCATTTAAAATCAAACCATAAGGAATTTCACAAAAACAATTCCATAATTTCAACAAAAACAAATAACCATCACTAAAGAGGATTTCTACCATACTTTACTCACCTATTTAACAAAAAGATTTCAAATAAAACAACCAATTTGAATTCAAGACTTCATATTATAAATAGAGGAGTTGATAGTTAAGCCACCTACCTCAAGTTTTATAGAGAAAATGCAGAATGACACTCAAATTCTAATGAAACCGGGTTGAATCTCCAAGAACCCACCTTAGATCTCTTTCCTTAACATTTAAAAGGCCAAATATACTCATATTTTGCATAAAATATCTTAAATATATCCAAATATGATGTATATATAAGAAACTGAGATAGTGGGAGAAGTATATTTAAGGAAACCAATCAAAACTACAAAAAACATTACCTTACCATGGTATCTAGGCATAAACTCACCAATAAACACCTCTATATTGGCTCTAAATCAATGGAGATAGGTTATCCTACCTTTAGAGTAAAAAATACCGAGTTAGGACCATTTAGGAGAAAAAAATGAGGGGTAAAACCTTAATCCTGACCCAGATCCACCTTTTTTGGATCTAGTTTTTAAACCACGCATGGTTAGTCACATGATTCGGAAAACCCTTCACTAACTATGAACCATATTTTATCTCAAGCAGTAACCTCATATGGTTTCCAAGCTACGTGCCAACCATGCCAAACACCACTATCACAAGATTTACAATTTATCCTTGGTGGATGCATGGTTTGGAAAAATCAAGCACTTTACCGCATACCTTCCCCTTATCCCCTATCTCATTGTGCACGGTTTTCTATAGGAGTTTCATGGTTTCCCCAAACTATAAAAAAATCATGCGCCCTTATAAAAGACCCAGAAACTTTCCAAAAAGCTTCCAAACCCTCAAAAATTTAACCCATATATTGTATACACTTAAAAATAATAAAAATGGTCACTTACTTGAAATAGATGGTTCTACATTATCCCCAACATTGGTCTTTTCATCCACGGAAATTATAAATCCATCACTACCATGAAAGAGTTCTATCCATTTATATTTTATTTTCTTCTCTTGTTCCCAAGTCACTTCTTAAATTTGACCTTGTTGCCACAAAACCCACACTAGACCAATTATTTTTCCACACAATACTTTCTATTGTCTAAACACCAATAAAGAATCCATCTTAGGTTTACTTAATCCCATATGATCACATGGTTATGATTAGACTGATACTTTTTCAAATGAGATATGTGAAACACATTGTGCACCACACTGAATAGTGGTGGAAATACCAACTGATATGCCACCTCACTAACCCATTCAAGTATCTCAAAAGGTCCTATGTATCGAGGAGATAAATATCCATACATTACAAAATGATGATTTTCATTCCTGGGAGAGATATCCAAGAACACATGATCACTCACATAAAATGAAAATGACCATAAAAAATGATCAAAAAATGATTTATAATGAATCTGACCCACCTCTATCTGTTTCTTAATCAACTGAATCTTCTTCATTTTCTCTTGAACAAGGATTGGCTGAACGATTGAAGTCTCACCCGTTTACACCCAACAAAGTGGAGAATGAAAAGGATTCCAATAAAATGATTCAAAAGGTGACATATGTATCAATTCTTGATAAATTTTTTATATGAAAACTCCACCAATGGTATGTTCTCTTCCCATGAGCCACCAAAATACATTACATAAGCCTATAACATGTCTTCAAATGTTTGTATCATCCGTTCGGATTGCCCGTCCATATGAGGATGATACATCGTAATCATTTTCAATTGATTCCAAAGGTATTTATAAAAGTATTTCCAAAAACATGATGTAAACCTCAGGTCTCTGTTTGAAACTATCAACAATGGTACACCATGCCTCTTTACCACTTCTCGAATATTGATTTTTGAAAAGTCCTCCACCATATGAGATTCATGAATAAGGATGAAATGTTCTGAATTTTTGAGCCGATCCAATATCACCCATATGGAATCGTGTTTTAGACCTTTCCTAGGATACCTGTTACAAAATCCATAGATATTTTCTCCCATTTAGAAATAGGTATAGGTAATGGCTATAATATACCCTCTAGTCCCTAATGCTTTTAGTTGACCTCCTGACAAGTTAAGCATCTTGAAACAAACTCAGACACATTTATTTTCAAACCAAACCACCAAAATGGAGATTTCAACACTTTATATAAATATTCTATATTCTTGGATGAACAACCCATCTTTAGTAGTGGTAGGCATGAAGAAGTAGTTCTTGACAATCCATAGATATGAGCATCTGATTTCTGATCCACAAAACTGAAATCTTATCCATCTTACATCCCTCAATGGTCTACCCACCATTGAGTTTTGAACTTATAGTCACATATTTTGCATCATAAATCTATTTGTATTTAACCATCTCCACCAAATCTGTAAAAAAACCCTAGAAAGAAAACCAGAACTTCACCTCAATCTTCACATTCCTAGTATATGTCGACTAGGACCGACATCAACTACCACTCATTTGAATCTTATTTTTGAAACTGATCATGTGAATTTCTAAATAATGCATCCACCACCAAATTTCATTTAATCAATGTATATATCAAACCAAAGTCAAATATTTAGAGATAATCTATCCATCTTCTTTGTCTCAGGTTTAAATACCATTGTTAGAAAATATGTTTCAAGCTCTTATGATCCATGAACATTGAAAATATTCTCACCAAAGATATAATGACGCCAAGTATTCAATGCATGGACTATGGTAGCTAACTCCAAATAATTTTTTTGTGTAGTTCTTCTCATGTAACCTCAATTTTCTTGGTCCATAAGAAACAACATGATCTTTCTTAATGAGAACACATCCAAAAACTGATCTCGAAGTATCATAATACACCACATACACTTGTTATAATTCTAAAAAAATCATGATTGGTGATAATGTATGTCAAAATTAAAGATCTTGAAAAGACTTATTATATTCATTTTCCCATTATAATGGAAAATTATTCTTTTTCAAAGCTGTCATAGGTGAACCTAGTCATGAAAAATCATGAATAAATCATCAGTAATAACCAGTTAGACTAAGGAAGCTTTGTATCTCGATGACATTCTATGGTGGTTTCTAAGAGATATCAGCTTCTATCTTTTCCAGATCCATAGAAACACATATTTCAAGAATTATATGGATAGAAAATTTACCTCCTGTATCCAAAAATCACACTTAGATAGTTTGGAATACAACTGATGATCCCTCAGGATTCCCAACACCGTTGCCAAGTGTTGCTCATGCTCAGCCCCTGTCCTTGAATACACCAATATGTCATCAAAAAATACCACCATAAAAGAATACAGATATCTACGAAATATTGAATTAATCAATTCCATAAATACCAATGTGAAATTATTTAGAACAAAAGGCATTACTATATATTCATAATGGCCATATCTGCTTCTGAAAGATGTCTTTGGAATATCACCATTCTGAACCAACAATTAGTGATATCCTATTTAAAAGTCAATATTAAAGAGCTACTAAGCTCCCATCAATTGATTGAAAAAATTATCCATGTGTTAAAGTGGATACATATTATTTATCATAACATGGTTAGGATTAGGATAATTGACACACAGACTTAATGTTCCATCCATCTTCTTGACAAATAAGAACAATGCTTCCCATAGAGAAATTCTCAGTCAAATGAACCTTTTGCTCTATAGATCTTCTAACTGTGCTTAAAACACCATTAATTCTATTGGTTACATTATGTATGATGGAAGGTAAATCAGGATGGTCCTCAGAAGAATATAAATCGTAAACTCCACTTCAATCACAGGTGGAAACCCTGAGAAATTTTTAGGAAAAACATCGAGAAGCTAATAAAAAACTGCTGGAAAATTGTTACTATTGATATCATCCACCGATACTAAGGTCAAAGCTACCAACTGGCATGATATAATTCCAACAGTTGCTTCCAAAAATCTCCTTGAACCTTACTTTTAATTTATGTCTCCTCAAAATAGTTGCTCGACACCATCCTCAATCATAAAAATAACTATTTATGTATAATATTAGATGTGAGACTTTAATGTTTTCAAATAATCCATAACGAATATTATATCATAGATGTCCATATCAAGCATAGATAAATCCCATAACAAATCAGCTCCATATACAATTATAGAACATTCTCAACATACAAAGGATCAAAATTATCTTTGACCAAGAGGAGTTTAAATTTTCAACACAGAAGGCATCATATCAACCTTTAAACATAGAAAATAAACACCATGAGAAGAAATAAAGGAATAAGATTCACTCATATCAAACAAATCTTTCATAAGGGTACAATTCAGAAGAATCATACCTCACACCATAGATGATGTAGACTGATCATCCAAAATCACCTTATCATCTCCCTATAATTTCTTGCTCGCCACAATTTTTTCTCTATTTACCAACTAATATTGCACTAATTGAGGAGTCATGGTATTCATGGAATCACCATGGATAGATCTATTATGATGACAAGTGGTATTCTGCTTCCCCCATCCCATCGATGCATACAATGCCTACAACACCTGAGAAGTTTCCCGAGCACCAGACCTTAGAGCACTGCAACAATAGTGCTAAAGATTTCCTATATGATTGCAATTGTGGCATGATATAGTTTGTTTAATACACTCTTTCATTATTTATTCTAGAAAACCACATTGGAAATATCCCTCTTTACTCTTGGGTCATAGAAGAAGGTTCATAGAGCCAACCGTATGATTTTGATTCATACTCCGACCTTGGAAATAGGTGTTCCTATTCCACTTTCTCCCAACATTAGAGTTCCCACCATTTCCTATGGGTATCAACATACCTTCTCCTCCCATAGATCTTGAGATTCCCCTTTCATATACCATCACACTATTGACTATATATATATAAACCATAATATAGGGCACAAAAATCTTCGATAAAATCATCTGTCTCATCCCTGATTCAAAATGTGAACCTTTAAGGATGCCATAACTACAATTTTAAGTTAAAATTCACTACATTCATGAATTTATCCACATACCCCATGACATAATGATTTTATTTCTTTAATCTAAAGAAGTCCATCAATCTTTGAATTCTTAATGTGTGGGGATATAATTGTTTGTTGAATAATTATTCCAAATCCTACCATGATAGTCTTTGGTCCAATTTATCCAGAACAACTAAATACCACTATTGGCATGAAAGATCATCCAGCATACAAGTCACAAATTTGACTTTCAACTCTGATGGTGTGCCTATTAAATCAAAGATTCAATTCATCCTATTCGGCCACACCTCTTCCTTCTCTGGTTCAGAATCACCTCAAAATATGCATTGGATTTTATTCTAGAATTAAATAGAATGATCCACTTTCCTTTGATCATCCCTCCTATTCTCACTTTTAACAACCTGAAATGATTGGACAATACTCTAAACCAGATATTGGTTCACCTGTGGCTCAGGTGAAACCACATTCTTTGCAGCTTCCTATAGTAGGTTCCGATGACACCTACCAGGTTCCATTTTCTATAACCAAAAAAAATGGCATAAGTTTCACTCTCCATCAACTAAAGGATTAATATTTCAAATTATACCACATCATGTTATCACAAAAATGATTTCCAAAATTCAACTTTTACCATGTTCAACCATTTTTGAAAAATTTCGATTTTATTTTGAAAATCCAACCATTTTTAATATACCACAACCATGATCTTTTATTTTCATAATTCCCATATATTCCACATTTATAACATTTAAATATTGAGGATGCCTTAGGAATACCATTATCCTAGTACAATGTGTTAACTGAACCTTTCACTTTTCCATTGAAATTACTTTATTTGCATCCTTCTTTTCCACACCAAAATCAAATTCCATTTACTTTGAAACATTATCCTTGGTTCCTCTTCCAACATGATTTACATGAGAAAAATTGAACTTTATTTCCTCTGTTGTCACAATGAAACTCCATATTTATCTAATTAGATGGGTCAAGTAACTCACAAAAATTCATATTATTGATCATATTGTAATATTACTGATTAGGCATAATAATAAGGTTATTCCTTCTAACACACATTTCATTTGGGTTTTCAAGAGGAAGATCATTACATTTTCCACCACATTCACCAATAACATGAATACTCTTGGTTCCATCCATTTTCTTAAACCCAAAAAGCATAGTGTGATAAATAATAATAATAGTGAAAACCACATAATCATGGGAGTTTATGTCTAAATCATGATACCTTATTTTTAACCAATGAATCCTTAGGTTTATCCAAGTTAATTCATGATCATTTTTAAAAATTTAGAATTTTATCCTATACATAGTCATATCCCCATGTTTTTATAAATGTTTTCGAAACCTACTTTCAATGATTATCTAAACCATACTATAATACCAACTATAACATACCATGTTTTTCATAATCAAATATTACATATATTTAAATGATTATTCAATACATAAAAATACACTCCACGCCAGAAAAATAAATGTCTGGAGTCTTTTTATATTAGATATAAAATCTTATCATTTTATAAAGGATCTTCAACATCTCCCACAAAGATCTTCTGACGTGGTACTTCTCTTAGGCATACCCTACCTAAACCTCTATTCATCTCCTGGGGAAGGAAACATAAGAAAGTGTGAGATCATGTACTTAGTATGGGTAAACATAGGAGATATAAATCCATGATCATATGAAATAATTAAATAATAATAATGTTATTTGATCATGAACAGAACTTACAAAGTTCATATCTAACATGTATTAGATCATAAACATGATTCATGGCATAAACATTATCATTTATGAAAACATGGACCATAAGTGTGATAAATGATCATAAATAAATCATTAAACATAATATCATGTCATAAAAGTGTCACACCATCATAAATATATAAAACCATTTCATATGTCAAGTTTAACTACCAATACCTTCAACATAATGGACCAGGACACACATATTTCCCATAGTGGATCAGGATGCACCTATTTTCCATTTTGGATCAAGTATATCAACTTGTTTCCCATTGTTATCTCATGAGATATTAAGCTTTAACGAATTCATTTGAGGGATATATAAGCCCCAGTAATCTAATAATGAAAACCATAAATATATGTGCCAAATAAACATAAATCATTCATCATATCAATTCTATAAAAATAAACGGGTTTCATTAACATCATTCCATCATAAAAAAACCAACAATAGAAAGATTAAAGATTTTATCCTTGAATAATAACTCTAATAAAGAATTATTAACATCAATTAATGTTATCACATATGTAAAATGGGTTTTAAAGATCATTAAAAATAATCTTTAGGAAAATATCCCCTCCATTTTTGAAATCATTATTTATTTGAATCAACCAGGAAATTATAAAGGAAACAATTTTCTTTAAGAAGAAACTTATAAACTTGTAAATTAAGATTAAAGATATTAAGGATTCATGAAAGCATGAAAATACTCTCATTCCATATAAGTTAAAAAAACATTCCTTTTATATTTTTTTGGGAAAGTCACAGAGTAACTTATTTTTAAAATGATAAAAATAATCCTTTAAAACCATTTAGTAAAACGAAAGACATGGGTAAAAATTAATTTAAAAAATTTTAGAGGAATATTAATATTTTTTTGGAATTTTTTTAGAATACTTGAACAAGGAGGATAAATATTCCAATATGAAGATTTAAACATAAACAATCTTGAATAATGACGAGATTGTGAAATAAACCCTTACCGCTTGGGTATCATTTGAATCATAAGCCCTGTGAAAGAAATAACATAATATATATATTTATATCAAAATAAAATTTATAATATATATCATAAAATTTATTCATGGTCATAATATTCACCACCAAAAGGGGACAAGTGGTTAATGAGGTGTATATCCCACAAAAAATAAAGGTGAGACGAGAAACTCTTACACCAAGTTTGAATTACTTAAAACATGTTAAAAAACCTTGTATACTGGGTTTAGACATGTTAATAATTTATAAAATAATATTATTCATATTTATAATATCTTATGTGATCCTTTTATAACATTTTATCACTTTTTCATTAACAATATTTCATTCTTTTCCATGTTTTGGGAGTTAATTTCCTTGTTTTCTCTTTCATGTTTTGTCATGAATTTCCTGGTTACTTTGAATAGAAAATAAATAAATCATATATAGAATGTTATTATTGTTATAAATATCATATTTAAACATAAAATATAGATTTATAACTATTTTTCAATGTAGAAAATGGAAAATTAATCGCATCATGTAGTGGAAAAGGTAGGTCGTACGCATGCACATGTGATGATATCATTCCCTTATCGAGTGAAATTATAGAAGCGTGAATGATATATTAAATTTAAATAATTGATATAATTTCATATCTATAATATATATCCATTATTTAAATATTTATAACCATCAAAATAAAGTGGTGATGAAAAACAAATTACACCGCAATGTGGAGATGATAAGTCGTACGTACACACTTACAATGCTTTTGTTTTTCATAGGATGAAAAACATTTGGAATATGGTTATCCCATAATCATAATAAAAACTTAGAATATTTATTATAATGGATATATAGCTTTATGATGGTAGAATCACATTAATAGGAAGTCTAAGAAGAAATAAATTTGAAAGAGTGGGTAAAGACAATTACCTTCTCTTAAATAATCCTCCTTTGGATCTTCACTTAGCGACACTAGGGTTGTGATTTTTAGAATACCAGGAACTAAATAACTTGTTTAATGATGTTGTAAAGTGAAATTTTCAGGGTTTTGTAAATATATAATCCTAAAGTTGTTTTTAATGAGTGATGGAATAGGTTCCCTTTTATAATTGAGGTGAGGGGGGTATTTGAAATTTCTCAAAATATTAAAATATAGTAAGGCTATTATAGATCCAAATACTTCCAAATAGACTATAAATGAATAGAGGATGGAATTTTACACCATATATTATCTCATTTTTATTTATTTAAAATTCCTTGTGGTTTTAAATGATTTTATAAAATATTAATTACATAAAATATCATTATTTTCAAATTTGATACTATTCATTACATTGACATTAAGAATATCAAGATATCAAGATATAAGGGAAATAATAATTTTAATAGACCAATAATATTTTATATTATTCTATAAAATTAATTTATAACATTAATTAATTAAAATTATATTAATTTTAATATTTTTAATATAATTAATTTTACTTTTCTATTAATTGAATAATTAATTCATCATCGCTGTGTGATTATTTAACGTACTTATTTCTTCACAGAAAATTAAAAATAAATTCATATGGCATAGATAAATCTTTAATATTTATAAATAATATTTATATTCTAATAAATATTATTTATAACACCATACTATAAATATTATAATTATTGAAAACAAGAGTATGACATGTTTGACTTCTAATTAAATAAAACAATATAAGGGTCATAACTACTTATTAATAGAAAAAATGGTCATAAATCCGAAACATGAATGATTATGGAAAACATTTACTCATAATATAAAATTTAGTCCAGTTTTTTTTGTAATTAAATGGTTCTTATCATTTTAATTAAAATCATTTTATTGATTTTTCCATTAATTAAATAATTATTTCATCATTTTTATGCAAGCATTTAAGGTAATTATTTCTTACCTAAAAACTAAGAATAAATTACCATGATGAAGATAAATATTTTAGTTTTTAGACTTATATATATCATCTAACATATGTTATGGATGACCACATATTAAAAATTTTATATTTATTAAAAACAAGAGTACAACATGTTTGAATTTTCATTAACTAAAATACTATAAGGGGCTTAATGTCAACTAAGTTGCTCAAAGAGGTCAATAATTTGACACATAGATGATTTTTTTCAAATATTACTCATCCAATAGAATTAGTGAATTATTTAGGGTCATTTTATAATCCTTATCATATTATTTTTACCATTAATTACCCGTTTTACCATTTACCATGGTAACAAAAATTACCAAGGTTACTATTCATATTGGAAAAAAAATAAGAGTTATATTTAATTAATTTTGAACTTATGATTATAAACATGGAATTAATTATTTAAAATAAAAAATGTAGAATTGGAAGAATTTAATTTAAAATTCAACTGAAAAAAGCATCAAAAAATGATTTTTTTTGGAAAAATTCCAATTTTTTAATATAAAATGTGTTTATACTTTATTCAAGTATAAAATACTCTAAAAAAACCATAATTTTGTTATATTAAATAAAAAGAAACTAATAAAAATTTAAAACTAATCCGAAACATAATTTGATCATGTAAATACTTTAAAATAAAATACAATTTTTAATAAAAATCAGTGTTTTCACTATTTGTTGAAAAATAAATTATTTTAGAAAATTATCAAAAAATAATTTCAAGATAATTTTGACATTATGATTTTAAAAATGAAATTAATTTTGTCAAATAAATTTTATAAAAATTATACAAATTAATATTAACTCATAAAAATAAGAAATACTCATTTATGAAGAAAACATATTTTTGATGAATAAAGTGACTTTACTAAAAATTATGTGATCATTTTTCTAAGAAATTAAAAATAAATTTATATTGAGTTAGACCTTTATATTTATTAGTTATTAATATTTATTCTTTCCAATTTAATGACTTGGTTATAATGGATATATAATATTTTAATAATATTTCACAGTTCGTCTAAACTTGCTATTTCCAACAACACAAGCTATAAGAGAAATCAAATTGTTTAAAAATATATTTCATAAAAATCCTAGGTTGTTACATTATACTCACCTTAATATTAATTTCTCTATCAAAATTTATCTTGGTCATTTAATTTTTAATATTTTATAATTCATGCATAGATATCCTAATCGTAAAAATGAATAATAAAAATTCCATTAAAAAGGAAAAGTTGAAAACATAAAGGTTACATTAAGTAATTTATAACTAATTTTCCAAATAAGAAAAAAAAATTAAAATATGGATTTGTAAGGGAAAAATAATCCCCATGAACTAATAAAGGGTGGTGGATATCATGGTGAGGATAAGGTTAATGACAACAAAACCATAGACCAAATTGGTTTGAAAAAAATCATTGATATCATTCAAAATGATGATTATTAGATAAAATTTCATTTCAAAATCCTTTGAGAAGATAAAATTTCTCGATTTCTTCTCATAAATACTATCTCACTCTTTGTTTGTGCCTTGATTGATTTCTACTTCATCTCTTACTCTTATAAATGAAGCTAAAATTGTAATGCCTAATGAACTTGTGGGTCATAAGATCCATAATGGGATGATAGATCCTTTTTTATGTATTTATTTATAATTATAGATAAATGGATAGAACATTTTATACAATATGAATAAATATTCATATAGTGAAGCAACACATTAATATCTAAAACCTAGTCCAAAATTCAACTTAAAAAATTTCACAAACAGTTACCCATATGAACCAACCAAAAGATTATAATCTAAAACTTTAGAAAGAAGGTCACTAAATTTCCAAAATAAACTAATTACTTGCCCCCCAAAAAATAAGATGTCACTATTAATAATCACACACCAAACAAGTGAATACCATTATCATGTATTCTCTTGAAACCTGATAATAACTCTAATTACCATAAAACCCTAGTGAAAAAATACATTATTTGAAAAATTAACTCTTTCCTCATACTATAAATCCAAAAACTATATAATATCAATCCATGATTTCATAAACCACATTTTAATCATATTACTAATTAGTTCCAAGTTTATCAAAAATATCCCATTTATTTTATCACAATCAACCATTTATTTATCTCATTATTATCCCAAGATCATGAACATATTAAATTTTATTCTTCCCTTAATCATGTGTTCCCAGAAAATATCACCTTACCACCTCAATCAATTTTCATGTTTACCAGTACCATTCAACATATGCATTATATTATTTATAAAAAAAATACAGTGGACCAATCCTCAGATGTTTCATTATTTTATAAAATCATAAAAGTAATTTTACAACACTATTATTCAATTCCAATACATAAAAACTAAATCATGACACATTATTCTTAAAACATTAACCATGATTCATCATTTTATTCCTTAACACTTCTTTCATCTCATATTTAATTCACAATCTCTTCATCATCAGCAATATAACCATTACCCCTAAATCCTTTCAAATTTCCATCATGATATTTCACCCTAGGGCATTGATTTTCATAATGACCATATATTCCACATTTAAAAAATTTGTCTTTTGATGATTCATTAGGAATACAATTATTCTCATCCATTTTTTAACTAAACCTTTAACTTTTCCTTTGTAATTAATTGCTTTGTGTCCTTCTTTTCCACACCCACATAATCTTCCTGTTCCTTTAAAAATTTATTCTCATTGCCTCTTCCCACATGATTTATATGTGGAAAATTAAACTTTCATTTTACACTATGGTCACCATGAAACTCCACCTTTATCTTATTATATGGTTCAAGAAACTCACCCAAGTTGAGATAATTGATCATATTATAATATTTCTGATTAGGAATAATATCCTTGTTTCTACTTTTGACTCCCATTTCGTTTGGTTTATCAGGAGGAAGATCATTCAATTGTCTATCACATTAAACATTAACATGAATCTTCCTAGTTCTAGCCACTATATCAAACCAAAAAATCATATTGTGGGAAATAATAATCATAGTGAAAAACCACATAATTGTGAGAGATGATGTCAAAATCATGACACTTTATTTTTAATCAATGACATGTTCTTTTTAATCAATGAAACATTAGTCTTATCCTTGTGAATTTATGATCATTATCAAAACTTTAGTATTTTATCTTATGCATAGTCTTATCCCCAGGATTTTAATAATTTTTTCTAAACATAATATATAAATATTTTCTAAAACCTTCTCTGATACCAACTAAAACAACCCTCTATTTTCATAATAGAATATTACATCTATTTATATAAATTTTCAATACATAAAAAAACACTCCAATAAATAAAAATAAAGTTTTAAAGTATTTTGAGATTAGATATAAAATATTTTTATTTTATGAAATATCCTCAATATCCCCCAAAAATATCTTCTCACATAGTACTTATCTTAGGCTATCCTACTTAAATATTTCTTCATCACCTAGGTAAGGAAACATAAGAAAGGGTAAGCTCAGATTATCAATAAGTGTAAACATAGTAGATATAAATCTATGATCATATGAAATAATTAGATAATAACAAGGTTATGTTATCATGAACATGACTTAAAAAGTTCATATCCAACCTTTCATATATCTTAAACCTAATTTATGGCATAAACATTATCATTTTATAAAATATGGATCATAAGAGTGATAAATCAACAAAAATAAATTATGAACCATAAAATCATGTCATAAAAGTGTAGAACCATAATAAATATAGAAAACCATTTCAAATTTCAAGGTTAACTACCAAGACCTTCAACATAGTGGACCATGAAACCTATTTCCCAGAGTGGATAGGGACGTACCTATTTCCCATTTTGGAACTAGTACATTGACTTATTTACCATTATTATCTAATTAGATATTAATATTTATCCAATTAATTGGATGGAGATATATGTCCCACCCATCACATAATGAAAACAATACATATGTGTTCCACATGAAGATAAATCATTCATCATATCATAACCCATGAAAAGAAATGGGTTCCATAAACATCATTCCATCATAAACATAAACCATCCATAGAAAGAGTAAGGATAATATCCTTGAATCACAGCCCCAATAAAGTATATTCAAAATCATGTAATGCTATCATAGATGTAAAATAGTTTTTAAAAATTATTTTAAATAACCTTGATGAAAATATGCTCTCTATTTTTGAAATCATTATTTAATTTAATAAGTCTCACAATTAGAAAGGAAATCATTTTATTTAAAAATAACCATGTAAAATTGTAAATGAATCTTCAATACATTAATGAATCATGAAGGTTGGAAAATAATCTCATGGTTTATAAGTTAAAAAAAATTCCTTTCATATATTTTTTGGCAAAGTCACAAAGTAACTTATTTGGTAAATGATAAAAAGATTCTTTTAAAACCATTTACTAAAAAGTCATACATGTGTAAAAATGACTTTAAAATGTTTAGATGAATATTAAAAAACCTTTTTAATTTTTTAAGAACACATGAATATGGAATAAAAATATTCCCAAGTGGAGATTTAAACATAAACAATCTTAAATAATGATGAGATTTTGAAATAAACCCTTACCGCATGGGTATCATTTGAATCATAATCCCTATGAAAAAAATAAATTAAGATGAATATGTCAATCCTAATAAAATTCATAATATATATCATAAAATGAATTCATGGGATGAATATTAACCACTCAAAGGTTAGATGTAGTGAATAAGGCATATGTCTTACATAAATAAAGGTGAGATGGGAAACCCTTACATTTTGTTTTAATTCCTTCAAATGTGTTGAAAAATCTTGTATAATGGGTTTAAACATGTTAATAATGTATACCAGAACCGTATTTATATTTATAACATCTTTTATGATCATTTTATAATATCTTACCACCTTTTCATTAATAATATTTTGTTATTTTCCTTGTTTCGGGAGTTAATTGCATTGTTTTCTGTTGCTTGTTTTGTCATGAATGTCCCAGTTCTATTTAATAGGATATAGATCCATAATCTCAAGAATTATATTAATATTAATTATATCATATTTAGTCATTAAAAATAGTTTTATAACCATTATTTAATGTTTTACATGGAAAATGAATCACATTGCATCATGGAGATGGTAGGTCGCATGTATGCACGAGCGATGATATCATTCCCTTAAAAAGTGAAATTGTATGGGTGTGAATGATATATTAAATTTAAAAAATTGATATAATAGAATAAATATAATATATAAACATTATTTTTATATTTATAACCATCCAAGTAAATTATTGATGTAAAAAAAGTTACACCACTGTGTGGAGACATAAAGTTGTACATACACATGCATGGTGATTTCATTTTTCATAGGATAAGAAAAGTTATTCAACAATTAATATTTAATTAATTTAATTGTTTTCTGCTTGTTAATAAATAATAATAAAAATATTATTATTAATATATAAATGGTGTTTTATAACATCCTACCCGTCCTCATTATCCTGAAAAGGCGGTACGATATTACTTGGCCTTAAGCGACATCCCTAAGATGCCAAAAGCTAGAAATAAATTCCAAGGGCTTCATGAACATGTGGGGGATGATTTTAACTTCTAAAAAAACAACCAACCATAAATTCCTTAAACAGATGAACCAATACAAGATTCACAATATAATTTAAAGAAAACTAAAATAAAAACCATTTATATCAAAAAAACTACAAAAAGGTACCACAACAGAAGACTAAAAAACCAAAGTAGACTACGGAAGACTACAAATCCAAGAAAACTCAAATACAACTAAATCTCCAATTATCCAACTTGATCCATGATCCACTCCAAAAAATGAACAATGTATCACTAAGAACCATTAGATAAGTGCGATGCTTTATGTTTTTCCTTGTCTCGATAAACAATATCTGAAAAAAACTGTTGTACAAAAGAATGGGAGAGTAGTAAAACAAAGTAGGTTTTCTCCTAATTACTTCCCTACTCACACCACTAGGAAAGAAAATGTTATCACATTTATATAAAATAGTTTATATAATAAAATTTATAAATAGTTTATATCAAAATATTAATTAGTTCCCAAACCAAGTAGTTTTCCAACAAAATCCATTTTTCCAAAGAAAGCAAGCAATCAGTGCTTTAAAAACATTTCAAAAATTCCATTTTGGAATAATCCATTCCATTATATATATCCACACATCCAACCATGCATGGAAACTGGACCTCCTTATACTCACGAGTGGCAATTCATCATTTCACTAATATGTTACTCAGTGAACCACTTTGAGAGGGGTAATTTATGAGCATATCCATCCCAACCTTTTTATGGGGGAAACTTCACACCCTTTTCCATCCCAATGTATATGAACACATGCACACAACCATGAAAAACCTCTAACAAACCCATGTGTGCCAAATCCATTTCAATAAAACATCTTTTTTTGAAAAAGAATCAATAAAAACTTTTTCATAAATACATTATAGTAACATATTTTAAAAACATCATTTAAAATCAAACCATAAGGCATTTCACAAAAAAATTCCATAATTTCAACAAAAACAAATAACCATCACTAAAGAGGGTTTCTACCATACTTTACTCACCAATTTAACAAAAAGATTTCAAATAAAACAACCAATTTGAATTCAAGACTTCATATTATAAATAGAGGAGTTGAGAGTTAAGCCACCTACCTCAGGTTTTATAGAGAAAATGCAGAATGACACTCAAATTCTAATGAAACCGGGTTGAATCTCTAAGAACCCACCTTAGATCTCTTTCCTTAACATTTAAAAGGCAAAATATAATCATATTTTGCATAAAATATCTTAAATATATCCAAATATGATGTATATATAAGAAACTGAGAGAGTGAGAGAAGTATATTTAAGGAAACCAATCAAAACTACAAAAAAAATTACCTTACCATGGTAGCTAGGCTTAAACTCACCAATAAACACCTCTATATTGGCTCTAAATCAATGGAGATAGGTTATCCTACCTTTAGAGTAAAAAATACCGAGTTAGGGCCGTTTAGGAGAAAAAAATGAGGGGTTAAACCTTAATCCTGACCTAGATCCACCTTTTTTGGATCTAGTTTTTAAACCATGCATGGTTATTCACATGATTCGGAAAACCCTTCACTAACTATGAACCATCTTTTATCTCAAGCAGTAACCTCATATGGTTTCCAAACTATGTGCCAACCATGACAAACACCACTATCATAAGATTTACAATTTATCCTTGGTGGACGCATGGTTTGGAAAAATCAAGCACTTTACCGCATACCTTCCCCTTATCCCCTATCTCATTGTGCACAGTTTTCTATAGGAGTTACATGGTTTCCCCAAACTATGCAAAAATCATGCGCCCTTATAAAAGACCCAAAAACTTTCCAAAAAGCTTCCAAACCCTCAAAAATTTGACCCATATATTGTATACACTTAAAAATAATAAAAATGGTCACTTACTTGAAATAGATGGTTCTACATTATCCCCAACATTGGTCTTTTCATCCACAGAAATTATAAATCTATCACTACCATGAAAGAGTTCTATCCATTTATATTTTATTTTCTTCTCTTGTTCCCAAGTCTCTTCTTTAATTTGACCTTGTTGCCACAAAACCCACACTAGACCAATGATTTTTCCACACAATACTTTCTATTGTCTACACACCAATAAAGAATCCCTCTTAGGTTAAATTAATCCCATATGATCACATGGTTATGATTAGACTGATACTTTTTCAAATGAGATATGTGAAACCCATTGTGCACCACACTGAATAGTGGTGGAAATACCAACTGATATGCCACCTCACTAACCCATTCAAGTATCTCAAAAGGTCCTATGTATCGAGGAGATAACTTTCCATACATTACAAAATGATGATTTTCAAGCCTAGGAGAGATCTCAAAGAACACATGATCACTCACATAAAATGAAAATGACCATAAAAAATGATCAAAAAATGATTTATGATGAATCTGACCCACCTCTATCTGTTTCTTAATCAACTGAATCTTCTTCATTTTCTCTTGAACAAGGATTGGCTAAACCATTGAAGTCTCACCCGTTTACACCCAACAAAGTGGAGAATGAAAAGGATTCCAATAAAATGATTGAAACGGTGACATATGTATCAATTCTTGATAAATTTTTTATATGAAAACTCCACCAATGGTATGTTCTCTTCCCATGAGCCACCAAAATACATTACATAAGCCTATAACATGTCTTCAAATGTTTGTATCATCCATTCGGATTGCCCATCCATATGAGGATGATACATCGTAATCATTTTCAATTGATTCCAAAGGTATTTATAAAAGTATTTCCAAAAACATGATGTAAACCTCAGGTCTCTGTTTGAAACTATCAACAGTGGTACACCATGCCTCTTTACCACTTCTCAAATATAGATTTTTGAAAAGTCCTCCACCATATGAGATTCATGAATATGGATGAAATGTTCTGAATTTTTGAGCCGATCCAATATCACCCATATGGAATCGTGTTTTAGACCTTTCCTAGGATACCTGTTACAAAATCCATAGATATTTTCTCCCATTTCCAAATAGGTATAAGTAATGGCTATAATATACCCTCTAGTCCCTAATGCTTTTAGTTAACCTCCTGACAAGTTAAGCATCTTGAAACAAACTCAGACACATTTATTTTCAAACCAAACCACCAAAATGGAGATTTCAACACTTTATATAAATATTCTATATTCTTGGATGAACAACCCATCTTTAGTAGTGTTAAGCATGAAGAAGTAGTTCTTGACAATCCATAGATATGAGCATCTGATTTCTGATCCACAAAACTGAAATCTTATCCATCTTCCATACCTCAATGGTCTACCCACCATTGAGTTTTGAACTTATAGTCACATATTTTGCATCATAAATCTATTCGTATTTAACCATCTCCACCAAATCTGTAAAAAAACCCTAGAAAGAAAACCAGAACTTCACCTCAATCTTCACATTCCTAGTACATGTCGACTAGGACCGACATCAACTACCACTCATTTGAATCTTATTTTTGAAACTGATCATGTGAATTTCTAAATAATGCATCCACCACCAAATTTCATTTAATCAATGTATATATCAAACCAAAGTCAAATATTTAGAGATAATCTATCCATATTCTTTGTCTCAGGTTTAAATACCATTGTTAGAAAATATGTTTCAAGCTCTTGTGATCCATGAACATTGAAAATATTCTCACCAAAGATATAATGACGCCAAGTATTCAATGCATGGACTATGGTAGCTAACTCCAAATAATTTTTTTGTGTAGTTCTTCTCATGTAACCTCAATTTTCTTGGTCCATAAGAAACAACATGATCTTTCTTAATGAGAACACATCCAAAACCTGATCTCGAAGTATCATAATACACCACATACACTTGTTATAATGCTAAAAAAATCATGATTGGTGATAATGTATATCAAAATTAAAGATCTTGAAAAGACTTATTATATTCATTTTCCCATTATAATGGAAAATTATTCTTTTTCAAAGCTGTCATAGGTGAATCTAGTCATGAAAAATCATGAATAAATCGTCAGTAATAACCAGTTAGACTAAGGAAGCTTCGTATCTCGATGACATTCTATAGTGGTTTCTAAGAGATATCAGCTTATATCTTTTCCAGATCCATAGAAACACATATTTCAAGAATTATATGGAATGAAAATTTACCTCCTGTATCCAAAAATCACACTTAGATAGTTTGGAATACAACTGATGATCCCTCAGGATTCCCAACACCGTTGCCAAGTGTTGCTCATGCTCAGCCCCTGTCCTTGAATACACCAATATGTCATCAAAAAACACCACCATAAAAGAATACAGATATCTACAAAATATCGAATTAATCAATTCCATAAATACCAATGTGAAATTATTTAGAACAAAAGGCATTACTATATATTCATAATGGCCATATCTGCTTCTGAAAGATGTCTTTGGAATATCACTATTCTGAACCAACAATTAGTGATATCCTATTTAAAAGTCAACATTAAAGAGCTACTAAGCTCCCATCAATTGATTGAAAAAATTATCCATGTGTTAAATTGGATACATATTATTTATCATAACATGGTTAGGATTAGGATAATCGACACACAGACTTAATGTTCCATCCATCTTCTTGACAAATAAGAACAATGCTTCCCATAGAGAAATTCTTAGTCAAATGAACCCTTTGCTCTATAGATCTTCTAACTGTGCTTAAAACACCATTAATTCTGTTGGTTACATTATGTATGATGGAAGGTAAATCGGGATGGTCCCCAGAAGAATATAAATCATAAACTCCACTTCAATCACAGGTGGAAACCCTGATAAATTTTTAGGAAAAACATCAAGAAGCTAATAAACAACTGCTGGAAAATTGTTACTATTGATATCATCCACCGATACTAAGGTCAAAGATACCAACTGGCATGATATAATTCCAAATGTTTCTTACAAAAATCTCCTTGAACCTTACTTTTCATTTATGTCTCCTCAAAATAGTTGCTCGACACCATCCTCAATCATAAAAATAACTCTTTATGTATAATATTCGATGTGAGCCTTTAATGTTGTCAAATAATCCATAACGAATATTATATCGTAGATATCCATATCAAGTATAGATAAATCCCATAACAAATCAGCTCCATATACAATTATAGAACATTCTGAACATAAAAAGGATCAAAATTATCTTTGACCAAGAGGAGTTTAAATTTTCAACACAGAAGGCATCATATCAACCTTTAAACATAGAAAATAAACACCACAAGAAGAAATAAAGGAATAAGATTCACTCATGTCAAACAAATCTTTCATAAGGGTACAATTCAGAAGAATCATACCTCACACCATAGATGATGTAGACTGATCATCCAAAATCACCTTATCATCTCCCTATAATTTCTTGCTCGCCACAATTTTTTCTCTATGTACCAACTAATATTGCACTAATTGAGGAGTCATGGTATTCATGGAATCACCATGGATAGATCTATTACTATGACAAGTGGTATTATGCTTCCCCCATCCCATCGATTCAAACAATGCCTACAACACCTGAGAAGTTTCTCGAGCACCAGACCTTAGAGCACTGCAACAATAGTGCTAAAGATTTTCTATATGATTGCAATTGTGGCATGATATAGTTTGTTTAATACACTCTTGCTTTATTTATTCAAGAAAACCACATTGGAAATATCCCTCTTTACTCTTGGGTCATAGAAGAAGGTTCATAGAGCCAACCGTATGATTTTGATTCATACTCCGACCTTGGAAATAGGTGTTTGTATTCCACTTTCTCCCAACATCAGAGTTCCCACCATTTCCTATGGGTATCAACATACCTTCTCCTCCCATAGATCTTGAGATGACCCTTTCATATACCATCACACTATTGACTATATATATATAAACCATAATATAGGGTACAAAAAATCTTCGATAAAATCTTATGTCTCATCCCTGATTCAAAATGTGAACCTTTAAGGACGCCATAACTACAATTTTCAGTTAAAATTCACTACATTCATGAATTTATCCACATACCCCATGACATAATGATTTTATTTCTTTAATATAAAGAAGTCCATCAATCTTTGAATTCTTAATGTGTGGGGATATAATTGTTTGTTGAATAATTATTCAAAATCCTACCATGATAGTCTTTGGTCCAATTTATCCTGAACAACTAAATACCACTATTGGCATGAAAGATCATCCAGCATACACGTCAAAAATTTGACTTTCAACTCTGATGGTGTGCCTATTAAATCAAAGATTCAATTCATCATGTTCATCCACACCTCTTCCTTCTCTGGTTCAGAATCACCTCAAAATATGCATTGGCTTTTATTCTATAATTAAATAGAATGATCCAATTTCCTTTGATCATCCCTCCTATTCTCACTTTCAACAACCTGAAATGATTGGAAAATAATCTAAACTAGATATTGGTTCACCTGTGGCTCATGTGAAACCACATTCTTTGCAGCTTCCTCTAGTAGGTTCCGATGACACCTACCGGGTTCCATTTTCTATAACCAAAACAAATGGCATAAGTTTCACTCTCCATCGACTAAAAGATTAATATTTCAAATTATACCACATCATGTTATCACAAAAATGATTTCCAAAATTCAACTTTTACCATGTTCAACCATTTTTGAAAAATTTCAATTTTATTTTGAAAATCCAACCATTTTTAATATACCACAACCATGATCTTTTATTTTCATAATTCCCATATATTCCACATTTAAAACATTTAAATATTGATGATACCTTAGGAATACCATTATACTAGTACAATGTGTTAACTGAACCTTTCACTTTTCCATTGAAATTACTTTATTTGCATCCTTCTTTTCCACACCAAAATCAAATTCCATTTACTTTGAAACATTATCCTTGGTTCCTCTTCCAACATGATTTACATGAGAATAATTGAACTTTATTTCCTCTGTTGTCACAATGAAACTCCATATTTATCTAATTATATGGGTCAAGAAACTCACCAAAATTCATATTATTGATCATATTATAATATTACTGATTAGGCATAATAATAAGTTTATTCCTTCTAACACACATTTCGTTTGGTTTTTCATGAGGAAGATCATTACATTTTCCACCACATTAACCAATAACATGAATACTCTTGGTTCCATCCATTTTCTTAAACCCAAAAAGCATAGTGTGTTAAATAATAATAATAGTGAAAACCACATAATCATGAGAGTTTATCTCTAAATCATGATACCTTATTTTTAACCAATGAATCCTGAGGTTTATCCAAGTTAATTCATGATCATTTTTAAAAATTTAGGATTTTATCCTATACATAGTCATATCCCCATGTTTTTATAATTTTTTCGAAACCTACTTTTAATGATTGTCTAAACCATACTCTAATACCAACTATATCATACCATGTTTTTCATAATCAAATATTACATCTATTTAAATGATTATTCAATACATAAAAATACACTCCACGCCAGAAAAATAAATGTCTGGAGTCTTTTTAGATTAGATATAAAATCTTATCATTTTATAAAGGATCTTCAACATCTCCCACAAAGATCTTCTGACGTGGTACTTCTCTTAGGCATACCCTACCTAAACCTCTATTCATCTCCTGGGGAAGGAAACATAAGAAAGTATGAGATCATGTACTCAGTATGGGTAAACATAGGAGATATAAATCCATGATCATATGAAATAATTAAATAATAATAATGTTATTTGATCATGAACAGAACTTACAAAGTTCATATCTAACATGTATTAGATCATAAACATGATTCATGGCATAAACATTATCATTTATGAAAACATGGACCATAAGTGTGATAAATGATCATAAATAAATCATTAAACATAATATCATGTCATAAAAGTGTCACACCATCATAAATATATAAAACCATTTTATATGTCAAGTTTAACTACCAATACCTTCAACATAATGGGCCAGGACACACATATTTCCCATAGTGGATCAGGATGCACATATTTTCCATTTTGGATCAAGTATATCAACTTGTTTCCCATTGTTATCTCATGAGATATTAAGCTTTAACGAATTCATTTGAGGGATATATAAGTCCCAGTAATCTAATAATGAAAACCATAAATATATGTGCCAAATAAACATAAATCATTCATCATATCAATTCTATAAAAAGAAACGGGTTTCATTAACATCATTCCATCATAAAAAAACCAACCATAGAAAGATTAAAGATTTTATCCTTGAATAATAACCCTAATAAAGCATTATTAACATCAATTAATGTTATCACATAGGTAAAATGGGTTTTAAAGATCATTTCAAATAATCTTTAGGAAAATATCCCCTCCATTTTTGAAATCATTATTTATTTGAATCAACCAGAAAATTATAAAGGAAACAATTTTCATTAAGAAGAAACTTATAAACTTGTAAATTAAGATTAAATATATTAAGGATTCATGAAAGTAGGAAAATAATCTCATTCCATATAAGTTAAAAAAACATTCCTTTTATATTTTTTTGGGAAAGTCACAAAGTAACTTATTTTTAAAATGATAAAAATAATCCTTTAAAACCATTTAGTAAAACGAAAGACATGGGTAAAAATTAATTTAAAAAATTTTAGAGGAATATTAATATTTTTTTGGAAATTTTTTTTAGAATACTTGAACAAGGAGTATTAATATTCCAATATGAAGATTTAAACATAAACAATCTTGAATAATGACGAGATTTTGAAATAAATCCTTACCGATTGGGTATCATTTGAATCATAAGCCCCGTGAAAGAAATAACATAATATATATATTTATATCAAAATAAAATTTATAATATATATCATAAAAGTTATTCATAGGCATAATATTCACCACAAAAAGGGGACAAGTGGTTAATGAGGTGTATATCCCACAAAAAATAAAGGTGAGACGAGAAACTCTTACGTCAAGTTTGAATTACTTAAAACATGTTAAAGAACCTTGTATAATGGTTTTAGACATGTTAATAATTTATAAAATAATATTATTCATATTTATAATATCTTATGTGATCCTTTTATAACATTTTATCACTTTTTCATTAACAATATTTCATTCCTTTCCATGTTTTGGGAGTTAATTTCCTTGTTTTCTCTTTCATGTTTTGTCATGAATGTCCTGGTTACTTTGAATAGAAAATAAATAAATCATATATAGAATGTTATTATTGTTATAAATATCATATTTAAACATAAAATATAGATTTATAACTATTTTTTAATGTAGAAAATGGAAAATTAATCGCATCATGTAGTGGAAAAGGTAGGTCGTACGCATGCACATGCGATGATATCATTCCCTTATCGAGTGAAATTAAAGAAGCGTGAATGATATATTGAATTTAAATAATTGATATAATTTCATATCTATAATATATATCCATTATTTAAATATTTATAACCATCAAAATAAAGTGGTGATGAAAAACAAATTACACCGCAATGCGGAGACGATAAGTCGTACGTACACATTTGCAATGCTTTTGTTTTTCATAGGATGAAAAACATTTGGAATATGGTTATCCCATAATCATAATAAAAACTCAGAATATATATTATAATGGATATATAGCTTTATGATGGAAGAATCACATTAATAGGAAGTCTAAGAAGAAATAAATTTGAAAGAGTGGGTAAAGACAATTACCTTCTCTTAAATAATCCTCCTTTGGATCTTCGCTTAGCGACACTAGGGTTGGGATTTTTAGAATACCAGGAACTAAAAAATTATACTTATTAGATCATAAACATGATTCATGGCATAAATTCATATGACATAGATAAATCTTTAATATTTATAAATAATATTAATATTCTAATAAATATTATTTATAACACCATACTATAAATATTATACTTATTGAAAACAAGAGTATGACATGTTTGACTTCTAATTAAATAAAACAATATAAGGGTCATAACTACTTATTAATAGAAAAAATGGTCATAAATCCGAAACATGAATGATTATGGAAAAAATTTACTCATAATATAAAATTTAGTCCAATTTTATTTGTAATTAAATGGTTCTTATCATTTTAATTAAAATCATTTTATTGATTTTTCCATTAATTAAATAATTATTTCATCATTTTTATGCAAGCATTTAAGGTAATTATTTCTTACCTGAAAACTAAGAATAAATTACCAAGATGAAGATAAATATTTTAGTTTTTAAACTAATATATATCATCTAACATATGTTATGGATGACCACATATTAAAAATGTTATATTTATTAAAAACAAGAGTACAACATGTTTGAATTTTCATTTACTAAAATACTATAAGGGACTTAATGTCAACTAAGTTGCTCAAAGAGGTCAATAATTTGACCCATAGATGATTTTTTTTCAAATATTACTCATCCGATAGAATTAGTGAATTATTTAGGGTCATTTTATAATCCTTATCATATTATTTTTACCATTAATTACCCGTTTTACCATTTACCATAGTAACAAAAATTACCAAGGTTACTATTCATATTGGAAAAAAATAAAAGAGTTATATTTAATAAATTTAGAACTTATGATTATAAATATGGAATTAATTATTTAAAATAAAAAATGTATAATTGGTAGAATTTAATTTAAAATTCAACTGAAAATAGCATCAAAAAATGATTTTTTTGGAAAAATTCCAATTTTTAAATATAAAATGTGTTTATACTTTATTCAAGTATAAAATACTCTCAAAAAACCATAATTTGGTTATATTAAATAAAAAACAACTAATAAAAATTTAAAACTAATCCGAAACATAATTTGATCATGTAAATACTTTAAAAGAAAATACAGTTTTTAATAAAAATCAGTGTTTTCACTATTTCTTGAAAAATAAATTATTTCAGAAAATTATCAAAAAATAATTTCAAGATAATTTTGACATTATTATTTTAAAAATGAAATTAATTTTGTCAAATAAATTTTATTAAAATTATACAAATTAATATTAACTCATAAAAATAAGAAATACTCATTTATGAAGAAAACATATTTTTGATGAATAAAGTGACTTTACTAAAAATTATGTGATCATTTTTCTAAGAAATTAAAAATAAATTTATATTGAGTTAGACCTTTATATTTATTAGTTATTAATATTTATTATTTCCTATTTAATGACTTGGTTATAATGGATATATAATATTTTAATAATATTTCACAGTTCGTCTAAACTTGCTTTTTCCAACAACACAAGCTATAAGAGAAATCAAATTGTTTAAAAATATAATTCATAAAAATCCTAGGTTTTTACATTATACTCACCTTAATATTAATTTCTCTATCAAAATTTATCTTGGTCATTTAATTTTTAATATTTTATAATTCATGCATAGATATCCTAATCGTAAAAATGAATAATAAAAATTCCATTAAAAAGGAGAAGTTGAAAACATAAAGGTTACCTTAAGTAATTTATAACTAATTTTACAAATAAGAAAAAAAAATTAAAATATGGATTTTTAAGGGAAAAATAATCCCCATGAACTAATAAAGGGCGGTGGATATCATGGTGAGGATAAGGTTAATGACAACAAAACCATAGACCAAATTGGTTTGAAAAAAATCATTGATATCATTCAAAATGATGATTATTAGATAAAATTTCATTTCAAAATCCTTTGAGAAGATACAATTTCTCGATTTCTTCTCATAAATACTATCTCACTCTTTGTTTGTGCCTTGATTGATTTCTACTTCATCTCTTACTCTAATAAATGAAGCTAAAATTTTAATACCTAATGAACTTGTGGGTCATAAGATCCATACTGGGATGATAGGTCCTTTTTTATGTATTTATTTATAATTATAGATAAATGGTTATAACATTTTATACAATATGCATAAATATTCATATAGTGAAGCAACACATTAATATCTAAAACCGAGTCCAAAATTCAACTTAAAAAATTTCACAAACAGTTACCCATATGAACCAACCAAAAGATTATAATCTAAAACTTTAGAAATAAGGTCAATAAATTTCCAAAATAAACTTATTACTTGCCCCCCCAAAAAATAAGATGTCACTATTAATAATCACATACCAAACAAGTGAATACCATTATCATGTATTCTCTTGAAACCAGATAATAACTCTAATTACCATAAAACCCTAGTGAAAAAATACATTAATTGAAAAATTAACTATTTCCTCATACTATAAATCCAAAAACTATATAATATCAATCCATGATTTCATAAACCACATTTTAATCATATTACTAATTAGTTCCAAGTTTATCAAAAATATCCCATTTATTTTATCACAATCAAACATTTCTTTATCTCATTATTATCCCAACATCATGAACATATTAAATTTTATTCTTCCCTTAATCATGTGTTCCCAGAAAATATCACCTTACCACCTCAATCAATTTTCATGTTTACCAGTACCATTCAACATATGCATTATATTCTTTATAAAAAAATACAGTGGAACAATCCTCAGATGTTTCATTATTTTATAAAATCAAAAAAGTAATTTTACAACACTATTATTGAATTCCAATACATAAAAACTAAGTCATGACACATTATTCTTAAAACATTAACCATGATTCATCATTTTATTCCTTAACACTTCTTTCATCTCATATTTAATTCACAATCTCTTCATCATCAGTAATATAACCATTACCCCTAAATCCTTTCAAATTTCCATCATGATATTTCACCCTAGGGCATTGATTTTCATAATGACCATATATTCCACATTTAAAAAATTTGTCTTTTGATGATTCATTAGGAATACAATTATTCTCATCCATTTTTTTAACTAAACCTTTCACTTTTCCTTTGTAATTAATTGCTTTGTGTCCTTCTTTTCCATACCCACATAATCTTCCTGTTCCTTTAAAAAATTATTCTCAATGCCTCTTCCCACATGATTTATATGTGGAAAATTAAACTTTCATTTTACACTATGGTCACCATGAAACTCCACCTTTATCTTATTATATGGTTCAAGAAACTCACCCAAGTTGAGATAATTGATCATATTATAATATTTATGATTAGGAATAATATCCTTTTTTCTACTTTTGACTCCCATTTCATTTGGTTTATCATGAGGAAGATCATTCAATTGTCTATCACATTAAACATTAACATGAATCTTCCTAGTTCTAGCCACTATATCAAACCAAAAAAGCATATTGTGGGAAATAATAATCATAGTGAAAAACCACATAATTGTGAGAGATGATGTCAAAATCATGAAACTTTACTTTTAATCAATGACACGTTCTTTTTAATCAATGAAACATTAGTCTTATCCTTGTGAATTTATGATCATTATCAAAACTTTAGTATTTTATCTTATACATAGTCTTATCCCCAGGATTTTAATAATTTTTTCTTAACATAATGTATAAATATTTTCTAAAACCTTCTCTGATACCAACTAAAACAACCCTCTATTTTCATAATAGAATATTACATCTATTTATATAAATTTTCAATACATAAAAAAACACTCCAATAAAGAAAAATAAAGTTTTAAAGTATTTTGAGATTAGATATAAAATATTTTTATTTTATGAAATATCCTCAATATCCCCCAAAAATATCTTCTCACATAGTACTTATCTTAGGCATATCCTACTTAAATATTTCTTCATCACCTAGGTAAGGAAACATAAGAAAGGGTAAGCTCAGATTATCAGTAAGTGTAAACATTGGAGATATAAATCTATGATCATATGAAAGAATTAGATAATAATAAGGTTATGTTATCATGAACATGACTTAAAAAGTTAATATCCAACCTTTCATATATCTTAAACCTGATTTATGGCGTAAACATTATCATTTTATAAAATATGGATCATAAGAGTGATAAATCAACAAAAATAAATTATGAACCATAAAATCATGTCATAAAAGTGTGGAACCATAATAAATATAGAAAAACATTTCATATGTCAAGGTTAACTACCAAGACCTTCAACATAGTGGACCATGACACCTATTTCCCAGAGTGGATCAGGACGTACCTATTTCTCATTTTGGATCTAGTACATCGACTTATTTACCATTATTATCTAATTAGATATTAATATTTATCCAATGCATTGGATGGAGATATATGTCCCACCCATCACATAATGAAAACAATACATATGTGTTCCACATGAGCATAAATCATTCATCATATCATAACCCATGAAAAGAAATGGGTTCCATAAACATCATTCCATCATAAACATAAACCATCCATAGAAAGAGTAAGGATAATATCCTTGAATCACATCCCCAATAAAGTATATTCAAAATCATGTAATGCTATCATAGATGTAAAATAGTTTTTAAAAATTATTTTAAATAACCTTGATGAAAATATGCTCTCTATTTTTGAAATCATTATTTAATTTAATAAGTCTCACAATTAGAAAGGAAATCATTTTATTTAAAAATAACCATGTAAAATTGTAAAAGAATCTTCAATACATTAATGAATCATGAAGGTTGGAAAATAATCTCATGGTTTATAAGTTAAAAAACATTCCTTTCATATTTTTTTTGGCAAAGTCACAAAGTACCTTATTTGGTAAATGATAAAAAGATTCCTTTAAAACCATTTACTAAAAAGTCATACATGTGTAAAAATGACTTTAAAATGTTTAGATGAATATTAAAAAACCTTTTTAATTTTTTAAGAACACATGAATATGGAATAAAAATATTCCCAATTGGAGATTTAAACATAAACAATCTTAAATAATGATGAGATTTTGAAATAAACCCTTACCGCATGGGTATCATTTGAATCATAATCCATATGAAAAAAAGAAATTAAGATGAATATGTCAATCCTAATAAAATTCATAATATATATCATAAAATTAATTCATGGGATGAATATGAACCACTCAAAGGTTACATGTAGTGAATAAGGAATATGTCTTACATAAATAAAGGTGAGATGGGAAACCCTTACATTTTGTTTTAATTCCTTCAAATGTGTTGAAAAATCTTGTATAATGGGTTTAAACATGTTAATAATGTATAACAGAACCGTATTTATATTTATAACATCTTTTATGATCCTTTTATAATATCTCACCACCTTTTCATTAATAATATTTTGTTATTTTCCTTGTTTTGGGAGTTAATTGCCTTGTTTTCTGTTGCTTGTTTTGTCATGAATGTCCCAGTTTATTTAATAGGATATAGATCCACAATCTCAAAAATTATATTAATATTATAAATATCATATTTAGTCATTAAAAATAGTTTTATAACCATTATTTAATGTTTTACATGGAAAATGAATCACATTGCATCATGGAGATGGTAGGTCGGATGTATGCATGAGCGATGATATCATTCCCTTAAAAAGTGAAATTGTATGGGAGTGAATGATATATTAAATTTAAAAAATTGATATAATAGAATAAATATAATATATATACATTATTTTTATATTTATAACCATCCAAGTAAATTATTGATGTAAAACAAGTTACACCACGGTGTGGAGACATAAAGTTGTACATACACATGCATGGTGATTTCATTTTTCATAGGATAAGAAAAGTTATTCAACAAATAATATTTAATTAATTTAATTGTTTTCTGCTTGTTAATAAATAATAATAAAAATATTATTATTAATATATAAATGTTGTTTTATAACATCCTACCCGTCCTCATTATCCTGAAAAGGCGGTACGATATTACTTGGCCTTAAGCGACATCCCTAAGATGCCAAAAGCTAGAAATAAATTCCAAGGGCTTCATGAACATGTGGGGGATGATTTTAACTTCTAAAAAAACAACCAACCATAAATTCCTTAAACAGATGAACCAATACAAGATTCACAATATAATTTAAAGAAAACTCAAAGAAAAACCATTTATATCAAAATAAAACTACAAAAAGGTACCACAACGGAAGACTAAAAAACCAAAGTAGACTACGAAAGACTACAAATCCAAAAAAACTCAAATACAACGAAATCTCCAATTATCCAACTTGATCCATGATCCACTCCAAAAAATGAACAATGTATCACTAAGAACCATTAGATAAGTGTGATGCTTTATGTTTTTCCTTGTCTCGATAAACAATATCTGAAAAAACCGTTGTACAAAAGAATGGGAGAGTAGTAAAACTAAGTAGGTTTTCTCCTAATTACTTCCCTACTCACACCACTAGGAAAGAACATGTTATCACATTTATATAAAATAGTTTATATAATAAAATTTATAAATAGTTTATATCAAAATATTAATTAGTTCCCAAACCAAGTAGTTTTCCAACAAAATCCATTTTTCCAAAGAAAGCAAGCAATCCGTGCTTTAAAAACATTTCAAAAATTCCATTTTCGAATAATCCATTCCATTATATATATCAACACATCCAACCATGCATGGAAACTATACCTCCTTATACTCACGAGTGGCAATTCATCCTTTCACTAATATGTTACTTAGTGAACCACTTTGAGAGGGGTACTTTATAACCATATCCATCCCAACCTTTTTATGGGGGAAACTTCACACACTTTTCCATCCCAATGCATATGAACACATGCATACAACCATGAAAAACCTCTAACAAACCCATGTGTGCCAAATCCATTTCAATAAAACAACATCTTTTTTTGAAAAACAATCAATAAAAACTTTTTCTTAAATACATTATAGTAACAGATTTTAAAAACATCATTTAAAATCAAACCATAAGGCATTTCACAAAAAAATTCCATAATTTCAAGAAAAACAAATAACCATCACTAAAGAGGATTTCTACCATACTTTACTCACCAATTTAACAAAAAGATTTCAAATAAAACAACCAATTTGAATTCAAGACTTCATATTATAAATAGAGGAGTTGAGAGTTAAGCCACCTACCTCAGGTTTTACAGAGAAAATGCAGAATGACACTCAAATTCTAATGAAACCGGGTTGAATCTCCAAGAACCCACCTTAGATCTCTTTCCTTAACATTTAAAAGGGAAAATATACTCATATTTTGCATAAAATATCTTAAATATATCCAAATATTCTGTATATATAAGAAACTGAGAGAGTGGGAGAAGTATATTTTAGGAAACCAATCAAAACTACAAAAAACACTACCTTACCATGGTAGCTAGGCTTAAACTCACCAATAAACACCTCTATATTGGCTCTAAATCAATGGAGATATGTTATGCTACCTTTAGAGTAAAAAATACCGAGTTAGGACCGTTTAGGAGAAAAAAATGAGGGGTTAAACCTTAATCCTGACCCAGATCCACCTTTTTTGGATCTAGTTTTTAAACCATGCATGGTTAGTCACATGATTCGGAAAACCCTTCACTAACTATGAACCATCTTTTATCTCAAGCAGTAACCTCATATGGTTTCCAAACATGTGCCAACCATGCCAAACACCACTATCACAAGATTTACAATTTATCCTTGGTGGATGCATGGTTTGGAAAAATCAAGCACTTTACCGCATACCTTCCCCTTATCCCCTATCTCATTGTGCACGGTTTTCTATAGGAGTTTCATGGTTTCCCCAAACTATGAAAAAATCATGCGCCCTTATAAAAGACCCAAAAACTTTCCAAAAAGCTTCCAAACCCTAAAAAATTTAACCCATATATTGTATACACTTAAAAATAATAAAAATGGTCACTTACTTGAAATAGATGGTTCTACATTGTCCCCAACATTGGTCTTTTCATCCACAGAAATTATAAATCCATCACTACCATGAAAGAGTTCTATCCATTTATATTTTATTTTCTTCTCTTGTTCCCAAGTCTCTTCTTAAATTTGACCTTGTTTCCACAAAACCCACACTAGACCAATTATTTTTCCACACAATACTTTCTATTGTCTACACACCAATAAAGAATCCATCTTAGGTTAACTTAATCCCATATGATCACATGGTTATGATTAGACTGATACTTTTTCAAATGAGATATGTGAAACACATTGTGCACCACACTGAATTGTGGTGGAAATACCAACTGATATGCCACCTCACTAACCCATTCAAGTATCTCAAAAGGTCCTATGTATCGAGGAGATAAATTTCCATACATTAAAAAATGATGATTTTCAAGCCTGGGAGAGATCTCCAAGAACACATGATCACTCACATAAAATGAAAATGACCATAAAAAATGATCAAAAAATGATTTATAATGAATCTGACCCACCTCTATCTGTTTCTTAATCAACTGAATCTTCTTCATTTTCTCTTGAACAAGGATTGGCTGAACCATTGAAGTCTCACCCGTTTACACCCAACAAAGTGGAGAATGAAAAGGATTCCAATAAAATGATTCAAAAGGTGACATATGTATCAATTCTTGATAAATTTTTTATATGAAAACTCCACCAATGGTATGTTCTCTTCCCATGAGCCACCAAAATACATTACATAAGCCTATAACATGTCTTCAAATGTTTGTATCATCCGTTCGGATTGCCCGTCCATATGAGGATGATACATCGTAATCATTTTCAATTGATTACAAAGGTATTTATAAAAGTATTTCCAGAAACATGATGTAAAACTCAGGTCTCTGTTTGAAACTATCAACAATGGTACACCATGCCTCTTTACCACTTCACAAATATAGATTTTTGAAAAGTCCTCCACCATATGAGATTCATGAATAAGGATGAAATGTTCTGAATTTTTGAGCCGATCCAATATCACCCATATGGAATCGTGTTTTAGACCTTTCCTAGGATACCTGTTACAAAATCCATAGATATTTTCTCCCATTTCCAAATAGGTATAGGTAATGGCTATAATATACCCTATAGTCCCTAATGCTTTTATTTGACCTCCTGTCAAGTTAAGCATCTTGAAACAAACTCAGACACATTTATTTTCAAACCAAACCACCAAAATGGAGATTTCAACACTTAATATAAATATTCTATATTCTTGGATGAACAACCCTTCTTTAGTAGTGGTAAGCATGAAGAAGTAGTTCTTGACAATCCAAAGATATGAGCATATGATTTCTGATCCACAAAACTGAAATCTTATCCATCTTCCATCCCTCAATGGTCTTCCCACCATTGAGTTTTGAACTTATAGTCACATATTTTGCATCATAAATCTATTCGTATTTAACCATCTCCACCAAATCTGTAAAAAAACCCTAGAAAGAAAACCAGAACTTCACCTCAATCTTCACATTCCTAGTACATGTCGACTAGGACCGACATCAACTACCACTCATCTGAATCTTATTTTTGAAACTGATCATATGAATTTCTAAATAATGCATCCACCACCAAATTTCATTTAATCAATGTATATATCAAACCAAATTCAAATATTTAGAGATAATCTATCCATCTTCTTTGTCTCAGGTTTAAATACCATTGTGAAAAAATATGTTTCATTCTCTTGTGATCCATGAAAATTGCAAATATTCTCACCAAAGATATAATGACGCCAAGTATTCAATGCATGGACTATGGTAGCTAACTCCAAATAATTTTTTTGTGTAGTTCTTCTCATGTAACCTCAATTTTCTTGATCCATAAGAAACAACATGATCTTTCTTAATGAGAACACATCCAAAAACTGATCTCGAAGTATCATAATACACCACATACACTTGTTATAATTCTAAAAAAATCATGATTGGTGATAATGTATGTCAAAATTAAAGATCTTGAAAAGACTTATTATATTCATTTTCCCATTATAATGGAAAATTATTCTTTTTCAAAGCTATCATAGGTGAATCTAGTCATGAAAAATCATGAATAAATCGTCAGTAATAACCAGTTAGACTAAGGAAGCTTCGTGTCTCGATGAAATTCTATGGTGGTTTCTAAGAGATATCAGCTTCTATCTTTTCTAGATCCATAGAAACACATATTTCAAGAATTATATGGATAGAAAATTTACCTCCTGTATCCAAAAATTACACTTAGATAGTTTGGAATACAACTGATGATCCCTCAGGATTCCCAACACCGTTGCCAAGTGTTGCTCATGCTCATCCCCTGTCCTTGAATACACCAATATGTCATCAAAAAACACCACCATAAAAGAATACAGATATCTAAGAAATATCGAATTAATCAATTCCATAAATACCAATGTGAAATTATTTAGAACAAAAGGAATTACTATATATTCATAATGGCCATATCTACTTCTGAAAGATGTCTTTGGAATATCACCATTCTGAACCAACAATTAGTGATATCCTATTTAAAAGTCAATATTAAAGAGCTACTAAGCTCCCATAAATTGATTGAAAAAAATATCCATGTGTTAATGTGGATACATATTATTTATCATAACATGGTTAGGATTAGGATAATCGACACACAGACTTAATGTTCCATCCATGTTCTTGACAAATAAGAACAATGCTTCCCATAGAGAAATTCTCAGTCAAATGAACCCTTTGCTCTATAGATCTTCTAACTGTTCTTAAAACACCATTAATTCTGTTGGTTACATTATGTATGATGGAAGGTAAATCGGGATGGTCCTCAGAAGAATATAAATCGTAAAATCCACTTCAATCACAGGTGGAAACCCTGAGAAATTTTTAGGAAAAACATCTAGAAGCTAATAAACAACTGCTGGAAAATTGTTACTATTGATATCATCCACCGATACTAAGGTCAAAGCTACCAACTGGCATGATATAATTCCAACAGTTGCTTCCAAAAATCTCCTTGAACCTTACTTTTCATTTATGTCTCCTCAAAATAGTTGTTCGACACCATCCTCAATCATAAAAATAACTATTTATGTATAATATTAGATGTGAGCCTTTAATGTTGTCAAATAATCCATAACGAATATTATATCATAGATTTCCATATCAAGAATAGATAAATCCCATAACAAATCAGCTCTATATACAATTATAGAACATTCTCAACATACAAAGGATCAAAATTATCTTTGACCAAGAGGAGTTTAAATTTTCAACACAGAAGGCATCATATCAACCTTTAAACATAGAAAATAAACACCATGAGAAAAAATAAAGGAATAAGATTCACTCATATCAAACAAATCTTTCATAAGGGTACAATTCAGAAGAATCATACCTCACACCATAGATGATGTAGACTGATCATCCAAAATCACCTTATCATCTCCCTATAATTTCTTGCTCGCCACAATTTTTTCTCTATGTACCAACTAATATTGCACTAATTGAGGAGTCATGGTATTCATGGAATCACCATGGATAGATCTATTTTGATGACAAGTGGTATTCTGCTTCCCCCATCCCATCGATGCATAAAATGCCTACAACACCTGAGAAGTTTCCCGAGCACCAGACCTTAGAGCACTGCAACAATAGTGCTAAAGATTTCCTATATGATTGCAATTGTGGCATGATATAGTTTGTTTAATACAATCTTGCATTATTTATTCAAGAAAACCACATTGGAAATATCCCTCTTTACTCTTGGGTCATAGAAGAAGGTTTATAGAGCCAACCGTATGATTTTGATTCATACTCCGACCTTGGAAATAGGTGTTCGTATTCCACTTTCTCCCAACATTAGAGTTCCCACCATTTCCTATGGGTATCAACATACCTTCTCCTCCCATAGATCTTGAGATGCCCCTTTCATATACCATCACACTATTGACTATATATATATAAACCATAATATAGGGCACAAAAATCTTCGATAAAATCTTCTGTCTCATCCCTGATTCAAAATGTGAACCTTTAAGGATGCCATAACTACAATTTTAAGTTAAAATTCACTACATTCATGAATTTATCCACATACCCCATGACATAATGATTTTATTTCTTTAATCTAAAGAAGTACATCAATCTTTTAATTCTTAATGTGTGGGGATATAATTGTTTGTTGAATAATTATTCAAAATCCTACCATGATAGTCTTTGGTCCAATTTATCCTGAACAACTAAATACCACTATTGGCATGAAATATCATCCAGCATACAAGTCACAAATTTGACTTTCAACTCTGAGGGTGTGCCTATTAAATCAAAGATTCAATTCATCCTGTTCGGAAACACCTCTTCCTTCTCTGGTTCAGAATCACCTCAAAATATGAATTGGCTTTTATTCTAGAATTAAATAGAATGATCCACTTTCCTTTGATCATCACTCTTATTCTCACTTTCAACAACCTGAAATGATTGGACAATACTCTAAACCAGATATTGGTTCACCTTTGGCTCAGGTGAAACCACATTCTTTGCAGCTTCCTCTAGTAGGTTCCGATGACACCTACCGGGTTCCATTTTCTATAACCAAAACAAATGGCATAAGTTTCACTCTCCATCAACTAAATGATTAATATTTCAAATTATACCACATCATGTTATCACAAAAATTATTTCCAAAATTCAACTTTTACCATGTTCAACCATTTTTGAAAAATTTCAATTTTATTTTGAAAATCCAACCATTTTTAATATACCACAACCATGATCTTTTATTTTCATAATTCCCATATATTCCACATTTATAACATTTAAATATTGATGATGCCTTAGGAATACCACTATCCTAGTACAATGTGTTAACTGAACCTTTCACTTTTCCATTGAAATTACTTTATTTGCATCCTTCTTTTCCACACCAAAATCAAATTCCATTTACTTTGAAACATTATCCTTGGTTCCTCTTCCAACATGATTTACATGAGAAAAATTGAACTTTATTTCCTCTGTTGTCACAATGAAACTCCATATTTATCTAATTAGATGGGTCAAGAAACTCACCAAAATTCATATTATTGGTCATATTATAATATTACTGATTAGGCATAATAATAAAGTTATTCCTTCTAACACACATTTCATTTGGTTTTTCATGAGGAATATCATTACATTTTCCACCACATTCACCAATAACATGAATACTCTTGGTTCCATCCATTTTCTTAAACCCAAAAATCATAGTGTGATAAATAATAATAATAGTGAAAACCAAATAATCATGAGAGTTTATGTCTAAATCATGATACCTTATTTTTAACCAATGAATCCTTAGGTTTATCCAAGTTAATTCATGATCAATTTTTAAAATTTAGGATTTTATCCTATACATAGTCATATCCCCATGTTTTTATAAATTTTTTCGAAACATACTTTCAATGATTGTCTAAACCATACTATAATACCAACTATAACATACCATGTTTTTCATAATCAAATATTACATATATTTAAATGATTATTCAATACATAAAAATACACTCCACGCCAGAAAAATAAACGTCTGGAGTCTTTTTAGATTAGATATAAAATCTTATCATTTTATAAAGGATCTTCAACATCTCCCACAAAGATCTTCTGACATGGTACTTCTCTTCGGCATACCCTACCTAAACCTCTATTCATCTCCTGGGGAAGGAAACATAAGAAAGTGTGAGATCATGTACTCAGTATGGGTAAACATAGGAGATATAAATCCATGATCATATGAAATAATTAAATAATAATAATGTTATTTGATCATGAACAGAACTTACAAAGTTCATATCTAACATGTATTAGATCATAAACATGATTCATGGCATAAACATTATCATTTATGAAAACATGGACCATAAGTGTGATAAATGATCATAAATAAATCATTAAACATAATATCATGTCATAAAAGTGTCACACCATCATAAATATATAAAACCATTTCATATGTCAAGTTTAACTACCAATACCTTCAACATAATGGACCAGGACACACATATTTCCCATAGTGGATCAGGATGCACCTATTTTCCATTTTGGATCAAGTATATCAACTTGTTTCCCATTGTTATCTCATGAGATATTAAGCTTTATCGAATTCATTTGAGGGATATATAAGTCCCAGTAATCTAATAATGAAAACCATAAATATATATGCCAAATAAACATAAATCATTCATCATATCAATTCTATAAAAAGAAACGGGTTTCATTAACATCATTCCATCATAAAAAAACCAACCATAGAAAGATTAAAGATTTTATCCTTGAATAATAACCCTAATAAATCATTATTAACATCAATTAATGTCATCACATATGTAAAATGGGTTTTAAAGATCATTTCAAATAATCTTTAGGAAAATATCCCCTCCATTTTTGAAATCATTATTTTTTTGAATCAACCAGGAAATTATAAAGGAAACAATTTTCTTTAAGAAGAAACTTATAAAATTGTAAATTAAGATTAAGGATATTAAGGATTCATGAAAGCAGGAAAATACTCTCATTCCATATAAGTTAAAAAAACATTCCTTTTATATTTTTTTTGGGAAAGTCACAAAGTAACTTATTTTTAAAATGATAAAAATAATCCTTTAAAACCATTTAGTAAAACGAAAGACATGGGTAAAAATTAATTAAATTTTTTTTAGAGGAATATTAATATTTTTTTGGAATTTTTTTTGGAATATTTGAACAAGGAGGATAAATATTCCAATATGAAGATTTAAACATAAACAATCTTGAATAATGACGAGATTGTGAAATAAACCCTTACCGCTTGGGTATCATTTGAATCATAAGCCCCGTGAAAGAAATAACATAAAATATATATTTATATCAAAATAAAATTTATAATATATATCATAAAAGTTATTCATGGTCATAAAATTCACCACAAAAAGCGGACAAGTGGTTAATGAGGTGTATATCCCACCAAAAATAAAGGTGAGACGAGAAACTCTTACATCAAGTTTGAATTACTTAAAACATGTTAAAAAACCTTGTATAATGGTTTTACACATGTTAATAATTTATAAAATAATATTATTCATATTTATAATATCTTATGTAATCCTTTTATAACATTTTATCACTTTTTCATTAATAATATTTCATTCTTTTCCATGTTTTGTGAGTTAATTTCCTTGTTTTGTCTTTCATGTTATGTCATGAATGTCCTGGTTACTTTGAATAGAAAATAAATAAATCATATATAGAATGTTATTATTGTTATAAATATCATATTTAAACATAAAATATAGATTTATAACTATTTTTTAATGTAGAAAATGGAAAATTAATCGCATCATGTAGTGGAAAAGGTAGGTCGTACGCATGCACATGCGATGATATCATTCCCTTATCGAGTGAAATTATAGAAGCGTGAATGATATATTAAATTTAAATAATTGATATAATTTCATATCTATAATATATATCCATTATTTAAATATTTATAACCATCAAAATAAAGTGGTGATGAAAAACAAATTACACCGCAATGTGGAGACGATAAGTCGTACGTACACACTTACAATGCTTTTGTTTTTCATAGGATGAAAAAAATTTGGAATATGGTTATCCCATAATCATAATAAAAACTCAGAATATTTATTATAATGGATATACAGCTTTATGATGGTAGAATCACATTAATAGGAAGTCTAAGAAGAAATAAATTTGAAAGAGTGGGTAAAGACAATTACCTTCTCTTAAATAATCCTCCTTTGGATCTTCCCTTAGCGACACTAGGGTTGGGATTTTTAGAATACCAGGAACTAAATAACTTGTTTAATGATGTTGTAAAGTGAAATTTTCAGGGTTTTGTAAATATATAATCCTAAATTTGTTTTTAATGAGTGATGGAAGAGGTTCCCTTTTATAATTGAGGTGAGGGGGTATTTGAAATTTCTCAAAATATTAAAATATAATAAGGCTATTATAGATCCAAATACTTCCAAATAGACTATAAATGAATAGAGGATGGAATTTTACACCATATATTATCTCATTTTTATTTATTTAAAATTTTTTGTGGTTTTAAATGATTTTATAAAATATTAATTACATAAAATATCATTATTTTCAAATTTGATACTATTCATTACTTTGACATTAAGAATATCAAGATATCAAGATATAAGGGAAATAATAATTTTAATAGAACAATAATATTTTATATTATTCTATAAAATTAATGTATAACATTAATTAATTAAAATTATATTAATTTTAATATTTTTAATATAATTAATTTTACTTTTCTATTAATTGAATAATTACTTCATCATCGCTGTGTGATTATTTAACGTACTTATTTCTTCACAGAAAATTAAAAAGAAATTCATATGACATAGATAAATCTTTAATATTTATAAATAATATTTATATTCTAATAAATATTATTTATAACACCATACTATAAATATTATACTTATTGAAAACAAGAGTATGACATGTTTGACTTCTAATTAAATAAAACAATATAAGGGTCATAACTACTTATTAATAGAAAAAATGGTCATAAATTCGAAACATGAATGATTATGGAAAACATTTACTCATAATATAAAATTTAGTCCAGTTTTGTTTTGAAATTAAATGGTTATTATCATTTTAATTAAAATCATTTTATTGATTTTTCCATTAATTAAATAATTATTTCATCATTTTTATGCAAGCATTTAAGGTAATTATTTCTTACCTGAAAACTAAGAATAAATTACCAAGATGAAGATAAATATTTTAGTTTTTAAACTAATATATATCATCTAACATATGTTATGGATGACCACATATTAAAAATGTTATATTTATTAAAAACAAGAGTACAACATGTTTGAATTTTCATTAACTAAAATACTATAAGGGACTTAATGTCAACTAAGTTGCTCAAAGAGGTCAATAATTTGACCCATAGATGATTTATTTCAAATATTACTCATCCAATAGAATTAGTGAATTATTTAGGGTCATTTTATAATCCTTATCATATTATTTTTACCATTAATTACCCGTTTTACCATTTACCATGGTAACAAAAATTACCAAGGTTACTATTCATATTGGAAAAAAAATAAAAGAGTTATATTTAATAAATTTAGAACTTATGATTATAAACATGGAATTAATTATTTAAAATAAAAAATGTATAATTGGTATAATTTAATTAAAAATTCAACTGAAAAAAGCATCAAAAAATGATTTTTTTTGGAAAAATTCCAATTTTTAAATATAAAATGTGTTTATACTTTATTCAAGTATAAAATACTCTCAAAAAACCATAATTTTTTTATATTAAATAAAAAACAACTAATAAAAATTTAAAACTAATCCGAAACATAATTTGATCATGTAAATACTTTAAAATAAAATACAGTTTTTAATAAAAATCAGTGTTTTCACTATTTCTTGAAAAATAAATTATTTTAGAAAATTATCAAAAAATAATTTCAAGATAATTTTGACATTATGATTTTAAAAATGAAATTAATTTTGTCAAATAAATTTTATAAAAATTATACAAATTAATATTAACTCATAAAAATAAGAAATACTCATTTATGAAGAAAACATATTTTTGATGAATAAAGTGACTTTACTAAAAATTATGTGATCATTTTTCTAAGAATTTAAAAATAAATTTATATTGAGTTAGACCTTTATATTTATTAGTTATTAATATTTATTCTTTCCAATTTAATGACTTGGTTATAATGGATATATAATATTTTAATAATATTTCACAGTTCGTCTAAACTTGCTATTTCCAACAACACAAGCTATAAGAGAAATCAAATTGTTTAAAAATATATTTCATAAAAATCCTAGGTTGTTACATTATACTCACCTTAATATTAATTTCTCTATCAAAATTTATCTTGGTCATTTAATTTTTAATATTTTATAATTCATGCATAGATATCCTAATCGTAAAAATGAATAATAAAAATTCCCTTAAAAAGGAAAAGTTGAAAACATAAAGGTTACCTTAAGTAATTTATAACTAATTTTACAAATAAGAAAAAAAAAATTAAAATATGGATTTGTAAGGGAAAAATAATCCCCATGAACTAATAAAGGGTGGTGGATATCATGGTGAGGATAAGGTTAATGAAAAAAAACCATAGACCAAATTGGTTTGAAAAAAATCATTGATATCATTCAAAATGATGATTATTAGATAAAATTTCATTTCAAAATCCTTTTAGAAGATACAATTTCTCGATTTCTTCTCATAAATACTATCTCACTCTTTGTTTGTGCCATGATTGATTTCTACTTCATCTCTTACTCTAATAAATGAAGCTAAAATTTTAATGCCTAATGAACTTGTGGGTCATAAGATCCATACTGGGATGATAGGTCCTTTTTTATGTATTTATTTATAATTATAGATAAATGGTTAGAACATTTTATACAATATGCATAAATATTCATATAGTGAAGTAACACATTAATATCTAAAACCTAGTCCAAAATTCAACTTAAAAAATTTCAGAAACAGTTACCCGTATGAACCAACCAAAATATTATAATCTAAAACTTTAGAAAGAATGTCACTAAATTTCCAAAATAAACTTATTACTTGCCCCCCAAAAAAATAATATGTCACTATTAATAATCACACACCAAACAAGTGAATACCATTATCATGTATTCTCTTGAAACCTGATAATAACTCTAATTACCATAAAACCCTAGTGAAAAAATACATTATTTGAAAAATTAACTCTTTCCTCATACTATAAATCCAAAAACTATATAATATCAATCCATGATTTCATAAACCACATTTTAATCATATTACTAATTAGTTCCAAGTTTATCAAAAATATCCCATTTATTTTATCACAATCAAACATTTATTTATCTCATTATTATCCCAACATCATGAACATATTAAATTTTATTCTTCCCTTAATCATGTGTTCCCAGAAAATATCACCTTACCACCTCAATCAATTTTCATGTTTACCAGTACCATTCAACATATTCATTATATTCTTTATAAAAAAAATACAGTGGACCAATCCTCAGATGTTTCATTATTTTATAAAATCATAAAAGTAATTTTACAACACTATTATTGAATTCCAATACATAAAAACTAAATCATGACACATTATTCTTAAAACATTAACCATGATTCATAATTTTATTCCTTAACACTTCTTTCATCTCATATTTAATTCACAATCTCTTCATCATCAGTAATATAACCATTACCCCTAAATCCTTTCAAATTTCCATCATGATATTTCACCCTAGGGCATTGATTTTCATAATGACCATATATTCCACATTTAAAAAATTTGTCTTTTGATGATTCATTAGGAATACAATTATTCTCATCCATTTTTTTAACTAAACCTTTCACTTTTCCTTTGTAATTAATTGCTTTGTGTCCTTCTTTTCCATACCCACATAATCTTCCTGTTATTTTAAAAAATTATTCTCAATGCCTCTTCCCACAGGATTTATATGTGGAAAATTAAACTTTCATTTTACACTATGGTCACCATGAAACTCCACCTTTATCTTATTATATGGTTCAAGAAACTCACCCAAGTTGAGATAATTGATCATATTATAATATTTCTGATTAGTAATAATATCCTTGTTTCTACTTTTGACTCCCATTTCATTTGGTTTATCATGAGGAAGATCATTCAATTTTCTATCACATTAAACATTAACATGAATCTTCCTAGTTCTAGCCACTATATCAAACCAAAAAAGCATATTGTGGGAAATAATAATCATAGTGAAAAACCACATAATTGTGAGAGATGATGTCAAAATCATGACACTTTATTTTTAATCAATGACACGTTCTTTTTAATCAATGAAACATTAGTCTTATCCTTGTGAATTTATGATCATTATAAAAACTTTAGTATTTTATCTTATACATAGTCTTATCCCCAGGATTTTAATAATTTTTTCTAAACATAATATATAAATATTTTCTAAAACCTTCTCTGATACCAACTAAAACAACCCTCTATTTTCATAATAGAATATTACATCTATTTATATAAATATTCAATACATAAAAAAACACTCCAATAAAGAAAAATAAAGTTTTAAAGTATTTTGAGATTAGATATAAAATATTTTTATTTTATGAAATATCCTCAATATCCCCCAAAAATATCTTCTCACATAGTAATTATCTTAGGCATATCCTACTTAAATATTTCTTCATCACCTAGGTAAGGAAACATAAGAAAGGGTAAGCTCAGATTATCAGTAAGTGTAAACATAGGAGATATAAATCTATGATCATATGAAATAATTAGATAATAACAAGGTTATGTTATCATGAACATGACTTAAAAAGTTCATATCCAACCTTTCATATATCTTAAACCTGATTTATGGCGTAAATATTATCATTTTATAAAATATGGATCATAAGAGTGATAAATCAACAAAAATAAATTATGAACCATAAAATCATGTCATAAAAGTGTGGAACCATAATAAATATAGAAAACCATTTCATATGTCAAGGTTAACTACCAAGACCTTCAACATAGTGGACCATGACACCTATTTCCCAGAGTGGATCAGGACGTACCTATTTCTCATTTTGGATCTAGTACATCGACTTATTTTCCATTATTATCTAATTAGATATTAATATTTATCCAATGAATTGGATGGAGATATATGTCCCACCCATCACATAATGAAAACAATACATATGTGTTCCACATGAACATAAATCATTCATCATATCATAACCCATGAAAAGAAATGGGTTCCATAAACATCATTCCATCATAAACATAAACCAGCCATAGAAAGAGTAAGGATAATATCCTTGAATCACATCCCTAATAAAGTATATTCAAAATAATTTAATGCTATCATAGATGTAAAATAGTTTTTAAAAATTATTTTAAATAACCTTGATGAAAATATGCTCTCTATTTTTGAAATCATTATTTAATTTAATAAGTCTCAAAATTAGAAAGGAAATCATTTTATTTATAAATAACCATGTAAAATTGTAAATGAATCTTCAATACATTAATTAATCATGAAGGTTGGAAAATAATCTCATGGTTTATAAGTTAAAAAACATTCCTTTCATATTTTTTTTGGCAAAGTCACAAAGTACCTTATTTGGTAAATGATAAAAAGATTCCTTTAAAACCATTTACTAAAAAGTCATACATGTGTAAAAATGACTTTAAAATGTTTAGATGAATATTAAAAAACCTTTTTAATTTTTTAAGAACACATGAATATGGAATAAAAATATTCCCAAGTGGAGATTTAAACATAAACAATCTTAAATAATGATGAGATTTTGAAATAAACCCTTACCGCATGGGTATCATTTGAATCATAATCCATATGAAAAAAAGAAATTAAGATGAATATGTCAATAATAATAAAATTCATAATATATATCATAAAATGAATTCATGGGATGAATATGAACCACTCAAAGGTTACAAGTAGTGAATAAGGCATATGTCTTACATAAATAAAGGTGAGATGGAAAACCCTTACATTTTGTTTTAATTCCTTCAAATGTGTTGAAAAATCTTGTATAATGGGTTTAAACATGTTAATAATGTATACCAGAACCGTATTTATATTTATAACATCTTTTATGATCCTTTTATAATATCTTACCACCTTTTCATTAATAATATTTTGTTATTTTCCTTGTTTCGGGAGTTAATTGCCTTGTTTTCTGTTGCTTGTTTTGTCATGAATGTCCCAGTTCTATTTAATAGGATATAGATCCACAATCTCAAGAATTATATTAATATTCGAAATATCATATTTAGTCATTAAAAATAGTTTTATAACCATTATTTAATGTTTTACATGGAAAATGAATCACATTGCATCATGGAGATGGTAGGTCGCATGTATGCACGAGCGATGATATCATTCCCTAAAAAAGTGAAATTGTATGGGAGTGAATGATATATTAAATTTAAAAAATTGATATAATAGAATAAATATAATATATATACATTATTTTTATATTTATAACCATCCAAGTAAATTATTGATGTAAAACAAGTTACACCACGGTGTGGAGACATAAAGTTGTACATACACATGCATGGTGATTTCATTTTTCATAGGATAAGAAAAGTTATTCAACAAATAATATTTAATTAATTTAATTGTTTTCTGCTTGTTAATAAATAAAAATAAAAATATTATTATTAATATATAAATGTTGTTTTATAACATCCTACCCGTCCTCATTATCCTGAAAAGGCGGTACGATATTACTTGGCCTTAAGCGACATCCCTAAGATGCCAAAAGCTAAAAATAAATTCCAAGGACTTCATGAACATGTGGGGGATGATTTTAACTTCTAAAAAAACAACCAACTATAAATTCCTTAAAAAGATGAACCAATACAATATTCACAATATAATTTAAAGAAAACTAAAAGAAAAACCATTTATATCAAAATAAAACTACAAAAGGTACCACAACGGAAGACTAAAAAACCAAAGTAGACTACGGAAGACTACAAATCCAAAAAAACTCAAATACAACTAAATATCCAATTATCCAACTTGATCCATGATCCACTCCAAAAAATGAACAATGTATCACTAAGAACCATTAGATAAGTGTGATGCTTTATGTTTTTCCTTGTCTCGATAAACAATATTTGAAAAAAACCGTTGTACAAAAGAATGGGAGAGTAGTAAAACTAAGTAGGTTTTCTCCTAATTACTTCCCTACTCACACCACTAGGAAAGAACATGTTATCACATTTATATAAAATAGTTTATATAATAAAATTTATAAATAGTTTATATCAAAATATTAATTAGTTCCCAAACCAAGTAGTTTTCCAACAAAATCCATTTTTCCAAAGAAAGCAAGCAATCAGTGCTTTAAAAACATTTCAAAAATTCCATTTTCGAATAATCCATTCCATTATATATATCCACACATCCAACCATGCATGGAAACTAGACCTCCTTATACTCACGAGTGGCAATTCATCCTTTCACTAATATGTAACTTAGTGAACCACTTTGAGAGGGGTACTTTATGACCATATCCATCCCAACCTTTTTATGGGGGAAACTTCACACCCTTTTCCATCCCAATGCATATGAACACATGCACACAACCATGAAAAACCTCTAACAAACCCATGTGTGCCAAATCCATTTCAATAAAACAACATCTTTTTTTGAAAAACAATCAATAAAAACTTTTTCATAAATACATTATAGTAACAGATTTTAAAAACATCATTTAAAATCAAACCATAAGGCATTTCACAAAAAAATCCATAATTTCAACAAAAACAAATAACCATCACTAAAGAGGGTTTCTACCATACTTTACTCACCAATTTAACAAAAAGATTTCAAATAAAACAACCAATTTGAATTCAAGACTTCATATTATAAATAGAGGAGTTGAGAGTTAAGCCACATACCTCAGGTTTTATAGAGAAAATGAAGAATGACACTCAAATTCTAATGAAACCAGGTTGAATCTCCAAGAACCCACCTTAGATCTCTTTCCTTAACATTTAAAAGGCCAAATATACTCATATTTTGCATAAAATATCTTAAATATATCCAAATATGAAGTATATATAAGAAACTGAGAGAGTGGGAGAAGTATATTTAAGGAAACCAATCAAAACTACAAAAAACATTACCTTACCATGGTAGCTAGGCTTAAACTCACCATTAAGCACCTCTATATTGGCTCTAAATCAATGGAGATAGGTTATCATACCTTTAGAGTAAAAAATACCGAGTTAGGACCGTTTAGGAGAAAAAAATGAGGGGTTAAACCTTAATCCTGACCCAGATCCACCTTTTTTGGATCTAGTTTTTAAACCATGCATGGTTAGTCACATGATTCGGAAAACCCTTCACTAACTATGAACCATCTTTTATCTCAAGCAGTAACCTCATATGGTTTCCAAACTATGTGCCAACCATGCCAAACACCACTATCACAAGATTTACAATTTATCCTTGGTGGATGCATGGTTTGGAAAAATCAAGCACTTTACCGCATACCTTCCCCTTATCCCCTATCTCATTGTGCACGGTTTTCTATAAGAGTTTCATGGTTTCCCCAAACTATGAAAAAGTCATGCGCCCTTATAAAAGACCCAGAAACTTTCCAAAAAGCTTCCAAACCCTCAAAAATTTAACCCATATATTGTATACACTTAAAAATAATAAAAATGGTCACTTACTTGAAATAGATGGTTCTATATTATCCCCAACATTGGTCTTTTCATCCACGGAAATTATAAATCCATCACTACCATGAAAGAGTTCTATCCATTTATATTTTATTTTCTTCTCTTGTTCCCAAGTCTCTTCTTAAATTTGACCTTGTTGCCACAAAACCCACACTAGACCAATTATTTTTCCACACAATACTTTCTATTGTCTACACACCAATAAAGAATCCATCTTAGGTTAACTTAATCCCATATGATCACATTGTTATGATTAGACTGATACTTTTTCAAATGAGATATGTGAAACACATTGTGCACCACACTGAATAGTGGTGGAAATACCAACTGATATGCCACCTCACTAACCCATTCAAGTATCTCAAAAGGTCCTATGTATCGAGGAGATAAATTTCCATACATTACAAAATGATGATTTTCAAGCCTGGGAGAGATCTCCAAGAACACATGATCACTCACATAAAATGAAAATGACCATAAAAAATGATCAAAAAATGATTTATAATGAATCTGACCCACCTCTATCTGTTTCTTAATCAACTGAATCTTCTTCATTTTCTCTTGAACAAGGATTGGCTGACCCATTGAAGTCTCACCCGTTTACACCCAACAAAGTGGAGAATGAAAAGGATTCCAATAAAATGATTCAAAAGGTGACATATGTATCAATTCTTGATAAATTTTTTATATGAAAACTCCACCAATGGTATGTTCTCTTCCCATGAGCCACCAAAATACATTACATAAGCCTATAACATGTCTTCAAATGTTTGTATCATCCGTTCGGATTGCCTGTCCATATGAGGATGATACATCGTAATCATTTTCAATTGATTCCAAAGGTATTTATAAAAGTATTTCCAGAAACATGATGTAAACCTCAGGTCTCTGTTTGAAACTATCAACAATGGTACACCATGCATCTTTACCACTTCTCAAATATAGATTTTTGAAAAGTCCTCCACCATATGAGATTCATGAATAAGGATGAAATGTTCTGAATTTTTGAGCCGATCCAATATCACCCATATGGAATCATGTTTTAGACCTTTCCTAGGATACCTGTTACAAAATCCATTGATATTTTCTCCCATTTCCAAATAGGTATAGGTAATGGCTAAAATATACCCTCTAGTCCCTAATGCTTTTAGTTAACCTCCTGACAAGTTAAGCATCTTGAAACAAACTCAGACACATTTATTTTCAAACCAAACCACCAAAATGGAGATTTCAACACTTTATATAAATATTCTATATTCTTGGATGAACAACCCATCTTTAATAGTGGTAAGCATGAAGAAGTAGTTCTTGACAATCCATAGATATGAGCATCTGATTTCTGATCCACAAAACTGAAATCTTATCCATCTTCCATCCCTCAATGGTCTACCCACCATTGAGTTTTGAACTTATAGTCACATATTTTGCATTATAAATCTATTCGTATTTAACCATCTCCACCAAATCTGTAAAAAAACCCTAGAAAGAAAACCATAACTTCACCTCGATCTTCACATTCCTGGTACATGTCGAGTAGGACCGACATCAACTACCACTCATCTGAATCTTATTTTTGAAACTGATCATATGAATTTCTAAAGAATGCATCCACCACCAAATTTCATTTAATCAATGTATATATCAAACCAAAGTCAAATATTTAAAGATAATCTATCCATCTTCTTTGTCTCAGGTTTAAATACCATTGTGATAAAATATGTTTCAAGCTCTTGTGATCCATGAACATTGCAAATATTCTCACCAAAGATATAATGGCGCCAAGTATTCAATGCATGGACTATGGTAGCTAACTCCAAATAATTTTTTTGTGTAGTTCTTCTCATGTAACCTCAATTTTCTTGATCCATAAGAAACAACATGATCTTTCTTAATGAGAACACATCCAAAACCTGATCTCGAAGTATCATAATACACCACATACCCTTGTTATAATTCTAAAAAAATCATGATTGGTGATAATGTATGTCAAAATTAAAGATCTTGAAAAGACTTATTATATTCATTTTCCCATTATAATGGAAAATTATTCTTTTTCAAAGCTTTCATAGGTGAATCTAGTCATGAAAAATCATGAATAAATCGTCAGTAATAACCAGTTAGACTAAGGAAGCTTCGTATCTCGATGACATTCTATGGTGGTTTCTAAGAGATATCAGCTTCTATCTTTTCCAGATCCATAGAAACACATATTTAAAGAATTATATGGATAGAAAATTTACCTCCTCTATCCAAAAATCACACTTAGATAGTTTGGAATACAACTGATGATCCCTCAGGATTCCCAACAACGTTGCCAAGTGTTGCTCATGCTCAGCCCTTGTCCTTGAATACACCAATATGTCATCCAAAAACACCACCAGAAAAGAATACAGATATCTACGAAATATCGAATTAATCAATTCCATAAATACCAATGTGAAATTATTTAGAACAAAAGGCATTACTATATATTCATAATGAACATATCTGCTTCTGAAAGATGTCTTTGGAATATCACCATTATGAACCAACAATTAGTGATATCCTATTTAAAAGTCAATATTAAAGAGCTACTAAACTCCCATCAATTGATTAAAAAAATTATCCATGTGTTAAATTGGATACATATTATTTATCATAACAAGGTTAGGATTAGGATATTCGACACACAGACTTAATGTTCCATCCATCTTCTTGACAAATAAGAACAATGCTTCCCATAGAGAAATTCTCAGTCAAATGAACCCTTTGCTCTATAGATCTTCTAACTATGCTTAAAACACCATTAATTATGTTGGTTACATTATGTATGATGGAAGGTAAATCGAGATGGTCCTCAGAAGAATATAAATCATAAAATCCACTTCAATCACAGGTGGAAACCCTGAGAAATTTTTAGGAAAAACATCTAGAAGCTAATAAACAACTGCTGGAAAATTGTTACTATTGACATCATCCACCGATACTAAGGTCAAAGCTACCAACTGGCATGATATAATTCCAACTGTTGCTTCCAAAAATCTCCTTGAACCTTACTTTTCATTTATGTCTCCTCAAAATAGTTGCTCGACACCATCCTCAATCATAAAAATAACTCTTTATGTATAATATTCGATGTGAGCCTTTAATGTTGTCAAATAATCCATAACGAATATTATATCATAGATATCCATATCAAGCATAGATAAATCCCATAATAAATCAGCTCCATATACAATTATAGAACATTCTCAACATACAAAGGATCAAAATTATATTTGACCAAGAGGAGTTTAAATTTTCAACACAGAAGGCATCATATCAACCTTTAAACATAGAAAATAAACACCACGAGAAGAAATAAAGGAATAAGATTCACTCATATCAAACAAATCTTTCATAAGGGTACAATTCAGAAGAATCATACCTCACACCATAGATGATGTAGACAGATCATCCAAAATCACCTTATCATCTCCCAATAATTTCTTGCTCGCCACAATTTTTTCTCTATGTACCAACTAATATTGCACTAATTGAGGAGTCATGGTATTCATGGAATCACCATGGATAGATCTATTATGATGACAAGTGGTATTATGCTTCCCCCATCCCATCGATGCATACAATGCCTACAACACCTGATAAGTTTCCCGAGCACCAGACCTTAGAGCACTGCAACAATAGTGCTAAAGATTTCCTATATGATTGCAATTGTGGCATGATATAGTTTGTTTAATACACTCTTGCTTTATTTATTCAAGAAAAACACATTGGAAATATCCCTCTTTACTCTTGGGTCATAGAAGAAGGTTCATAGAGCCAACCGTATGATTTTGATTCACACTCTGACCTTGGAAATAGGTGTTTGTATTCCACTTTCTCCCAACATTAGAGTTCCCACCATTTCCTATGCGTATCAACATACCTTCTCCTCCCATAGATCTTGAGATGACCCTTTCATATACCATCACACTATTGACTATATATATATATAAACCATAATATAGGGTACAAAAATCATCGATAAAATCTTATGTCTCACCTCTGATTCAAAATGTGAACCTTTAAGGACGCCATAACTACAATTTTCAGTTAAAATTCACTACATTAATGAATTTATCCACATACCCCATGACATAATGATTTTCTTTCTTTAATCTAAAGAAGTACATAAATCTTTGAATTCTTAATGTGTGGGGATATAATTGTTTGTTGAATAATTATTCAAAATCCTACCATGATAGTCTTTGGTACAATTTATCCTGAACAACTAAATACCACTATTGGCATGAAAGATCATCCAGCATACAAGTCACAAATTTGGCTTTCAACTCTGATGGTGTGCCTATTAAATCAAAGATTCAATTCATCCTGTTCATCCACACCTCTTCCTTCTCTGGTTCAGAATCCCCTCAAAATATGCGTTGGCTTTTATTCTAGAATTAAATAGAATGATCCACTTTCATTTGATCATCCCTCCTATTCTCACTTTCAACAACCTGAAATGATTGGAAAATAATCTAAACTAGATATTGGTTCACCTGTGGCTTAGGTGAAACCACATTCCTTGCAGCTTCCTCTAGTAGGTTCCGATGACACCTACCGGGTTCCATTTTCTATAACCAAAACAAATGGCATAAGTTTCACTCTCCATCAACTAAAGGATTAATATTTAAAATTATAACACATCATGTTATCACAAATATGATTTCCAAAATTCAACTTTTACCATGTTCAACCATTTTTGAAAAATTTCAATTTTATTTTGAAAATCTAACCATTTTTAATATACCACAGCCACGATCTTTTATTTTCATAATTCCCATATATTCCACATTTAAAACATTTAAATATTGATGATGCCTTAGGAATACCATTATCCTATTACAATGTGTTAACTGAACCTTTCACTTTTCCATTGAAATTACTTTATTTGCATCCTTCTTTTCCACACCAAAATCAAATTCCATTTACTTTGAAACATTATCCTTGGTTCCTCTTCCAACATGATTTACATGAGAATAATTGAACTTTATTTCCTCTGTTGTCACAATGAAACTCCATATTTATCTAATTAGATTGGCCAAGAAACTCACCAAAATTCATATTATTGATCATATTATAATATTACAGATTAGGCATAATAATAAGGTTATTCCTTCTAACACACATTTCATTTGGTTTTTCATGAGGAAGATCATTACATTTTCCACCACATTCACCAATAACATGAATACTCTTGGTTCTATCCATTTTCTTAAACCCAAAAAGCATAGTGTGTTAAATAATAATAATAGTGAAACCACATAATCATGAGAGTTTATGTCTAAATCGTGATACCTTATTTTTAACCAATGAATCCTTAGGTTTATCCAAGTTAATTCATGATCATTTTTAAAAATTTAGGATTTTATCCTATACATAGTCATATCCCCATGTTTTTATAAATTTTTTCGAAACCTACTTTCAATGATTGTCTAAACCATACTCTAATACCAACTATAACATACCATGTTTTTCATAATCAAATATTACATCTATTTAAATGATTATTCAATACATAAAAAATACACTCCACGCCAGAAAAATAAATGTCTGGAGTATTTTTAGATTAGATATAAAATATTATCATTTTATAAAGGATCTTAAACATCTCCCACAAAGATTTTCTGACGTGGTACTTCTCTTAGGCATACCCTACCTAAACCTCTATTCATCTCCTGGGGAAGAAAGTGTGAGATCATGTACTCAGTATGGGTAAACATAGGAGATATAAATCCATGATCATATGAAATAATTAAATAATAATAATGTTATTTGATCATGAACAGAACTTACAATGTTCATATCTAACATGTATTAGATCATAAACATGATTCATGGCATAAAAATTATCATTTATGAAAACATGGACCATAAGTGTGATAAATGATCATAAATAAATCATTAAACATAATATCATGCATAAAATTGTCACACCATCATAAATATATAAAACCATTTCATATGTCAAGTTTAACTACCAATACCTTCAACATAATGGACCAGGACACACATATTTCCCATAGTGGATCAGGATGCACCTATTTTCCATTTTGGATCAAGTATATCAACTTGTTTCCCATTGTTATCTCATGAGATATTAAGCTTTATCGAATTCATTTGAGGGATATATAAGTCCCAGTAATCTAATAATGAAAACCATAAATATATGTGCCAAATAAACATAAATCATTCATCATATCAATTCTATAAAAAGAAACGGGTTTCATTAACATCATTCCCTCATAAAAAAACCAACCATAGAAAGATTAAAGATTTTATCCTTGAATAATAACCCTAATAAATCATTATTAACATCAATTAATGTCATCACATATGTAAAATGGGTTTTAAAGATCATTTCAAATAATCTTTAGGAAAATATCCCCTCTATTTTTGAAATCATTATTTATTTGAATCAACTTGGAAATTATAAAGGAAACAATTTTCTTTAAGAAGAAACTTATAAACTTGTAAATTAAGATTAAAGATATTAAGGATTCATGAAAGTAGGAAAATACTCTCATTCCATATAAGTTAAAAAAACATTCCTTTTATATTTTTTTGGGAAAGTCACAAAGTAACTTATTTTTAAAATGATAAAAATAATCCTTTAAAACCATTTAGTAAAACGAAAGACATGGGTAAAAATTAATTTAAAAAATTTTAGAGGAATATTAATATTTTTTTGGAAATTTTTTTTAGAATACTTGAACAAGGAGGATAAATATTCCAATATGAAGATTAAAACATAAACAATCTTGAATAATGACGAGATTGTGAAATAAATCCTTACCGCTTGGGTATCATTTGAATCATAAGCCCCGTGAAAGAAATAACATAATATATATATTTATATCAAAATAAAATTTATAATATATATCATAAAAGTTATTCATAGGCATAATATTCACCACAAAAAGGGGACAAGTGGTTAATGAGGTGTATATCCCACAAAAAATAAAGGTGAGACGAGAAACTCTTACGTCAAGTTTGAATTACTTAAAACATGTTAAAAAACCTTGTATAATGGTTTTAGACATGTTAATAATTTATAAAATAATATTATTCATATTTATAATATCTTATGTGATCCTTTTATAACATTTTATCACTTTTTCATTAACAATATTTCATTCTTTTCCATGTTTTGGGAGTTAATTTCCTTGTTTTCTCTTTCATGTTTTGTCATGAATGTCCTGGTTACTTTGAATAGAAAATAAATAAATCATATATAGAATGTTATTATTGTTATAAATATCATATTTAAACATAAAATATAGATTTATAACTATTTTTTAATGTAGAAAATGGAAAATTAATCGCATCATGTAGTGGAAAAGGTAGGTCGTACGCATGCACATGCGATGATATCATTCCCTTATCGAGTGAAATTATAGAAGCGTGAATGATATATTAAATTTAAATAATTGATATAATTTCATATCTATAATATATATCCATTATTTAAATATTTATAACCATAAAAATAAAGTGGTGATGAAAAACAAATTACACCGCAATGTGGAGACGATAAGTCGTACGTACACATTTGCAATGCTTTTGTTTTTCATAGGATGAAAAACATTTGGAATATGGTTATCCCATAATCATAATAAAAACTAAGAATATATATTATAATGGATATACAGCTTTATGATGGAAGAATCACATTAATAGGAAGTCTAAGAAGAAATTAATTTGAAAGAGTGGGTAAAGACAATTACCTTCTCTTAAATAATCCTCCTTTGGATCTTCGCTTAGCGACACTAGGGTTGGGATTTTTAGAATACCAGGAACTAAATAACTTGTTTAATGATGTTTTAAAGTGAAATTTTCAGGGTTTTGTAAATATATAATCCTCAAGTTGTTTTTAATGAGTGATGGAAGAGGTTCCCTTTTATAATTGAGGTGAGGGGGTATTTGAAATTTCTCAAAATATTAAAATATAATAAGGCTATTATAGATCCAAATACGTCCAAATAGACTATAAATGTATAGAGGATGGAATTTTACACCATATATTATCTCATTTTTATTTATTTTAAATTTTTGGTGGTTTTAAATGATTTTATAAAATATTAATTACATAAAATATCATTATTTTCAAATTTGATACTATTCATTACTTTGACATTAAGAATATCAAGATATCAAGATATAAGGGAAATAATAATTCTAATAGACCAATAATATTTTATATTAATCTATAAAATTAATGTATAACATTAATTAATTAAAATTATATTAATTTTAATATTTTTAATATAATTAATTTTACTTTTCTATTAATTGAATAATTACTTCATCATCGCTGTGTGATTATTTAACGTACTTATTTCTTCACAAAAAATTAAAAATAAATTCATATGACATAGATAAATCTTTAATATTTATAAATAATATTTATATTCTAATAAATATTATTTATAACACCATACTATAAATATTATACTTATTGAAAAAAAGAGTATGACATGTTTGACTTCTAATTAAATAAAACAATATAAGGGTCATAACTACTTATTAATAGAAAAAATGGTCATAAATCCGAAACATGAATGATTATGGAAAACATTCACTCATAATATAAAATTTAGTCCAGTTTTTTTTGAAATTAAATGGTTCTTATCATTTTAATTAAAATCATTTTATTGATTTTTCCATTAATTAAATAATTATTTCATCATTTTTATGCAAGCATTTAAGGTAATTATTTCTTACCTGAAAACTAAGAATAAATTACCAAGATGAAGATAAATATTTTAGTTTTTAAACTAATATATATCATCTAACATATGTTATGGATGACCACATATTAAAAATGTTATATTTATTAAAAACAAGAGTACAACATGTTTGAATTTTCATTAACTAAAATACTATAAGGGACTTAATGTCAACTAAGTTGCTCAAAGAGGTCAATAATTTGACCCATAGATGATTTATTTCAAATATTACTCATCCAATAGAATTAGTGAATTATTTAGGGTCATTTTATAATCCTTATAATATTATTTTTACCATTAATTACCCATTTTACCATTTACCATGGTAACAAAAATTACCAAGGTTACTATTCATATTGGAAAAAAATAAAAGAGTTATATTTAATAAATTTAGAACTTATGATTATAAACATGGAATTAATTATTTAAAATAAAAAATGTATAATTGGTAGAATTTAATTAAAAATTCAACTAAAAAAAGCATCAAAAAATGATTTTTTTTGGAAAAATTCCAATTTTTAAATATAAAATGTGTTTATACTTTATTCAAGTATAAAATACTCTCAAAAAACCATAATTTTGTTATATTAAATAAAAAAAACTAATAAAAATTTAAAACTAATCCGAAACATAATTTGATCATGTAAATACTTTAAAATAAAATACAGTTTTTAATAAAAATCAGTGTTTTCACTATTTCTTGAAAAATAAATTATTTCAGAAAATTATCAAAAAATAATTTCAAGATAATTTTGACATTATGATTTTAAAAATGAAATTAATTTTTTCAAATAAATTTTATAAAAATTATACAAATTAATATTAACTCATAAAAATAAGAAATACTCATTTATGAAGAAAACATATTTTTGATGAATAAAGTGACTTTACTAAAAATTATGTGATCATTTTTCTAAGAAATTAAAAATAAATTTATATTGAGTTAGACCTTTATATTTATTAGTTATTAATATTTATTCTTTCCAATTTAATGACTTGGTTATAATGGATATATAATATTTTAATAATATTTCACAGTTCGTCTAAACTTGCTATTTCCAACAACACAAGCTATAAGAGAAATCAAATTGTTTAAAAATATATTTCATAAAAATCCTAGGTTGTTACATTATACTCACCTTAATATTAATTTCTCTATCAAAATTTATCTTGTTCATTTAATTTTTAATATTTTATAATTCATGCATAGATATCCTAATCGTAAAAATGAATAATAAAAATTCCCTTAAAAAGGAAAAGTTGAAAACATAAAGGTTACCTTAAGTAATTTATAAGTAATTTTCCAAATAAGAAAAAAAAAAAATTAAAATATGGATTTGTAAGGGAAAAATAATCCCTATGAACTAATAAAGGGTGGTGGATATCATGGTGAGGATAAGGTTAATGACAACAAAACCATAGACCAAATTGGTTTGAAAAAAAACATTGATATCATTCAAAATGATGATTATTAGATAAAATTTCATTTCAAAATCCTTTGAGAAGATAAAATTTCTCGATTTCTTCTCATAAATACTATCTCACTCTTTGTTTGTGCCTTGATTGATTTCTACTTCATCTCTTACTCTAATAAATGAAGCTAAAATTGTATTGCCTAATGAACTTGTGGGTCATAAGATCCATAATGGGATGATATGTCCTTTTTTATGTATTTATTTATAATTATAGATAAATGGTTAGAACATTTTATACAATATGCATAAATATTCATATAGTGAAGCAACACATTAATATCTAAAACCTAGTCCAAAATTCAACTTAAAAAATTTCACAAACAGTTACCCATATGAACCAACCAAAAGATTATAATCTAAAACTTTAGAAAGAAGGTCACTAAATTTCCAAAATAAACTTATTACTTTCCCCCCCAAAAAATAAGATGTCACTATTAATAATCACACACCAAACAAGTGAATACCATTATCATGTATTCTCTTGAAACCTGATAATAACTCTAATTACCATAAAACCCTAGTGAAAAAATACATTATTTGAAAAATTAACTCTTTCCTCATACTATAAATCCAAACACTATATAATATCAATCCATGATTTCATAAACCACATTTTAATCATATTACTAATTAGTTCCAAGTTTATCAAAAATATCCCATTTATTTTATCACAATCAAACATTTCTTTATCTCATTATTATCCCAACATCATGAACATATTAAATTTTATTCTTCCCTTAATCATGTGTTCCCAGAAAATATCACCTTACCACCTCAATCAATTTTCATGTTTACCAGTACCATTCAACATATGCATTATATTCTTTATAAAAAAAATACAGTGGACCAATCCTCAGATGTTTCATTATTTTATAAAATCATAAAAGTAATTTTACAACACTATTATTGAATTCCAATACATAAAAACTAAATCATGACACATTATTCTTAAAACATTAACCATGATTCATCATTTTATTCCTTAACACTTCTTTCATCTCATATTTAATTCACAATCTCTTCATCATCAGCAATATAACCATTACCCCTAAATCCTTTCAAATTTCCATCATGATATTTCACCCTAGGGCATTGATTTTCATAATGATCATATATTCCACATTTAATTTTTTTTTCTTTTGATGATTCATTAGGAATACAATTATTCTCATCCATTTTTTAACTAAACCTTTCCCTTTTCCTTTGTAATTAATTACTTTGTGTCCTTCTTTTCCACACCAACATAATCTTCCTGTTCCTTTAAAAAATTATTCTCAATGCCTCTTCCCACATGATTTATATGTGGAAAATTAAACTTTCATTTTACACTATGGTCACCATGAAACTCCACCTTTATCTTATTATATGGTTCAAGAAACTCACCCAAGTTGAGATAATTGATCATATTATAATATTTATGATTAGGAATAATATCCTTGTTTCTACTTTTGACTCCCATTTCATTTGGTTTATCACGAGGAAGATCATTCAATTGTCTATCACATTAAACATTAACATGAATCTTCCTAGTTCTAGCCACTATATCAAACCAAAAAATCATATTGTGGGAAATAATAATCATAGTGAAAAACCACATAATTGTGAGAGATGATGTCAAAATCAGGACACTTTATTTTTAATCAATGACACGTTCTTTTTAATCAATGAAACATTAGTCTTATCCTTGTGAATTTATGATCATTATCAAAACTTTAGTATTTTATCTTATACATAGTCTTATCCCCAGGATTTTAATAATTTTTTCTAAACATAATATATAAATATTTTCTAAAACCTTCTCTGATACCAACTAAAACAACCCGCTATTTTCATAATAGAATATTACATCTATTTATATAAATTTTCAATACATAAAAAAACACTCCAATAAAGAAAAATAAAGTTTTAAAGTATTTTCAGATTAGATATAAAATATTTTTATTTTATGAAATATCCTCAATATCCCCCAAAAATATCTTCTCACATAGTACTTATCTTAGGCATATCCTACTTAAATATTTCTTCATCACCTAGGTAAGGAAACATAAGAAAGGGTAAGCTCAGATTATCAGTAAGTGTAAACATAGGAGATATAAATCTATCATCATATGAAATAATTAGATAATAACAAGGTTATGTTATCATGAAAATGACTTAAAAAGTTCATATGCAACCTTTTATATATCTTAAACCTGATTTATGGCGTAAACATTATCATTTTAGAAAATATGGATCATAAGAGTGATAAATCATAAAAAATAAATTATGAACCATAAAATCATGTCATAAAAGTGTGGAACCATAATAAATACAGAAAACCATTTCATATGTCAAGGTTAACTACCAAGACCTTCAACATAGTGGACCATGACACCTATTTCCCAGAGTGGATCAGGACGTACCTATTTCCCATTTTGGATCTAGTACATCGACTTATTTACCATTATTATCTAATTAGATATTAATATTTATCCAATGCATTGGATGGAGATATATGTCCCACCCATCACATAATGAAAACAATACATATGTGTTCCACATGAACATAAATCATTCATCATATCATAACCCATGAAAGGAAATGGGTTCCATAAACATCATTCCATCATAAACATAAACCATCCATAGAAAGAGTAATGATAATATCCTTGAATCACAGCCCCAATAAAGTATATTCAAAATCATGTAATGCTATCATAGATGTAAAATAGTTTTTAAAAATTATTTTAAATAACCTTGATGAAAATATGCTCTCTATTTTTGAAATCATTATTTAATTTAATAAGTCTCACAATTAGAAAGGAAATCATTTTATTTAAAAATAACCATGTAAACTTGTAAAAGAATCTTCAATACATTAATGAATCATGAAGGTTGGAAAATAATCTCATAGTTTATAATTTAAAAAACATTCCTTTCATATTTTTTTTGGCAAAGTCACAAAGTACCTTATTTGGTAAATGATAAAAAGATTCCTTTAAAACCATTTACTAAAAAGTCATACATGTGTAAAAATGACTTTAAAATGTTTAGATGAATATTAAAAAACCTTTTTAATTTTTTTAAGAACTCATGAATATGGAATAAAAATATTCCCAAGTGGAGATTTAAACATAAACAATCTTAAATAATGATGAGATTTTGAAATAAACCCTTATCGCATGGGTATCATTTGAATCATAATCCCTATGAAAAAAAGAAATTAATATGAATATGTCAATCCTAATAAAATTCATAATATATATCATAAAATTAATTCATGGGATGAATATGAACCACTCAAAGGTTACATGTAGTGAATAAGGCACATGTCTTACATAAATAAAGGTGAGATGGGAAACCCTTACATTTTGTTTTAATTCCTTCAAATGTGTTGAAAAATCTTGTATAATGGGTTTAAACATGTTAATAATGTATACCAGAACCGTATTTATATTTATAACATCTTTTATGATCCTTTTATAATATCTTACCACCTTTTCATTAATAATATTTTGTTATTTTCCTTGTTTCGGGAGTTAATTGCCTTGTTTTCTGTTGCTTGTTTTGTCATGAATGTCCCAGCTCTATTTCATAGGATATAGATCCATAATCTCAAGAATTATATTAATATTATAAATATCATATTTAGTCATTAAAAATAGTTTTAGAACCATTATTTAATGTTTTACATGTAAAATGAATCACATTGCATCATGGAGATGGTAGGTCGCATGTATGCACGAGCGATGATATCATTCCCTTAAAAAGTGAAATTGTATGGGAGTGAATGATATATTAAATTTAAAAAATTGATATAATAGAATAAATATAATATATATACATTATTTTTATATTTATAACCATACAAGTAAATTATTGATGTAAAACAAGTTACACCACGGTGTGGAGACATAAAGTTGTACATACACATGCATGGTGATTTCATTTTTCATAGGATAAGAAAAGTTATTCAACAAATAATATTTAATTAATTTAATTGTTTTCTGCTTGTCAATAAATAATAATAAAAATCTTATTATTAATATATAAATGGTGTTTTATAACATCCTACCCGTCCTCATTATCCTGAAAAGGCGGTACGATATTACTTGTCCTTAAGCGACATCCCTAAGATGCAAAATGCTAGAAATAAATTCCAAGGGCTTCATGAACATGTGGGGGATGATTTTACCTTCTAAAAAAACAACCAACCATAAATTCCTTAACCAGATGAACCAATACAAGATTCACAATATAATTTAAAGAAAACTCAAAGAAAAACCATTTATATCAAAATAAAACTACTAAAAGGTACCACAACGGAAGACTAAACAACCAAAGTAGACTACGAAAGACTACAAATCCAAAAAAACTCAAATACTACTAAATCTCCAATTATCCAACTTGATCCATGATCCACTCCAAAAAATGAACAATGTATCACTAAGAACCATTAGATAAGTGTGATGCTTTATGTTTTTCCTTGTCTCGATAAACAATATCTAAAAAAAACCGTTGTACAAAAGAATGGGAGAGTAGTAAAACTCAGTAGGTTTTCTCCGAATTAATTCCCTACTCACACCACTAGAAAATAACATGTTATCACATTTATATAAAATAGTTTATATAATAAAATTTATAAATAGTTTATATCAAAATATTAATTAGTTCCCAAACCAAGTAGTTTTCCAACAAAATCCATTTTTCCAAAGAAAGCAAGCAATCGGTGCTTTAAAAACATTTCAAAAATTCCATTTTGGAATAATCCATTCCATTATATATATCCACACATCCAACCATGCATGGAAACTAGACCTCCTTATACTCACGAGTGGCAATTCATCCTTTCACTAATATGTTACTTAGTGAACCACTTTGAGAGGGGTACTTTATGACCATATCCATCCCAACCTTTTTATGGGGGAAACTTCACAACCTTTTCCATCCCAATGCATATTAACACATGCACACAACCATGAAAAACCTCTAACAAACCCATGTGTTCCAAATCCATTTCAATAAAACAACATCTTTTTTTGAAAAACAATCAATAAAAACTTTTTCATAAATACATTATAGTAACAGATTTTAAAAACATCATTTAAAATCAAAGCATAAAGAATTTCACAAAAAAATTCCATAATTTCAACAAAAACAAATAACCATCACTAAAGAGGGTTTCTACCATACTTTACTCACCAATTTAACCAAAAGATTTAAAATAAAACAACCAATTTGAATTCAAGACTTCATATTATAAATAGAGGAGTTGAGAGTTAAGCCACCTACCTCAGGTTTTATAGAGAAAATGCAGAATGACACTCAAATTCTAATGAAACCGGGTTGAATCTCCAAGAACCCACCTTAGATCTCTTTCCTTAACATTTAAAAGGACAAATATACTCATATTTTGCATAAAATATCTTAAATATATCCAAATATGATGTATATATAAGAAACTGAGAGAGTGGGAGAAGTATATTTAAGGAAACCAATCAAAACTACAAAAAACATTACCTTACCATGGTAGCTAGGCTTAAACTCACCAATAAACACCTCTATATTGGCTCTAAATCAATGGAGATAGGTTATCCTACCTTTAGAGTAAAAAATACCGAGTTAGGACCGTTTAGGAGAAAAAAATGAGGGGTTAAACCTTAATCCTGACCGAGATCCACCTTTTTTGGATCTAGTTTTTAAACCATGCATGGTTAGTCACATGATTCGGAAAACCCTTCACTAACTATGAACCATCTTTTATCTCAAGCAGTAACCTCATATAGTTTCCAAACTATGTGCCAACTATGCCAAACACCACTATCACAAGAATTACAATTTATCCTTGGTGGACGCATGGTTTGGAAAAATCAAGCACTTTACCGCATACCTTCCCCTTATCCCCTATCTCATTGTGCACGGTTTTCTATAGGAGTTTCATGGTTTCCCCAAACTATGAAAAAATCATGCGCCCTTATAAAAGACCCAGAAACTTTCCAAAAAGCTTCCAAACCCTCAAAAATTTAACCCATATACTGTATACACTTAAAAATAATAAAAATGGTCACTTACTTGAAATAGATGGTTCTACATTATCCCCAACATTGGTATTTTCATCCACGGAAATTATAAATCCATCACTACCATGAAAGAGTTCTATCCATTTATATTTTATTTTCTTCTCTTGTTCCCAAGTCTCTTCTTAAATTTGACCTTGTTGCCACAAAACCCACACTAGACCAATGATTTTTCCACACAATACTTTCTATTGTCTACACACCAATAAAGAATCCATCTTAGGTTAACTTAATCCCATATGATCACATGGTTATGATCAGACTGATACTTTTTCAAATGAGATATGTGAAACACATTGTGCACCACACTGAATAGTGGTGCAAATACCAACTGATATGCCACCTCACTAACCCATTCAAGTATCTCAAATGGTCCTATGTATCGAGGAGATAAATTTCCATACATTACAAAATGATGATTTTCAAGCCTGGGAGAGATCTCCAAGAACATATGATCACTCATATAAAATGAAAATGACCATAAAAAATGATCAAAAAATGATTTATGATGAATCTGACCCACCTGTATCTGTTTCTTAATCAACTGAATCTTCTTCATTTTCTCTTGAACAAGGATTGGCTGAACCATTGAAGTCTCACCCGTTTACACCCAACAAAGTGGAGAATGAAAAGAATTCCAATAAAATGATTCAAAAGGTGACATATGTATCAATTCTTGATAAATTTTTTATATGAAAACTCCACCAATGGTATGTTCTCTTCCCATGAGCCACAAAAATAAATTAAATAAGCCTATAACATGTCTTCAAATGTTTGTATCATCCGTTCAGATTGCCCGTACATATGAGGATGATACATCGTAATCATTTTCAATTGATTCCAAAGGTATTTATAAAAGTATTTCCAGAAACATGATGTAAACCTCAGGTCTCTGTTTGAAACTATCAAAAGTGGTACACCATGCCTCTTTACCACTTCTCAAATATAGATTTTTGAAAATTCCTCCACCATATGAGATTCATGAATAAGGATGAAATGTTCTGAATTTTTGAGCCGATCCAATATCACCCATATGGAATCGTGTTTTAGACCTTTCCTAGGATACCTGTTACAAAATCCATAGATATTTTCTCCCATTTCCAAATAGGTATAGGTTATGGCTACAATATACCCACTAGTCCCTAATTCTTTTAGTTAACCTCCTGACAAGTTAAGCATCTTGAAACAAACTCAGACACATTTATTTTCAAACCAAACCACCAAAATGGAGATTTAAACACTTTATATAAATATTTTATATTCTTGGATGAACAACCCATCTTTAGTAGTGGTAAGCATGAAGAAGTAGTTCTTGACAATCCATAGATATGAGCATCTGATTTCTGATCCACAAAACTGAAATATTATCCATCTTCCATCCCTCAATGGTCTACCCACCATTGAGTTTTGAACTTATAGTCACATATTTTGCATCATAAATCTATTCGTATTTAACCATATCCACCAAATTTGTAAAAAAAACCCTAGAAAGAATACCATAACTTCACCTCGATCTTCATATTCCCAGTACATGTCGACTAGGACCGACATCAACTACCACTCATCTGAATCTTATTTTTGAAACTGATCATATGAATTTCTAAATAATGCATCCACCACCAAATTTCATTTAATCAATGTATATATCAAATCAAAGTCAAATATTTAGAGATAATCTATCCATCTTCTTTGTCTCAGGTTTAAATAGCATTGTGAGAAAATATGTTTCAAGCTCTTGTGATCCATGAACATTGCAAATATTCTCACCAAAGATATAATGACGCCAAGTATTCAATGCATGGACTATGGTAGCTAACTCCAAATAATTTTTTTGTGTAGTTCTTCTCATGTAACCTCAATTTTCTTGATCCATAAGAAACAACATGATCTTTCTTAATGAGAACACATCCAAAACCTGATCTCGAAGTATCATAATACACCACATACCATTGTTATAATTCTAAAAAAATCATGATTGGTGATAATGTATGTCAAAATTAAAGATCTTGAAAAGACTTATTATATTCATTTTCCCATTATAATGGAAAATTATTCTTTTTCAAAGCTGTCATAGGTGAATCTAGTCATGAAAAATCATGAATAAGTCATTAGTAATAACCAGTTAGACTAAGGAAGCTTCGTATCTCGATGAAATTCTATGGTGGTTTCTAAGAGATATCAGCTTCTATCTTCTCCAGATCCATAGAAACACATATTTCAAGAATTATATGGATAGAAAATTTACCTCCTGTATCCAAAAATCACACTTAGATAGTTTGGAATACAACTGATGATCCCTCAGGATTCCCAACACCGTTGCAAAGTGTTGCTCATGCTCAGCCCCTGTCCTTGAATACACCAATATGTCATCCAAAAACACCACCATAAAATAATACAGATATCTATGAAATATCGAATTAATCAATTCCACAAATACCAATGTGAAATTATTTAGAACAAAAGGCATTACTATATATTCATAATGGCCATATCTACTTCTGAAAGATGTCTTTGGAATATCACCATTATGAACCAACAATTAGTGATATCCTATTTAAAAGTCAATATTAAAGAGCCACTAAGCTCCCATCAATTGATTGAAAAAATTATCCATGTGTTAAAGTGGATACATATTATTTATCATAACATGGTTAGGATTAGGATAATCGACACACAGACTTAATGTTCCATCCATCTTCTTGACAAATAAGAACAATGATTCCCATAGAGAAATTCTCAGTCAAATGAACCCTTTGCTCTATAGATCTTCTAACTGTGCTTAAAACACCATTAATTCTGTTGGTTACATTATGTATGATGGAAGGTAAATCGGTATGGTCCTCAGAAGAATATAAATCCTAAACTCCACTTCAATCACAGGTGGAAACCCTGAGAAATTTTTAGGAAAAACATCTAGAAGATAATAAACAACTGCTGTAAAATTGTTACTATTGATATCATCCACCGATACTAAGGTCAAAACTACCAACTGGCATGATATAATTCCAACTGTTGCTTCCAAAAATCTCATTGAACCTTACTTTTCATTTATGTCTCCTCAAAATAGTTTCTCGACACCATCCTCAATCATAAAAATAACTCTTTATTTATAATATTCGATGTGAGCCTTTAATGTTGTCAAATAATCCATAAAGAATATTATATCATAGATATCCATATCAAGCATAGATAAATCCCATAACAAATCAGCTCCATATACAATTATAGAACATTCTCAACATACAAAGGATCAAAATTATCTTTGACCAAGAGGAGTTTAAATTTTCAACACAGAAGGCATCATATCAACCTTTAAACATAGAAAATAAACACCACGAGGAGAAATAAAGGAATCAGATTCACTCATATCAAAAAAATCTTTCATAAGGGTACAATTCAGAAGAATCATACCTCACACCATAGATGATGTAGACTGATCATCCAAAATCACCTTATCATCTCCCTATAATTTCTTGATCGCCAGAATTTTTTCTCTATGTACCAACTAATATTTCACTAATTGAGCAGTCATGGTATTCATGGAATCACCATGGATAGATCTATTATGATGACAAGTGGTATTCTGCTTCCCCCATCCCATCGATGCATACAATGCCTACAACACCTGAGAATTTTCCCGAGCACCAGACCTTAGAGAACTACAACAATAGTGCTAAAGATTTCCTATATGATTGAAATTGTGGCATGATATAGTTTGTTTAATACACTCTTGCTTTATTTATTCAAGAAAAACACATTGGAAATATCCCTCTTTACTCTTGGGTCATAGAAGAAGGTTCATAGAGCCAACTGTATGATTTTGATTCATACTCCGACCTTGGAAATAGGTGTTCGTATTCCACTTTCTCCCAACATTAGAGTTCGCACCATTTCCTATGGGTATCAACATACCTTATCCTCCCATAGATCTTGAGATTCCCCTTTCATATACCATCACACTATTGACTATATATATAAACCATAATATACGGCACAAAAATCTTCGATAAAATCTTCTGTCTCATCCCTGATTCAAAATGTGAACCTTTAAGGACGCCATAACTACAATTTTAAGTTAAAATTCACTACATTCATGAATTTATCCACATACCCCATGACATAATGATTTTCTTTCTTTAATCTAAATAAGTCCATCAATATTTGAATTCTTAATGTGTGGGGATATAATTGTTTGTTGAATAATTATTCAAAATCCTACCACGATAGTATTTGGTCCAATTTATCCTGAACAACTAAATACCACTATTGGCATGAAAGACCATCCAGCATACAAGACACAAATTTGACTTTCAACTCTAATGGTGTGCCTATTAAATAAAAGATTTAATTCATCCTGTTCAGCCACACCTCTTCCTTCTCTGGTTCAGAATCACCTCAAAATATGCATTGGATTTTATTCTAGAATTAAATAGAATGATCCACTTTCCTTTGATCATCCCTCCTATTCTCACTTTCAACAACCTGAAATGATTGGACAATACTCTAAACCAGCTATTGGTTCACCTGTGGCTCTGGTGAAACCACATTCTTTGCAGCTTCCTCTAGTAGGTTCCGATGACACCTACCGGGTTCCATTTTCTATTACCAAAACAAATGGCATAAGTTTCACTCTCCATCAAATAAAGGATTAATATTTCAAGTTATACCACATCATGTTATCACAAAAATGATTTCCAAAATTCAACTTTTACCATGTTCAACCATTTTTGAAAAATTTCAATTTTATTTTGAAAATCCAACCATTTTTAATATACCAAAACCATGATCTTTTCAAAATATTTCATTTTAAAACAATTTCAAAATTTTAAAAAATCAACACTTTTCACCAAAACATATATCATTACAAAAAATGAAATATGCACTAATAGTGGTAAGATATTTTTCTAATGAATTTCATGATAATATCACTGGCTAAACCCATGATAATGAGATTCAGAATCCTGTTAGTGTCTCCAAAACACTACTGTACCCAAATCCCTTGTAACTTTAAGTTCAACATAAAAAAATAGACACTTCTATTTACGCTCTACTTTTCATGTCCAAAAAATCCTACTTCTTTATATGATCCCTACTTAAGGAATAGACCAAAAGGAATTTCAAATAAAATACTGAAAAAAAAACGATGACCACTTATTCCTCAAAGAAATTTGGAAGGAGCAAGACTGATACCACTTGTAACATCCCACCCCTCCTCACTAGATTAAAAATGTATTAGGATATTACATTCCCTTAAGTGACATCCCTGAGATGAAAACGGATGGAAATAAATGCCAAGGGATTCCTGAGCACGTGGTGGATGATTTTCTCTTAAAAAAATTAACCAAATAAACATTTCATAACCATATGAAGCACTACATGATGCATGATATTAAAGAAATAAAACTCAAAGAAAAACCATTTATATAAAAATAAAACTACAAAAAAAGCACCACATTGGAAGACTACAAAACCAAAATACACAACATAAGACTAAAAATCCACCAAAACTCAAAGACAACCACAACTCTAAAGCTCCAACCTGCTCCATAATCCACTCTAAAAAATAGCCAAGTATCAGTAATAACAACTGTAGAATTGTGATACTTTAAATTTTCCCATGTATCAATAAACAATATCTGTAAAATAACCAAAGTTCCAAAGTAGGGGTGATTACTAAAACTTAGTAGGTTTTCCTCAAATAAATTCCATACTCAAGCCATTAGGATAGAATATGGTATCACACTTATATAAAATAGTTTATATAAAAAATTTCTAAAAATTTTATATTAAAATATAAAAAAGTGCAAAAACCAAGAAGCTTTCCAAAAAGTCCATTTTTTAAGGAAAGAAACCAATAATTACTTCAAAACCATTTTCCAAATTCCATTTTGGCACAATCCAATCCATTCCACATATATACACATACAACCATGCATGCAACCTGTACCTCCCTATACTCATGATTGGTGATTCATCCATTCACTAAGAAATCACTTAGTGAACCAATTTTATGGGGGTACTTCACACCCATATCCTTCCCAACCTTTTGATGGGAGTACATCACGCCCTTATCTATCCTAATGCATATGAACACACACACACAACCATGATAAAACCATGACAAGCCCAAGTGTTCCAAATAAATTTCAGTAAAATAACCTATTTTATTTAAAACCAATCCATAAAACCTTATTCATAAAACCAACCAATAAATTGATTTTAAAATCATCATTTCAATATCAAACCACAAGGCATTTCTCACAATAATTCCAAAAGTTCGACAAAAACTAAAAACATCACTAAAGACTATTTCAACCAATATTTCCAGACCAATTTCACAAAAAAAATTCATATATAAAAATAAATTTAAAATGATAACTTTATATTCTAAATAGAGGAGTCGAGAGTGTATCCACATACCTTGGATTTTATGGAGAAAATGAAGAATGACATTCAAACACCAATGAAACTGGGTTGAATATCCAAGAACCCATGTTACTCTTCCCCTAACACAAAAAGGCCAAATATAATCATATTTAATGTCAAATATCTTATATATATATATATCCACAGAGTACATAGATATAAGAAACTAAGATAGAGGGATAAGTAGATCTATGGAAAACCAAGCAAAACTGCCAAAAATGATGCCTTACCGTAGTAGCTATGCTTTGAAGCACCAAGAAACACCTCCATATTTGTTCCAAATTGATGGGGGAGAGTTTATAAAGTCTTTTAGAGGGGAAAATACCAAGTTAGGGATGTTTAGGAGAAATAATGAGGGGAAAATCTTAATCCTTACATATATCAACTTTTTGTGGATCTAGTTTTTAAACTATGCATAGTTAGTCACACGGTTAGGAAAACCGTGCACCACCTTCTGTCTTAAGTAAGAACCTCGCACAGTTGGATCACATTGTTTCAAAAACATGTGCCAATTGTATCAAAGACTATTGTCTCATGTTTCATGGGTTCTCCTAGGTGGCCACATGGTTTGGAGAAACCCTACACCTGCATGTGCACCTTCCCCTTAGCCATTGTCTCATTGTGCACAATTTCATATAGGAGTTTCACAGTTTCCCCAAACCATGCACCAACTGTGAAACCTTATAAAATCCCCAAAAACATTCCAAAACAGATTCACTACCTCAAAAAAATCACCAATATACTTTACATAATTAAAAAGTATAAAATAAGGGTTACTTGAAACTGGAGTGCTACATGTTTCATGGAGATTAAGGAAATAATAAGGCCATATAAAAAATTATTATTTTCAAAACAACATCACTATGTGAACTCAATTTTATTATTTCAAATCCTAACATTGCTCATTTTTTGTGCGAACAATGATAATAAGAATTCGATCAAGACTTATAGAGCCTCTCCCCAAGAACTCTTTCAAGAACAATGAGTGATCTTCCTTCACCAACCCTTTTGATTATATAGTGATCAAGGATAATCTATTTGGATGCATTTATCATGGAGATCAATGAAGAAAAATGAACGAATTTGGATATTCCAAGATAATACCCGAAGAATCATAGAAAGACACTTAATGTTTCATGGTACACATATAGATCACTACAAGAGGGAATCTTCACTTGTTTTTTGTAGTGAAAAATCATATGATATAGAAATGTTATTAGATCTATCAACAAAGAAATAATTTATCATAATGTAATTATTTAAATTCTTAAATTAATAATAAATTGTTATGTGATAATACTATATTTGGTTCTTGAATTCTCATGTCAATTAATATTTGATTCAATTCCACTGGTCGTGCCATTTATCGTTGATAAAAATCTCATATTAATTATGAATAATAAATAAAAATATGAGTTAGAAATGGCTCATCCACACTTTCACTACACTCAAAAGGATTCAAGTACAAAATATTTTTCACACCACCACATTTGAATTATTTATCTTATTGGTGCAGTTCAGTAAGCTCCATATCCATTTCATCAATCTGGACTCTAGGAAACAGTCATTTACAGTCACATGCATGTGTTGAGATCTCTTGGAGGCATGACCCTATCAGCTTGATCATGTCATCCTCACGAGCATTGGCCATGCCTGACATGTTGTTTTGATATGTTATTTCATACTCAACTTGAGAATACAAACCCCAACTTGTGAAGAGACAAGTGCGACCATGCTGTTCTGCTCCAGCTCACACATACTTCATTATTTAAAAGCATCCCTCATTAAAATCTCATAACATAGTTGTGATTTTCCTATGCTCTATTAATAATCTAGGATGCGATGTCAGACTTTCTCAAATAATTTTTTGTTTAAATCCTTCTCTAATACCCTTGACTCATCATAATTACCCATGAACCGCAATTATTTAATTCTTGGACATATTGTACATCTTTTTCTTTCATCAGTTTTCACAATTGCATTTTACTGAACAAAATTTCCCCTTTGGATTAAATGTATTTGAATCCCCTATAAATTTTTTAAATATATCCCAATCTTGTAAGAAAATTATTTTAATTTTTTATCAAAAAATAAATATGAAAAAATCCCTATAAAAAAACCAAATTCTATCATTTATATCAAAAAACCCAAATAAAGAAATTCCCCAATTGCATCACTTAAAAAAACCATATGAAAAACCCATGTATTTACAAATATTTTTAAAATTTAAATAAAAAACCTATTTTTTTCAAAAAATTACCATATGAAAAACCCATATATTTCCAACTAATAAAAAAATAAAATAAAAACCAGATTTATATTTCTTTTTAAAAAACCCATATGAAAGAAACTTAGTCGTAACATTTAAAAATAAAATAAAAAAATATTTTCAAATCTTTTTTAGTAGATTATAGTTGGTGGAGTGAATGAAAAACGTGGGAGATATAAATAGAACATCACCACCCTTAAAAAACTCCTACACATCCCACATTCATTACATTTTGATTTATCCCTCGACATACACCCATGATAATGAAATAATCAACTCCAACATCTCTGATATCTTTACAGAATCTTCTGGTTCTTCCCACATTCTCTAGATCTGCGCCCATCGCCATGAATCTCACCATTTTACCACACAAAACCTATGGTATTTTCCTCTAGTCATTGATTTCATCCCTTAAGTGGCTATAAATCAGAAACGGATCACTCCCATGAAACCTACACACCACTCGACACTGCTACCACATGATCTCGTCACCTCTCTGGATCCTATATCCAAGGAGAATCACCCACATCCTGTGATCTATCTCTCTTCATCTGAAAATTTCAATTCCCTTCAATGTTTGTGAATCTAACATGAATTTTTGGGTTTTATCTTGCTTGAATCCCCCAACAATCTTGAATCGTATCCCCATGGGTCAACATTGAAGAACACAATGAAGAGAGAGGGAAGGACACATTAAAAAGGTGAACAATCATTTTCAAAGTGTTATTTTCCAAAATTTTTATAATCAGGACGTCTAGGGGGGAGGGGGTGAGATTAATTAAAAAATGGAATTCAACTGGATAAAATATCATCAAATAAATTGCAGGGCTCATTCAACATTTGAAAAATGATGGAAATAAAATAATAAAAAATATCTATGATTGATTAAAATAAATAATGGTGGAAATCCATAAATAACATTCCCTACCTAATGATTGGATTAATAATTTTCGAATAATGCATTCACTAGGGATGTGGGGATCTTATTGCATTCATTGCATGCCAATCCACCTTGATGTAATTGTCGTTTTTCATCTGATTTTGATTCACCATCAAAGAACACTATGAATATCCTCTAAATGATCATAGGATTATGCGACTAAACTAGAAGAATTTATATAGAAACAATTATATGATGGGAATTAGGTTTGGGTATTAAATAAATTAAATTAATAATTTAATTAATTAATCTACATAACATACCTGCCAATGACTACCTCATCCGAATGTCCAGTACCGAAAAAATTTAGATCGTGCATAGGGTAAAACCCACATTTTGGACTCAACAATGATCTCATATTTCTAATCCGAGTCCCCGCTTAAGGGTTATTACATTAATCCCAAAAAAACCTCCCTCGTGTGATGTTAATATATTTAATATTTTTATAATATCAATTCTGGTATCAACAGACCTTAGAATGTCACGTCTTCTCAGCTCCTGACTTGGAAAATATTTCTTAATATATTTTAAAGTATTAAAACTCTAAAAAGGGTAAATACAATATCATGATTATTCTTATATGATATATTGTATGTGATAATGTCCTAGTAGTAACTGTCTTTCTGAAAGGTCATTGGATTTTCCCTCTATGATGACAACCGAATGTGTCATGAAAATATTTTTAATATAATTTATATAGTTGAATGATTTAATTTGACGAGAGAAAAATGATATAGTATATATTGGGTGGAGACTCATAGGATTTTGAGATAAATTCTCATGGTGTATGCGTTTAGTAATTTATACTTCAAGGGATTATGAGAACATGATTCACCAGTAGGAAATCCACATTTATATGTTTCATTGGATGTTCATATCTTTATATGTATGAATTTATCCATAGAATTTAAGATTTTTATTAATGGATATTATTATTCATGTTCTGTGATGTATTTTTGAAAACTGTGATAACATATTTCTATGGTGAGGTAGGATGCGTTGGGTGAATCATGAGTAATATTACATTAATGAATAATACATGAAAGTATTTGTACCTTCTGTTCTTTATTGGAAGTTGATATCATAGGAACTTTTATGGAAATAAAACTTCTCAATTAAATCTATTTCCATGGTGTTTTGTGGGAAATTTTATTCTCAAGAAATCATAGGAATAGTCATCGAGCACATAGGTTTATGACACTAGCATGCAAACTGCTTGATTAGTGATATTATGGTAAATGGATTATATTACACTGTAAGTGTCTGTATAAGGTTGTATGACATTGAAACATTAAATTATTTATTTATGGATGTCTTGACATGTTGCTAGATTTTAAACATAGACCTTTGGTGAATTTTCATAATGTGATTGAGAAAGAATCCTAGAGAGTCTCATAGTAAGTGTGTTTAGAACCACAATTAAATAATAATATTATTTTTTATTTAAAATCTTGAATAAATATTTTTCTTATCCAGGGTTTAATAATTATTCATGTTTCTTTGTTTGCATATATTTTGTCACTTGTTATTTGAGAGAATATTTTATAACCAAAATATTTAATAAATATTTAATTTCTATTTAGTGTATATAATATTAATTTATTTATTGACCAATGATGGTGTGATATTTATTTATAAATAAATAATCATCATTCAAGGCCTAGTAAATATTATGAATGAATTGTGGGAAGAGTTTAATGGTATGATTAAAAATAATATATTTTAAATATTATTTAAATAATTTTAAATAAATTTATTCAATAAATAATATTAAATTAATTCATTGGGTTTGAACATGTCTTTAAATAATAACAATAATATCACTATTATAGACACAATGTTATGTGGGTATTATGAAAATAATAATACTATATGCACAATTATTATTTTTTAACAATAGCACTATTTAAACTCAATTTTATTATTTCCAACCGTAGCACTGGTCATTTATGTTGTGCAAAATGATAATGAAAATTCACTCAATCCCTATAGAGCCTCTTTATATGAATTATTTAAAGAAAAAGAGTGACCCTCCTCCAACACCCCTTTCTATTATGGAGAGATCAAGGAGAATTATTTTGAAAGTGATTATTATGATGGTCAATAACGAACAATGCAAGAATTAGGTTTTCCGCACTAGCACCTGAAGATTCCTAGGATGATGCTGAGAGGTTCATTGTACACATGTGGATCCCCACAAGAGGGAATCAACACTTTATTCTTGAAATGCAATAACATATGATGTAGAAATGTTACCAGATCCATCAATAATGAAAGAATTTATAATCAAGTTCAAACTCTTTATGGAACCACCACATTTGAATTCCTCAATTTATTAGTTTGGTTTAATCATATTTAGATCCATTTCATCACACCAGACTTCAGGAAATAGCTATTTCTAGTCGCATGCTTACATTAAGATCATCATGAGGCATGACCCTATTATCTTGATCAAGTTATCCTAATGAGATTTGACCACACATGACATGTCGTTTTGATTTATGACCCATCGTTATTGCATTCTCGGACATATTGCATGTCTTTTTCTTTCGTCGGTTTTGAACGCCCATTTTTTCTCCCATTCAAGAATTTCAAAATTTTTCTCTTTAATATATGTCGCCATTTTCCACCAAATTTAAATATGATCATTTCATTATGTTTAATCACAAAACCAATAAAAATATTTCAATAATAATTTAATTTTCAAATAAAAAATAGAATGCATTTGGGGTTTAAATGCATTTTATTAAAGGTTTTTAACAAATGTGTTTAAGCCCTAACTAGATTTCACTGAAAACAAGTGCCTCTTAGTCTTAAACACATTTTCATATCATATGAAGAATATGTACTCACATATCTTTAAAAAAACCCATTTCAATTATTTTTATCAAAAAACCCATATGAAAAAATCGATATGAAAAATCTAAATTCAATAATTTTTATCAAAAAGCCAAAAAGAAAAAAATTCCTCAATTCCATCATTTAAAAATAAAATAATCGATATGAGAAAACTCATATATTTCAAAATATTTTAAAAATAAAACAAAAAACCAATTTCTATTATTAAAAAAAACCATATGAAAAAACCATATAGTTCCAAATATTTTAAAAATAAAATAAAAACCCGATATCTATTATATTTTTTAAGAAAACCATATAAAAAAAATCACATCATTTACAAATAAAATAAAAAATTATTTCCAAATATTTGTTTGTGGATTGTAGTGGGTGGAGTGGGTGAAAAATTTGGGAGATATAAATGGTACCTCCTTTCCCTTAAAAATTCATACTATCCCACATTCATTAAATTCTGATTTTAGCCCTGACAAATACCCTTGGAAATTAAATACCCCACCGTGTCATATATCAGCTCTTGGTAGCCACAACATAAAGCTAAACATAGATGGCTACTCCAAATGAAATCCTAGATCTATGGGTGTCAGAAGTGTTTTTAGGGATCAACCAGGAAACTAGATTCTTGTGTGATGTTGTAACATCAGTTTCTCTATTTCCACAATGCCCGAGTGGTTAGCTCTGAAAGTGGGACTCAACTTAGTGTACATACATGATTTTGAAAATATCATTAAAAGGAGGCACCCTTTATCAACACTAATAGATAACCATATTCTCAATGCTAGAAATAATGCTAATAAAGGGAATACTATTGTAGTGGGCTATTAAAATTACAACAAATTACATTAGAAATTATAGGTATATAAAAAATTCATAATTTAATTGAAATAAAAATTATATAAAAAATTTAATGAAAAATGAGATAAGTATAATTGTCCTAAATCATAAAAACATTCTGAATATGTTTTCCTATTTTTGAGTATGTCATGAATCTGTTTTACTAAAATGTTAATTTATACTGAAAACTTGCACTTTGAGTCATACCAGTCACATCGTGTGTCAGTTTTACAGGAAACTAATTACTACTCATCAAAATGAATTATAAATCATTTTCCGAAATTATTAAGACAATCCAAGAACATTTCTTTTATTTTCAATGAGCGACACATGTTTTGAACTAAATGTCCTACACATAGTTTTAGTCATACCAAGAACACAATGTATTGGATAATTGTGAGGCTAATTCCTACATGTCATAAATAACTTATGGATCATTTTAATAAATTATCAAAACAATCCAATTGTGTTTTCTCACTTTTGAGTATGTGAAATATGTTTTGAACTAATTTTTTTTAATAAAAAACAAACTTTGAGTCCTAATGGTCACATGTTGTGTCAGATTAGCATGATGTTGATTCTTATACATCAAAAATGACTTAATGATCATCCTTATAAGTTATCAAAACAATAAAAATTTATTTTCTCATTTTTGTGTATGCCAAACTTGTTTTTCTTTAAAATCACTAAAATAGATATTGAAAAGGGGTGCACCTTATTTTATTAGTACTAAGCAGAAAGCACTGATAAAAGCCCCACCTTTATCAATGCTAGCTAAAATCACTGATAAAGGTCATGATTATCAGTATTAAAAAAGAGTTTATAAAAGTGTATCCTTTATCAGAACTTTTTTAATGATGATAAAGGTCAAATTTATGAGTGTTATTCTTAGCACTGATAAAGGTCTTTAATAAAAAAATATTAATGATATATATAAAATTATTGTATTTATAATAAAAAACAATGATTATATATATAAATTAATTAAAAAATTCATTTTTATAATTAATATAAATATAATATATTAATATATAATTTTTAATAATTCAATATATATATATACTATTTTTAAAAAATATTTATAGGATTATATTTAAATAATTATAAAATTATAATAATTTCTTAAATAATAAATATATTTATTATATTTATAAATATATAAAAATAATTTTTAAATATATTTATTTATAATTATAATTATAATTATATATATATTTAAATAAATATATGTCTCCAAAGAATTTGGTCAATAAAAATATATATATATATTTTTAATAGTTTGGGCCAAGACCCCTTTTATTTGAAAAAAGAAATTCCCCTTTTAGGAAGGGTTGAGAGGTAACCCTTATATGACCCGGAAGTCCAGAGGCTCAAAGACTCAATGCGAAATGACCCGAAGGCCCAATGACCCAAAGGTCAAAATAATACCCAAAGGCCGAGAGTGAGAAGTGTACAACAAGGAAATGATTGCAATTATTTATGTTCATATATTGATGAGTGAATATAATTGATGTTATGTGATCGTAAGTTTATTTGTGGACATTATTTTGGGTTACTATGTTCTAAATTTTAATATTACTTATATTATGATGACACATGCATATGTTATTTATTCATAACTCATTAATGTTAATTTATTCATTGACACCCCTATTATTCATTCTTTTCGTATATTTGATGAATAATTTTTTATGATCTATACTTTACTAGGTAAGATTCATTCATGTTACACTTATTTACAATTTATGTTCTCATAAATAATAACAAAATTATAATAAATATATTTAAATAATAAATATCTTTATTATATTTATAATAATAAATTTGTAATTATATATAAATAATTTTTAAATACATTTATTTATAATTATAATTATAACTATATTTATATATATCTAATGGAGGATCCACTGGACTATTACTTAAATCCCAAGGATGTGTTCATTCCTCCTTCAAAGACCGTGGTAACGAGAGGTGGCGTGGACCAATAGACTCCACTGATTATGGGTTAGTAGAAAAAACTAATAAGTGGAACCCTAAGATGAGTCATGATGGATTTGAGGCTTATGATTCTAGAAATAGGATTTTTTTTTCAATCTTCAGAATGATTCAGATTCGTTGAATAAAAGGATTAAAAGAAATGGATCCATCGCTTTCATGGAAGGCAACCATCCGATTTTTGATGATCAGATTGAAGAGTGTAAATACTACCTTCATGCCTAGATCTCGGCTTCTCCTACCTCATGGAAGATTGTCATATGAGGAGTCGACTCCAGCATTACTGGGGATTTAGTGATTTTTATTTAATTTAAATTATTGAGGGTGAATATCAAGTATTTTTTCCTTTGAATGATATTAAACACTTTTCTTGGAGTTTGGGGATGATCCCTCTGAAATTTAGATATCTCACACTCTAATAGCAGGATTATCTCTTGAATCTGTTCATGGCTAGGATTTATCTATAAACATGGATTAGAATTTGGGATTTGAGTTGGTTCTTTTGGAACCCATCGATCATTTGGGAAGTTTACTCCATTGTGGGGACTCCAATCGGGAATGAAAAGGATACCGAGAAGTCTTGGTACGACCACTTTTCTCAAGTTTTGGTTGATGTTGGTATGTTTTATGATCTGATTAACATAATTTTTTTAGTTGCAGGTGACTTAAAGATGGAGTTTTATATACAATTTGAGTGGCTAATTTTGGACCACTTTTTTATGCATTTGGAATTTGATTGAGAAATGTCACAGGAATGTAAATTGATCACATTTTTGGATTTTAGGACATACATCTGAGAATTGAATGAAGCGACTGACTGATTCTTTCATGAAGATCATGTAGGATATTATGCAGAAGGCTATTTTCATTGTTACTACTATAGGGATCTACTCTTTTACTAAGGTTTTTAAGCAATGTGATAATTATGCCTATGCTGGCATGATCCATACCCCTCATGTTGGTATTATCATGAAAGACTAGATAGATATGCTGCATGAAACATCCCTGATTCTAGGAGATGATTTTATCCAGACCAAGGAATAACATAGGGATAATACTAGTGTAATTGAGGGTATAGATGGCCCCAAGATGTTGTGGGATGATGTGGTTTAGGAAAATAAGTCTATTGATGAAGATGATATTATCTAAATGACCCCATAATATGATGACACCAACCATGTTAATGTCCATGCCCCTGAACAAAGGAAAAACCACTATTGTGGATGAGGCGAGTTATCAAATGGTTTCTCCTTAGAAACACATACTTTTTGTGTAGAATCATGTAGTGGATACTTCTGATTTTCATTATTTGGCATCCTGAGGTGGAAAATAGGTATAAGGAGAGGTCAATGTAGATGATAATTTGTTGGATGGCTCAGATGAAGCAATAAGGTTGCACCCCAAAGGGGTTGTGGTTGACATGGAGGACTCCCATGATTTATATGGATAGTCATCTAATGAGATCATTCTGGATGAAGATGAACTTCTTGAGGAAACATACCTTCTTAAAGGTGGTAGTAAAGGGGAAAAGGGGGTTGTCGGGATGACATCTTCACTACAGAATAGGAAACCAAAGGGTGGTGTAAGAACTCATTCTACTGTGACTCCTTTGACACAAGTTTAGGCTTCTTATTTATAGGCTGAGTACCCACTCATCAACATAAATGAGAATCAGCTTGTTCCAATACAGAGTGAGCATCAAATTGTCACTTCCTCTTGCATGAAAGATAATCATTCTGAGACTGTGGCATGGAATTATCCACTTCATTTTATGGACTTAATTAAAAATGTGTATGTTTCCATTGGAAGATCCTATGATGAAGAATGTGTGATTGCACGAGAAAAAAATTAAAGCATCATAACTCCAGATATCCGGGAAGGTGAAAGGCCTATTTCAAGAATCAGTACAAAAGTAGCTAAATTATATTTCTCACATCTTAATGCAACTTTTTCATCAATGGAGCCATATGTATTTGGATTTAGTGACTATATAACGGTATAGAAGCTATTATCCATCAATCTTGAGGATGGCCTTTGATCTAATCATGAAATGGAGTTTTTTGATTTATCCTGGAAGTTCAGGAGATAATCCACTTTGAAAGATTATTATCCTTCATCATCAGATCATGAATGTGTGACCCCTCAAAGGGTCAAGACATGGTGGCATGGTCGACACCCCAAGGGTAGAGGGAACTTTCCAAGGAGTATGGAATCTAAAAGATCTATTTTTTTGGACATTTTTTTTGTCTTTTTGACTTACCTATTTCCTACCTTATACGGTTTTATTTTAGTAATAAATCTTTGGGGTCATGGATTTGGTCCTCCAAATCCAAGGATGAACTATTTAAGTTTAAATTTATAATTAATTTAAAAAATATATTTATTTAAACAATTATAAAATTATAATAAATAAATTAATTATATTTATAACATTTTAATTATATATAATAATTATAATAATTATATATATATACAATTATAAATATAATCAATATAATTATTATAATTTTATAATTATATAAATAAATAAATATTTATAAATATTTATAATTATAAATAAATTATTTTTTATTTATAATTATAAAAATATAATTAAAATATTTATCATATTTATAATTTTATAATTATATATAATTATATAAATATATACAAATATTAACAATTATATTTATTATATATATATAATTATACATAAATATATATTTATTTATAATTATAACTATAAATATATATATATTTATTTTTAATTATAAAAATATAATAAATATATTCATTATATTTATAATTTTATAAATTTATATATTTATATAAATATATAAAAATATTTATAAATATAATTACTATATATATATTTATAGTTATAATTATAAATTAATATATTTGTATATATATTATAAAAATTATAAATAAATAAATAAATAAATAATTATTATATATATAATTTTATAAATATATATAATAATATAAATAAGTTATTGATTAGATCTTTGTTAGAGCTTTTTTAGCACTCATAAATATATCCCTTTATCAGAGCTAAAAAAGTGTTAATAATACTAGTCTTTACCTAACGTATAATTTTAGAGTAGATAAATACATATTTAATCAGTTCTTTTTTAGCACTTCTAAAGGGGTATCTTTATCAGTTCTAAAAGAGAACTAATAAAGATAACTTTAATCAGTGATTTTTTATTTTAGTGCTAATAAGACTGCTCTTTATCAGTACTTTTTGAAAAGCATTGATAAAAGTATTCCCCAATGTTATAAAAATAAACCTAATAGATTATCCTTTTCTCATGCCTTCAAGCTTTCATAGAGACCAAATACTACTGCTCTCGAACCCTACTGTCACCTGTAACATCTTGGATTCAGATGCCATTAAAAGGTGCCCCGTTCCCGGTTGGCCACATGGCCTCAAACGCATTTCCCCAAACGCCAGAGGCTACTGACTAGCAGTGAGGGCCTAGGGTATGATAGTGGAGAAACTATGCCCTCATTGATAGAGTGTAACACAACAGAATAAATAATAACAATAGCGGAAGCAGTAAACAACATGAAACTGAAGTAAACAATGGATGGATGAAAGGTAAATATAACCAGAAGGCATATCATATTAGAATGATGCAGCATGTCACATTTTCTAAGAAAGAAGCGAAAACAAGATATCTTGTTATTAAGTATAATTCAATACTGAGTTACAACAATAAAAAATGAAATACAACATCATTGCAAGCCCTGGCTTGGTCCCATAATCTCTTGATTATAAGTAGCAATCAACAACTTAGATAAGGAGCCTTACCAATATCGACACCTTTAACAATATAGTTTGTTTGGGCCTGAAAACACGACCCAAACAGGATGTGATAAATAAACCCCAATAGGAAACCACCATAGGTCTGTGCCAATCAGTCAGTGAGTATATGCAACAGTAGTGTATAATAATGAAAGCATTAAACTAGGAAGTAATCAAAAGTAAAAAATCCAACAAGTCTTGTTCCATTTGTACAATCATGTTTAGTAAGCAATTCAATTACATTGAATACTAAATTCTTGATATCTTGCAACAACCAGTCAATCCCATATTCAAGAAAACACAATAGATACCTCAGTAGGAAATCTATCAAGTAAAATGACAATCGAATCAAAGCATGTGATTTAGCTAAGTAGATGCTTCATAAGTCATTACAACAGTCAAAACTCAGTTCAAAACCTTGCTCTTAGGTAGTCAAAAGTCATAACAAATCCTTGCCTATAGGAAATTTCCCACAGGCATAACAAAACGTAGCCCAAAAACACCCAAAACCTTTCCCACAGGCCTGAAAAATCTCTTTCCACAAGCATAATGATTCAACAGGGCCAAGACCGACATATAAGAAATTCATAATAAGGCAACACATGAAATCTTTACACTATTACATGGTTAACAAGGAAGCAATTCATATTGGTAAGCATTTAATTAACCAATTCATTTCAAACAACCCATAATAGGGAAAAAAGATTCATAACCATTGTTATCCTAAGAAAAAAGGCCAAACAACAGTTATCTAAGGAAAATACACCCATAGAGTGGACCTCAATCAAAATAAGTAGTCTCAGTATGCTTCAATTCATATAATTAATCACCTAAACATCCATAGGCATTAAAACATGTCAATTTCTTGAAAAAGTGACACCCCAAACATGGGCGTGCGGCACGATGACACATATAAACAACTTGAAATTAAGCAATAAGCATGAGACCACATACCTCGTCGTAGTATGACTCTCCTCATCCAACCTCGACATCCAATTCAAGCTATAATGGTATAGATCTATGAATTAAGGATATTCACTAAACCTTAAATAACTTAGTCGAGAATAAAAATAACCAAGAACGACTCAAGTGTAATTAAGAACTTACTGATTTGGTTCAAACGAGATCGATGGTGATTGATTCAGAGTTCAGATGGTTAACTGGGAAGGGGGTGAAGTTCTGAAACTCCTCTTGAGTTCCCCTGATGAACCTTTTATCCAAATGATAGAAGAATGAGGCTACTGACCATTTTAAGTAAAAAAACAAAGTACACAGCGTGTGAGTCCCTATTCACAGCGTTTATATCATTTAATTGTTCATTTGGTGGCTGAATTTCACCGACTTACTTGCCATGGCTTACCGACAAGATTACACAACATGTACTAGGAAGTACACGGTGTGTAGTTGGTCCCCCCATTTCTCACTGGCATTCCCACACACCATGTATTCCCTTCATACATGGATATACTACACAACGTGTGCTAGGGAGTACATGGTGTGTAACCACTGATTCCAGTTCTTTGCCCAAATTTCCCTTGTTTTCTTGAAAACAACTTAAGGGATAAATAAAATAAGAAACTATACCTCAATGTAAGAACTAGGTTCTTAGAAACTTTCAACCTTAAAGCAATTCATCCTTGAATTTCGCTTCCAAGGATGGTGAAGGAATATCTGAGAATAATTCTAGCCACTGAGCATGTACGTTAGCCTCCCTCTCCTAAGTCTCATCCTGTACTTGGCCATGATTCCATAACACCCATATGAGAGGAACTGACCGACCTCAGATAACCTTCATGCCCCTATCAACTATACGAATTGAATGCTCCAAAAAGGATTCATCAACCTGAAGCTCAAACTCCGTGGGCTGAAAAATGTGAGATGAGTATGAGTGATAATGTCTTAGTTGAGATACATGGAAGACATCATGCATGGCGTGATAACTCTGAGGTAACTATAACTGATAGGCAACTGACCTGACTTGATCCAGAATCTCAAACAGTCCGACATATCTCAGTGAAAGCTTACCCTATCACCAGATTCTCTTGTGTCACAACCTTGGTGCGATATGTAGGAAAACTCAATCCCTGACCTTGAACTCCCAAGGTTTTCTGCGGCGATCAACATAAGATTTTTCATGAGACTTCGCAATATCCGTTAGTCTCTAAATCAAGTGGACCTGATCAAAAGTCTCCTATACAATATTTGGTCCTAGTAAGGTTGCCTCACCTACCTCTAACCAGCATAGGGGAGAATGACATGGCCTGCCATATAAATCCTCGTAAGGTTCCATCTGTATAGTCGCCTAAAAACTGTTATTGTGGTAGAACTCGACCAGTGGAATATACTTCTCCAAAGATACCCCAAATTCTAGGACACATGAACGCAACATGTCCTCTAGAACCTATATCATACGCTCTAATTTTCCATTAGTCTGAAGGTGATATGTTATACTCAGAAGCACCGGTTTACCCAGTTCTCTCTGAAAACTCTGCAAGTAATGAAATGTGAAGTAGGCATCCCTATCTGAAATGATAGAATGAGGGACCCCAAAAAATTCATACCACCTATCGGATATACAAATTTACAAGATCATAAACACCAAAGGTATACTTGATCGACAATAATTGAGCGACCTTCGTAAGCTTATCAACTATGACCACCATATCATCATTGCCTCTTGGAGACCTTGGTAACACCGTCATGAAATCCATCACAACATCATCCCATTTCCACCTTGGAATTGGTAACTAATGTAAACGACCATCAGGCCACTGATGTTTCTCCTTCACTTGCTGACAGGTGGAACATCTCATAACAAAACCAGCTACTTCCTTCTTTATACGCGGTCACCAGTACTGACGACACAATTACCAATACATCTTGGTGACTCTGGGATGCATTGACCAAGATAAAGCATGAAACTCCTGCATTAGATCCTTGTGTATATCCCCTAGAACCCACACACATCCATGGATACATAAAACTTCATCCTCACCTATCGTCTATCTAGGAGGATGGTCCTCACCTACCACACTCTCCCGTAGAACTAGGCCTTCAAAATCTGATTGCTTCCCCATCCTCACCCTTTCCTATAGGGTTGAGGTAACAACCAAAGATGAAAGATAAGTCTGTCCCTAAATGTCACACACCTCTAAATTCATCTCAGATAACAAATCCATAAGCTTCCACTCACCACTATCCTCCTTCACTTCTTGCATCTGAGTCCCCCTGCTCAGTGCATCAGCCACTGCATTGCCTTTTATAGACATATAGGCAAGATCAATATCAAACGACTAAAGGTATTCCACCCACCTTCACTGTCTCAGATTCAAATCACACAAAGTAAAGATGTATTTGAGACTTTTGGTGTCCATGTACACTGCAAAATTCTCTCCCAATAAATAATTTATCCAATAGTGAAAAGCATGAACAACTGCAACTAACTCAAGATCATGCATCGAGTAATTCCTCTCATGTGGCCTCAACCATCGAGACCCATACCCAACAAATCAATCCCCCTGTATAAGCACTAATCCTAGATCAATACTTGATGCATCACAGTATACTTTGTAACTCATTCCCAGCTCTAGAAATATCAGTATCAGTGCTAAATTCAAACATCCTTTCAACTCTTTAAAGGCTGCACCACAAGAATATTACCAATCAAAATTCACACCTTTATTAGTCAAGCCTATCATCGGTGCTGCTAAGAAAGAGAAGTAAAATATAAAATGAATATAGTAACCAAATATCCTGAAGAAACTCCATACCTAAAAAACGTTCTTGGGTTGCTCCTAGGTAACTACTGCTCTCACCTTCTCTGGGTCCATTGATACTCCTGTCTCTTAGATGATGTGACTTAGGAAGTGAATCTGATCTATCCAGAAGTGTCATTTTGTGAGATTATCATATAACTAATTCTCTATTAGTTTATAAAAAACAATCTCAAGGTGTTTATCATGGTATTGTCGATTGTGAGAATACACAAAGATATTTTGAACAAAAGCCACCATAAAAGAATCTATGTTAGGATGGAACACTTGGTTCATTAGCACTATAAAAACCACTGATGCATTTGTGAGACCAAACGGCATAACCAGGTACTCATATAGACCATAACTGCTAAGAAAATCTGTGTGAGGTATGAATATAGGTCGAACACGTACATGATGATATCCCGAACTTAAGTAAATCTTCAAGAACACTCAAGATCCTCTAAGATGATCAAATATATCATCTATCCAGGGCAAGGGATATCAGTTCTTAACAATCAACTGGTTTAGTTTCTAATATTCCACACATCTCCAAAGGGTACCATCCACCTTTTTTACCAAAAGGACTGGTGAACCCTAAGGAGAAGTACCGGGTCAGATAAAACCCTTAGGCTCTAGATCTTCCAACTGCCTCCTGAGATCTTGTAACTCCACTATAACCATCGTGTATATAGGAATGAATACTAGTACAACTCCTTGAACTAGCTCGATAGTGGACTCCACCTCTCTGACCGAAGGTAAACCTAAGAATTCATTTGGTAAAATGTCCCTAAATTGATCAACCACTGGAGTGAAATCTTCCAGACACATTCCCTAGTCATCCAGATATAAACTCACTATTTGGGCTGTTATTCCGCCCAACCCACAATGCTTGGGTCCAGATCTACTCGCTTGGGAATCCCATTCACACTTATATAGAAACTCTCCACCATCTGGTGACATGAAACTCAACCTATGGAGATTGCAATCAACAAAGGCTCAAAAAGGAACCAACCAGTCCATTCCGAGAATGATATCGAAGATTGTCATCTATAAGACATAGAGGATCCATGGAAAGTGACACCCACCAATATCAAGGGGGAACTTCATGCACTGACACACACCTACCATTCTAATCCCTAACAGAGTGTCTAGCGTCATAACATCTAGAGAATTATAAACACAGAGTCCAAGTCTTTACACAATAGCCATTGATATAAAACTATGTGTAGCACCATTATCAAAAAGAGTATAAGATATAAAAAAGGAGACCAGGATAGTACCTCTCACAGTAGAAGGTCTAAGTTCTTGTTCCTGCTGGGTATATTACACTACATAGGTCTGACCTACACCACAGCCCTGAGACATTTCTTGGCTAACCTGAGCTGACCCTCCCTACTGTCACTGTGATCCTGGGGTTTGACTACCAAAACCACAACCACCACCCTGGACAGAACGCCCCAACATATTCTACTTTCCAAACTTGTGAGAAGATACTGACCCTGCTCCTGCATGTGGAGTCTATACAGAACCTCTCTAACTCTCTATGGGTGGAAATTCCCTACATTAGAGATATAGATGTCCCATCCTAACACCAGCTCAACACTCAAATGGGTCCCATGGTCACTAAGGTCTCTTTTGACCAACCTTTCCGTATTGGTAGCATGTCACCTGTCCACCATAGGAAACATTCTGGCTTCTACTATCACCACGAGAGAACTCCACATGATGCTTCCTCTTGCGGGTTGAGACTGTACTAGAAATTAGTGTCGAACCGCCCTAGCTCGCACCAATAGATTCTCACAGATTGTGCTTGATGATCAGCACCTGATTCACAATGGAAGAGACAGAATGAAACCTGATTACATTCACTTGTGATCAGATATCAAACCCAAGACTATTATTGAATCATCTAGCTTTCAATATGTCATCACCCATCAGAATAGGTGCGAATCGCTAAAGCTCAATAAACTGGGAAGAATAGTCCATAACTGATAGTGTGCCCTATTCCAGGTTTTTGATATCCCGAGCTCTGTCTGATATCCGTGTCTTGGGAAAATAATAATCATAGAAGTCCACCTGAAAGTCTTCCCATGTCATAACCCTATGACGCCTTGCATGAGTAATAACATCCCACCATCTCTAGGTAGAATCACGCAAAATATATGTTGTGAGCTAGAACCTCCTCTCGAGAGGTGTCTCTAGATTCTATAAGATAATAATCATGGAATCCAGTTAAGATTCCACAGCTTGTGGTCTTCCATACCCTAAAAAAGTAGGCAGATGCTGCTGTTGGAAGATACACGTTAGCTCTTACATACATGTGGCATCCTGTAGTGCTCCCTGAAAGGTCTGAATTAACCTCACTAAACCTTCACAGAATTGTGCATATACACCTGCATTCAGTATAACAGCTGGTTCCACACTTGGCACAATTGAAGTATCCATTGGTAGCCCATGGCCTACCATTTCTGGAGTATGATCATTGCCGCTCTCTTGGATTACAACTTGTGGTCGTCGCGATGACATTCCTCTACAAGGTCAAGAAAATTTCTTAGTTCAAGCTCATTGTTAAGGTTTTCTGTTCAAGAGTGAAAAAAAGGAAAAGACCCTCAAAGTTTTGAAAAAAGGACTACACGGCGTATAGAATGAATACACAGTGTGTACCCTTATGTTGTCACATGGACGTGTTCTACCGTCTGCCTGGGCATGTATCAACCCCAGGTACATGGTGTGTTCCACACGCACATGGCATGTACACATGTATATCCTCCTATCCATGCACTCCCACATGGATAGATTCACACAAGTTCTTCTTGGGTAGGCTACACAGCGTGTAGTGAAAGTACATGGTGTGTTATGATCAAAACTCAATAGTCCTTGTTTCCTCTCACATGTCCAATTACACAGTCTGATACTACATGGAATGTACACAAGGTACAAAACATGTTCATCTTAAAACTTCAAACACCATATTCCCCAAATAGGAAGAACACACGGTGTGTTAGGCTAAACTACACGCCGTGTATACTGGTTTTTTCTAGATAGAAGCTCTAGGTTTCCCATAAAACCCATATTCTGTAGAGAAAAACCAACTAGTGGGATGCCAAATTATGATCCATGAGGGAACATACCCCCCCAAGAATCAATGTTTGGAACCCTATAATAACATATCAAATCATAGTTATATATAACAACATACATATCTATTAAGGTCCTATCACAACAACTTACATCTCTAGAATGACATCTATCACAACAACATGCATTCCATAATTCTCCCTAAATAGCATGACAAGAATGCATGGAATGTGATTTCTAACAAGTTCCTATATGATGCATGATATGGAATATCCTCATCTACTTGAGTTGGAACAAAGTAACCACAATAACATCAATAATAACAGCCCAAAACAAGTGCTTCACCTGATGGTCAAATCAAACAACTATAATAGATCAAAATCCAAAAGCAAAATTTAATTTGAGGCAATTCAGATTTTCCATGTACATGAGGTTGCTACTCTCTGGAACAACTAATTACCAAATTAAAAATACTTTATATCTTTTCCAAATAGTAAATCAAACTAGAAATGAAACTCCTCATAAACCACTTTGTGACATCCTGGATCTGGATTCCACTAAAAAGTTTCCCCGTACTCAGTCAGCCACATGATCTCAAGCACATTTACCAAAATGCCAGAGGCTGCCGACTAGCAGTGAGGTCCTAGGGTGTGATATTGGTGAAACAATTCCCTCATTAGAAGAGTGTAACATGACAGAATAAATAATAACAATAGCAGAAGTAGTAAACAACATGAAACTGAAGTAAACAACGGATTACTATAATGTAAAGATAACCATAATTCATATCATATCAGAATGATGCAAAATGTCACATGTTCTAAAAAATCAGAAAAATATATATCATTTTATCAAGTAAAATACAATACTAAGGTACAACAATACAAAATGAAACACAATAGCATCACAAGCCTTGGCTTGGTCCCATGATCTCTTGCTCCGAAGCAACAATCAAGTACTTGTATATGGAGCCTTTCCCCTATCGATGTCTGCTATAATATATTCTGTTTGGGTAAAAAAACATGACCCAAATAGGGTGTGAGAAATAAATCCTAGTAGGAAATCCCCAAAGGTTTGTTCTAATATTTCAGTGAGTATATGCAATAGTAGTGTATAATAATGAAATCATTAAACTAAGAAGTACCCAAAAGTAAAAAATCCTATAAGTCTTGTTTCATTTATACCATTCATGTTTATTAAGAAATTAAATTACATAAAATCCTAAATTCTTAGGATCTGGCCACAACCAATCAATCCCCTATTCAAGTAAACACAATAGATACCTCAGTTGGAAATCTATCAAGTAAAATGACAATCGAATCCAAGCATGTGATTTTGCTTGGAAGACACATCATAAGTTATTACAAAAGTCAAACCTTAGTTCAAAACCTTTCCCTCAGGCAATCCATAGTCATAACAAATCCTTTCCCACATGAAATTTACCATAGGCATAACAAAACATAGACCACATGCACACAAAACCTTTACCACATGCATTCCAAATCCCTTTCCATAGGCAGAATGATTGAATAGGGCCAATCCTGGCATATAATCAATTAATCATAAGGCAACACATGCAATATTTACACTATTACATGGTTAATAAGGAAACAATTCATATTGTTAAGCATTTAATTAACCAATTCATTTAAAATAACCCCATAATAGGGAAAAAAGGCATTACCACAGTTATCATAAGAAAAAAGGACCAATAACAATTATCCAAGGGAAACGCACCCATAGGGTGGACTACAATTAAAACAAGCAGTCTCAACATGCTTTAATTTATATAATTAATCACCTAAAAATCCTTAGGCATTAAAAAGGGTCAAATAATCAACAAAGAGACAACCCAAACATGGGATAATGAGACGATGACACATATAAACAACTTGAAATTAAGAAATAAGCACGAGACCACCTACCTCATCGTAGCATGACTCTCTTCTTCCAGCCTCGACTTCCAATTCAAGCTAGAATGGCATAGATCTTAGAAACAAGGATATTTATTCAACCTTAAATAACTTAGTCGAGAAAAAAATCACCAAGAATAGATAAAGAGTAATTGAGAACTTACCGATTGGGTTCAAACGAGACCGAAGTGATTGATTCAGAGTTCATATGATCAACCGGGAAGGGGTTGATGTTCCGATGCTCCTCTTGAGTTCCTCGAGCAAGGCTTCTCTCCAAATGATATAAGAATGAGGCTACTACCTATGTTAAGAGAAAAAACAAAGTAAAATATGTGTAATTCCATATACATGGTGTGTATATCCTTTAACTATACATTTTTTGGATGAATTTCAGCGACTTACTTTCCAGGGCCTGACGACCTAACTACATGGCATGTACTAGGAAGTACACGATGTGTAGTTGGTTTTCCCCTTTTCTCATAGGTGTGCCCACAATCCAAATATTATTTTCATACATGGACATACTACACAGTGTGTGCTTGGTAGTACACAATATGTAACCCCTGATTCCAGTACTTTTCCCAAATTTCCCTTGTTTTATCGAAAAAAACTCAAAGGAAAAAGAAAATAAGAAACCATACCTAAAAGGAAGATCTGGGTTCTTACACCACCGAACCCTGGAGCCATCACCATTGAACCCTACCACTACTACCACTAAAGCCTACCACTGCCGCCATTTCCATTGCTGCCACAACAACCACCCTGCTTCCAACTGTTGCCTACGCTGTCACCAAACCCTACCACTATCACCAAACTCTCTCTAAATATAAGGTATATTTCACCTTATCGATCATTAATGTGCTTCCTAATTGTTATTTTTTGGTCTCAGAATTAAGGTATGATATATGTAATCTACCTTTCCACTATATTAATTTGTTGTGTGTCCGGTTTTTGTTTGAAATTAGTTGCCTGAACCTCCTCTACCGACCTCATTATTATTACCTCACCACTTCCTCTCTTGAGGTATTGAAAATTTTTTTTTAAGCGAACTCATCATCTTTTCAGATCCATATAGGGATGGAGGGAGAAAGATGGGGGGGGGGGTCTGACTCCCATTGGAAACTTTTTCATGCCCCTTATTTGGTGGAGATCTTTTGTGGAGATCTTTATTATAGTGAGCTCTATCTAGACCATGATATCTACTAAAAAGTCTTGCCTTAGAAGCCCACCTTCTTATTAGACAATCTCTTTGAGTCCTTGGTGTAGGATAGATGTTTAATTATAGAAAAATTAAGTTAAATAATTTTAAATTAAATTATAAATCTATTTAGATTGATTATGAATATTTTTTTTATGAGTAACATTTTTGAAATTTATTTGTGGATTTTCCTTGAAAGTGTGCAATTTTAAAAAAATGGGGATTTCTAAGGGTGCGTATTTCAGGGCAGTGACTTAATTTATAATTATATTTTTATAAGAATAATTTTCATTATATTTATATAATTTTGTTTAATATTTATAATTTTATAGTTTTATAATATTTTAAATTAATATACTTTTATAAATTTTATAGTATATCATATTATACTAAAATAAGTTAATAAAATTTTATTAAATATTTATACTTTTATACTTTTATTCATTTATAAATTTTTATACATTTATAAATTTTATATTATATAATATTTAAATATTTTTTTTAAATATATAATTTAATTAATTATTTATACTTTTATAGTTTTCTAGATTTATAGATTAATATATAATTATAGTTTTATTCATTATAAATTATTATAATTTAATAACTTCATAATTTTTATATTTATAAATTATAATTTATACTTTTATAATATTTTAAAACTATATACTTGCATAAATTATGTATAATTTTATAACATATATATATATATACTTTTATAAACTTTTATAAATTTATATACATTTATAAATTTTGTATATTTCTTTAAAATATATCTTATTTTATAAATTATATATAATGTTATACTTCTATATACATCTATAATATTCTTGATGTGTTTAGTACAAGCTCACCTCTAATATTTTAGAAGTTTAGTACTTCTATACAGAATATTTGACAACACTACACATTCAAGGAAAACTAATGAAGTTGAGGAGATGAATATTTACAATGGCTATTTTATAATCATAATGGAATATTTAGGCTAGGTTTGGAAATTAAAATAGGTGATATTTTTAAGAAAATAGTAAAGGAATTTCTTCACTTAAAAGATGTCATGAGAATTAAATCTATTACAAATAGAAATTCACATTCAAGTACCTATAAAAGTATTAATTGAGAATGTAATAGGGGGATAACTAAAATATTTATAATTAAAGATAAATTTGGATAAACGGTAGTTTGATGAAAATATTTCAACTAAAAAATGGGCGAAATAATTTGTGGAAAAGATTCATTTTGATATTTTTATAGAAAATATTGGTGTAGAGTAACTCCTTTAAAAGGCCTAAAAATACTATATTATTATTTTTAGGGCCATGGAAACCCCCATATATTCCATAATTTCTCATGTAATGGTTATGGAATAAATTGGAAGGGGGTTTGATTAAATTATTGAAACATTTAAATATTGGGTTCCCTTTATTTTAAAATACCCTTTTGTGTATTTATTTTGTTAAATATTAATATTTATATATCAAATAGGATGAATATGAATAGAGAATGGATGGATACCAATCATATGAAAAGAGTATGAATATGGGGTCAAAGAGTTCATCCAGTTCATAAAATATCATGCATATGAACCTTCTGAAATCCTTTGTCCGTGTTTACACTTTTGTTATTCAATACTAATTAGTCCATAGGAGTTGGAGGAACACTTTAACTTTCACATAATTGATCGAAGTTATAAATGTTGGAATAGACATAGGGAAAAATAGAATGTATCTAGTGATTGGGATAACACAATGTTTTATGTATAATTTGATATGATTAAAAGTACAAACATTGAAGAGGACCGTATCGAGGATGTGATTATATGTGTGAATTATGATGAAGATCGTATTTGGGGAAATGAAAATAATACTTGAAGAAAAAATTCATGATTGTCCAAAATAGTTTGAGAAGATAAAGAGTTGTGAAAAGTCTCCATTGTATGATGGTTTCACTAAATATACAACATTGTCATCCGTACTGAGGTTATATAATATAACAGATAGAAACATATGGATAAATGATAGTTTTACTGTATTACTTGATCTCTTGAATGATATTCTCCCAGAAGATAATTTTCTTCCTAGTCTAACATAGGACAATAAATTAATGCTATGCTTGATGAGTATGATCTCTGAAAGAATACATGCCTTCCCAAATGGCTGTGTACTATTTCACAAGGGCCACAAATCACTTATGAATTTCAAAAGTGTGGTGATTATTGATAAAATAAAGATGAATTAGATAATATGAAAGTTTTATTACAATTTCCATAATTCCATGTCTTAGGCACAAATAAGTAAGTTAGGAGACTATCATTACCAAAAAATTAACCTATACCCAATGTTTCCAATTATGGGTACAACCCCTGAAACCATGGGTATAGGCTATACACATGGTTTTTGAAAACCATGGGGAGTTATAGAATTGGAATAACTTTGATACATGCTAATGGTTTTTAAAATTCTATACCCATGGTTTTGAACCACAAGAATAGGCGTACTAGAAATTTTCCACCCTATAAACAAACATATACCCACGGTTCTTAAGATGTGTCTATATTATTAAATTTTTTTATGTAATTTGAACCTTGTACAGGTTCTTTAGAAATTATGCACCTAACCATTTCTGCAACTTCAGTTATGCATATATAAATATATATTTACTTTAATATACTTATATAAACTATGTATATAGAATAAAACCATGGGTATAGGTTTTTCCACGGAAATTTTTCTATTCCCGTGGATTGTTTTTTGTGCTTGTGATTATGTGGGAAAGATATACCCACAGTTCTTGAGAACCATGGGTATAGGTTTGAAACCCAAACATATACCCATGGTTCTGAGAAAACCGTGGGTATAGTCCAAACCTATACCCACAAATTTTTTGAGAACCTTGGGGGTAGGTCTTGAATCAAACCCTATACCCATAGTTTTTACAAAACCATGTGTATAGATTGAAAATTCCATCATATAATGATATTTTAGGTAAACCAAGTGTATAGGTTCAAAAAAAAAAACCATATACCCACAATTTTATCCAAAAAACGTGGGTATATGGTCATTTTCTAGTTGTGTGTAAGGCAATTGACATGGCACAGAAATACAAGAAATAAAGATGGGAAAATTCATCACTTGATAGTCTTTCCTCAGTAAAAGAGAATTGATAATGAGTATCCCAAATTTGGAAACTAGGCGAGAATCCTTCATCTGGTGTTAGCTACAGATGGAGTGGATCATTTTGTTTTTTAAAGCAACACTCATAATACTTGGACAGTTATGTTGGTAAATTATAACTTTCCACCATGCTTATGCATGAAATAAAAATACATAATATTATCTATGATTATATCAGGACCAAAAAAACCAGGTAATGATATTGATGTTTATTTGGCTCTGTTGATCAAATATTTGAAATTATTGTGGGATTTAGGTGTAACATTGTATGATGATTATAGAAATGAAGAATGGTTGACATCCATGTTGTATGAGATGATAAATGACTTCTCTACTTATAGAAATTTTTCACGATATATAATTAAAGGAACTAAAGGGTGTCCCATTTGTGAACAAGGTACACAATCAAAAAAGTTAAAACATTCATCGAAGACCATGTTTCTAGGATATCACATATTTCTTCCATGATGACACTAGTACTGATCTTGAATGAAATTATTCGATAGAAGTTTAGAAGAATTTACAATACCATATCTTCTGATAGGTGATCAACTATTTGAGAAAGTAAAAGATATAGACACTTCTTTTAGTAAACCATTTTCAAAAAACCTAATGAAAACTAGTTGAAAAAATAGATTAGTTTTTTTTGAATTACCATATTGAAATTGTTTGTGCATTAGACATTTTCTATATGTTGTTCATGTTGAAAAAATGTATGTGAGAATGTAATTGGAATATTTCTAAATGAACCTAAGAGAGTATGGAATTAAGGCTAGGTTGGACATGGTTGACATGAGAATATAGGAAGAGTTGGTGCCAGTGAAGGGTAAAAAACAATCATTTCTTCTTCCAACTGATTACACTCTTTCCAGGAAAGAGAGATATCAATTTTTTAACCTTTTTAATGATATAAAGGTTCCATAGGGGTATTAATAGAATATCAAGAATATCATGTCAATGGATGATTTAGAGTTAAAGGGTCTAAAATCACATGAATTACATGTTTTGATGCATGATCAACTTTCTATAACTTTAAATTTCATTTCCCCCAATAATTTCTATCATACAATAACGAAGATGTGTTTCTTTTTGAAAGATATATGCAACAAAGTATAGACCAAGAAAAACTTCCAACTATGGAAAAGGAAATTTACATCCTGTTATATGAGTTGAAAATATTCTTCTCAAAAACATTATTTGATATGATGGTTCACTTGGTGAGAGAGATTCAACTATGTGGTCTTGTATATTACTGATGGATGTACCCCATTGAAATAAATTTGATCATTTTGAAAGGGTATGAAAAAAATCAAAGTTAGAACAAGGGTTTTATTATATAGTGATATATTATTGTGGAAGCCATTGAATTCCATAAAAACTACATATCCGGTGTGGAAAGAATTTTTCTAACAAAATCTCATCAAATTGGGTATCTTATGGGTGAAGGAATTAATGGATGAGATGTTCTCAGAATCAATACTATAGATCAAAAGTAGACCACCTTTACATTTTTCATAAAAGTTTGGAGGTTTCTCCATATATTGAAACCCCAAAAGAAATTATTAGGCATTAGAATCCATCAAGGGATAAAAAATGGATATCAAATAAACACAATCAATAGTTTATAGGATGGATTTGAGACCATATTTTTAAGGGGTTAGATGAAAATATGGATCCAATTTCAGAATGACTTTGATTGAAAGGTAGAGGAACAAGTGTGTATATATTATCATACAATTTTTATGTAATTAATGGTCATACGTTCTATACATATTAACATGATGAAGGCAGTACCATGAAAAATAGTGGAGTTACACCTATGGTTGAAGGGATGCATGTTTCTAGTATTAAAGATATAAAACCAATTTATGTGAATATGTCATACTTTTCTATCATCAAACAAATATAAAAGTTGGATTATACAACATTCCAAGTTCTTATTTTTCAATGCAAGTGGGTTGATAATAGGAGTGTTATTAAAATAGATGAATTAGGTAGCATGAAAGTGTATTTTAGTAAGGAATGGAACAAATACGAACTGTTAATAATGAAATCACATGAAGTAAAAGTATTTTATATTCCAGATCACACAAACTAAAAGTGTTCAATTATTCTGTTATCGACCAGAACCATTGAAGGGTTAGATGAAAATTCAATTTCGGATGTCCCTTTAATTGGGATATCACAATCATTTTATAGTGGTCCTAATATAGATATGGTTTTTATGCCATATGGGACCACAATGATGGGATTTGAATATTTTATAGAGGGTTCAAATATCTTCAGCCTTAAAAAAAGAGATTTCAATAATTGGGTTATATTTTTTTTTGTGATGTACATTGTGTTACCTCATGTTATTATCTATTCTCTAATTTATTTATGTAATATAAATTAAATTTTAAACCACTTTTATAGATAATGACCTCTACATGTGATGATACTTCTAATCCAGAGGAACAATAGGTTTCTCAAGCAACTACTATTCCCAATGAAGTGGAATAATGACCTTTTACACGCGATGGTTCTCCCAATCCTATAGAATAATAGTTTTTTAAACCTACTGCAGCTCCCAATATAGAGGTATAACCACCATCTACACATACTAATTCTACCAATATAGAGGAACCATATATTGATGATGGTGAATATGAGGAAATGGTAGGATATAGAGAAATGATGATATAAGAAAAACATGAGTGCCATAGTGTGACGGTTTTACAAAAAATAATTATGGAAAAAAAGAAAAGGCATCAAATTCTAGGTCAAATAGAATGCATGGGGACAAGGTATTAACCCTAATAAGGCCATGTTTAGTAGTTACATTGGGGTCATCACATGATAGCACATGCTGATTGATTTAGATTCATGGGACCATGTTGTGCCCATGCTTAAGAAACTCATTTAGGAATAGATTATAGTAAAATTATGATATCCTTTCTTTATTTTACTAAAACATAAAATAATGAAATATTGAATTACCTTTCATCATCCCTTATAGAGTTCATTTATAATAGATTACTCCTATAAGAAATTTCTATTAATTTTTTGTTGAGGAATTCAAAGAGGCTTTAACACAATTATAATGAGATTTCATCTTAATAATACTAAAGGGAAAATAAACAAGAGCCCACTGCTTATGTATGAACACATGATAAGCCAAGAAGCAAGAGATTCATTTACTGTCCATCGTGTAGAGATTTATTTCTAGGTACATTATGGATGGTAATATATTGTTGTAAAATACATGTATTCATCATATTGATTGAGAATTTTTTATTTATTAAATAAAAAATGAGTTTTAAAAATAAGCAATGGGAAGAAAAACCAATGCACCCCTACCGTAAAGCAAGGAAGGGGTCCACTTTACTTGAAAAAAATTGGTACATATTTTAAATCTACCATAATAATTTTATGTGACATAAAACAAAAAAATAATTATGTTCCTCTATTTATATGTAGATTGATGAATCCAAATCAAATGCCACATCCATACCATTCCATTTTCTATGAAAGGAGGCATTTGTAAATAAATATGGGATACTATTAGATGAAAACACACAGAAAGTGTGAAAAACATGTGTAAGTAAGAAAAAATAAAAATTTGTTTTTCATTTAATCTCTATTACATTACAATGATTAATTATTTTCCTATATTTTCTAACTGAATTTTTCACTGGAATCATCAACACCTATACCTGATGAAAAACTACTATCGGTGGCCGTGAAGTGGCCATAACAGTATGGCCATGTTAGAGGTGCTAGTTTTGGGGTGACACCCCAAACATATTTCGAGAAAAAAATAATATGAGGTTAAATATAAATAAATGGAAGAGATAATAGTATTATTATTTTCCCTTGAATAACATTTTCATTAGTAGAATGAGTTTCTAGAATCTAATATAGGGGTGGGGGAGCAAAGAGAAAAAACAACTCATAAACTACAATTGTGTGAGGATCCCTCCTCACCCCCACTATCTTTTAGGCGATCCGTCCCCTTCAAAGAACTGTCTTAGTTGTGGTAATAAATATTCTAATAATAATTTCTATGAAATGTGAATAAGATATAAACTGATACCTTTAATGTATTGATATTATATTGGGTAAAAATGACTATGATTTATATCTATCAACACCCACCCATCACTTTGTTGCAAGGGATACCATGTTCAATATCCAAGATGATAGACTACACAACAGAACACTTCCAAAAGGTCATGTGAGAGTGGAAATTAGTGTAGCTCATGAGATAGGCACTGAGATACCTGTTTCCCTTGATGATGAAGAAATTAATATGGTTTAAGAAGCTTTTGGAACATTCATCAAATGACCGTCATATCTTTTAAAAAAACATGTCAACAAGGAGGTATTTATTTCAAATTCATTTTTCATGATAATCTTTTAACAATTAATGAAAAAGGACTAAACTGATGAATTTTATTATAGAAAGATAAAGGGTAGGGAATGAAATCAAAGTTCAACTCAAAACCGTCTAAATTATTAACCAACCGATTGATAAGATCTTCCGAAAGAACCTTTACCCCACCCATTCAATATATGAATTTACTAACATTGAAGGTTCATGCATATACAAAGTTAAAAAATAGAAGTAGTCACATAGTAGATTTTGAAGAAAAAATTCATGGATAAGAAGGTACATACTACATTTCTCTTAAGAATGTAAATAAAATAGTCAACTATGAATGATAAGGAGGAGAAGTTTTAAATGTATAGATGAGGTATGTTTTCATGATTTTTTTTACAAAAGTAGATATACTATGTTAATTATGAATAAATACATTTCGTATTTTTTTCAGGCATATATATCAATACCAATTGAATGGATTACCCCATGAAAATAAATTTGGACTCATTATTCCTCAATAAACCTCTATAAAACAAATAGATTTTGAATTTAAAAATAAATGAAATAGTGAAAAAACTGGCTAAATCATTTGAAAGAAAAATTATGGATGATAAAATATTTATAATAACAACACTTTAGGGGTAAAAATATAAAATTTAATCATATAAAATATATTTTCATTTATCTCATTACTTATTCATTTTTATGTTTTTAGAAAACATGGGATGCTCATTATGATCAATTTAGATACTCCAAATATTTATTTATTGGATTCACTATATGGATACCCATAAAATCTACCACACATGATGATTTATGTCAATTTTTAATAAACAAAATCCAATATTTTAGAAAAAATATTCAAGTTATTTAATTTATAATATGTTTTCATGATTTGTTTTATAATAGGGTGGTGTATAAAAATCATCAAAATCATGGAATGAGGAAAACTAATGCGCACAAGGATCCTGACAAGTTCAACAACTTGACTAGTATCAGGGTATATATAATAACATTTCACTATCCGAACACATATAAAAATAAATTACTTATTTTTCTAAATATTTCTACAGTGTCTGAAACTAATAAATAGAAGAGATTATGGTTTTTATGTTTGTAAATTTATGAGAGTGATCATATTCCATCAGTGAACTAGCATCCTAAAAGAGGTATTTTCAAGAAAAATTACTATTTCATTTCAAAAATTTATTAATCCTTTATATATTTATATTTTTTCAGTACTACTATAAATTATGAAAAAATCATATTCACAAGATGATATATATTTATTTAGAAATGAATGTGAAATATACCTGATGGTAGAATGTACACAAATAAATGAAGAATGTTGAAGTGTATTTTTATATACTCTGTTTTTCTCAAAATATTACATATTCTGTACTACGTTATCATAATCAAAAGTAAATATTCAACTACTCATGTTGAAATGTCTTCTCCACATGATGATGTTATCGGTCCCTTGGAAGAATATACTATAATGAAAGAAACCATCTGATAATATGTAAAGGTAATGTTGTGATATAATTTATTTATTTTATAAAAAAAATATATAATGAAACATTAAATTAATTTTCATTATTACGTGTAGATTTATTTTATTTTATAAGATTTATGTCCATATTTTATGCCTTTATAAACTAAAACATCCACAGACTTCTTCTCCCTTAAAACCTTTTCACCCCTACAGTGTTGACATTCATCACTTTCTTTCAAGTTCCCTCCACTTCTCAATCATAGAGGTAATATTTATGTTATCATAGTAAAATAATTGTCTATAGAATTAATGTATTATTTCATATTTATGTTTAGTTCCATTATTTTTAGTATTACTCATACAATAATTTTTTCTTATATAGGTGAATTATTTTGTTCAAGTTAGGGTGGTTTGTTAGAATCATCTCATACTCATGAGATATTGGAATTCAAGGCTGAAAATAAGATAATGAAAACAAGGAAATGGGTTAAGAAATCATACAAACATCATGAAAAGTTGAATTAATAATACTTATTTAATTACTTTTTCCATCATTTAATCTACTATTTGTAATTTAGTTTAGTTATCATTTTTATCTAATACTTATTTAGTTTTTTTCACAGATATTTTGGGAAGTAATATTTTTCTTTAAACTATTTGAAACACGCTATAAAATATATAAAATGTTCCTTTCTAGAAATGTTACCATGATTTCTATTTCCTTTTTTTATGAACTTCAACACTTCATATTGATTGGATGTTTTTAGATGAAAAACGTTTTTTATCTAAGAAAATCATGTCAATATGAAGTGTTGGTAGTTATACAAATAAATAAAATGTAAATCATGGTATAATTGGTAGTTAATATTATTTTAAGATGTTGGGATGTGCAAGAATGAACCACACCCCAATTCGATAGATGATGTGACCGATATAACTCAAAGTTCTCCTTTTTATTTTCAATTGAAATTAATTTTAGTATAAAAACAACTACCATACTCAAGTCAGATAAAACATATTCAGATTGTTTTGATACCTTAAGAAAATGATACATAACTCATTTGTGATGTGTAGGAATCATTCACACCTCAATCCAAGTAATGATATGACCAGTATAATTCCAAGTGTGTCTATTTATTTGATAATGTCATTAATTTTAGTAAAAAGAATAAGTTACATACTAAAAATCAAGAAAAAACATTCATGTTGTTTTAATACTTTAGTAAAATGACCCATGTGTCATTTATGATGAGTAGGAACCAATTTTACCTCAATCCGATACATGATGTGACTGGTATAACTCATATTGTGTGTTTTTATTTAAAATTGACATTAATTTTAGTAAAAAGAACAAGTGACTTATTGAAAAATGAGTAAACACATTCATATTATTTTGATATATTAGGAAAATTATCGATAAGTCAATTTTTACATGTAGGAATCTACCACAACTTAATCTACAACACGGTGTTACCAGTATAATTGAAGTGTTTGTATTTATTTAAAATTGACATTAATTTTAGTAAGAGAAACAAGAAACTTACTAAAAACTGATAAAAAACAGTTGGATTATTTTTATACTTTTTAAAAATCAACCATGATTCATTTTTGATGTGTATGAATCAAACACACCTCAATACGATGCCTGGTGTGATCGATATGAATCAAAGTGTCTCTTATCAGTTTAAAATTTATATTTTAGTTCAAAACATATCACTCCATGAAAACCAATAAAACATGATTTAATTGCCTTGATAATTTAATAAAATGATTAATTAGTCAATTGTAACATGTAGGAAGAAGTCTCATATCAAAACGAAACATGATATGATTGGTGTGACTCAAAGTGTGTGTTTCTAATTTCAAATAAAATTTTCATAAAAAGAAAAGTGACATAATAAAAACTAATCAAACACATTTAGATTGTTTTTATACTTTAGGAAAATGTTCCATAAGTCATATTTTATGTGTAGGAATCAAAAATACCTAAATATAATTCATGGTGTGACCGATATAATTCCAAATGTGCTAGTTTATTTAAAACCGACATTAATTTTAGTAAAAAGAATAAGTTATATAATGAAAACCAAGGAAAAACATTTTGATTGTATTGATAATTTAGGAAGATAATTCATATGACATGTTCACGCGTAGGAATCAACCGAACCTCAATCTGACACACGATGTGACTAATATAACTCGAAGTGTGTCTTTTTTACTTAAAATTAGCATTAATTTTTGTAAAAAGAACAAGTGACATACTAAAAACCTAGAAAACACATTATTATTATTTTTATACATTAAGAAAATGATAAAAATTCATTTTTGAAGTTTAGGAATTAGACTCACCTCAATCTGACACTTGGTGTGACTGGTATAATTCCAAGTGTGTCTATTTATTTAAAATTGGCATTAATTTTATTAAGAAGAACAAGTGACATACTGAAAACTGAAAAAACACATTCAGATTGTTTTGATACTTTAGGAAAATGACCCATGAGTCATCTTGGCATGTAAGAATCCACCAAATATCAATATAATTCACAATGTGACTGATATAACTCAAAGTTTGTATTTTTATTTAAAAGTGAAATTAATTTTAGTAAAAAGAACAAGTGACATACTGAAAATAGAGAAAACACATTCAAATTGTTTTGATACTTTAGGAAAATAATCCATAAGTAATTTTTTATGTGTATTAATCATATACACCTCAATCTAGTTCATGGTGCGACCGATATAATTCCACGAGTGTCTATTTATATAAAATTGACATTAATTTTAGTAAGAGAAACAAATTAAAAACTAAAAACCACGTAATTGCATTCAAATTATTTTTATACTTTATGAAAATGACCCATGAGTCATTTTTGATGTGTCTGAATCAACTAAACTTCAATATAACACATTATGTGACTGATATAACTTGAATTGTGTATTTTTTATTTAAAATTGACATTATTTTTTGTAAAAAGAACAAGTGACATACTGAAAACTGGGCAAACACATTCGCATTGTTTTGATACTTTCAGAAAATGATCCATTTATATTTTTCAATTTTGTAGGAATCATCCTCAACTCAATCCTATGAATGGTGTGATCATTATGATTCCAAGTAGTTCTATTTATTTAAAATTGGAATTAATTTTATTAAAAAAAAACAAGTGACATACTAAAAACCAATAAAAAAATATTCAGATTGTTTTGATACTTTTGGAAGGCAAGTCATAAGTCATTTATCTTGTGTAGGATTCAACCAAACATAAATTAGATTCATGTAGTGGTATTTATAACTATAAGTGTGTATTTTTATTTATAATTGACATTAATTTTAGTAAAAAGAACAAGCAACCTACTAGAAACCAAGAAAATGCATTCTGATTTTTTTGATACTTTAGGAAAATGAGCTACAAGACATTTGTGATGCATAATAATCACCCACACCTGAAAACAATACATAGTGTGAACGATATAACTATGAGTGTGTATTTTTATTTAAAATTAACATTAATTTTAGTAAAAAAAACTTACATACTGAAAACTGAGTAAACACATTCAGATTGTTTTGATGATTTAGGAAAATAACCCTTGAGTCATTTTTGTTTTGTAAGAATCACCCTCACCTAAATCCAATGCTCGGTGTGACCGGTATGACCCAAATTGTCTGTTATCAGTTTAAAATTGAAATTTTAGTTCAAAATGTGTGTCACTCAATGAAAACTGATAAAACTCTCTCTAATTGCCTTGATAATTTATTATAGAGATTCATAAGTCATTTGTGAAGTAGAGGAAGTAGTGTCACATCAAACTGATAAATGATGTGATTTGTATGACTCAGAATGTTTGTTTCTTGTTTGAAATGAAATTGTATAAAAAAACAAAAGTGACAAAATGAATTCTAAGAAAATGATTTTTTATTTTTTTGATACTTTATGATAATGATCCATAAGTAAATTTTGATGTGTAGGAATTAGCCACACCTAAATCCAACCCATTCTGTGACTGGTATAACTCCAAGTGTGTCTTTATTTAAAATGGACATTAATTTTAGTAAAAAGAACAAGTGACATACTAAAAACCATGAAAATACATTCATATTGTTTTTATACATTATAAAAATTATCCATAACTCATTTATAATGTGTATGAATCAACCCCACCTCAATAGGATGCATGATGTGACCGATATAAGTCAAAGTGTGTCATTTTATATAAAATTTACATTTTCATAATATATTCTTTCATACTAATGTTTAATTTATTTCATTATAGTATTACTAACATATGATTTGTTTTCTTATATAGGTGTATTCTTTTTCTCGAGTTTAGGTGATTTTTTAGCAACTGATACCATGGGTGAACTATTTTGAGAGGGTATTGTAGGTTCCAAAAGATGAAACATTAATTTTTTTAAATGTTTTTGGATAATTTTAAACATAATTATACAAAAAAAGTATTTAAAATGTATATAGTAGTGTTTTTTTGGTATTCATTATGAAAAATTTCTTTAAATTAAATTATATATTTTGTTGGGTGTTATATTATAGGTTTTTGTTTGGTATGTTGTTATACAAACAACACATTGTAGCATTCAGGTCCTTTATCATCGCTATTTCTAGCACTGATAAAGGACCCCCATTACCAGTGCTATTAAATGCACCGATAAAGGGTTGCCTTTATCAGCACTAATGAAAGAGATGATAAAGGTGACCATTTATCATAACACTTTTAGAATTAATAATGAGGACCCCCCTTTAATGGTGTTGAGGGTAACAACACTTTTTAGCACCATTATAGGACTTTTTATGCACAATTAAAGGGATTATTTGTAGTAATGAATGCCAATTTAAACTGAAAACACAAACTTTGACTCAAAATGGTCACATCGTGTGTTGGTTTTACATGAGACTGATTCATACACTACAAAATAACTTTTTAATTGTTTTCCAAAATTATTAAGATAATTTGATAGTGTTTACATGGTTTTTGGTGAGTGAAACATGTTTTGAACTAAAATGTCATTTTTAAACTCCAAACACATAGTTTAAGTCATACCAGATTCACCATGTATTATATTGATATAATTCTAATTCATACGTGCCACAAATGAATTTTTGACCATTTTCCTTAAGTATCAAAACAATTTGAATGTCTTTTCTCTGTTTTGAGTATGTAATTTCAATTTTAAATAGAAAACATACTTTAAGTCATACTGATCACAAGGTGAAAAGGAATTACACGAAGTTGATTTATGCACAACACAAATGACATAAGGATAATTTTTCTAAAGTATCAAAATAATATAAATGAATTTTCTTAGTTTTGAATGTGTCATGTGTCTTTTTTACAAAAATTATAATTTAAACTAAAAAACATTTTGTTTCATATCAGTCACATAAAATGCGGGTTTGACAAGATATAGATTCTTATACCTCACAAATGAAATATGATTTTTCCCATAAATTATCTATACAATCTAAGTGTGTTTTCTTGGTTTTTAGTGAGTGACACATGTTTTGAACTAAAATGTCACTTTTAAACTAAAACAACACTATTTGAGTCATATCAGACACACTGTGTATCAGATTGATATGAGGATAATTTATATACATCACAAATATATTATGGATCATTTTCTTAAAGCATTAAAAAATCTGAGTTTATCGTCATAGTTTTGAGTATGTGACTCGTGTTTCAAAATAAAATGTCAATTTTAAATAAAAAGACACACTTTGAGTCATACCGGTCACATAGTGTATAATATTGACATATGATTGATTACAACATGTAAAAAATGAAATAAGAATAATTTATATAAAATAACAAAATAATATGAATTCATTTTCTTGATTTTGAGTATGTGATGTATATTTTTTACTAAAATGTCAATTTAAACTTAAAACACACACTTGAAGCCATACTAATCATATCAAGTGTTAGTTTTATGTGAGAATAATTCCTACATATCACAAATGAAATATGAAACATTATAATAAAGTATCAATACAATATGAGTGCATTTTCTCAGTTTTTTGTGACACATGTTTTGAATTAAAATAAAAATTTTAAACTGATAGTAGACAATTTTTTCATATCGGGCACATCATGTATCATATTTAGGTTCAGTTGATTTCTACATGTTAGAAATGAATTATGGATCATTTTCCTAATTTATCAAATTGATATGAATTTTTTATTAGTTTTGAGCATGTGACGCGTGTTTTCAATTGATGTGTAAATTTTAAACTAAAAACATACACATCGAGTCATACATAGAACACCTTGTATTGTATTATTGTTCGGATGATTCATACACATAAAAAATGACTTATGATTTTTTTTCCTAAAATATATAAAATATAAATTTTTTCTCAGTTTTGAGCATGTAATATGTGTTTTGAACTAGAATAAAATTTTTAAACTTAAACATAAACTTCAAGTCATATTGTACATAATTTGTATAATATTGAGTTGAATTTGATTCCTACACATCACACCATATATTTTTATTCTGCAATGAATTAAATATTTGGGGTTATCTAACAATATTATTGTATGATAAATTGGAATTTTTAAGGCATTAAATAATAAAAATAATAATACATCATCTTGAGTGCATCATCTTTAATGAGTGCATAATCATAGAGCATGCGTTCATCATGAGTGTATTATCCTTCTTTATGATCTCTATGAAAATTTAAAAAACATATATCATATAAAAATGATAAGGAAATTAACTAATAAAGAGTACATAAAATGATGAGAAAATTAACTACATAATTAGTAGGAAGTTACCTCTTTATGATATCTATATACATTCTGACACCACATTTACCTTCCCCAGAGTATAGATTATATCAAATTCATAGTATGAAAAAAAAACTCCAACCAATGACTCAATCATTGGTTTAGATATCTCTACTTAAAGATATACCTAAGACTCTAATGATCTATATAAAAAAATTCTCTCTCGAACCATAGTGCTGCCACATCCTTATAAATAAGACTATCACTGCCAAATCCATGTCATGAGTCACATAATTATAATCATTAGTCCTCAAATTCCTTAACCCATATGTGATGACTACCTACATCTATATTAACACATACCCAATTCTAGATCTAGTGTCATCAAAATACACTATATACTCCATGTACTTCTCCATTTGCATCAACACAAGAACCAGTAAACCTCATCGTCAACATCTTGAAGTATCTCTAACACTACACGGTCTAGGAAAGAAAATTTCCGTTCTATTTCAGGGTAGTTAAAGGGGCTACAATCGTGGAGAAGACCTCCACAAACCTTATGTAGTACCTTAACAAGCCAAGAAAACTCTTCACCTCCAACAAGAACTTGGGTGACCCGAAATAAAGAACTAAATCAATCTTCATTAGGTCCATAGCTAACCCATTCTTAGAAATGAAATTCACTAGAAAATTAACCTCACATATACAGAACTTCCACTTTGAGATCTTTCCATAAATATAGTGTTCTCAAAGAAATTATAGGACCACTATCAAGTTCTCTACACAATCCTCTATTGACACAGAGTAGATGAATATGTAATCAATAAAGGAAACATAAAATCAGTACAAAAATGGATGGGAGATTTGATTCATAAAATCCATAAACACAATGGGGGAATTATTCATGTTGAAAGACATCACAAAAAACTCATAGTGACTATAATCACATAAAAATTCCATCTCTGGAATATCAGCCTCACAAACTCTCAACTGGTGGTATCCATGCATGTGGTCAATCTTATAGTACCATATCATGCCTCACAATTGATCAAAGAGATCATCAACCCTCGGCAAGGGGTACTTTTCTTTATCATGGCCTGGTTCAAGTGATTATAATCTACATAAAGCCATAAAATCCCATTCTACTTTTTCATCAAACAAATAGTAGCTTCCTAGGGGACATATTGGTTTTGATAAAACCATTCTCTTAGAAGTCCTCTAACAAAAACCTATGCTCCTGGAGATCAGTAGGGGCCATCCAATATTGCATAGAAGATATCATGGTGGTATTGGGGTGTAAGTCGATGAAAAAATAAATCTCACTCCTTGGAGGTAGTCCCATAACATCCTCAGGGAAGATGTTCATAAATCCCTCCACTACTAAAGGAATTCATATTCCTAAATTTCCCACTATGCCAAGGGATAAACTCACTAACTAATGGGTGATGGGATGTAGTCTCCTACTCACAAGGACTACTTTTTCATCCCTGATATATCTATCTCCTGTAAAGGATAATCTTGTCCCATCCATATGAAATCATCTAAGATGATAGTCAATCGGAGCTCGAGCCGTGGAAAACCAGTCCATACCTAATATGATCTCATAAGGTTTCATTATGCTGACCAATATTTCCCATGAGAAACCCTCACTACCATTAATTATCTCTCACTTCTTGTAGATATGAGATATGGAAGAATCCAACCCAGTCAGAACCTATAGAAAAAGTTATTCTGCTATGGTCTCATAGGGGATATCTAAATATCACACAAGGGATACAAAAATAAATTATTAAATCAACCCTGTGTCTACAAGTACTATATAAAGTTTAGAATAAAAATAGATCATATCTTATATCATCTCCTAATATTCTAGGTCATAAGCCTACATGTCCTGCAGCTGTCGATGACCCCAACTACCATCTCTCAAATCTTGGTGTGGGCCTCCTATTAGTGGTGGAAAAAGTAGTTCATGACATTTACCTCCACTAATATATCCTCCTTATGGATCCCCACCAACACATTTTCCATCTATATTTTCATTGGGACACCTTGGACACACTAGAGAGAACCCTTATCACGACAATGCCTTTGCTATGGTAGTCCATACATTTTCTACCTTCCCTCCTTGGCACGTTGGGTCGGGAAGTCACATGTGATGTGTCCATTCTTGTCACATGCATACCATGACCCTCACCAGGCCGACCTGAATCTCTGCATGAACCTTACACCAAATGTCTAGGTGAATGAAACTAGTCATGAGGAGGTCTCCTATTCCACGATCCTACTAAATGGTGCCTACTGGACACTACAAATGACTCAACCCCATGACACTCACTACTAGCTTTAGCTACATAGAATACCTTTGATCAGAATATCTTCATCACTAGAACCCACTCTGGCACTACAACATATGTTAGAATGAATAGGGGAACCAAACTAGCATGGATGTCTCTACTAAGACAATTCAAAAACTTACCTTCTCATAAGTAATCATTCCACAACATGTTGAGGGAGTACAACCTAAGGTTAGTGAACATTATAACATACTCAAAAAATAACATAAAACCCTACGAAAACACTAGAATATCTTGAATATAAACTAAGGACAATAATGAAGGGTGGAAATCCTCATTAAACAACTACTAGAAGTTAGGCCATGAGAGAACAAACTCATTATGTGTCTCCATGACTAGGCTCTACCAGCACCTTATTGATTTATAAAAAATACTAAATTCTAGTGAAGCCATTTGATAAATCAAGGTCCACACAATTTTGAATACTCAGATCACCAATCTGCACCTCATCGACCAATGACCATGGAACTCATGTAGTGAGCTAAGTCATCAAACATCCTCAACTTTCCCTTTTAGTACAATTTTCTACTTGAAAGGTAGAGGTTCTACTACTTTCCAGCATAGAGGAAAGATATCATGGGATGGTCCCTAAACTAAGTCCTCATCACTCATCATATCTTCATCATGATGTTGAATCAGTAACCAGGATGTTTGTCTTTACAGAGGAATCCTTAAAGTGATCAAGAACTACCACGAAAAGAGGAATATATATTTGGGGAGCTGACTCAATAAGGATAGTCAATAGACTCATTCCTATATGATACATGTACCCAAGTTCCCTGCAATAAATTTCTTAGTATATAGAGTTGATAAGAAGGTAGTCAGAGTCATGTGTATAGATATATCAACCACCACATCAACACTACATTTCATGGTATGAAATTATCACTTAATACACTTTGACACAATTTCACTAGGTTCCCAACTAATCCTCACCATGGGTCTATCTCTATACTAACTCAAGGATGAATCACATTTGACACCACTTTTTAATGACATGACCCACTAGGAACCACCTGGAAAGAGGAATATTGGGACACTATAACCCCAAGACCTCCTCCAAAGGCTAGGGCATGGTAAAAAACACTAAGAAGGCATAACAGAAATTGGTGTCCTTTACCTAATGTACATATATGAACACACCCAACCATCTCTATGAAACAATTAAAAGCAATAATAACATTCCCATAACATCTATAGTAAAACCATTCATGAAATAACCTCTACAAAATATAATTTGAGTACCAAAGAAAACAACTAATGTATAAAGCGGGAAAAAATACACATCCAACCAGAAATGAAGTCCCAATATAAAAACAACTAGAATAAAGCATCGATGTGAGATCCCAACTCCTGATCTCCAAACCTAACCACTATATGTAGTCTATTCACCTGAATATCCCTATGATCCTCTGAAATCACCACCGATCATTCCATCATCTGCATAATTCACACACATGTGGTAAACGACCATGTAGGGGTGAGTATATACATACCCAATAGGATTCCCTAGAAACTAAATAGGGGGAAATATAAGTCAAGATAGAAGTGTTTATATCAAACCTAAATAAAGAGGGAAAATGAAACACAATAATATATATATTCTCATAAAAGAATCCAAGACAAGAGATAAATGGAATATCCATCTCATAGCCCAATTGAAGACTATAAGTCTTCTTATATCACCAAAGGCATATCATTGATGCCCAACATATCACATGTTTCTCTGAAGAAATAATGAGGAGGACCCAAACCTCTCCATTTTACTATATCCTGAGGGGGTTTGATATCCAATAGTAAGATGACCTGTTCCCTAGTACGATAGGGGGATTCCACTCAGTGGAAGGATATAGGACCCACACATTGGTATGGTAGGGGAATGCCACTCAAAGTAAGGATAAAAGAATAATTCCCTAGTGCGACAGGGGGATACCACTCAAAAAGAAAGGATAGAGGAATAATGCACTAGTATGACAGGTAGATTCCACTTATAAGATATTGGTAGAGGACCCAAATTATAATATGGTAGTGGGAAAAAATCTTTATATAGAGGGCCCATTTTATAGTGCCATAGGGGGGTGTCACTCAGTGGGTAAATGAGACATTCCCTTATTCCATAGGGGGTTACCACTCAAAAAATTTCAAGGAGTATAGGGGACCTTCACCCTAATGCAACATAAGGTATTCTAACCATGACCTCTCTCAGATGATCCCTCATGATCATTGGCATCTTCAAGCATTTCCTGGATAAGAGTCTTTCTTAGAACATTCAATTTCATAATCTAAAATAAACTATGAAGGTTACCTCACAATATATGTGGGAAAATAATCAGAATAGGCTACTTGTGAGCCAAAATCTGAGTCAAGATGAAGAGGATATGAAAGGAAGAAGTTTCAAAAAACAGGGGTATATGGTGTGTATGGGGTCCACACAACATTCCGTCTAACACTACTACCTGGCCATGTTATTCTATGGACATGACTAGGGGGCCTTGTTTCTATACAGAAAATTTAAAGGGCCCACACAACATGTATTGGCCACCTAGGACCAACCCTAATACTCTTGGTCATGACCATTTTTGTTTTGTTGTGTTGTGTACCTAGTCGTGTAATTGTTCGTTCTTGGGTACTGACACCTGCCTGTGTTCCCCCATATACATGACCCGTCCTCTCGCACGAGGTCCTAGGTGTGTGCCAGCTGTCACATGACCTTCCTACATGGGGAGGGTCACATGGGGTGTTGTCCTAGACACCTGGATTATGATCCATATCTTCCCCAAAACCTATTTATTGTTGCTAAGTGGGGCTACACGAAATGTGTTCATTAGAACACATGCCGCATGACCATGTTTTTCATAGAATCTAAAGGTTTTTCATGCATTTTCTGGATCCACATACTTTACATAAAATATTTTCATTTTACCACTAGAAACTAGTGGGAGTTTCCTCCATCCATCAATTCCAACCCTCCAGTAGTCTAAAATTAGAAACCAATCAACCCTAGGAAACTTCAATTCCTCCCGATGCCACTACTAGTTGATATCATTACTGCTCTAGATCCCAAATCCATAGAGAATCACCCACATCCCACGATCCATATCGACCCATTAGTAATTTTATAATCCATTCATCGTTCATGAATCCTACATGAATCCCTGGGCTGAATCACACTCAAATCCACCCCAAAAATGTTGAATCATAACTCTGTGGACCAAAATGATGAATGCGATGAATAGAGAGGAAAATTAATATAAAAATGGTGGAAAATCATTTTCTAAGTTTTTTTGGAGAATAATTTAATAATAAACAAGTATACGGGGTGAGATTAAAGTAAATGGGGAATTTAATTAGATAAAATATTATCAAATAAATTGTGGGCCTCATGCGACAGTTGGAAAATGACATAAATAAAAGAAGAGTAAAGATACATTCTTTATTAAATTAAATAAGGTATGAAATCCATAAATAAAATGAACTAACTTAATATTAGATTTATCATTGGGGAAGAACATGTTCTCTAGTGATGTGGGGATCCTACTGCATTTACCACCTTCTGATCTACCTTGATATGATCATCATTCTTCATCCGATTCCAAATTTCGAATGAAGAATTCTCTAAGTCTTATCTCAAAGATCACATGGTTATGCGAATAAAACTGAAGAACTTCTAAAAAAAATTATTTGGTGGAAATTTAGGTTTGGGTAATAAATAAATTAAATTATTAATTAAGTTAATTAATCCACTTAATGTACCCACTAACATCTACCTCATTCGAATGTCTAGCGCTGACCAAATTTAGTTCATGCATATGGTAAAACCCACATTATAGACTCAAACATAATCTCATATTTTTAATATGAGCCCATGTTCAATAGTTATTTAATTAATCCCAAAAAAATATATGCTCAGGATGTCAATATATTAAATATTTTTATAATATCAATATCAGGCTCACCAGAACTTATAATCTCACATCATCTCAGCGTTGGACTCTGAAAATTTTTATCAATATATTTTAAAGTATTCAAAGGAAAAAATAGGGCCACTAAAACATCATGATTATTCTTATACGTGACACAGTATGTGATAATGTCCTAAGAGTAACTGTCTCACCGAAAGGTTATAGCAGTTCCCAACTATGATGAGAACCAGTAGTGTTATGAAAGATTTTTTTAATATACGATATATAGTCGAATGATTTAATTTGATGAGACAAAAATTATATAGGATTTAATGGGTGGAGACTCATAGTTCTTTGTCACACTTTCTCATTTTGTATTCCTTTAGTAATTTCAACTATAGGGGATTTTGAGAACATAAACAGCCAATAGAAAATTTACAATTATATATGTTATTAGATGTCTATATCTCTAGATATGTGTATCAATCCTTATAATTTAGGATTATTATTAATGGATATTATTAGTTTTGTATTGTGTTGTATTGATGAAAATCATGATGACATATGTTCATTGTGGGGTAAGATGTGTTGGGTGTGTCGTGAGTAACAATGTATTGATGAATAATGAATGAAAGGATTTGTACATTATATTATTTAATGTAAGTTGATATCTTGGGCCATTTTATGGAAATAAAATAGATTAAATAAATCTATTTTCATGGTTTTCTGGGGGAAAGTTTATTTTTAGAAAGTCAAAGAATGGAGAACACAGGTTTATGACACCATCATGCTATCTTCTTGATTAGATATATCATGATAAAGAGATTATATTACACTTTAAGTTTACATATGAGGTTGTAAGTCATTGCGAACTTAGCTTCTTTCTCTATAGATTTCTTGGTGTGTTTCTAGATAGTAAACATGAACCTCATATGGATTTTCATAATGTGATTGAGAAAGAATACCTGTATCACACACTAAGTGTGTCTAAAACCACAATTAAATAATAATATTACTTATTATTTAAAATGTTGAATAAATATTATTCTCATCCATGGTTTAATAATCATTTATTTTTATTGGATTTAATAAAATTAGTCTCTTGTTATTTGATAGAATATTTTGTGATGAGGGTATTTAAAAAATATTTATTTTCTATTTAGTGAATACGATATTTATTTATTTGCTAACCAATAATGGTGTGATATTTATTTATAAATAAATAGTCATAATTCAAGGCTTGATAAATATTTTTGAGGAATGATGATATAGATTTAATGGTCTGATGAGAAATAATATAATTTACATATTATTTAAATTAATTTTTAACAATTTATTTAATAAATTATATTTAATTAATTCACATGTTTTGAATATGTCAAGAAACAATAATAATATTAATAATATAGTTATGGTGTTCCATGGGGATTAGGGTAATAGTAAGTCCATATTCACTATTATTAATTATTAACAATAGCACTATTTAAACTCAATTATATTATTTCAAAACCTAAAACTAGTGATTTTTTTGTGTACAATGACAATGATAATTCTCTCAAGCCCTATAGAGACTTTATCCAAGAAATATCTCAAGAAAAAAGTGTGATCTTCCTCTAACAAATTTAATTCTAGAGAGATTAAGGATAATCCTTTTGAAAGTGATTCACATGGAGATCAATGATGAATGATGCATGAATTAGGATCATTCATTCTAGCACAAGGAGATTCCTAGAATGATTCTAAGAGGATCATGGTACACATGTGGATAATCACAAGAGGGAATCAAAACTTGATTCTGGTGATGCAACATTATACTACATAGAAATTTTGTTAGATCCATCAACAAAGAAATAATTTATCATAAGGAAATTCATTAACAACATAAATTAATTAAAAAATTTTATGTGATGATATTGTGTTTGGTTCTAGAGTTCTCATGTCAATTAATATTTGATTCAATTTTTATGGTCATGAAATTTATCATTGATAAAAATCTTGGATTAATCATCAATTATAATAAAAATAAAATTTATGAATACCTCACCAGTGCTTCTATTTCAATGAGAACATTCAAGAAAAAACTCTTTGTGGCTCGATCACATTTGAATTATTTAGCTTGTTGCCGAGGTTCATTCAGCTAGAGCTCTATTTCATTACACCAAACTCCACGTAGTGGCTGTTTCCAGTCGCATGCATGCGTCGAGGTCTCTGGGAGGCACAACCCTTTCAGCTTGATGAGTTCATCCTCAAGAGCCTTGGTCATTCCCGACATGTCGTTTTAATTATATATTTCTTCCTCGTCTTGGGAATCCAAACCTAAGCTCACGTAGAGACATGTGACACCACACCAGTATTCTCTAGCTCCCATTTTATTTCATTCTCATACATATTGTACATCATTTCATTTCACTGGTTTTGGACACCCATTCTCTTAATATCCTTCCAAAATTTAATTTTTTTTCCTTTAATATATTTCTCCTTTTCCAAAAAATTTCACTATGATTATTTCATTCCATTTAATCACAAAACCCCAAAAAATATGATGATAATAATTTATTTTACCAATCAAAAACAGAATGCGTTTGGGATTTAAATGCATTTTCTTAAATGTATTTTTATAAAAGTTTTTAAGCCCCAAAATAATTTCACCAAATAGAAGTTTCTATTAGGATTAAATTCATTTTTATTCTATATGAAAAATATATAATATTCAAATAATCTAAAACCCATATCATTGATTTTTATCTAACAAAACATATGAGAAAAATCTATATGAAAAAACTGAATACTATTATTTTTATAAAAAAACCAAATGAAAAAAATTTCTCAATCAAACCATTTAAAAATAAAAAAAATAAATATAAATAAACCCATATATTTCCAAATATTTTACAGATAAAATAAAAAAATGATTTATTTTTTTACTAAAAACCCATATGGAAAAACCCAAATATTTCAAAATATTTAAAAAAAAAATAAAAATAAAAATCTGATTTAAAAAAAAACCATGTTGAAAAAAAACTCTATAGAATAATTTGAAAATAAAATAAAGAAATATTTCCCAATATTTTTTTGGTATTGCAATGGGTGGAGTGGGTAAAAAATGTGGAAGATATAAATGTAACATCCTATCCCTTAAACAATCCAACTCATCCCACTTTCATTACATTCTGATTTCACCCTCAATGAACTCCCATGGAAATGAAATACCCCACTTCGACAACTTTGATATCTCAGTGTCCACCAGAATCATCTCACATCAATATGAACATGGATTATTGCTCCAATGGAAATCACGAATCTGTGGGTGTAGGAGTTGTTTTTAGGGATCAAGAAGGAATATAGCTTCTTGGGTACTGTTGTAACATCAGTTTTGTTGGGAAAGACAACAAGTGAAGAACTAACAAACCATATAAAAGAAAACACATAGAAGAAATAAATTTATTTCCCTTCAAACAAGCCTACAAAATAAGAGTGGATGCACAATGACCAAATAATATATTCTGAAAAATAAATCTTGACAAAAAAAATTTTAACGTGGAAAACCCAAAATAGAGAAAACCATGGGGCCTAGTATAGAAAGTGGGATATAGTAATAATCAAGAGTAAAAAATATGAGACTCCAAAAGATAATCTGGATCTCAAAAAACATTACTTAGATAAAATATTGGATCAATGGAAAAATGTCAATTCAATCTAAAATCTGTCTAAAATGAAGAATGAAACCTGATAAAAAAATCAAAAAAGTTTTAAAGTTGATATGTGGACAATAATTGTCTAAATAAACAGTGGAGATAAAAACCTTAGGATCATATAAAATACCACTGAAGATGAAATATAATCAAACCATGAAAATTTCATTAGTAGAATATATGAAAACCATTGGGTATAACCTTAAATTTATTTCCCCCAATTTGAGAAGGGATCCACACCATAGATCGAATAGAGAAAGTGTCAGATGTCTTCACCCTTTAAAAAACCTTTCCTATTTCCGAAATCATAACCCTAAAAATCCATATATTTTTTTCTCCTTTCTTATATCTTTTAAATATGTGTGACATTCCAAAAGAGGAGTAAACCCAACAAACTCCCCCTCTAACTCAAATGGGGATCACTGCCAAAACTATAATCAATAGAAAAGTCTCAAATTTACCACTTGGTAAACTCTTAGTCAATATTTGTGGCCCATTTTCATATGTGTGGATCTTCTCAATCTCCAACTGTCTTGAATCAAGGTTGTCATATAACCAATGATACCAACATCAATATGTTTCAACCTACCATGAAAGATGAGATTATTTATAAAAAAATAGCACTCTGACTATTACCAAATAAAACATAAATTTCCCGATTAAAATTTTGTTTTTGAATAAAAATTTTCATCTACAAAAATTATTTTGACACCACCATAGCACTAATAAACTCAGACTCTTTGGTAGATAAAGCTACAAATCTCTACATTCTAGACCACCAAGATATAAACCCCCTACAAAAGTGATAAAATAGCCTAAAATAGTATTCCTTGAAACCAAATTGCCTTCCATATCTGAATCTATAAATCTATAAAGAATATGTTACCATTTTCCAAAAGACAATATCAAATCAGAATACCTAATAAGATAACAAAATATGTACTTACCTGCTCTACAATTATCTCTAATTGTATTATATAGAAAGAAACTAACCACACCAACTGCATGAGATATATTCGGTATAGTACATACCATCGTATACATAAAACAACCAAGGATAGGTGAATAAGGTATATGCTGCATCTCCTATATCTCTTTATTTGTAGAAGGTGACTGACTGTTTCTAAGCATAAAATGTAATGGAAGAGGAGTAATAACCAATTTTTCTCTATCCATGAAAAATATATAAAGAAACTTCTCAATATATTTCTTGAGATAACCACAATTTCTTTGACTTTCTTTCATGGGAGATCAACATGCCAAGAATATTTCATGCTATCCCCAAGTCTTTCATTACAAAAGAATGAAAAAGATCCTCCTTCAATCTATAATTTCTTGAAGCATCATGACCAACAATGAGTATCATCAACATCATGAAATATTATAATAAAATCATCATCAGTAAATATCTGAAAAAATAATTATTAGAATATGTATTCCAGAATAAATGATCAAAAATGAAAAATTCAATCTTCTTTGACCACTTCCTCAGATCTTACTTCAAACCATAAAAACTCTCCTTCAACTTGAAATCAGGATTATATTTACCTGTTTTAACAAAACCCTATGGATACTCTATATAAATATCATACTCTAAATATTCATGGAGGAAATGTTTCTTCTCATCAATCTTCTCAATATATAGATCCAAACAAGCAGCCAAAACAATAACAACCTGAATGGAATAAATTTTATAAATAGGTGAAAAAATATCATCAATGTCAATACGTTTCTTCTGATAGAATTATTTAACAATTAATATTTCTTTATATCATGGAACAAAACAAGATTCTTTATTTTTAATCTCATAAATCCACTGATTTTGAAAATATCTCTTGCCTATAGGTAACTTCACCAGCTCAAAAGTATGATTTTCATGCAATTATCTCATATCATCATCCATTTCAACAAACCATCTATACTTATGATCACTTTCCATCATCCCATCAAAACATTCTAGTTCTCCCCCTTAAAGGAGGAGAACATACTCATCAGGTGAATACTGAGTAGAAATGGTATGATACAGAGATAATCTCTAGAGTGGAAATATGGGTTCATTAATAGCCCATGGAAGTAGGTCATCAGAAACAAAAGGTACACAAAAAACAAAAACTCCAACTTGTTCACCCTAAAAATAATTATTCACATCAACACGGTCATCAGAATAAACAATATGAGGTAAATGTGAATAAAAAGCTAGCTCTAGACTGAAAAAACTATCCGAAGTTTGAGAAGTGTATTTCTCTCCCTTACCAATATCTGAAATAGTCTAATCCTCCTTAAACACTACATCATGTATTTTGAAAAGTTTATTCAAAACAAAATCGTAGAACCTATACCCAAACACATCATGTCCATATCCAATAAAAATACACTGTCATGACTTACCATGTAGCTTGGATCTCTCATCTTGAGGAACATGAACAAAAGCCTTGCAACTAAGAACACATAAATGATCATACTTGATTTATTTTCTAAACCAAAACTTATCATGAGTGCTTATCTATAAATTAATAGCCACTGATAAATTGATAATATAAGAAGTAGTAAATAAAACTTCACCCCAACAATGTTCACAGAACATTGATTCAAAAATCAAACAACAAAAACATTCTAATAAAGTCATATTCATCCGCTCAAATACAAAATTTAGATGAGGAGTCTTTGGAGATTTATTCCGATGTTAAATACATTCCTACCTGCAATAATTATAAAATAGATGACAATAATCACCCCTATTTTTAGTGTTAATACATTTCAATTTATGACCAGATTCCCTCTCAGTGGCGAACTAAAATTTCTTAAAAGCACTAAGTACCTGACTTTTGGAATTAAAACCATAACCCCAAATATTACAGGAGTAGTCATCACTAAATTTCAAAAAATAAATATTTCTTTTAATGGTTTTATATTTCAAAATACCATAAAATTCTTAATGTACCAAATCATGCACCCATGACTTCCTGTGAAAAGGATGACTGCTAAAACTCAGTCTACTTTATTTTAAAGACATACAATTATCACACATATCCAATTCAGAACTCTTAAAATCTATAAGTATATATCTATTAAAAAAACCAAACCCTTTATCACTAATGTGTCTGAGCCACTTATTCCTCAACTTGGAAGAATAACTACACTCGATAAAGTAAGAAGTATCATAAGAAATAGAAACTATAGTCTAGAAAAAACATAACCACTTATCAACTTGAGACATAATCAATGAACCCTTAGAAATATTCAATTGGATATCACCATAATAATTGATATACCTTCATCATCAAGAATGATGGTAAAAATAATATTTAGGAGAACCACATGCGCATGTCAAAAAATCATCAAAATTAGTTATCATCATGTGATGGTCTCCAAACAAATAGTTCTGATACGTACAATAACAACATGGCCATCATTAACCATCTTAAAAATCCCAAAATTATGAGATTTTTAAGATGTAAAGATATGCCTACTCGATGTCACTTGAAAAAAATAACAACTATCAAGAAACCAACAAGAATCATCAGAAATAATATTATTGGATTCATAAACAATATTAAGATCACCATTGTAGCTGTAGTGACACCATAATTTCCATGACCATTTTTCTTCTACCGAGTTTCCTTTATTTGGTTTCTTTTTTAGGAGATATAACAATTTACTAACATGTTCTTTCTTACCATAATGATGAAATTCTAAATCTCTCTACTTTGATATGGATTATATTCTACCTTTTCTCTTACCTCGATTACTCTATCCCTGATTCTTCTCCTAACTTCTCCCCTCATTCCTTGTGATTAAAAGCTCTAAATAAGATTTATCCTGAGTCCATCTCCTAACCTCTTCATTCAAGATAGTATACATAACAAAATTGAATGTCATAGAACTATTTGGAGCATAACTAGTTAGAGTTTCATGAAAATTCACCCATGAATTGGGTAAAGTATTAAGAATAAAAAGTTCTAAAACCTCATCTTCAAAATTAATACCCATAAAAAAATTATCAAAACATCCCTGATATTTACTCAAATATTCAGTAATAGACATACCTTATTTTTTCCTAAAATTCATCATTTCTTTGAGGATAAATAATTTATTATTTCCTATATTGGATTCTTAGGTAGTCTCTAAGATTCTCCCATAAATTTCTTGCATGATAGATGTTGAAAATATGGTTTATCATGTTGTATTTAACCCATTGATGAATAAAAAAATAGACTATATCTTGCTCAAACTCCCATTCTTCATCTGAAATTATTTATAGCTTCTGATTACTCAACACAAAAAGATGCATTCATTTAAAAAAACTAGATCCTTTATTTTTAATCACTACATAATGTTATTAGAACCATCTAAAAAAATCACTTGACTATAATTGGATTCCATAATTTATTTGATGAAAAAACCCTCTAATACTATATGTTGGAAAAATGGAAATTGATGAATGCACAAACAATATAAAATAAAATTATCAATGATTTTTTTCTTCGAACAAGCCTAAAAAATTAAATGAAATGGAGAGAGACCAAAAAAATATGTGAATAGAAATAAATGTCGACACTAGAAATTTTAAACATGGAAAACCCTAAAGGAAAAACCATGGGACATAGTCCAGAAAGTAGGATCCACTAATAATCACGAGTAAAAAGAAGAGACTCCCAAATATGAGAGTGACTTCAAAAATAATACTCAGATAAAATAGTGGATCAAAGGTAGAAGGAAGATTCATTCTAAAATAAGTCTAAAATATATAATCTAGAATAATAAAGAAACCCAAATAGATATTACCATGAAAGGAGGATGATCACTCTCTGAATAAAAGGTGTAGATAAAAACATAGGGATCCAATCAAAGATAAATACAGATGAAAGCTGATAAGACCTTGAAAATTTTCCCAGTTACAGATCTAAAAACCATTTGGAATAATCCTAACTACATTACACTAAAGTTGGGGAGAGATCCACACCACAGATAGAATAGACAAAGAACCACACAACTTCAACCTTTAATAAATCTCCTCCTCTATAAAAAATCATAACCCCAAGAAACCATATCTTTTTTATATATTTTTATATATATTTTAAACAAATTTTATTTCACCATAAGAGGAGGGTTACCAATATATTTCTCTACTACTTCCATGTCTAAGTGGGTGTCTCTGAAAGTGGGACTCAACTTGACATGAAAACACGGCTTCCAAGATATTATTTGCGAGACCGATGCTCAGTTCATTGTCTTGGATATCTCCAATACCAATGGCACAATGATAACTTATCTACCCGATGGTTCCAACCAAATATTTATTTAAATTATGGGAGATTGAAAAGAGTTAGTATTTAACCAAGAAAACTACTACATTATCCATACTTCATGGGAGGGAAACGACTGCACGAACTCTCTTTTGAATATTTCACTAGACTTTAAGTTGTTCACCATTCTGTTTTTTTGGGACTCCAATTGGGGAGTCTCAGGCAATGTATTTATTGATGAGGTATAATAAGGATATTATATTTCCTCATGGGTTCAAAGGACAGATCTTATCATGGATGTTCCATGAATTTATGTTTCATGACATTTTTTTTCATCCTTTTCTCGGTAAGGGTTTTGTGAAATGTTAAATGCGGTGACACCATTGATGCATTCACCAACTGTCACTCATTTTTAATGGAAATATATAAATTTAAAATGTGTTATCCTAATCATTATGTATTTTATTTAAAAAAATATATCAATAAATCACTTTCAGGAATCTAATTACCACCAAGTCCAATTATTTTAGGTTTTGGATAGTTTTAGAAAATTCTAAATGTCCTATTTTATTTTCCAAATGATATGATAGTATGTGTGTTTTTTGTTGAAAAAATATACTACTACAGGTGAGATATTTAACAATTTTATAAAAGGTCTTTGTCACCACAAACACTAATACATATCGGTCCATAGAAAGTACTAAAAAACACCTTTAACAATGATAAAAAAGAGATGTTGTTATAAGTACCATTAAACGGCCCCCTTATTAGTATATATAAAGGGACATTATTTTAGTGCTAGAAATTGCACTGATAAAGCCCAACTACTGCTGTGTACTGTTAAAATTAGAGAACACTATAGCAGAAAAAAATTCACAGTTAAATTGGAACAAATTACATAACAAATGAAATAAAAAATTATATATTATATAAATTTCATAAATTATTTTGTGCAATTACATTAGAAAGTACAATTTATCAAAAACATTCAATAACACCATTGATTTCATTACCTTTGGGACCTTACCCCCTCTCAATATATCCCGATCATGGTATCAGTTTCCAAAAAAACCACCCCAACTTGAGAAAAACAATGAACCTATATAAGAAAAAAATTATTATGTTAGTAATACTATAAATAAATAAATTAAAAAAAAATATGAAACTATAAATTAATAAAATACAATTTTTAAGTAGAAACCACACAATTTGAGTCATATCCATCACACTTTGTATCAGAATGTGGGGAGAATGACTTCTAAAAATCACAAATAACTTATGGATTGTGTTCCTAAAATATCAAAATAAAATGAATTTGTTATATCACTTTTAATTATGTCATATTTTTTTGAACTAAAATATAATTTTTAAACTCAAAAAACACATTTTGTGTCATACTGGGCACACCATGTATCATATTGAGGTGAATATAATTCCTACATGTAAAAAATTACTTATATATATTTTTCCCAAGGTTTAAAAATAATGTGAATATGTTTTCTCAATTTTGAGTATGTGACACTAAAATGGAAATTTTAAATAAAAACACACACTTGGAGTCATACTGGTCACATGGTGAAATGAATTGATGTGAAGTTGATTCCAATATATCAAAAATAAAATAAGTATAATTTTGATAAAGTATCAAAATAATCCAAATGTGTTTTCTAAGTTTTTAGTATGTCACATGTCTTTTTTTACAAAAATGTCAATTTAAATTGAAAACACACTTGAGTCATACCAGTCACATTGTGTTTTAGTTTTCATGAAACCGATTACTACTCATCTAAAATGAATTATAAATAATTTTACTAAATTTTTATGAAAATCCAAGCATTTTTTATTGGTTTTCATTGAGTGACACATGTTTGAACTAAAATTTCATTTTTAAACTCAAAACACACTATTTGAGTCATACCGGGCAGGCAATTTATCTGATTGAAGTTAGGGTAATTCCAACATCTTAAAAATAAAGTATGGATCATTTTACTGATGTATCAAAACAATATATTTGTGTTTTATATGTTTTGATTATGTTAAGTGTGTTTTGAAGTAAAATGTAAATTTTAAATAAAAAACAAGCTTCGAGTCATACTGGTCACACGGTGTGTCAGATTGACATATGGTTAATTCTTAAACAACAAAAATAAAAGATCATTTTACTAAATTATCAAAACCATACAAATTAATTTTATCATCCTTGAGTATATAACATTTCTTTTTTTACTAAAATGTCAATTTAAATTGAAAACACACACTTGACTCATACTGGTCGTATCACATGTTACTTTGATGTGAGACATATTCATACAAATAAAAAACAACTTCTAAATAATTTTCCTAAAGTACCAAGAAAATTTTACTGTTTTTTATTATTTTTTAGTGAGAGATATGTGTTTGGAACTAAAATGTCATTTTTAAACTCAAAACACACGGTTTAAGTCATACCAAGGACACTATGTATCAGATTTATATGTAGTTAATTTATACATTTCAGAAATTAAATATGGACTTGTTTTCTAAATTATAAAAAATATGAATCCATTTTCTCATTTTTGAGTATGTGATGTGTATTTTGAACTAAAATTTCAATTTTAAATAAAAACATACTTGGATCCATACTGATCACAATGTGCATTGGATTGATGTGAGGTTGATTCATCCACATTGTATATGACTTAAGGATAATTTTCTTAACATATCAAAAAAATCTAAATGTATTTTATTATTTTTGAGTACGTAAGGTTTATTTTTTACAAAAATTATAATTTAAACTAAGAACACACACTTTGAGTCATACTGGTCACATCATATGTTGGTTTGATATGAGACTACTCTTATACCTCAAAAATGAATTTTGAAACATTTTCTGAAAGTATCAAGACAATATGAGTTTTCATTATTGTTTTTTAGTGAGTAACACATGGTTTGTACTAAAATGTCATTTTTAATCTCAAACCACATAGTTTGAGTCATATCATACACACCGTGTATCAAATTGATATGAGGATAATTTATATACATAAAAAATGATTTATGGATCTATAAGTCACCAACCTTAAATATTACATAATCTTGAGTTAAAATAAGAATTTAAATTCATTCAAATTTATGATCTTATTAGGTTTATAGTTTTAAATAATCGAGAAATAAATCATATATAACAAAATCATAAAATACAAAGTGGAAAGATATGAACCATAACAATTTTTTTGTCATATTCTATTACTTTTAAAATAAAGAATGATCTGTTTTATGATACTCTTCATGTAATTCAACATGAATTATTGCAATAACCTAATCATCCTTAAGTTTGGAAAAAATATTAAAAACTTGGCATGAGCACAAAAAGCTCAGTAAAGGACATAAAAAAGGAAATAAACTTTTAGTTTTTGAATAATTTAATCACATGAATTTTTTTTCACAAAATCATACTTTTTACCCATAAAATAGTTAACCCTTTAGCTTACCTCATGAAATCATAATATTACTATAAAACTCATATAAATCAAAAATAATAAAGGTAAATTGTGGTATCTGTATCATACTTACATTGTAGCTTTTACAACTACATAGAGAGTAACCTCCATGGTTACGTTTGGAATACCCATCTGAGTATATACCCTAAATATCTTAGGACAAACCCTATAGTTTAACTCTATCTCATTAACCGATTCATTATAGATATATAATGGGATCAAACACCCTAATTTTATCATCTAACCACTTGTATACATAAACAATTCCTAATAACCATAACATAATCATAACACATAAAATAGTTTAAAAGGAAAATAACAATTCCACTTTGAAATGAAATTTCATATTCACAAGCCGCACACTCATAAATGAAAAACAATTATTTTAAAATAAAATGGTAAAATTTTAAAGTAAACATAAATAAATAATATTGAAATGAAAGTGATAAATTCCATTCAGGGCATATGTATTAGAAAACGTTCTAATTTATTGAATTAATCAATCCATTTATAAAACAAAATTAAAACATTTAAAAAGAATATTTTTGAATCAAAGTTTCCCATAACACTTTGAAACTTTTTAAAGGAATTAATATTTTAAAACATTAATTTCCATATAAATAAATTATTAAAAACATTCTGTATATACACCTTATAAAATAATAAAGGTGCATATCATCAAGAAATTCCTTAATGAAAGAAGATTGAGACAAAATGCCTTACCTTTAGTCTGACTTCTCTCATATGTTCTTTGTATTTATGAATAATAAAATTATGCTAATTTATTAATTCTTTAGAATTTTTTTGAATTTTAATATCTTCTTTATATCACTTATTACCATGTTATTACAATTACATAATTATTTTAGTTCATGTTAGAAGTTTTTTTTTGATATTCGGTACTTGAGTCGAAAATGAACTTGGTATGATGTCAATAGTCCATGTGGTCATAAGTCCATTATCTATAGAATAATAATAATTAAATAATAACCACTTTTATACATTCATTATAATTTTAAATAAAACCATTTATTTATGGTATGAAAAAGGAACAACATTATAATCATATGGATGGTGGGCTGTACGTACGCATGAGTAACAATTTCATTTTTCAATTCTCATTATGGAAAGAAGGTAAATATTGTTTTATGTTTAAATAATTATAATAATATCCTTAATATAATATTAATCATTTAAATATACTTATATTTATTATCTAAGTGACGTGGTGATTAAAAACGAATCACATCACTTCGTGGAAGTGATAGTTCACACATACACATGAAAGACATTATCATTTTTAGGTGCATGGAAAGTAAGAATGTAATTGATATATTATTATATTATAATGATAAATATTTCATGAATATAACTTATTAAAATTAATTCCAAAATTATAAATAGTCATGGGATATATTTATGGAAAATGAATTATATCAGTCCATGGAGGTGATAGTTCACATGTGCACATTAACCATTAATTCATTTCCCATTTGATGGAAGTAAAGATGTATTTAGGTGATAATATTAACATAATAAAATATAAGTATATGGAGTATGTGGATTTATTATATCATCATATTTGGAGGATATTTTAAGGATGTGGAGGTAGAAATAAAATAGAAACTTTTAAATAAAAATATGACCTTTCCTTCAGATGATCACACTTCTTAACACCTTAACACCTCTAAGGATGGTGTTCTGAATAAAACAAGGACTCAATAATGTGTTTAGGTATTATATAAAGTTTTTTGGGAATATATGTTTTTCAAAAAATGGTTTTTGAAGTGTAATTAATAGAGTTTAATGAGTGCCTTTTTATAAGAGAGGGGAGGGGCACCCTTGGAATTATTAAAAGTATTAAATTAACATAAGTTGTTATGTGATCCTACATGGGTAAAAAATTATTTATATCAAATATAGTATGATTATGGGTTGAAAAATAAACATGAAATTGTAATTTGATATGTTTTGAATAATTTTTAATCCTTATCATTTTGTTTTACCTTTTTTAACTCTTACTATTTTATCAAGTAATTTGCACTTTGAAAGTTAAAATAATTACCATAACATTCCAAAAGACCAATAAATGAGTTATTAATTAAAATGGTAGACTTATATCAACTATTTTTTTGAATATTTTATTTTTAGAAATTTCATATCATTTAATTAAATATTTTATATTTTACGTTATGAATTATGTCAATTTTGACACTATTCATACTTGAGTTTTTTTTTAAATTCATAACTTGATTCCTTTAAAAAAAATGCATTAACCCATCCCTAACATATAAAATTAACTCCAAAAATTATTTTATGGTATAAAATATTTCAAATTATATTTATTTTAATATTATTAATATCATTTACTTGATTCTTCCTTTAATAAATCTTTTACGACATCATCATTTGTCACAATTAAATTTAATTACTTATTGCCTAAAAATTATAAATAAAGTACCATTAAATATGTAATATTTTTATATTTATAATTACTATTTATATTCTAATATATAACTTATATAACCACATATTAAAATTGTTTTACTTATTCAAAATATGAGTATGAAATTTTTAACACATCATTAAATAAAATATAATTAATGCCATTTTCTTACCCAAGTTGAATAAAACGGTTATAATTTCAGAATAAGGTTGATTTTGGTAAAAACCCATTCATACAATGAAATTATGACAAGTTTTAGTGTAATTTTATAATATTATTTTTACCTTTAATTACCCGATTTACCCTTAACTATGGTAAATAAAATTTAAAAGTCAATATTCACCAAAAATTATTCTAATCCTATTTGACCAAATTTTTAATAATTATTACAAAAATGTATATATGTTTTTGAAAATTAAATTCAAATAAGTGGTTAAATTATTTTTAACTCTAGTCCCATTGATGGATTGAGAAAACAAGTTTTTGAAGTAAAACGTTCAAAAGTTCACCAAGTTTTTATTTTCAAATTCAATATGAACTTTATTACAATGAACTAAATTAGATTTAATGATAAAATTTTAATCTAATTATACCTTATAACTATGTAAATTTATAATCTAATAATAAAAATAAATTAATTGAAAAGGAAGTTTTAAATTAAAATGCATTATTTTTGACTATTCATTAAAATATAAAATTTATCTGAAAAATACCAAAATTCAACCAAAAATAAATTTTGATGTCCCAATTCCAAAACTAAGTTTATTTTTTCAAATAGAACATATAAAATTGAAAGAAATATATTTAAAAAGTGTTCTCCATCAAAAGGTGGTAAATTGCCTTTTAAAAATATTAGATTATTTTATGGTTAAAATTGGATCTATTCTCATTTTAAGACACAAATATTTATTGGAAGAAAGTAAAATTTTTTAATAAAAATGTATAAAAATAATATATTAAGTTATGTTCTTTCATTCCAACACAATGGCTAGGTGATAACTACAATATAAAATAATAATATTAATAATATATTCTTTTTTGGTATAACTGAGTCTTTTGTGAAATATAGGATTTTAGAGAAACCCATTGTTGCATTTTGGGCATGATATTGTACATAGAATCCCTTTAAGGTAAAATTAATATTTAACTCATAAATATTAAAAAACTTGAAAATTTATTATTCTATAATTACCTGGGATGTTACATCCTTCCCCCCATTTTGAGAATTATGTCCTCACAAATAAAAAATTTTTCTTGGTAACTTCATTGAAATGTGATATCGAAAAAAGAGTCAGTACAAACTCCACTTTAAAATAATGAAAGTGAATTAAAATGACCACATGAGATAACAAATACTAGGGTTCCATGTAGAAAAACATGTATATGAAATAGAAAACTAATCATCATGTTCTGATGGAGAGTGATAGAAAACATTGTTAGGAAAATGTTAACAATCACATAACTATAAATTTGTGATAGGTTAAAAGATCTTTGGTTTCATAGTAATAAAAGTAAACAGATAATGTTTTTGTTCTAAGATAATTTTTATGAGGTTTTTGAATTCATTTACTTCCTTAACTAAGAAAATAATAAAAACATATTTACTTGAGAAGTAATGTTTCACCCTTTTGTCAATTTCTACCATAAAATTATCTTTTTCTCCAAATGATGAGTACTTAAGATGAAATTTTCATTCCTAAAGAACTATAATAAACTTCTATATAATCACCTAATCAATAAAATATTAAATTTACATTTCTATTTTCTTAAAACATTAACCAAAACCAAAATGGTTAGAATAAGATAAAATAATTCTCTAAGAAGAATAAACCATTGGATGATGAAAAACTAATTTTAATCTCTAAAATTAAAATGTAATACCAAAAGATCAATAAAGTCCATTCAAAAAGTAATTGTCTTTAAAATTCCTCCAATAATCCAAACTAAGATTGAAACCCAAGATTCGGATGGATTTGATCACATAGTCTTCCATGATATGTTTTAACATTTTTCTCCAAATAACATAAACCACTATTAATGTCTCATACTAAAAAGTAATTTCCTAGTCACATATTCTCCATGATAGGTTAATCATTTCCATAAATAACCCAAATCTTCACAATTCCACAATAAAAACATAGATTCTTAAAAAATAAAATCCAACCATTACTTATCAAATAAAATACCATAGTATTATATTTAACTTAGTCATATAGGGTTCCCAAAATAGTAATCATCTTCCAAAATAACATTTATCATTTAATACAAAAATCATTTTCCAACACCAAGTATATGAATTTAAAAAAACATACGTTCCCAAAGTAAATTTATTCTTATTCCACCAACACATTTAACTAAGAATAAAAATTCATATTAACCAATGAATTCACGTAGGCCAGTGGTAGGCGATAAATCCTTATCACCCTTCAGTTGTGGGTTTAATTTCCATAACCTTTTCTGACAAGACAGTTAGTCACATTTTCTAGGGGTTTTACTTTTTCTAAAACTCTATAATTCTTATAACATTCCTAAAATGAGATAAAATCATTACAAATAACCATAACATGTTTTAACCTCAAATTCTATATCATACCTTTCATTTTTCTCCCCAATATGTAATATTCCATAATTACCTCAAAAATAAATGTCTCAAAAAATACCATTAATCACTTTAAAATTTCAGAACATAAAGCCTCAAAAGGGATTTATAAGGCATTGAGATTATGATCAACCTGAAAATTATAAACCAGTGATGATATCCCTAACTCTTATGGAAACATTCTAATCTCCAAAGTTGTCTAAACCATCCTATGATAAAAAATATAAGGCCACAACCTTAAACATTACATAAAATTTAGTCATGTTAATAATTTATATTCATTCACCATTATGATCTTTTTAGTTTTGGAGTTTTAAATAATTAGGCCATAAATTTTACATAATTAAACCATAAAATACAAAGTGGACACTTCAAAATCTTATTTATTTTTATCATAATCTGACAATTTTAAAATAAAGCAGGATCTATTTTATGATAATCTTCATTAAACTATCTTTTTAGTTTAGAGTTTTACAGAATTAGGAAAAAATCTTAAAAGGTAGACCCATACATTACATGTGGACAATTATACTCAGTATCAACTTTTTCCAGCAAAGGAAACCCTTTTAAAATAAAACATGATATCTCTTCGAGACATATCTTTAATTCACTCATCAAGCCATCTTAATTCTCGATAACAATATTAATACATATGAAAAACATTAAAAACATGGGATGAGAACAAAAATCTTAGTAAGGGACATAAAATAAGGAAAGAAACCATTAGTTCATGAATATATTAAACCCATGAAAACATTTTAAAAAAATCATAATTTTTACCCATAAAGCAAAAACCCTTTAGCTTACCTCATGAAATAATAAAATTCCTATGAAACTCATAGAAGTCATAAATCATAAAGGTAAATTTTGGCACCCATATCATACTTATATTGTATCTTTCACAACTACATAGAGAGTAACCTCTATGATTACGTTAGGAATACCCATCATAATATATTCCCTAAATATCTTACGATAAAACATATCATTTAACTCTGTCTCATTAACCAATTCATTAGAGAGATATAATGGGCTCAACCCACCTCGATTTATCACAGAACCCCTCATATACATGAAAAATTCCCAATAACCATAACATAATCATAACACAAAAAAAGCATAATAGAAAAATTACATTTCCACTTTGAAATAGCATTTAATATTTACAAGAATCACACTCATAAATGAAAGAAATTATTTTAAAATAAAATGGTAAAATTTTAAAGTAAATATAATTGCATAACATTAACATGAAAGCAGGAAATTTCATTAATGGATTATGTATTAAAAATAATTCCACGTTTTTTAAAATAATCAATCCATTTTTAAAACACAATTAAAACATCTAAATAGAATATTTTTTAATCAAAGTGTATCATACTACTTTGAAACATTTGAAATGAATTAATATTTTAAAAAATTCATGTCTATATACATAAATACTTAAAACCATTTTGAAACCATGGACATTAATGAGAAATATTTAGAAGAATAAATCTTTAAAACATTTAAAACGATGTTTCAATTAAAGAGTCCCTTACCATTTTAAAAATTTAAATTGTTAGACACATGAAAGTATAGAATTTTAAAAAACATTAAATAAATTAATTATAGATAATTTATGGATACATAATGTCAAAGGGTCAGTGTATACACCAAATAAAATAATAAAGGCACATATCAACAAGAAATGTCTTAGTGAAATGAAATTGAGATGAAATCCCTTACCTCGAGTCTGACTTGTCTTATATATTATTTGTATTCCTTAATAATAAAAATAAGTTAATTTATACTTTATTTATAATTTTTTTCATGTTTATTATTACTTTTACATCACTTATTACAATGTTATAACAATTACCTAATTATTTAAGTCAATATAAGATGTTTTGTCGATATTCGGGATTTGAGTAGAAAATAAACTTGGTATGATGTCAATAATCCAAGTGGTCATAAGTAAATAATATCTAGAATAAAATTCATGAAATAATAATAAATTTTATAAATCAATTATACTTTTAAATAAAACCATTAATTAACGGTATAAAAAATGAACAAAGTTATAATCATAGAGATGATAGGTCGTACGTATGCATGAGTAACAATTTCATTTTTCAATTATCATTATGGAAAGAAGGTAAATATTATTTTATATTTAAAAAATGATAATAATATCATTAGTATCATATTAATCATTTAAATATACTGATATATATTATCCAAGTTACATGGGGATTAAAAATGAATCACATCGCTTCGTGGAGGTGATAGTTCACACGTACGCACGAATGACATTATCATTTTTATGTTAATGAAAAGTAAGAATTTAATTGAATTATTATTCTATTATAATGATAAATATGTAATTAATATAAAATATGAACATTAATTCCATCATTATAACATGTCATGAGAGATGGATATGGAAAACGAATTATATCGGTTCGTGGAAGTGATAGTTCACACATACGAACGAACCATTAATTCCTTTCCCATTTTATGGAAGTGGAGATGGATCTAGGTGATGATATCATACTAATAAAATATAATTATATTGAGAATACTGGAGTTATTATCTCATCATGGTAGGTGATTATTTGAAGGAAGTGGAGGAATAAATAAAACAGAAACACTTAAATAGAAACATTACCTTTCCTTCAGATGATCACCCTTATAAACAACTTAACACCCTTAAGGAGGCTGTTATGACTAAAATAAGGGCTCAAAATTGTGGGTATAGATTCTAGGATGGGTTTTGGGTAGATATTGTCCAAACTAAATGGTTTTGAAGTGTGAGTAATCGGGAGGAATAAGTGCCTTTTTATAGGAGAGGGGAGGGGCACCCTTGGAATTATTAAAATTATTAAATTAATATAAATTGATATTCAATCCTAAATGGGTCCAAACTTATTTAGTTATAATATAGGATGAATATGGGAATAAATATAATCATATAATGAGAATTATAAAAGTTTTCAATAATTTTTAATCCTTATATTTTTTTAAGCTTTTTAACTCTTATCGTTTTATCGAGTAATTTATACTTTTAGAGTTAAAATAATTACCATAACATAATAAATGACCAATGAATGAGTAATTAATGAAATTGGTATAATTATATCTTCTAGTTGTACAGATATTTTATTTTTTGAAATTTTATATCATTTAATTAAATATTTTATATTTTAAGTTTTGAATTATGTAAATTTTGATACTATTCATTCTTGACTTTTTTTAGAAATTCGTAACATTAAATTTCATTGAAAAAAACTAAATTAACCCATACATAACATGTCAAAGTAATCTAATTTTTTTTATGGAATTTAATATTTCAAATTATATTTACTGTAATATTATTAATATCAGTTATTTGATTCTTTTTTTAATAAATCTATTACTACATCATCATTGTGTCACAATTAAATTTAATTATTTATCTCCAAAAAATTATAAATAAATTACCATGATTTAGGTAATATTTATAGATTTTTAATGACTATTTATAGTCTAATATATCACTTATATAACCACATATTAAAATTATTTTACTTATTAAAAATATGAGTATGACATTTTTAACATATCTTTAAATAAAATATAATAAATGTCATTTTCATACCCAAGTGGCTTAAAAAGGTTATGATTTCATACTATGGATGATTTTGGTCGAAACACATTTATAAAATGAAATTAGGACAAGTAGTAGGGTAATTTTATAATATTATAATATTATTTTTACCTTTAATTATTCGATTTACCCTTAACCGTTGTAAATAAAATTCAAAGTTACTATTCAACAATTTTTTTGATAATATTAGACCACATTGTTCATAAGGATTAAAACCATATATATTAAATTTTGAAAATTAAATTCACAAAAGTTGTTAAATTTGGTTTACCATTAATCCCATTGACGGACCAAGAAAACGAGTTTTTGAAGTAAAACATTCAAAAGTTCACATAGTTTTTCTATTCAATTTCAATATAAAATTTATTACAATTAAATAAATTGGATTAAATGATAAAAAATTCAATTAATTATACCTTAAAACCATATAAAAGGATAATCTAAAAATAAAAAAAAATAGAAAAAGGCTGTTTTGAATTAAAATGCATTATTTTTCACTTTTCATTAAAATATGAATTTTATCTGAAAAATACAAAAATTCAACCAAAGTAAATTTTGATATCCCGCTTCCAAATAAGAATTTTATTTTTCAAGTATAACATATAAAAGTGAACAAAATTATATTTAAAAAGGATTCTCTATCAAAAGGCGTTAAAACTACCTTTTATAAATAGTATAATATTTTATGTTTAAAATTTGATTAATTCTCATTTTTATCCTAAAAAATTCATTTGAAGAAAGTAAAAATATTTAAAAAACATGTGTAAATATAATATAGTTTTTATGATCATTCCATTCAATACAATGGCTAGGTGATAACTACTATTTAAAATAACAATATTAATAATATATTATTTTTCGATATAACTCAGTCTTGTGTGCAACGTAGGATTTTGGAGAAACCCATTGATGCATGTTGGGTATCATATTGGTCATAGAGTCCCTTTAAGATAAAATTACCATATAATTCATAAATATTAATAAACATGAAATTTTTTACTCTATAATTACTTAGGATGTTACTAGATCATTTTCCTAAAGCATCAAAACAATACGAATTCATTTGAATAGTTTTGAGTATGTGGCATGTGTTTCGAACTGAAATGTAAATTTTAAATAAAAGACTCACATGGATTTTTACCAGTCACACGGTGTGTCATATCGATATATGATCAATTATTGAACATGAAAAATGACTTAAGGATCCTTGTTATAATGTTTCAAAATGATCTGAATTAATTTTATTGATTCTAAGAACGCGACCTATCATTTTTTACTAAAATATCAATTCAACTCAAAATAAACACTTTGAGTAATACCAATCATATTGTGTATTGGTTTGAAATGAGTCTAAATCTTATATGTCACAAAATGACTTATGAAACATTTTCCTAATGTATCAAGACAATCCTAGTTTGGTTTCTTGGTTTTCATTGACTAACACACATTTTGATATAAAATTCCAATTTTAAACTAATAATAGAAAATTTTAGTCATACGGGGCACATCGTGTATCAGATTAGGGTATGGTTGATTCATGCACATAAAAAATGAATTATGATTCATTTTTTTGGAATTATAAATCAATACGAATTTGTTTTATTGGGTTTGAGTAAGTGATGCGTGTTTTTAATTGATGTTTAAATTTTAAACTAAAAATATACACTTCGATTCATACATGGAAAACCATGTATTGGATTGTGTTTTGGGTGATTCTTATATGTAAAAAATTAATTATGAATAATTTTCCTAAAGTATCAGAAAAATATAAATGAATTTTCTTAATATAGATAATGTAACATGTGTTTTGAATAAAAATGTCAATTTTAAACATAAAACATAAAATTCCAGCCATATTGGGCATGTTGTGGGTCAGATCGAGTTACAGTTGTCTCATATAAATCACACCACATACTTTTATTCTGAAATGCCTTCAACATTTTGGGTTATCTAATAATATTGTTGTTTAAAAACCCATAATATTTAAAGTATTACATAATAAAAAGGGAACTACATCATCAAGAGTGAATAATCATTGTTCAGTGCATAATTATTGTACATGAGTGTATCATGAGTTCATTATCATTATTCTTATTCTCTGTGGAAATTTAAAAAATATTTGTCATATAAAAATGATAAGAAAATTAAATAAGAGATAGTGGATAAAATGATTTGAAAATTAACTACATAATGAGTAGGAAGTTACCACTTAATGATGTGTGTAAATATTCTGACACTACGTTTTATACTAATTCATTTCTAAATAAATATATTTCATCATTTTAATATGAGGAATTTATATAGTCCTATTAGTAATAGAAAAATATAAATATATAATTAATAAATATTTTAAATGAAATTGGAACTATCATCAGAAATACCTCTTCAATGACATTTTTTTTGATGAAAAATGATATCTTTCATAAATTTGGAAACATAATAACCAAAATGTGTTTTCTTGGTTTTGAGTATGTAACATGTGTCTTGAACTAAAACTTAAATTTTAAACTAAAAAAAATAAATTTCAATTCATACTCAGCCTACCATGTATTATATTTTTGGGGTGGTTGATTCCTACATATCACAATGTGACATTTTATTCTGAAATTAATTCATCATTTTTTGTTATCTTATAGTATTTTTATTTGATAACCTATAATGTTGAATGAATTATAGAATAAAAAAAGTGAATAATCATGAGTGAATCATCCTTATAGAATAATTAATTTTTTTATGATCTTTATGAAAATTATCAAAATACGTATTAGAAAAAATGATATAGAAATTATATAAAAAAATAGATAACAAGATAAAGAAATTAACTAAATAAGTAGAAGGAAGTCACCTCATCATGATGTATGTATAAAATCTAACACCATGAATTCTTCCCATTCTTATTTTTAAAAACATATTATATTTTTTGAATATGAGGACTATCGACACTGAAAAAAATTATTTCTTAGTGGGGGGGGGTAGCGGTTGTTCTGGAAACCGTCGTAAATTAATTTGTTAGTATATTATTTAAAATTTAGTATAAATTTCATAAAACTGCCACTAATAATTAGAATTAGGGTCTTATTATTAAAACCTTCAGTAAATAATTTTAAAAAAACTAATTTACCCCACACCTCCCCCATCACACCCCACCCCAAGGACTCAACACCCATGATGCCGACCCCAGAACATTGACCCCCCTACCTCATCGTCGATCACCGACCCTCCCTCCCTCGATATTGATCATGGTGATGTCACCCATAGGTCTTCACTAGAGATGGTTGAACCTATTCCTTATTTGAAGGTGACCATAACCCCTAACGACCGTCGAGCCCTAACCCCTTCCCCACTAATCTATACTCCTACCTCTCTACTTGATTTTCATTAATTATATTTGAGTTAGACATTGTTGGGACTGTATCCCCGACATCCATGCTATCAGTTATCCTCTCATCGTCTTAGTGTCCTTCTTCCATGTCATCCAAACTTATTATTGGGAGGGTTAATATTTATTCCTTTATGTTTATATTTTTAAAGTTTAATTGAATCATTTTCATGTTAAAAATATTTTTTTTTGAATCAAGATCCTACCATAATCAATGATGGAATTGGGTGATGTTACAAATTGATTGTAATTGTTTGATTAAACATTTATATATTTATATCTTAATGTATAGGGATAAGATTAACCATTAAATACCTATAGATAAATGATGGATTAATTTACCTTGAAGAACACCTTAGTATGCCAAGGGTTGGGAAGATTTTTTAGATTATTTATTTGCACACCAATCAGTGGATGATAGAATAAAATGTTCATGTCCTGATTGTAAATTGAACTAATGGTTGAATAAAAATGAAGTATATGAGAAATTGATATTGAAATAGTTTCATTCTTGATATGTATTTTGTATTTTTCATAGTGAAACAAATGTTATAGAAATTCAAAAAAATGAATATCCTATCAATGAATTACAATGTGATTTTCTAGAGGAGAATTTATTTCAAAACATGATAAATGGGAAATTTGGATTTGTAGGATACAATGTCTAATATTTTAATAGAACAAAAGAAAATTTATTTGATCCTAAGAAGATTAATCATCCCAAGTACTTCAGTAAGAAAAATGAGTTTTATAAATTAGTTGAAGATGAAAAACAAGTACTGTATGAAGGGAATTCCAAGTATTCGAAGTCTCCTTTTCCACTTATGTTGTATGATATCTAGTGTCTCTGTATAATTAAAGACAAATAAATTTCCATTATTTTAGAGTTTCTTCATGATGTATTTAGTGAATCTAATATCCCTTCATCATTCCATGATTTTAATAAAATCATCAATAAACAAGGAATTTATTATACAAAGAAACATGCATTTCCTAATGATTGTATGATTTATTTTTGAGAAGAGTCTGATAAAGAATAATTAATAAGATTTTATACAAGAAGATGGAAGTCAATGAACAAAAATGAGATTACAAATCAACGAAACACTAGGAAGAATCGGAAGAATAAAGATCTCAAAAAGGTATTTGGTTACTTTCCTCTGAAACCACACTTTTAAAGATTATTAATGTCTTCTAAGATTGCATGAAACATGAAGTGGAATGCTCAGGATAGTTACAATGATGAATATATGAGACATCCAAAATATTCAACTTCATGGAATGTGTTTCATTCTTATATCAATATTTTTTTTAGTTTATAGGAATGTACATTTGGGATTGGATTCTAATGGTGTTAACCCTTTGGGTATATTAAATACTAATTATAGCATTTAGCTAGTTTTTTATCCCCTATAAGCTACCTCCATAGACATATATTAAGAAGAATACTTTTATTATTTCAATGATAATTCTTGAAAATAAAATTCCAATAAATTACATTGATGTATACCTTCAACCTCTTGTCAACGAATTGTGATAATTATGAGATAATGGTGTCGAGAAATATGATTCCTCAATGATAAATATATTCAAAATACATGCTACATCTATGTGGACAATTAGTGACTACACAAGACTTGGAAAATTATTCTATTGGAACATTTATACTAGTATGGATTGTCCAGTTTTTAGTTTTTATTTTGAACCTAAATGATTACCTCATTGTGGAAATGTTGTTTCTGTTTCATTATAAATTTATTTATACTTCACATAAATTTAGGTTCAACATTACAAAATTCAACGGATATATTTAATTGAGAAATCCACAAAATTTTTCATCTTATTTATAAATATTTTGACAATTAATGAATGTCACTATAGAATTAGGAAAATTTAATCACTTTAAATAAGGTGGGAAAAGGATATGAGGTATTGTATCTGAAGAAGATAAAATAGAAAAGTGGAATAAAATGATTATATTTGTCAAACTCCCTTATTGGGAGTTTAATTTGATTTATCATAATATTGACATAATGCATATTGAGAAGAATGCATGTGATAATGTAATTTTTTCCTTGCTCAATGAGAAGGGTAAATTGAAGGATCACCTCAATGCTCACAATGATTTATAATCAATGAATACAATGCATGTTTTGTGAAAAAATGACAATGGAAAGTATCTTTTGACTATTTTTTTCAATAAAAAATCATGAAAAAGATGTATGTATTAGATCATTAAATAATTTAAAAGTGTAATATTGATATTAAAGTAATATATCAAGGCACACTGACTTAAAACATCAAAATTTACATAGATTGAAAATTTATGAATCACTTATTTTGATAGAGAATCTGTTTTCATTGGCATTACATAATACACTAACTAAAGAAGTAACTAAAGTTCTAGTTGAGTTTTGTACCTTTTTTAAAGAGATTTACAGAAAAATTCTTAATCCAACTAAGCTATTTAAACTTCATGATTTTTTAAAAAACTTTTTCTTTTGGAGATTTTATTTTCCACTTCATTCTTCATAGTCATGATTCATTTAACTCTTAGTCTTTTTGAAGAAGATAAACTTGGTAGATCAGTACACTATTGATGGATATATCCAATTGATAGGTAAATTGATATTATTTATATTTCCATTAGTGAATTCAATTTTTTCAAATTATTGTGTAATTTTTTAAAAATTTTTTTTCTATTTTTTTCATTAGGTAAATAGGCTATTTAAAATCATATTTTAAGAATAAATCTCAACCAAAACGCTCTATTTTTGAAGGTTACATACCCTAAGAGAGAATAACCTTATGTTTTAATTATTTGGATGGTATTTAGACTATATTCAATAATTGTTTCCATGTTGATGACATATCCACTAATTTTCATTCGAAAAAAAAGTCAAAGGTATGACCAACTATTAGATGGCCAATTAGAAAGGGGTCAAATTTTACATTGACTAAATTGGAGTTTCTACATAAACATATATATGTGATACTCAATAGTCTCTTTGTAGATTCATTTATAGAAGAATTGTGATTAAAAATAAAGAGGTGAATCAGGGGCTTAGCTTGAAATGATCTAGAATCAACAAAACCATTAATAAGGAGATTGTAAAATGGTTTGGTGTCATGTAAGTATATAATAATATTCATATAATTGACGTGTTTTTATTTTGTCTACGTTAAAAGTAACACCTTATATCTCAATACATAGATAATAAATGTTGAGAATGATGCTAAAATATCAAATGATTTGAATATTTTGGCTCGAGATCCTCTAAGGAAGGCAGAGAGATTCAATGCCAACAATACACATGGCTTCAGGTTTCCTATAATTTATCATGAAGGAGACATGAAAAATAAAAATAGTGATGTATTTATACTTTTAGTTGTGAGATACTATATAAATTTGATTGATAAAATCAAATTAAAAAATAATGGTCAATTTTTAGTTGTCTTATTATAATGAAAGGGGGTCAACACTGATAAGGGCATAATGAAAGATTTGTTATATTTTACACCTGCCAACTTCTATCACTTGATTCATACTTGTGATCATGTAGAGCATGATCAATTTATCTTTGATTCATAAGTTAATATAGTTTATTATGTGTATGTTGAGATAATTTATGGTTGGAGTGTTGTTTTATGATTAAATAAGAAAGAGTTGTATGATATGGAAGATTAAGATCAATTGGTACTTTATGATCGTGAAACTCATCAACCCCAAAACATTGAACCATTTTTTAATGACAATATTAAACTTATAGAACTTGAAAGAGAGGGTGAAAATCATGTACTCAACATGATGAATGTTTATAATAACGAATATAATGAAGATGAATATAATTGAATGTATAAATTGGTAATGAAACTATATTACAATTTATCATTTATAATCATTTATTACATATATAGATTTTTATATTCTTTCATTTTTTGTTAAAATCTTTTACTTATTAATTTTTTTATAAATTTAATATTTTTTGAACCATTTTAATTATAGTGATTTTGAGAATAATTTTTTTGGGGATCTTAGATGATCAACATCTCAGAGCACACCACCATTACCATCAACTTTAGGGGACCCAAGTGATTATGTTTTACTAGATACTTCTAGTGAGCGAATAGTTTCCCATGCTATTTTTGGTATCCCACTATCTAGTGCAACTCTATCAATGGATTAGTTGGTTACCCCTCCATCTATGAGATATTGGAAAATTACCATCACTGGTATATATGTCTTTGTAAAAAAAACTATATATTTTATTTTTTGTTTAATTTATTTGTCAAAAAGATAATGATAAAAATAGAAGGTATATAAATATGAATACAGAAGATGTATGGGACCTAAAATACTTTAATATTATCATTCCATTTGATGAGTTTAGGGTGCCTACTGGTGATGCTTCAAGAATAAATGGATATATTCTAGGTCATCTTGCTTGCGATACGCTGGGAAGTCCCATTAGTTATAAAGATTGGAGGTATATTACCATATCTTGGAAAAATGAAGTCTTTGATAACCATGTAAAGGTAATATTAATTAAATATTCATTGGTAACTAATTTTAAATACATGAGTAAAATTATTAATATACATATAAAGTGTTATGTATTTTTCTAGATGCCTTTTCATTTTAATTCCCTTGAATCCATTCCATGCCCATGGACTGTGAAAAATTTGGGCAAAAAAAGGTGATATTTTAAATAGATATTATGACATGAATTTTAGGATAGATATTTGAGTTGGTGAAAAATGTTTGAGAAATTTCCTATAAAATTTCTTATAAGAAGTGGAATATGTTTGTCAATATTAGTAGAGATGCATATTATGAGTTAATTTCATATTTTAAAGTAACTTAAAAACATAAAAATTATAAAATTATAATTTTTTTAATGCTAATATTTTTTATTGGAATTATCTATAAAAATACAGTGAATCACGAGAAAAAAATTCATTCCACATATCACTGGGTCTCAAAGTTTTTTTATAGAAAGAAAAATCTTGGTTGTATTTTAGCCACTACAATTTATATTATTTTATTATATGTCAAGGGGGTTTTATAACTTTTATATGTTTTTTATAATGTCTAATGAATTAGATTACGTTGTTGGATGAACAGATACAAGGCTTAAAGTTCATAGGAAACCCAATGCTAGTTTTGTGAATGAACATTCCAATGATGTTGGAGAAAGTAATTTCCATTACCAATAATTGTTATTTCATTATTATAAAAACATATTGATAAAAATTAAATTATAAAAAAAAATATTAAAAATAATTAATTGGGGCTACCTAAAAATGATAAAATAGTTATTATTAGCTATATTTTCATTTTTGATCTATTTAGTCTCTCCTATTTAATTAGTTTTAAGTCATATTTATTTTAATATTTTTTTAGTAATATTTTTTAAAGAAATGAAATAACATTAGATATTAAGGAAATTTTGTGAATTAGATAATATTATGAAGTTAATATAGTTAAAAAAATAATTATTAATATTGTTGTATTAATAGGTTAAAATTACTGAAGCTTGGGATGAGATCCCTTCATAATCATCATCTGTATCCTAGAATGATGAAATTGAAATAGTTTTAGGGAAGTAGCATCCCAAACATGTACATGGGATTGGGTCTATGTGTACAACATTAACTGTCTTTGGTAGGGAGTCATAATCATTTATTGTTACACCTAGTGTAGGTTCAAGCCGTGTAATTGATTCATAATCACAACGATAAATTGCAAGGTTGAAATAAAAACTACAAGAATATGAATCTTATCAGAAAACACAGGATCAATGGTAGTCGAAAGTGGAAAATAATTTATTGTATATATTTTAGAAGATGATGGTCATGATCCCTATTGAAATTTCTAGCTGTGCATATCATCATGTTGATGTTAATTCTAAACTCCATAGACAATTCAAACGTCTTAAAATAACACATACAAATTCCATAAAAAAACTAAAATGACCCTTTTATATTTAAAACACACACTTGGAGTCATACTAACCGCATAATGTTTCATATTTATGTGTATTCAATTCTTACACATCAAAAATGAATTATGGATCATTTTCCTAAAGTATGAAGATAATTAAAGCTTATTTTTTCAATTTTGGCTATATAATATGGGTTTTAATGTAAAATGGAGCTTATATTGGAAATAAGAACGTCGAGTCATGCTACCCACTTTGTGTATAATATTGGCATGAATTTGATTCCTAAAAATTTAAAATTAATTATGGATAATTTTACTAAATTTTGAAAATAATACGAGAATGTTTATTTGTCTTGGACAATGTGTAAGAGATTTTAAACTAAAATGAAAATTTTATATTAAAAAATGAACTTTGAGACGTACCAACCACATCATGTGTTTGATTTTTTTGTGGTAAATCTATACACATAAAAAAATAATTTTGGATTGTTTTCCTAATGTTTTAAAACAATATGAGCTCGTTGGATATGTTCTGAAAATATGATAGGTGTTTAAAAGTAAAAAATGAAACATTTATAAAGAAAACATGAACTTCAGGTCGTACCTCCCACTTCATGTGTTATATGAAAATTAAATCAGAGTATTATTATCGTAGATTAATTTTTAAAATGTAGGAATTTATAACACGTAAATCAATGTAACATTTTACTTGGGATACCCGTAAATGTGTTTTTAGTATTTCAAAACACTAATACATTCATGTAACTATAAAAACCCTCTAAAATGACATCATATTGATGTGAAATCATGGTACAACTAATTTTAAAATATTTTTAATGTGTATTAATATAAAACACATCCATCCTACATCTAGTATACTTAAAATTAATCAATAAACAGTTTTTAAAGACACCAAAGTCTTTAAAAACAAGTGTCCGGGGTTCAAAACTAGGAAAAAAGACATCAAATTACTTTAAAATAATAGAAAATGACTATATATTTATTTTTTAAATGTTAGAACTGATGGTACATTATTCCAAGTTATGGTTTTCTCAACATGCCTGTAAATGCATTTTTAGAGTTTTAAAACACTAAAATGTGCATGTAATGGTCAAAACCCTTGATAATGACCTCAAATTTATTTGAAATCATCGAAAAACACCATTCAATAATTTTTGAAATAAAAACATAGAAAAAAAATCTATATGATGTGTGGTGTGCTTGGAATGATTCTATAAGGAGTTTTTGAAGATACCGAAGAATTTAAAACCATGTCTTAGGGGGTCAAAACAATAAATATGGCATCAGATGGATATAAAATTTGATGAAAAGGAATATAGATTTATTTTAAAAATGTAAGAATAGACCACCCATCATTCCAAGTTATGATTTGTAGAGGATGCCAATAAACGTGTTTTTGGTGTTTTAAAACACTAAAATGTGAGTGTAATGGTGAAAACCATAGAAAATGACCTCATATTGATGTAAAATCATGGGAAAACCATCTTTGAATTATTTTTTATTTTACATGTATAAAACACATCCATATGATGTGCAATGTTCCCATAATGAAAAAATAATCAGTTTTTAACGATACCAAAATATTTAAAAACCTATGTCAATGGGTCAAAGCTTTGAAAAAAATATTGGATGGTTATGAAATCAAAGTATAATCACTGTAGATTTATTTTTGAAATCTGGGAACTGAAATATCAGGATTCTGAGTTACAATTTTTCCGGGATACCCAAAAACATGTTTTTTTGTGTGTTTTTAAACACTTTAAAATTCTTGTAATGGTCATGATTGTTGAAAAAAATCATAATGTTTTGAAATCATGAAAAAACCATCATGAAATTATTTTTTATGTGTACACATAGACAACATGTACATCCAATGTGTGGTATGCTCATAATGACTTAATAATTTTTTTAAGGTAATGCTTTGGTCAAAGACCAAAGAACAATTTATTGATAAGAAAAAGATTAAAAAAGATGGAAGGATGGGATTTTTTTACAATATCTATCAAAAACGTATAATAAGTCAGCTGGGCATGTCCAACCAAGTCATACTCTGATGAACTCCTTTGTTAGCAAGAGCATCTGCAACAGAATTTGCTTCACGGTAGGCATGAGTAGCTATGTAATCAATCCCATGGAGCGAGTTCAGACAATTTTTAGTGTTTTAAAACACAAAAGTGTGTGTGTAATAATTAAAACCATATAAAATTACCATAGATTGATATAATAACTTAGTAAAACTTATTTGGAATTATGTTTGATGTTTATGCATAGAAAACACATCCATCCGATGTGTGGTGTTCTCAGAATGACTCAATAAGCATTTTTTAAAAGATAACAAAGTCTTGAAAAATGTGTGTCATGGGGTAAATCCTACAAAAATGATGTTGGATGGATGTTAAATAATAGGAAAATGAATGCAGTTTGATTTTTCAAATATAGGAAATGAAAAAACATCATTTTGAGTTACAGTTTTCCTTGGATTTCTGTAAACTCATTTTTAGTGTTTTAAAACACTAAAATGTGTGTGTAATATTAAAATGCATATCATAAATCCTTATATTGAAATTAAACTATGGGACAAATTTTTTTAATTATTTTTGATTCATACATGTAAAAACCATGTCTATACGACATTCAGTGTGCTCGTAATGATTCAATAAACAATTTTTAATGTTATAAATGTCTTTAAAAACATATGTCAGGGGGTCAAAAATAGTAAAATGATGTCATATGAACATAAAATAATAGAAAAAATTTCATATATTTATTTTTGAAATATAGGAACTGAAGAAATTTCATTACAAGTTACATTTTTCTAGGATTCCCATAAATGTGTTCTTAGTATTTTAAAACACAAAAATGTGGGTGTAATGGTCAAAACCATAGAAAACATCCTCATCTGGACATGAAATCAAGAGACACGCACTATTGAATTATTTTTGATATATAATATATTATTTCAAATCAAAGTCTTTAATTTTTTTATTAAATTAATTTCAAGCTGTTGACGCTTCTTTCCGTCACAGAGTCTAACGAATTGAAAAGGGAAATACCTTGAACCCAAAGTGATTCATCCTTTGAAAAAACATCAAAAATTGACAAAGGCATGAACAAAGATTCAAATGCACTTGGGTCGCACAAGTTCAACCAAGGTCATGCAAGTATACTTGCGCGCCGCCCAATGGTCACGTAGGTGACTTGCATGCCCTCTACGAATTTCTCCCAATGTCTTCACCAGCCTATAAATACCCCCGGTGGGCCCCCCATTTCAGGACGGAAAAATTCCAGAAACTCAGATTTGAGCTCCAGGCTCCCTAGTGTCTTCTCAAAGCATTTGAACACTTTTAAGGTAATTTATTACCTAGAATGGAAGATCTAAATAGGGGGAGTGAGGCCTAAGTGTTGAAACTCATTAACACTTGCGCGCCTAGGTGGCCATCCCTTAAGGGAAATGGCCACACTTGCGTGCCGCCCTACCCCTTTACCAGAACTTGCATGCCACCCTTCTGGAAGCACTTAGGGATAGTACTAAGGGCTTGATCCAAGTATCGCCCAAGTATTACCTTAAGGGTTGACCTTCACGCAAGTACCCATGTGTCGCGCAGGTACACCTGCATGACCAATACTTGCGCGCCCACACAGTACTTGCACGCACTCACTGGACTTGCACACCCACCTCTTTTTGGGTGCCTCTCCTACCTATTTCACCTCTCTTATGCCTATCCACCTCTCCTATTCAAGATCCAGCCTTCAAAACCCTCTTTAAAGACATTTCTTTTGGCATGGCTCTCTTGTTGGCTTCCTTATCTGAAAGGAATTCTGTGGAACATCTCTCAAAACCTAGTGATTTACATATCTTTATGTCACTAAGGTTAGAGATTTCATTCATTCAACCTCATCCTTCAAGATGAGAGAATCCTTAACCTTGGCCTCCTTTTCAAGAGTAAGCCCCAGTCCAAGTTCTCTTAATTTGGGCCTCCTTTTTAGGAGTAATCCCCAATCCAAGTCCCCTAACCTGGGCATCCTCCTTGGGAGTAAGCCCCAGTAATAATTTTCTAAATCTGGGCATCCTTCTCAAAAGTAATCCCCAACCATAATTTCCTGAAACTGGGCCTCCTTTTCAAGATTAAGCCATAGTCTTCAAATTCCCAAATATGGGCATCCTCTTTAGGAGTAAGGCCCAAATTCCAAATTCCTTTAACCTAGGCCTCCTTCTCAGAAATAAGCCCTAGTCATAATTTCTTCTAACCAGTCTTAATTTACATTTTGATTTGGGCTTCCTTCTTAGGAGTAAAACCCAATCATAAGCCCCTTCCTAATTTGGGTATCTTCCTCAAGAGTAAGCCCTAAGTTAGAGTATCCAAATCTCCATAAAGTACATATACCTTTATGGACCTTATTCCTGGGTTTCTTCCCTGAAGTGAAGCCTAATATTCATCTATTTGGACAGTCATATATACCTAAGTCCCATATCATTTCTTATGATGGCACAGTTGTCTAGTTTTACCAATACATATTGTTTCTCACACGGAGTATGACTCATGTGAGATTAGAGTGTAAAAGCAATTATGACATCTTTTTTTGAGCCATAAATCATACATAAATATCATAGTTCTTTGCTCGAACTACGTGGATTCTGATTCCTTTTCTAAAACAAAGGATACGTAGGTAGCCCATCTACGGGTACGATCCAAACTCTAAAATAATCCATGTCCTTCTGAATGACAATAAACTTCAAGTGCCCCATTGAGTGTCTTTAAAACCATTATGGCCATCATAATGACCAATATAATTTTATATAATGTATTTAAGGATACCATTGACTAAGAATATCTAAACAAATACAGATGAATCTCTATTGATGAAGAACCTCGAATACATATAAAAGATTCTCTAAATCTCACACATATTAATCATTGATTGTCAGATCTAAAGAAAAGCTCATTTTATACTTGGCAATGTAATAAGGATTCAGGAATATAACTTAAATCTATAAAGAGAGTCCCGTAGAAGACTACAATTCCCCTAAAAAAGGTGTTATGAGTCTGAACTCCCATCCTCTTGACCAATGCAAATTCTTAAGTCTCATCAGTTCACAACTAATGAGAACCTACCTTTGGAAAATAGGTCCAAATGGATATTAAATCATTGGATGTTTCTTGTTCTACAAACAAACCCATTAAAAAACGCTTGGAATGTTTGAATATTAAATCATTGAGGTCATCCCCAATTCTGGAGGAAATAAAAAATGGTGAACCCGACGTGAATCCTTAACCAAGTTAAAATGTTGTTTTACTTATTTGTTAGGCCCATATTTAAACTCAATGAGAGGGAAAAAAAATCAATCAATAACATATGTTCTCATCCAAAAGATGTAGTGGCCTAACTTATATTGATTACATCTATTATATCAAATAGGTACTCTTTTCCAAGATCTTCTGCATTACGAGAATGGGTTTTCTTAAGTTCACGTCAATGAATGCCTTTGCTGTGAAAACCTATGCTGTGAATGCATCTGCTGCTACTCCTGCTAGATCATCGTCCACTATAAGGAAGACATCACCTACTCAGCGTCTTCAACGCTGGGTATTAAATGCACTGGTTAAGGAGTACCGTCAATACGGTACCATTCCAACTCTTCAAGCTGCTCGACAAGCCCTCCAAGTGAACAATTCACCCTAGTCATCCAGACAGTGACGACCAGTGATTAAGAAGCAGGTGGTGCCAACCACCATCTCCAACCGTTTCGGGTCGTTATCCCCAGAACGCAATCACCATTCACTCACAATTCTAGGGAGGTGAATGAGCAGGTCCCTCAGGGCCTTAGTTCAAGGAGACAGGAGTCCTTCCCGAGGGCTCCCATCAACAATCGCCACCAGACTCGTGCGGTAGTGCGCCCTCAACATGATGAGGGTATTGTCTCCAGGCGTTCGGCTCAGGTTCCTCTAACCCAAGCAGGAAAGACGAACCTCCAGAGGCGAAATATGGTCAACAGTAAGAAGGTTCTCATCTATTTCATCTTCGGAGAAGTCCACCAACCTAACTTGGTGGCAAGCAACGAGCGGGAACACACATCCGTCCGTTTTAATCCCGCTGTCCAGTAAACTCGTCTGGCAGCAGCACGCCAATCCTGCTAGGAAATTCTGATGGAGTATTGTAGACCGAAACATACACCTGTTTATAAATCAGCGGCTAGTCAGCGGGATCATCTGAATACATGTGATGGAGCCCACCAACCCAATGTGTTGACAACTGGTAAACATGCGCATACACCTACTTATACTCATCAATCATTCCACGAGCCTATTCAGTCAGTATTGAAGGAAGTTCATCAACCATGATCGGAGGAGTACAATCAGCAGACATATACGCCTGCTAGTATTGATCAGGATTACCAATAGTCACGTTTGGTAGCATTCGGAGAAGTCATTCGGAATGCTCCAGTGACAAACAAGAGGCATACTCAACTCTCTTCCCCCACACATGAGTACTGTCAGAATTCACTGGCAGTAAAAGGAGAACAAGAGCAGGAACACACACCTACTCCAAGCATAGAATGGACATATATCCCCGTTTCAGCAGATGAAGTCACCAATCATATTCTATCGATGGTGAAAGAACAGAAGAAAATCCCGGCTCATATTCTGGATGCCTTCCAGGATATTATAACAGATTCAGTAGCATCTCAGGGAAAGACACATAAATCTATCCCTACCAGGGGAGTGATACATCAACAGTTCACTATGGAATAGACATAAACATCTGTTCTAGTCCAAGAGGGTTGTGGGGCATATTCCCCCATATCATACAGACAACCAAGTCAGGCACATACACTTGATTTGAGTGGAGATAATCAGCCTAACCTGATCATTTCTCCTGTGTAGGCACATACACGTTCCCATAATTAGCACTTTCTTCAAAAAGTGGTTCCCAAAGTGAGTAAGAAGGCATCTAAAAAGAAGAACCACCCAACACATTCAAGAAATAAAAGGTCAACTTGTAACAAGGCCCTGCTTGATGCTGGAGTTCTTGATGCACTCCGAAAATTATCTGTTGAAACTCAAGATTTTTCTCTCTCTGTTCCCAATAGTGGGAACACTAATTCCGAATGTCTGCATCAGATACTTCCTCATGAAGTCTTGCTTCATGACAATGCAGTTGATATCAAAGTTTCATCTTCAGATGAGAGCCACATCAACCCTCTGTGTGGTCAGAAGATGAAGGAGAAAAATGTTTCATATTTTGTTGTAACCCATCCTGGTGGTCCTCTCCATGATGATGAATTTAGCTGCGAAAGTCATCTCTGTAGTAATAATGCACGTTGCCTGGAAAATTCTCCAATGGAAAATGTAGTGACGAGAAATCCCTCTTATCTTAAGGCACTTGAAAATGTGAATCCAGTCATGTATGATGCTTTACCAATAACAGGTAAAATACTTTCTCAATCAGAAGATATCTCGGGGTGTAGGTCATTCTCCGAACCACCCCTGGGTCATTCATCTTCTAGTTTGATCAGTGAATTCTCTACCGATCTTGTTGAATCCGATGAAGAAACAAGGAAGCACCAGCTCTGGTCTAATCAGGTAGAAGAATATTCATTGAATGATAAATAGGATGTACTAAATATGAGAAAACAACTGGCGAAAGGTGAAGTTCCAGTCATGTTTTGGCCTCTGGATGACTCTCAATATGACATTCCAGAGATGTTGACGGAAGATGGAATTCATGATATTTGTCTAAACATATGGAAAACTATTTGTCAATTGAAAAAGAAAATATTATATTATGATGAATATGAAAATCATGTCAAGACAATAGAAGGGTTACACCGCTAAATTGACTTGGAATCTCTCTCAATTTCTCGATATCCGAAGGCTAAAAAACAGCAAAGAGCCCTTCAACGTTCATGCCTTGGTGCACTGTGAAGATAGTTCCAGTTAATTTCCAATGACCCATATGGTATTCATATCAGGGGATGGGGTGTTCATGGAGCACTATATTTCACTATGCTCTCCAGTCAGCAAAGCCCACCGAAAATGGTCTCATGAAATGTTATTTCCCATGGTTGGCCACAACCAATTAGCTTTGTTTGTAATCAAAAGCTTTCCCAAGATTAGGCTTCAACTAGTTCCTCTCAAAATCAAGCATAAAAAGAACAATTTGTTTAATTACTCTTGCATCAAGCAAACGAGAATATTGAACATGCTTATCTTTTGGAGCAAGCACATCACCAAGTGACAGAAGTGTTAGAAATCATCCAATGGTCTTCTGAGTCGGGTGATAAAAGTGGATGCAGGTTGATGCATCCAGCTAATTTCCAGACTAAAGTCCGCAAGATCAAAAGAGTTTTCAAGAAGGTCTCAGATTGAGCATCTCAAGAGCCACCCCAACTTTCCAGACTAGGGACACTTTTAACCCAACCCTCATAATCAAAAAATAAGATTCGAGGAGTTGAGAAGGAATATCCCCAGTCCACCAGACTGGGGAATTTTTTTTTTCATATCATCAATCTCTTCCTTAGAGAAATTCAGTTTTCTCTCAACTAGGGAAGACACCTCATGAGGAACGAAGAGCCAAATTATCAGGAGATTCCCTCCAAATTATTGTTTGTCAAGAAGTTCCTGAGGGATCAAATCGACAAAAGGCAATGTCTCATCAGGGACATGGAAGAAGACAATATCGCAAAAATTCTGATAGAAGGGATGAAATACATTATGCATAAATTAATGTCATCAATGTCGTTGTTGCTGATCCACCAGATGAGGCTCACTCAGAGGGACCAGATGAAGAGATTCTTTCTCAAGATGTTGTATGCACAGACACAAATAAAGAAGGTGTGCGTACACAAAATCAAAAGATTACCCAAAATCTAGGTAATCCTTAAGTAAATCACTTCCCCCTCTCCGAAAGGTGTCCAATAAGGGGAAATGAAAGAATCATGTTACATTCCATTCCTCTAGAGAAGAACAATATCTCTCACTAGAGCAAAGATTTTCACTAAAAGAGGAAGAAGTGAAGGAATTGAGGAGGTTGAACGCAGAACTACTTCAAGGTAGTATTCCTCCTAAGCATGCTGGAGTCAGTCAGCCAAGGGAATTTTTTACGATTACTGAAATGGATCAAGAATATCCTCATCTATTAGTACACCCTCACAGGTATAATCCTATGGGTCAAGTGCAACAACAATCGATAGTGCTACCATTAGTTGCAGTACCAGCCACCGCATCTGTACAAGCTCCAGTCATTGCACCCGTTCAGGTCCAAGATCAACTGGATGTTTCTCAAAAGTTAATAACTACTTTTGATTCATTAACAGCTCGGTTGGAATCTATGGAAGGAAAGCGTGCTCCGGTTCAATTGGAGAAGAGATCTTACCCTGAATGGGTAGACGCAATTCCTCCCCCATCAAATTTTTCAAGTACCACATTCCCAATTTTTAATGGTTCGGGAGACCCAGAGAAACACTTAACACATTTTGTTTCTCATTGAGATCCTATGATGGGAACCCCTCTACAACAAGAAGCAGTTAAGCTCAGGTGTTTTGTACAGTCATTACAAGGACCTGCCTTTGTCTGGTACACATGCTTGCAATCTCGGTCAATTACCAGGTGGGAGGATCTTCGTCAACAATTCCTTCTTCAATTCAGCTCAACATTTCCAAATACAATAGTTTTTGATCTTACAAACTGTAAGAAAAGGGATAATGAAAGGGTTTCAGATTTTATTGCTCACTGGAAGGGATTAACATATTCCCTAAGATTAGCACTCCCTCAAGAAGAATTGTTTCCAATTTGTGTGGAAAATCTGCGTGATGAGTTGCGCACACCGTTGTTCCCTGTGAAATACATAGGAGGGTTTCGAGACCTTACTTCAATCTCTCAACAGATTGAAGACTCTCTTATAAAGACTAAGGGTAAAGATCGTGTAATTCCATCAGCTCCAAGAAGGAGAATGGGTAAAGTAGAGACTGCTACATTTATGCTTAAACAAGCACCTGTACCTACATCTACTTCAAAACCTTCATCTTCTTGAAGGGATCCACCTTCTGAGTGCCAAAAATAGAGGCCATTTCGTCAATATGATCAAATAGATCAAAGATGAAAACAATTTGAGGATTTGAAGAGAAAATTTTACTCTTTCCAAAATGATCAAGTTCCTGGTTATTTCATTTCGGCCTTGGAAAATAATTTGGTTCAATTTCCGAGGCCCAAGAGTCTGAACAAGGAAGGAGATGAAGACCGTCCCAACTATTTCCCATTTCATCAAATGTTGGGGCATCCCATTTAGGAGTATTTTGTCTTCAAGGACCTCCTGCAAAAAATGGTCGACTTAGGACAAGTCAAACTGAAAGGTTCTTCAGCTCAGGTAGCATGTGTTACTGCTACAGATCCAGAGGAGGAAGGCGAGTAGCAAGAATTCAAGAACAAAAATGTGCAAAAATATGATAATTGGATGGTCAGAAAAACAATCAACCGAACTCATGATATTTTTCAAACACAATTGAAGAAACCAATTATGTATTCTGCCATGAATGTCTCAGAAAAACACTCTTCATCAGAGGGAAAATCCTCAAAGAAACGACATATTTCAAAGAAAGAATAGGAATCAGAAGAAGATGAGTATGTGTCAAATCCCAAGTTGTCTTTGACTCTGGCAGATTTCATTCCATCTACTTCGAAGCAACGGGCACCACCCCATCAAACGACACAACCTAAATTGACTAGTCAGGTAGAGTCTTCATCAGATGAAGAGTTAATCTTCGGTTCTATTAATATGATTCACTTAATAGATCCTTATCCCAGTCACAGTTTCGAACTCGATGAACCTGGGTTCCCCGTATTAAATAGAGGAATCAGAGGAAGTTCCAAAGGCTCAGGGTATAGGGGAATACATGGATCTTTTAGAGGCCACTATTCTAATTATACCCCTACTAGAACTGTGTATACACTAGAAACTCATGGAAGAGCCCTTCAACGAGCTCAACAAGAACAAGCAAGTTCTTCTACACAAGGCAGATTCAGTCCTGGCACAGTTATTCTGGAAGATCGGTTGGAGGTTCCACCTTCTTCCTCTCAGCAGGTAAATATACCTAATTGGTATAATCTTCTAAAGCTAGGAGTATTACCAACTCTTATCCCGGTACAAGATGCATCAATTTCAAAAGCATCAACTTCTAAGGCACCTGCGAAACCACATGTTTTTATTGGGGAACACAGACCTTTGGATCAAAAGTGTGATGTATTGAAAAACTTGACCCAAATACCGGCCAAGTTATCAATTCCGGATGCTTTGAATTTATCAAAGGATCTTCGGGAGGCACTCATCGAGGCTTTTTCGAGTCCTTAGGAGTTTGAAAATAAAATCACTGTAGCTGAAGTCTACCATGTAGAGAATAATTCTGCAGAATCCCATGCAGTGATATCTTTTTCTGATGAAGATAAAGATGATGTAGTGCATGGACATATTAGACCTTTGTACTTATCTGGCAAGGTCAATGGTGTAGGCGTTCGAAGAGTTTTCATTGATTATGGTTCGAGAGTCAACCTCATCCCCATTCATACACTTCGTCGATTGGGCCTCACAGAATCTGATTTATCTCCTTCTAATTTGATGTTACAAGGATATGATAAAAATGAACAAGAACCACTGGGTGAGATTACACTCAGAACTCAGTTTGGAGATCTTGTATCCAGTTCAAATTTTATGGTTGTTGATCAAGACTCAGCCTTCAACATCTTTCTTGGAAGACCATGGCTACATCAATATGCGGCTATCCCTTCATCATACCATCAATGTCTCAAGTATTGTTTCGATGGTGAAATTGGGACATTGTATGGTGATAAGGCTTCGTTCAAGACATGTGAATCTCAATAAATTGAGGCGGAATTCTATCACAAGAAGAGAAATGAGAAATCCACAACAAGGGAGGTTACCAAAGTTAATGCTCCATATGATTTGGAAAAGATTTCAGTAAACCCATCAACACATGTGAGTACAGATTATGTATTTCCTATTAGTCGAATTGACAGGATAGAACCAAATCAAAATACTCTTATAGAAACCTCCAAAATTTCAATTACGACAATCAAGCCAGATGATATGGGAGAAATTGGTGATAAACCAAGCAATGATGAAAGCTCAAATGGAGATGTCATAATTTCATCTGCTGAAATCCAACAAGTCTATACTTCGCCAACCAGGTCAAAAGAAGTTACTGCAATGTTATAGGTTAATGATTGTGTCGATTCTCAATCCATCATCTCCTCTTTATTACCCAAGGATGACATATCATCTTCAATAGGGTCGAAAATGGAAGATTCTTCTTCAAGATTTTCAAATTTTAACATCTCTTATGATCATGGAAATTCTACAGAAGAAATAACACATATTGAAGAAAAAGAGGAAGATCTCAGGGATGCTCCTCCATCATTTGAAGATAGTACCTCTACCACCATGGATGAACTCAGAGAAATAAATCTGGGTACAAAAGAAGATCCACACCCCACTTTAATTAGTGCGGCCATGAATCTTGAAGAGCAAGAGATGTATATTTCTTTTTTAAAGAAAAATAGAGACATATTTTCTTGGAACTATACAGAGATGTCAGGCCTTGATCCTGATGTTTCCACTCATCGTTTGGGTTTTCCAGAAGAACATCGAGGATTCAAACAAGCCGCTAGAATAACACACCCAACCTATGCTTCCAAAATTGAAGCTGAAGTGGATAAGATTATCAAAGCTAACTTCGTTAGAGAAGTTCAATATCCCAAATGGTTGGATAATATTGTCCCAGTGAAAAAGAAGAATGGGAAAATTATATTTTTTATTGATTTCAGAGATCTTAATCAGCATTTTCCTAAGGATGATTTTCCAGTACCAATTATAGAACTCTTAATTGATGCCACAAATAGCTATGAAGCATTTTCCTTCATGGATGGATATTCTGAATATAATCAAATCCAAATGGCTCCAGAAGATGAATAATCTAAAACCTTCATAGCCCCTTAGGGTGTGTTTTGCTATCGGGTAATGCCCTTTGGCCTGAAGAATGCAGGCGCAACATATCAGTGTGCTATGCATCATATTTTTAAACCCTTTTTAGGGAAGTTTTTTGAATTTTATGTGGATGATTTGGTGGTTTAATCCAAACAAATTTCCAATAATTTGGATGATTTGAAAATCATATTCCACAAACTTCGGCAACATAATTTTAAGATGAACCCCTTAAAATGTGCTTTTAGGGTAACCTCAGGAAACTTTCTTGGCTTTATCGTACACCATAGTGGTATCAAAGTTGATCCCGAGAAGAAAAAGTAAATCCTTGTTATGTCACCTCCTCTAAATTTAAAATAATTGAGAGGACTTCAAGGACAGTTAGCCTATATTCAGCGTTTCATTTCCAATTTGGCAGGAAAAAGTTTACCCTTCACCAAATTGATGAAGAAGGGAGTCACTTACAAGTGGACTGAAGAATGTCAAGAAGCATTCAATATTCTTAATAAGTATCTCTTGAGTCCACCGGTGTTAATGCCACCTGTTGAAGGAAGACCACTTATCCTCTACGTGACAGATTTAGAGCGATCATTGGGTGCCTTTCTTACTTAGAAGAATGATGCTAGGAATGAAAAAAACCTCTACTATCTGAGTTGGACTATGCTTGAAGCAGAAACCCGATATTCAAATATTGAGAAGTGCTTCCTAGAATTAATTTTTGTAGTTCAGAAGTTGAGACACTACCTGCAACATCACGAAGTCCAATTGGTATCTCGCAATAACCCACTCAAATTCATCCTTAGTCTTACAATTCTTACAGGATGTCTAGTAGTGGGAAGTTATTTTGCATCAATTTAATTGTCAATATGTGTCTCAAAAGGAAATAAAGGTCCAAGCTCTAGCTGATTTCCATGCTGAACATCCTTCCGTAGAAGATACATCTTCAGATATTGAACTTCTTGATGAGGAAGTATTCTTTATTAAAGATAGTCTTCAAACATGGGAAATGTACTTTGATGGTGCTTCCATAAGTCCAACAGGGAGGAAAATAGAAAATCCTAAATTCAACAAATTTGGGTTATGAATTGTACTCATTTCCCCGGAAAAGAAAGTGCTACCTTATTCCTTCTCATTTTTGGGAGATGGTACAAATAATGAAGCAGAATACCAAGCTCTCATTGTTGGATTGGAATTGGTGCTTCAAGAACAAGTGAGTCACTTAAAGGTGAAAGGTAATTCAGACCAGGTAATCAAACAAGTCAATGAGGATTATGCCATCAGAAAAGAAGAACTAATACCTTTGTGTGATTACTTTATAGAGTTAATGGCGGAATTTTCTTCAGAACCGATATTTTCTTATGTCCCGAGATCACAAAATGCCCAAGATGATGCACTGGCTAATATAGCCACAGCTCTGGTAGATCCAACTCGGGATGAGAAAAGTATCAGTATTGCCCACCGTCATACAATTTCACCTTATGTTTAAGCCAAAATAGAGGAAATCAATGAAATTAGTCCAATATCTGAACCATATGGTCATACTACAGAATGGATGACACCTATCAGGGAATACCTTCAAAATGGAACACTTCCACCTGATAGAGATGAGAAAGAACAAGTCTGAAGACGTGTGGTAAATTTCACTCTTTATTATAGCACATATCACTTAGAGAAAGTTCTCTACAAAGGAGGTTTTGATGGAGTTATCTTCAGATGAATTGATGGTGAAGAGACAATGGCTATCATGAAAGAAGTACATGCAGGAGTATGGGGTGCCCATCAGTCTGGACATAGAATATCATATCAAATTTGAAGGCATGGATACTTTTGGCCTTCAATGATACAATATTGTGTTGATTTTACAAAGAAGTGTCATTCTTGCCAAGTACATGCCAACTTCATTCATAAAACCCCAGAGTTGCTTCATACAACTAAATACTCATGGCCATTTTCCACATGGGGAATGAATGTAGTGGGACCTTATCCTTCGCCTACAACCAAGTAGTTGAAATATATTCTTACTGATACTGAATTCTTTTCCAAATGGGAAGAGGAAATACCCCTCAAAGAAGTCTGTTCTAAATGCATTGTTAGCTTCATCAAGTCTAACATCATTACCAGAGGATTTCAAAATAAATTTTCATTTGATTTACGGAATCTAGAGCTTCATCAGCAGCCACCTGGAATTCATTAATTCAACTAGATACAATAAGAGATGCAGTGATACCATCTCTTCTTAGAACAATTGTAAAAGAATGTTCTTGAGTGCGATTTGAGAAAATTTTCTGCTGATCAAACAATGAATCTGTTTCTGTCCAAGAGAATTGGAAGATGGATACATGGATTTGAGAATGGAGCATTGGAAGTAAAGAGCCATTTAGAGAGAGTAATCTTTTAAGATATTGTTTCTAATGTCATGATAGTCTTCTCTCCATAAACCGCCAGCGGAAAACATATCAGCCCATGGTTTTCCATTTTCATGTCTGCAAGGAAAAGGCATGAAGGAAAAGTTTTAAAGTTCACAGCATTGTTGCTGCTCTTAATGCATAACATAACCGAAATAGAGGAGTAACATTGCAGTTGCATCTCGGGCATATAGTTCTTCATCTCTAGAAAATTAACTTCTCACAGATGATTTTAGCCATACAAAGGCAGATAGATGCTTTGTGGGAAATCAAAATGATACTTCTTCAGGTACTTGGACAAATCCAGGAGAGTGCTATCGCAGATAGTATAATAATCATGTCCAATGATGCTCATCATATCATCAAATCTCTTGCTATCCAGTTCATCAGCCGTTCTGATTCTCTTGGGAGCCATTTAATCTACACAAAAGTTGAATAATTAACTATTAAGTTAGTTTATTTTTCATAAATTTTGTGAAGAAAAGTGAAAAAATGGCTAAGGAATTAAGGCACAAAAGTCCCAAAATTGGCGTGAAAGTATAAGTGTGTCGTGCAAGTCTTGGAACGTAGGTATCACCGTGCAAGTCCAAAAAACTCTACAGTAGCACGACAACAAAGAAACAACGAAAAACAGAGCAACTTGCACGGTGAAGGGAACTTGCCTGGCGAGAGCTCGAAATTTTGAAATTCAGTGCTTTGTGCGAGGAATGACCACATATATATAGGCCAGGCTGCAACCCTGCGCGCCTAAACATCGACGCAGCTCCCACTTGCATGCCACAATTTGCACACTCAACAAAACTTGTGCGCCACATGTTCCTTGGTTTTCTTCTTTTCCTCATAGTCACATCCTTATTTATTTCGGATCTAACTCTGAGGGGGGAATTTTGTTGACACTCCTTTCTGTCACAGAGTCTAATGAATTGAAAAGGGAAATAACTTGAACCCAAAGTGATTAATCCTTTAAAGAAACATCAAAAATTGACAAAGGCATGAACAAAGATTCAAATGCACTTTGGTCGCGCAAGTTACACCAAGGTCGTTCAAGTATACTTGCGCGCTGCCCAATGGTCATGTAGGTGACTTGAACCTCTCTATGAATTTCGCCCAGGGTCTTCACCAACCTATAAATACCCCCAGTGGGCCCCCTATTTCAGGATGGAAAAATTCAAGAAACTCATATTTGAGCTCTCGGCACCCTAGTATCTTATCAAAGCTTCCTAACACTTCTAAGGTAATTTATTACCTAGAACGGAAGATCTAAAGAGGGGGAGTAAGGCCTAAGTGTTGAAACTCATCAACACTTGCGTGCCTAGGTGGCCATCCCTTAAGGGAAATGGTCGCACTTGCGCACCGCCTTACCCCTTTACCAGAACTTGTGAGTCACCCTTCTGTAAGACCTTATGGACAGTACTAAGGGCTTGAGCCAAGTCTTTCCCAAGTATTAACTTAAGGGTTGACCTTCACGCAAGTACCCATGTGTCGCACAGGTACACCTGCGGGACCAATACTTGTGTGCCCACACAGTACTTGCGCACCCTCGCAGGACTTGCATGCCCACTTATTTTTGGGTGCCTCTCCTTCCTATTTCACCTCTCTTATGACTATCCACATCTCCTATTCAAGATCCAGCCTTCAAAACCCTCTTTAAATCCTTTTATTTTGGCATAGCTCTCTTGTTGGATTCATTATCTGAAAGGGATTCTGTGGAAAATCTCTCAAAACCTAGTGATTTACATATCTTTTTGTAACTAAGGTTAGAGATTTCATTCATTCAACCTCATCCTTCAAGATGAGAGAATCCTTAACCTTGGCCTCATTTTCAGAAGTAATCCCCAATCCATATTATCTTAATTTGGGCATCCTTTTCAGGAGTAAGCCCCAATCCAAGTCCCCTAACTTGGGAATCCTTCTTAGGAGTAAGCCCCAGTCATAATTTTCTAAATCTTGGCATCCTCCTCAGGAGTATGCCCCAACCATAATTTCCTGAAACTAGGCCTCCTTTTTAGGAGTACGCCATAATCTTCAAGTTACCAAATATGAGAATCCTACTTAGGAGTAATCCCCAAATTCCAAATTCCTTTAACTTGGGCCTCCTTCTCAGGAATAAGCCCCAGTCATAATTTCTTCTAACCAGTCTTAATTTACCTTTTGATTTGGGATTCCTTCTTAGGAGTAAAACACAATCATAGGACCCTTCCTAATTTGGGCATCTTCCTCAGGAGTAATCCCTAATTTAGAGTATCCAAATCTCCATAAATTACATATACCTTTATGGACCTTGTTCCTGGGTTTCTTCCCTGAATTGAAACCTAATCTTTATCTATTTGGGCAGTCATATATACCTAAGTCCCATATCATTTCTTATGATGGCAGAATTGTCTTGTTTTACCAATACCTCTTGTTTCTCACACCGAGTATGACTCATGTGAGCTTAGAGTGTAAAAGTAATTATGAAATCTTTCTTTGAGAAATAAATTATACATAAACCTCATACTTCTTTAATTGAACTATGTGGGTTTTGATTCCTTTTCTAAAACAAAGTATACATAGGTAGCCCATCTGCAGGTATGATCCCAAATCTAAAATAATCCACGTCCTTTTAAATGACAATAATCTTCAAGTGCCCCACTGAGTGGATTTAAAACCAGTATGGTCATCATAATGACCAAGAGACTTTTATATAATGTATTAAATGATAACATTGACTAAGAATCTCTAAACAAATACAGATTATTCTCTATCAATGAAGAACCTCGAATACATATAAAATATTCTCTAAATCTCATACATATTAATCATTGATTGTCAGATCTAAAGAAAAGTTCATTTTATACTTGGTAATGTAATAAGGATTCATGAACATAAATTAAATCTATAAAGAGAGTCCCAGAGTAGACAATAATTCCCCTAAAAAAGGTGTGATGAGTCCGACCTCCCATCCTCTCGACCAATGAAAATTCTTAAGTCTCACTAGTTCACAAATAATTAGAACCTACCATTGGAAAGTAGGTCCAAAAGGATATAGAATCATTTTATGTTTCTGGTTCTACGAACAAACCCAATAGAAACCACTTGGAATGTTTGAATCTTAAATAAATGAGGTAATCCACAATTCCAGAGGAAACACAAGCACATCGCACATCAATTTAAAATTTTATTAGATTGTTATATACTTATCATTTTTTATTTCCAATTTCTTAATCATATCATAAACAGGTATGTTTATATTTTCAAAGTGTGTTGCCTAATATATTATTTGTTTTAAGTTAATATGACATTTTCTTTATTAAAATAATAAAAAATCTTTTGTGTACCATTCTAAATATATTATGTTCATATTGTCTTTTACATTTTTTTTCTTAATTGTTCTGGTCTTTATTATAGGTGGCAGATATTGATAGAAGGAAGGATAATTATCATTATGATCCCTAATATTATTCATAAGGTAGTCATGATGGTTCTTAGTTTCTATAGTAATTTTGAATATTACAAATGATTATACTTTAATACTAATTTATCAAGTTCAATTATAATTTCTATCATTTTTTCTGTTTGATGACATAATGTGGCCAGTTCTAGTTGATGAAATTATGTGGAGGTAGATGGATGAAGTGGAGTTCAGGGGATGGACATTTATTGGCCATGATCTTTTGTTGTTGGTGGACATATTTTATATGTATTATTGATGACTAAGGTTATGGGTTGACTGAGGTTATGAGTTGACTGAGGTTACAATAACTGATGTTATATACATATGAATGTCTATGTATAATGGTGTATGTATGATGAGTTTATTGTGCATTTATGTTTTATTTTATTATATTTCAAGGTTTATATATTTAAAATTTTTATTAAATATTTTTAATTATTTTTGAAATATATTTAACAACTATTTATGATAACCACCAATAAGTATATTTTTATGAATATATTTTGCTGTGGTTATCATAAACCACCACTAAATGTAACCACCACTAATTTATGTAAAATAAGTTATATTAATTTACCCGATTTATTTTTAGCTCATTTAAAAAAAAATAAACAACCGAAAAATTAAGTCAAAACTGCCTCTAAGTGTTCAAAAAATGATGTAGAAGAAAACCACTACTAAAAAATAGAAACCACCACTAAATGATTTCTGACAATAAAATACTTGGAAATTTTCATAACATCCACTAAACTATGTAGTATATGTTTAAACCACCACCAGTTGAAAAAACACCACTAATACCTCTATTTTTTTAGATCATTAGTCCTAGTAGTACTATAAAAATATAAATAAACAAAGTATTAGTAAATATTTTAAATGAAATTGTAAATATCTTAAAAAATACCTCTTTATGGATGATAGTTTGTTGATGGAATATGATATATTTAACTAAATTGGAAACATATTAATAAAAATATTTTCCAATAGTTTGTTTTGGGCACTATAGAAACGTTCAAAACAATACATATATTGTTTTGATATATGTTTTGATAGTGGAATTTTATTACATATACCACAATTCTTATCAATTTGTAGAAGTGGACAGGCTTTCTATGCTCACAAACTGTCCTCATACTCTGATTTTGATGATATTTAATCACTACCTTATCATAACATAATTTTCATTAAAACATCAAATAAAATTTATAACATGAAGTTTATTTGTAAAATATTTTATGTAGTGTATTAAAAATTGATAAATATCACCACATGTGGTCATTTTTTTGGGTATCCATGCATTTAATACATAAAATAAATCTTTGGAGTATCCAAATCGATTGAAATTAGTAACCAATACTGCATAAAATGGACTAAGTAATGAAAGAAATTAAAATAATTTTGATATGATTAAATTGTAGAGTTTTACTCCTACATCATGGGTATTAAAAAGTATCTGTTGTATTTAAGTTTTCATTCAAACTTCATGGCCAATTTTTCCACTATTAATTCTTGTTTCTTTGCCTCCAATGAGAAAAGTTGTGTAGAAGTGATGTGAGAACTAATGAGTCTCAATTTATGTTCATATGGATTCCCTTCTAATAGTGTTGATATGTATTCATGTAGAAATTATATACAATCTTCAGTCATAATTAACAGTATAGATAATCAATTTGACAAAAAAAAATCAAGAAAACACACATCATGTATAAATTTACAACAAATAATCCTAGAAATTCATTCATTAGGATTTAATTTACATTATCAAGACCAATATCATTTGTAATATCCTCTCCGTACACCTATTCTTAAAAATCTGTTATGGTCATATCACCACATTTTAACATTGTATCCATATGAAAATTTAATGTTAGTAAATAATGAAGTTGAATAGGTAGGGTAAATGTACATTCTGATGATATTTTTGATTGGTTGGTTGATTCTTTATATCATTTCAATTTGACCCTCCCTTTCACCAATTCCCTTTTTCTATCTATAATAACATCCATCAGTTCAAGATTTTTTCATTCATTGTTGAAGGTTTTTCATAAAAAATAAATTTTATAGGAATACCACCTTGTCGAAATATATTTTTACAAGATAAAATGACCATTCTATTAATTTTACATTAGTAATATCAAACATATGAATATCAACATCATCAACTAGAATATGTATATTGGCACTTGGCTCATGATCTATGTGAATTCACAATCTCACAAAACCTATTAGATGTTGTTTGTTGTCTAGAATATCTCCTTGGATATTATACATGATACCCCTCACAATAAGATGATGGGTGGGTGTTGATATATATAAATCACAATCATTTTCACCTTATATAATATTAGAATATGAATTTTATCTGCATCTTCCTAATGCACATTTCATAGGAAAAAATTATGAAAATATTGACTACTTATTCTAAGACAACCCATTGAGGGGAATGAATCACCTCAAAGCTGGTGGGTGTGGAGGGGGGGGGGATCTTCCCATAGTAGTTGTTGCTATGTTGTTTCTTCTCTTTTTTTTCTTACGATAATTTTTTAAAAACTCATACTAACAATTGTGATTTTCTTATAGAGTAGCTAATAATTATAATAACTATTACACTTTCTTATGTTTATCCCCTGACCATTTCTTTTCTGAAAATAAGGTCCGGGTGACAACCCAAAATCCACACCTCTGATTCATTCATACAGTTATGGCTAATTTGAGGCCACTGATAGTAGTTATTCACAGGGAATAACTGATGATGATTCTTGTTTCTAAGCAGGATAAAAAATATAGGAAAATAAGTAATCATTGTTATGTAATAACGATTTAAAGATTTTTTGTTATATTATTCCATACTTACACATGCTTCCCATATTGTTTGTGTTTATTAATCTATTATAACCCCATATTTATTTAGATGTTTCTTCTTACATATAAAAAGATGTGAGATTGAAGTGGATTTGGGTTTCGATTCATCAATATTTATATAAACAAAGGAACATAATTATGTTTTTTTCGGGTCACATAAAATTATTTCTATAAATTTAAAATATGTACAATATTTTTAAAGTAAAATGTACCCCCATACATTCTTTGTGGTATGGGTATGTTTTATTTGATTCATGTTTTTTATTTTTAGCACACATTTTCACTTTCGTAAAATAAAAATTTATTTATCAAACTGATTAAAACATGTATTATCAAGTAACATATTACAAATCACAATGTACCTAAAAAGTTGTCTGCTCATGATGAACAATAAATGAATTCTTCATTTTTGGGTTTATTAGGTCTACATACATCTATGGTGGGTGTGGGTTTATTTTTCTTTTAGTATCTTTGAGTTTATAATTCATAATAACTATTTGAAACCCTATATGAACTTTTCCAGTGAGCATTAATAAAAATTTCATTCGGGATTCATCAACTATAAATGAACTCTACAAGAGATAATGAAGAGTAAATCAATATTTCATTAATTTTTTATTAAAATAAAAAAAATATATCATAATTTTACCCTAATATCTACCCAAATTAGTGCCTTAAGAACATACACAACTTTGTTCTATGAATATATATAAAATGGAAAGAGAATTCAAGTGGAGAGCCCAATGTAACTACTAAACATGGCCCTTTTGGGGTCAATAGGCTGACCACATGCACTCCATCCAACATTGAATATTATGCCTTTGTTTCTTACCTTAATAATTTTTTCTAACACCATCATGATACATTTCTTCTATTTTTTTTGGGAAACTGGTTTTTCACCATCTACCATTTCATTGGATTCAATTTCATTAATATTTTTTTCATTTGGTTTCGTTGCATTGACATGTGCATAAACTTGTTGTTCCTCTACATTGGGAGCACTAGTATGTTAGGAAACCTATTTTTCCTCACCATTGGGAGCATCGACATGTTCATAATTCTTTATCTATAGAAGTGGTTAGACATTTAATTTATATTACATAAATTTAGTAGTGAAGAGATAATAATATGACACAACCCTATGTATATTACAATAAAATAAACCTGATTATTAAACTCTTTTTTTAATGTTTGAAGTGATTTAACCCATCTATTGAGTATATAAATCCTCACATAATAGTTTCCTATGAAATACAAGAACAAATATACATTGGGATTGTTGTGAAATTATTGTGAAATCCTAAAGAAAGGTACATCATTAGTTGAATTGAAATCTCAACCTTCAGGGGTTTTGGTCGATGACAGAACAAATGACCACTTTTGGTTTACAGGATCTAGAACAAAAAAATAATTGTAATTCCTATAATTATACTATAAATGGTTTGCCTTTTTACCCTTAATGAAATCCACTTTCATGAATACCAATTCATCTATTTTAATCCCACTCCTATTATCAACCAACTTGCATTGAAAAAACAAAACTGGAATGTTTTACAATCCAACTCCTATATTTTTTTAATGGCACCAAGGTATGACATATTCCTAGAAATTGGATTTCTATCCATGGTACTTGATACATTAATCACTTTAGACACAAGTTTAACTCTACTATTTTGTATTGTACAATGTTTATCATGTTCATTTTTGTAGAATGTATAAATCTTAATTACATTACAATTATAAAATAATACATGAAAATTTTTTCCTATGGATATCCATAATAAATTGAATATGGATTTACAGCTGACTCCCAAAAAATATAGTGTCGAAACTATCCTATAAACTGTTGATCATGTGTATTTGATTTTTAAATTTAATCCCTTTATGGATTCAAATGCCTAAGAATTACATTTTGGGTTCCAAAATTTAGAGCAACATCTAAAATTTTATACAAAATATAAAGTTGTTCATAATCCCGCTCTGTAATAGTTATTGTGAAAATATCTATTCTGGAAATCCCTTTACCCACAAGCCATCTGGTCTGATGAGATTTCGATAGACCAATTATTTCAACACCAAATAGGTAGTGGGTATAGAATTCAATAGATTCCTCAACAACATATCATTTCATAATACATCCTTCTAGATAAATTTTATTTTTTACACACCCTTTAAAATTTCTATTATATCATTCAATTGGATACATCCATATATAATGTATACAACCATTTTGTTGAATCTCTCTTTCCAACCAAAACATCTAGTGAACCATCGTTTCAAATAATTATGGCGGGAAGAAAATCCCAAATTCATACAATATGAAAACAAATTCCTTTCAATTATTTGGAAATTCCATTAGTTCTATAACTTTCCTGTATTTAGATTTCAAAAAGAAACAACGTATAGTTATTATGTGATATACATTCTTTGAAAAAATACAACATAAAGCTACAAACATTAGATATTGAATCAAAACATGATAGTCATGTGATTTTAAATCAGTCATTGAAATGATATTATTTTTATTTAATGAATAACCATCTTGAAACATTAAATAATTCAATAATTTAAAAAACTAATATCCCTCTCACCTGGAAAGAGTGTATACAATTGGAGGAATAAAAGTCCATTTTTCACTCTTCATTGGCACCTACTCTCCCCATATCTCTATTTCAATCATCTCCAACCTAGCCTTAATTCCATTTTTTTCAAGGTCTATTTAGTAACGTACAAATGAAGCTATCACATATATTTTTTCCACATGCATAACATTTAGAAAATACCAGGTGTAAAAAAATTATAGTATAAAATTTTTAAAAAGTAATCACTTCTTAAAATCAGTTTTTTTATAGTTTTTTTGGGAAAAGGTTTACCAAAACTACTGTCCATATATTTTAATTTCTCTAAAAATTGATCACTTATCATTAGAGAAAATGTTTTCCTTATTCTGAACTCCCATCGAATGATTTCATCCAAGAGTGGTATTTATATCTCTAGGGTAGAAATCTTTGATGTCCTAGAAACATAGTATTCGATGAATGTTTCAACATAATTGAATGTGTACCTTGTTCAAAAATGGGACACCCTTGAGTTTATTTAATTCTGTATCTAAAAAACTTCCATAAATAGGAAAGTCATTTATCATCCTATGAGACCTAGATCTCAATGTGAAATATTCATTTCTATGATCATAATACAACATAAAATATGAATCCTACAGTAATTTCAAATTATCAGTCAGTGGATCCAAATAAACCTCAATACCATTAACTAATTTTTTTGGTCCTAATTTTAGTAGAGATAACATATTTTTTTTTCATGCATAAACATGGTGGTAAGTTATAATCTACCAACATTACAAGATATGTATTGTAATAGCTTCTTTGAAAACCAAAAGGATTCAATCCATCTATAGATAGAATAAGAAGAAGGTTTCTTGGTTAATTTCTAAATTCAAGATACTTATGATCAATTTTATTACACCGAGGAGAGTCTAATGGGAAATTGATTTTCACCTCTATAATTATTGTATCATCATGCCACATAAATTTCTTTATATTCTCCTCACTTCCATATAGGTTCTAAAAGTTTTGGATGATTGGAAAGTAACATAAAAATTTCATTTGAACTGAATCATATTTCATGTATCGATACACACCAAACCTTGAGAATTATTTAAGTGATTCGTGGTCCTTGAGGAATAGTATACAATCATTGGGACAAGAATGTATTATTTTATAGATCACACCCTCTAAATATATAAATCAATCTATTTTATATGTTCAACAGGTAAGTTCATTATATTTTTGAATCATATTATTCAAGTGAGAAAGTAGTCCAAAAAAAATATCATTACTCCATCAATTTCCATATTTTACATTATATATATTCGGTATGGATGGAAATGATATATATTTATTACAACTAGCATACAATGGTTCCCTTTCACAACTCTTTCAATTCTAAAACAATTTTGGATAATCATGAAGTTTATCTTTAACTATTATCATCATTTCCTCAATATGATCTTGATCATCAATCAAAATTTTAATCACATCCTTGATAAAATATTATTTATTGTTAACAATTTTAATCATATCAGATGATTTATATGATGTAGTGAAACCCTATTCACTGGCTACATTAAATTTTTCCAAATTTTTAGTTTAAAATTTATAACTTCAACCTATTCGATGATAGATCAAGTGTTCTTCCAAATCCTATAGACTTATTAGTGTTGAATAAAAACAAAATAAACATGAAAAAAGAATTTGTGAAGGGTCATGTGTATTATTGTTTGAAAACATGATGAACTATTTCACTCAATCCTCATACAATTTTGATATACGATTAGCATCAATCCATTTTTGATTCATTAATATTAATATTATACAAATAAATAAATACATAAAAAGAATGAGCTTAAAACCCAAAATTTTTTATTCCTAATGCATCATTTAATCTATATGAAGCAATTATTATAAGATAATAAGATATGTATGATGGGTATTGAGATTATTTTATAGTGGTGGAAATCATTACAGGAAATAAATTTGTGATATATATAAAGTTATAAAGAATAGAATTAAATTTTCATATATTTAAAAACAAAGATATCAAGGACGGTTTATGTAACTTTGTTTGGTGGGGTTAAACATGAGGGAGGAGTTGATGTTGATTTATTTATTCAATTGTTACATGGTGGGTCATGTTGTGTTTCAATGATAAAACGATTATTATCCAATGTTTATTTTTTTAGATGATAAAAACATTGAAATGGAATAAAAACATAGTCTTAAGAACCAAATGTTTAAAGAAACTCTTGAATTTAAATCCAATGAATCAGAAGACTTAGTCTAGGGTTCTAAAGATACTAGAAAAACTGATGAATAATATAATTGGTGTTTCAATATTTCGTTAAATTTAAACAATTTACATGGATGTTATGAAGCCTCAAAGAAAATAAATTAAAATAATTACTGTGTCCAGAAGGAATAATAAACTTTAACACAAGTTGATGAAGTGTCCAAGTTGGATCATTAAGAAGCCTCATCTCACACTAATTATTTGATTATAAAATGAAATACCTAGGATAATCTTAAAGACAAACTCATCCTTGGTGGAACCAACAAATAGAATCAACTATGAAAAAAATAGTGAAGCTGGGAGAAATTTCAATAAATAACTAAAAATAAAGACCCAATTGCTTATCGAAATTGATGTTGAAATTAAAGTGGAGGAATCCTCAATGGATTCAATAGAGTGAAGCTACTATTATGAGTCAAAAATTACAAAACTAGGGAAACAAGGATTAAAAATAAGGTGAATCAACATACTCAATATTTATATGAAACAATATGTTATATACGAACTCTTTTTTTATCATTCTTACAAGATGGAATTTTTAATAGACTATGAGGTTAGTGGGTTGTGTTTTAAAATTCATATCATATATGTTCATGGATATGAAAATATAAAAATTATTGGCATTATATTACATTGTAATGAAATCAAATGGGCGGAATTGTTTGATTTTAATTAATGGGAGAAGGAAGGATACCTAGAACATGGAGTGGATTACCATATATGAACTAAAAAAACTCCACCTAATTATCATTTGAAATCACCACATTACAAGATAAGTGGGAATAGTTTTTGAAATCCATAGATAGTCTTTTCATCCAAATGCTCATTCAGACATGAGATCCATGATATCAGAGTCATAAATTTTCAAAATAAGAACCCAAAAAGTATTAATTCAATGATATCTCATATGATTAAATAGAATAACAAGATCTAGAAAAAGAAGTGAGTGATAGAAATCAAAGAGAGCGATTTGTTTATGTTTATTCATTTATTTAATTGGTACAAGGAGGTGAAGGTGATGTTTCAGTGACATGATTCTTAAGATCTGAATCTGATCCTTTTCAGATGATTAAAACATTTATAGGGCCAAATAACATGGTCTTTTGAACACAAAATTTGAAGAAACTCTTGAATTTAAGTCAAATAAACCAAAATTCTTGGGCTGGTGTTCCCATATTCCATCCCCATTTCAGACAGTTCACATTTTTTGAGGGGTTCCATTCAAAAACCCATTCAAATAAATTCAATTAAATAAACACCACATGCCACTTTAAATAATTAAATTTCTTAAATCAAACATAAAATTTAAACATCCCAAGAGGAATAAAAAACCATCACTATCATCATAACATGGATTTAAAAAATTAAATAACATTTTATAAAACATTTAATGAATGTAAAACAAGACAACTAGGGAATTATAATTTTAAAGTACTACCAAATTTAAAAATTCCATTTAGACAATCCCATTTTTGAGAAGAAAATTTAAAAACCATGTTCAATATATAAAATTTGGGTTCTTGAACCACTCTCTGCCCTTACACATGTATGAATTTATAAATATAGATACCAATCATCTTGTTGTATATATTCACACATCAATGTGTGAAGATATGTAATAATGTATCTATATTTATATCTATGTATATTTGTATAAGTATCAAAAGTATCATGAAATATTTTTTTTATCATGTGTTACAAATATAAAAAATTGGAAAAAATCCTACAAACTAAATTAATCCCATTTCATTAATCCTATAAAAATTATAAACACATGATGTGATATTAAAATGATTGGGGTTATTCTACCGGGTAATAGAAGAAAATGGTTCGAATTTTTTTTATTTTAATCCATTGGATAAGGAAGGATAATTGGAACATGTAGAGGATTACCATCTGTGTATTGGATAGACTATGTCTTCTTTTCATTTACAGTCACCACCTTACATGATAAGTAGGCATAGTTTTTACGGTGCACATCTACGATATCCATGCAATCTGAGTTAGAAATTATGATGAATGAGTGAAATGAATATGAGGGCGAGGGAGAGGGTGAAGAAACAATGTATCAAGGCAAGGTAGATTGGGTGGAGAATCAATGAGGTAGTTCGAGGAAAAATAAGATCACTCAAATGCATTATTAAAATCATTTGGGAAAATTAAAAATTTACATAGATGTTTAAGGGGGGTTGATGGATCAAAAATCACATACATTGGATTTTTAATGTGTTGATTAATGATAGATGTTTGAAGTGGGGCGATGAAAAAGCTTCAGTTCCATGAGAACTTGAATGGCACAAGGGTGGAGAACTCTACATGGATTTTATTTAAAATACTAGGAAGGGTTTTATCAGCACTTTTAAAAAAACACTAATAAAGAGTGGTTTTATCAGTGCCAAAATAACAAGAAATGATAAAACCTTTATTTATCAACAATAGAAATTTAGCACTGATAAAGATATGTTTTAACAATGCCTTATATTTAGCACTGATAAATACCCATTTAAATAATTTTACTAATATAATTATTATTATTAAAAAAAATTAGTGAATATAATTTTAGATAAATATAAATATATGTAATTTTAAATATATATATAATTATAAATATATATAAATAATTGTAAATATTTATTTATAAATATAATTAAAATTAAATATAAATATATATAACTATAAAAAATTATATATTTATATAATTGAAAATATATTAAAATAATTTAACATATGTATTTATAAATTTAATTATAGATATATAATAATAATAATAATAATAATAATTATAAATAAATATATTTATAAATATTTGTATATAATTATAAACACACACACACACACACACATATATATAAATATATAAATATAAGGGGATGCGATGAAAAAGCTCGAGTCTCTCTATCTCTCTCTATGAACATGGAAATTTGGGAAATTTCTTATGAGAGTGCCAGTTTTTGATGTGTATTTCAATCTATAGGATGTGTTTTTTGGTTCCTTGAAGATGGTTCTTGATGCTTATTTTCTTTAGTAGCGTGAATATTCCCACCATGGGAGAAGATCTGGATCTCATGAGGGTTAACCCTATTTCTCACAATTCAGAACTAGTAGATATGGTGAATCACAGTACTCCAAAAGTTGTGAATCCACCATGGGTTGGCTTTATTGTAGGTGATAGTTTCCTTCCTGGTATTTAGAGTGAATCAACTATTGATCAAAATCGAATATAAAGGAACAATGCCCATGATTTTTGATGATGCAAACCCTAAGTTCTTTGATGAGAAAATTGAGTATTCTATGTACAAAATTATTTTATAGCATACACCACAATCGAATGATGATATATGGAAACTTGAAGATTTGAGTAAGCGAATACCCTAGATATGAGGATTTGATGATTGTCACATGGTTTCTATTGGTATGGTGTATTTACATTTTAGTTTCCTTCTCATGAGATTAAATTAAAGGCATGGAGATTTAGATTTGTTATTTTGAATGTAGGGGTGCTTATATTTCATTACTGGGAACCTTGGTTTGATCCGTTTCAAGTCAAGAACTCTGTTTTGCAATCATGGATTCAAGTTAAATGCCAAAATTATTTTTTTCGGTAGACAAATATTCGATGGGATTTAGTTGTGGTTATTGGAACCCCAATTAGGGTTGACAAAGAGAATGAGATGTCTAGGTATGGACATTATAACCGAATTTTAGTTGAATTTGATCCTAGTTAAACTATTGTTGAAATGGTATATGGTTGCTGGATATTTTAAATTTGATCTTGAAATAGAATATGAACATGTTCCTATTTTTTTCAATTGCATGCAGATTGGAAATGTAAGAGATAATTTCTGTTGGGATTTGAGATGCTTGAATTCTAAGAAATATAAACATCATGTAAATAGTTTTAAGTTTAGATTTATCAATGATAATGGGGATAAATCATTTTTTGAAAGAATATAATGAATAGGGTTGGGAATAATCATGTTCATGATGATGTGTATAGCTTGGAGGTCAAGGCTAACCCTACCACCTGAAAATGTTACTAGGCCTTGCAGGACCATGACTGAGAGCATGGATCTTTCTGTTCATGCCTCTATTTCATTTGCTGATGTGGTCATTGTTACTATTCAGAATTAAGATACTAGTTTAATCCCAGTTTCTTATAATTTTAATTCCTTTCCTATTAAAGGAATTGAAACTAATGCCCATGAGAATGGATCTCATCTGAATTTAAGTGGCACTATAAACATGTTGAAGGGTGATGCTATTAACACCCAAATATTGGGGATATCAAGGTTGGTACTTGAGGAAAGGTACTGAAGGCCTCATAGAATATGATATTTTTGTCTAATTATGATGATGAGATGCATTCATTGATGTGATTGGGAATGAATTCCTAAATGTTGACAATAACTAGGGGATGACTACCTTACTAATTAAATAATAGAAAAATAAAAAGGTGTTTGAAGGTTCTCCTAATTCGGCGAGTTCTACTGTTGTGAATTCTAGGGGATATTTTTCTCCCATAATTCTATTGAATCCTTTCAGAATTAGGTAGAGGAGATTAGTTCCACTAAAATCCAGGGGATGGAAAGTGATCAGACCATAAGTCTCTCAGTGCTAATAGATGTTTATGCGGAGGCATGTGAGAAGCCTGATGAAGCAATTTGTCATGGTTGGAGTACCTCTACACCTATTATGGATGAGAGTTTATAAAAAAAATAATGGAAAATACATGGATCATAAATATGGTCTTGACAAAGAAGTGGAAAATGTAGCCACTGGTGGTACCATGAAAGGAATAGGTAGTGTGGATATAGCCAAAATCTATATGCTTGAGTAGGGGGAACATGTTAATGATATTGATTTTTCTAGGGATGGAATTGAAGAGGTTTTGACCACCAAATTTGGAAAAGACCCTATGTGGGAGATTTATAGTGGTTCTCATAACTTGTCTCTTCATGAGGGAAGCACATTTGAAGTCATAGGTGAGGCTATAGGGAGAAACTGGATTGGTTGAAAAACATGATGCAGGTGACAATGTGCCTATATCTTTGGAGCATCCAGTGACCTTGGGGAATGCTGAATATGATAAAATGACTTATTTAGGTTAGCACCTAGAATAAAGCATGAAGGATCGAGAGGCATATTGGCTAAGGAATAGGTCATTAAAAGTTTGGATGAATGTTGTGGCCCTTGGGTCACTCCCAAATGGAGGACGAGACTTCCTCCTCAGGGTCGTGTCAATGCATGAAATGTGGGTAATACATGTTAAAAGATTTTTTTGTTTTCCTTTGTATTCCATGTGTCTTGTAGTGGATTGTGGATGTTGAATGGCAGGATATGCCTTCCGTGATTTGATAACATGTATGTTTGCACTTTTTGTCCTATACCTTTGTATTGTGTCATACTTTTTCTTAATAAATTGTTGGGGCCATGGGTTTTTAACCCATGGTTTGCACCATCGAGGTAAATATAAAAATAAAATTAATATATATATTATTTAAATATATTTTTTTATATATTTTAATCATTTAAATATATATATATATTTATTTATAATTATATACATTATTATTTTTAAAACTACTAATATTTATAATAATAAATATATTTATATAATTATATATATTTAAATAATTATATATATAATAATTAATATATTAATATATAAATATAAATATAATAATTTTATAATTATTTAAATATATTTTTTATAATTTTATAATTATTTAAATATATAATTATCTATTTAGAATTATATATATATTTTTTAAAATATAAATAAATTTATTTATAATTATAGATATATAAATATAAATATATATATTAAAAAATATTTATTTAAAATTATATTTTGTATAAATATATTTTTAACATTATTATTGAATATATAAACTTAAAAACATGAATGTTAAACATAAGTAAAATTGAATAATTTAAAACAAAGAGATTTAAAAAATATTAAGGAAATAGATAAGCAATATTAATTATAAAAACTATTAAACAAATTTAAAATTAATATATATTAAAATAAAGATGAATACATATTGAAAATATTAAAACATAATAAATAAATATGCATAAATTTTAAAAAATGAATAAATTCCAAAAATATTAAAAAATAATAAATATCAAAAAATAAGAAATAATATTAATAAAAATAATATAAAAAATGATTAAATAAAATTAAATAAACTAAAAAATATTAACTATTTAAATTACCAAAATTATTAAAAAAATTCATTTAAATAGATTAATTATATAAATTTCAAACACATTTTAAATATTTAAACTTAATATACAAAAAAGAATAAATATTATTTATATAAATTAAAAATATATTGAATATATTACATGAATAGTAAATAAATATATGTATAAATAAATATTAAAAAATAATTAAATTATGAAAAATATAAAAAAATATTAAAAATGAATTAATAATATTAAATTAAAGCAATATTAGACCAAAGTAAAAAACACAAGCCCTCATCATATCCTCTAGCACCTGGATAGTGTGCTAGGTCAGACCATTCATCTAGGGGTGAAACGACGTACTCATCCTCAACTAGGTCCTGAATGTCTTCTGCATGAATCTCCACAACCATGACGTAAACCATGCATCTTAGTAAGAGGACATCAACTAAGGAACCCCATTGGGACGAATGATCTTCAGTGTGTTCAACTATCCAAAAATATCCACCAAGCTTTACTCCAGGATATCAAAGATGTATACAGACTTTAGAAGTTAGTCAACTATCACCTAGATGGAATCATGGCCTCACACTGTCCGTAGAAGCACTATCACAAAGCCCAAAGATATTATGTCCCATTTCCACTCTCAAATCTTAATAGGTTTTTTCAAACATATCAGAAACCAGTGCTCTTCCTTCACCTATTAACTTGTGATATAATGAGAGTGGAACTTGGAGACAGTCTACCTCATTCTATCTCCCCAAAATTATTTTCCAAGGTCTTTGTACATATTCCATAAACTGAGATACATAACCAAAGGAGAAGTGAGAAACTCCATGATCATCTTCTCTCACGTCATGACTAGAACCATTATCTATCTCTGAAAAAGGATGACATGTTCCCCTTTAGAAAAACAGTATGAGGATTCTCTTAAAGATATATGGACATAGAGAAACTCATAGTAAATGTCTCCCAACTGAGCCTACCCCACTAGAGAAGTGAAGGAGTCAACACCATCAACTGAAGATAATCTGCACCCATCTCTTCTACTAGGGTCAGCTATAAAGAAGCTATCTGGTCAGAGGCTTTCTCCACTAACTGATGACTGGAAATCCTACTAAGGGAATCTTCCACCGCATTTAACTTCCTAGAAGTATAGACTATCTCAAATTCATAGTCATGTAGGAAATCCAACTAGAACATCTATCTTAGGTTTGAATATCAATATGTGTTGATATACCTAAGTCTCTCATAGACTGAGTAAATAAAAATTCACTCCTCCAAAAGATAGTGCCCCCACTTCCTCATAATAAAGGATACCACATAAAGATATAGATCCAGAGTCACATACATCTTCTCATGGTTCTAAAAATTCTTGAACCATATGATATCATTTGCTGCCTATACATTAACATGAATTTGATCCCAGCTTGAGAGGCATCACAATACACTACATTCTCCATTCCCACATCCAATAGTCTCAACATAGGAGCATTGGTTGGCCTCATCCTCAATAGCCTGAAGGCTCTATGAAGTTTCTTAATCCAGGTAAACAGCTTCCATTTCTAAATTAGGGAAGTCAAAGTTCCTTTAATCCTATATAATTCATTCATTAACCTCATATTGTACCCCTCCAAGCAAAAAAAATCAATAACTTCAACATGCTCTTGGGTGTCTCCTAAGAAAGCACTACATCAATCTTCATCTGGACCAAAGATAATCCATTCTCTGAAATGAAATTCCCCAAAAAATGAACCTCACGGATCTAGAATTTGAACTTTTAGAGAATACCATAAAATTTATGATCTCATAGAAATTCTAGGACCATCCTTAAGTTTTATTCATTATCCTCCTATGATTCAAAGTAGATGAATATTTTATAAAAAAAATAACTATAAATTGGTCCAAATAAGGTTGGAAGATCCAATACATAAAATCCATAAACAAAATAGGGTATTTTTTTACATCGAAGGACATCACTGGTAACTCATAGTGTCTGTAGTGATATTAGAATGACAACTTTTAAATACCATACTTGTGAATTCTTAACTGGTGGTAGCTGGATATTTGATCATTCTTCAAGAACCATCTCAAGCCTCACAACTGATCAAATAGGACATCAAACCTCATCATGGGTTAATTATTATTTATTGTGTAATGGTTCTTGTAATGATAATCTACATAATTACGAAATATCTGATCATAATGTTTCTTGAAAAAAATCCTAGCTACCTAGGGGTACACATAAATCTTGATAAAACCCTTATCTTTAAGTTCTTATAACCACACCCACTACTCCCAGATCTCATTAGGGGTCATCCAGCATACCACAGAAGATATCAATGTGGTCATGTGGTGTAATTCGATGAAAAAATCCATCTACCTCCTCAGAGATAGTCCCAAAACATACTTGGGAATGACACCCACAAAGTCTTCCACTACAGAAGGAATACATATGCCTGAAGAGTCCAATGTACAAATGGATAAATTTTCTAACTGATGGGTGATGGGTTTCGGCCTCCTACTCACAAGGACCAGTTGCTCAACCTCAAGATCTATCTTGCCTATAAATAAGAATCTTGTCCCATCTATCCATTGAAATATAACTCGTTTTTGATGATAATAAATATGATTTTTGTCCATTTACAACTAGTCCATACACAATAATATGTCATAAGGTTTTATCATGATGACCAAGAGGTTCCATGAGAAACTCTCTCCACCAAATGTTAGCTCGTACTGTCGGTAGATAAGTGATACCAACGAATTTCACCCAGTCAGAACCTATAGAAAAATTTGTTGTTCTATAGTCTAAAAAGGGAGCTCTAACTCTTATACAAGGGATACTGAAACAAAGGAGTGACTCACCCCCTATGTTTATAAGTATTGGATAAAGTGTATAATAAACATAGATCATACCTTGTATCATCTCATGAGCTACTAGGTTATAAGCCTCCATGGTGTGTAGCTGCTCCCAGTCTCCATCAAAAAATCCCTAGGACTGGCGTGGGCTTCCTAGTATTAGTGATTGAATTAGCTCATAACATTTCCCACCACTATTATCTCCTCACTATGGATCCCCACTAACTCCTCTTCCACCTTCATCTCCCTAGGGACCACCGTAGACATGCATGGGAAAGACCTAATTAGCCACAGACTTTTCCACGATGATCCATATGCTTCCCATGTTACCTCCTAAACATGATTGTATAGAAAATCATGTTCCATGTGTCCATTACCATCTCATTTATACTATCAAACCACTCCAGGACAACCAAGTCCTTTGCATTAACCCTACAGTGCATGTCCATGTGACTGAGACTAGTCTTGAGGAGGTCACCTACACCGAGACCCTACCGACTAACACCTACTAGCCACAATAGATGAATCATCACCATGATATAAACTACTAGATATAGGTTCATGAAATCGATCAGATAGGGATCTATTAATCACCAAGACCTGCTATATCACTCCAGTATATATGGGAATGCACAAAGGAACCACACTAGTGTTGATGTATTTGTAGAGACATTGTTTGATCCTCTGCGCCCGAAAGTAACCATCCCTCACTATTTCAAGGGAGTTCCATAAAAGGTCATTGGAACTTATGGAGTACTCAAAAACTAACATATTACCCTTATTAATCTCCAAAATCTCAAGAATCATAATTCAGAACAATCACGAGGTGTAGTACTACTCACTAAATAGCTACTGGAAGTCAGTCCATGAATTTGTCATCTCATCATGCATCTTTGTGACTATGCTCTACCAGTTCCCTACTACCTAGGGAAAAGACTATCTTCCAGTGAAACCATTTCACATTTTAAGGTTTATAGGATCCTAAAGACATGAATCAATAACTCAAGTCAATCCTTCATTTTCATGGAATCAAGATCACTATAGAAACTCAGTGGACAATGTAACTAGAACTCGTGTAGTGCGCTAAGCCTATACACTTACTCTGCCTGACTTTCTAGTACAATATTCTACTCTAAAGGTGGATGTGATACTAACTACTAGTATAGAGTAAATAAATCATGGGATGAATCCTAAACTAAGTGATCATCGCTCATCATATCTTCTTTATGACCCCAAATAAAAAACAATTAAGATTATCTTTTTGGAGGCATCCAAAAAGTGATCAAGATGTACCATATTAAAGATAATATATATTTGGGGATCTGACTCAAGAAATAAAGAAAAAAGACTCAATAATATATGATACATTTACTAATGTTCCTAGAAATCAATTTCTTAGTATGTCGAGTTGATAATAAGGTAGTTAGAGTCTTGGTGTATGGATATGCTTACTGTAACACCCCGAGATTTTATGAGAAGTATTATTTTTAATTTATTTGATGTCTTTTGTTGTTTTCTACACCAAGATTATCTTGTGCTTTACGCAACACCGTATTAGCTTGCAGTATACACAACACTATTCTTGGATCGTGTTACAAAAAATTTCATGTTCGTTCGATAGAAGTTATTCTACACAATATTGAGTGTATATATATATATATTCAATGTATAAATGAAATATGATTGGATTATATTAAACACAACAACAAAGGAATATTTCACTACACACAACCCTGACTTGGGTTTCTTTACACGCAATCACGACCTTCCAATATAGCGTGTGTCGTACGCAATACTGAGTTTCACTAAACAACGATATGTTATTAAAATATTATATAAACTAGCCATTATGAAACGTAATAACCAATTTTTGAAAATTTATAAATTTAATCTTTCAAAATGGACTTCATTTTTGGATTCATAATATCAAAATTAGCCTAAGGTGAATTTTTGATATTTTTTTGAAAACTATCAATTTTTTATGAATAGTGAAAACACTGGGTTACTATTTAAAAAATGACTTTTTATTTAAATAATTATTTATTTTATTTAAATTTATTTTAGGTCAAAATTGATACATAATACCTATATAAGTTCAATGTAATTCATTGGAGTAATTTTACAATAATTTTAGATATATAAAAATTTTATTGAACTTTTCACCGTTTTTTACCCACCTCCTAGGAGAATTTGAAAATTTACATAAAACTTAATTTTACCGCTTTTGTGAGTGTAATTTCAAAAATCCCAGAGACACGGTTAATATCAAGGAGTAAAATTTGGTTCAATAAGATAAATATTTTTGGTGAATAGTAACTTTTTACTTTTATTTACCACGGTTAAAAGTAAATAGGGTAATTAAGGGTAAAAATGATATTATTATTACCCTAACACATGTCTTAATTCTATTGGATAAGTGTAATTAGACAAAAAAAATCCTTTGGATTAAAATATGACCCTTTAGGTCCACTTTTATGAGATTAGGACATTTATTATTATTTTATTTAAAGAAGCGTTAAAAGAGTTAAAATCAAAGTTTAATAAATAAAACATTTTTAATATAGGGTTATACATAAGATAAATTAGACTATAAATATTCATTAAAAAGATAAAAATATTTCCTACAAAATGGTATTTTATTTATAGATTTTAGACATTAAATAATTTAATTTATTTATGACACAATGATGATGCAGTAATTACCTTATTAATGATATATTAACATAATTGATATTATAAATACTAAAATAAATATAATTTAAGACTTTTTGTGAATTAAACTAAATTTATAGGTTAATATGACATTTTATTATTGATTTAATTAATGTTTTTAGAACTAATCACTCTGTTATGATTTTTAAAAAAATCAATTACCAAATAGTGTCAAAATTGACATAAAATAGTTTTTAAAACACATATTATATTATTAATTGTTATTTTATTACTAAAAATATAACGATCAGAAAAATGACATATATAAGGTTATATATATTAATAATGAACCAATTGGGGTTCGTTTGGCTTTTTATAGTAAGTGTATTAACCATATAGTGTAAGAAAACAAGAAGACACGATAAAAGTTATATTATTTAACATAGAGTTAAATCTAAATGATAAGGTTAAAATAGTAACCTAAACTTGACTAAAATCTACTGGTTTAGAGGATTTAGACCCATAACCACTTTATCATTGAAATAAGTCACTTTGGAGCCATTATAAACCGAATATGACTTTATTATAAAATAATATTTTAAGTTTTTTCCTAAAGTTCCCCTCTCCTCCCTTATAAAAGGGAACCTTCTCCTTGTTCTCTTTACAAAATTTTGAAATTTCAATCCCAGAAAACCCCTACCCATTTACCTACTCAACTTAACTAGAAACATTATATAGGTTCTGGTCTCCTCAAAATACCTACTCTAGTGCCTTAAGAGGAAGCTTAAAAGAGGTGCGTCGAAGAAGAGGTAATCTCTTCTACCGATTCTTTCAAGTTTCTTTCTTATTCAAATTCTTCTTCTTTAGTTGTTTCATTATAAAGTAATAACATCAGTATCAATAATATACTGATATGTTATTATAAATATGAAACAACCCCATTTCACATTCTATCAATCCTATGGAAAAAAAATCACCGCGCGTGCGTATGTACGAAATACCCTCTCCACGCCGTGGTGAAATCTGTTTTCCCCCACCACCTTACTTGGATGGGTATAACGGTGTAAAGAATAACTATATATGGTTATTATAACATCATAATGATTCTGAGAAATTATATCATCCACTACAATTCCATTCAATAATTATGGGGACGATATCATCGCTCGTGCGTACGTACGGATTACCGTCTCCACGACATGATGAGATTCATTCTCAATGTTAACCATTCGAGAATGATTATAAAGTATATATAATGAATAATAATGAAATATATTACATAATTAAGCTACTGGATTTATATATATATATATATATATATGTCATCTACTTACTTCCATTCAAGTCAATTGGGAAAGGAAAACAGTGTTCATTCGTACGTACGGCCAACCGTCTCCATGAACAGTGTATTTCATTTAATTAATTTATCTATTATATATATATACTGAATATATATTAGATATAAACCATGATTTACATTTTTTAAGTTAGTAAATCATGATATAAGTAATAATAATATCAAGAACAACAAGTTCAAACACGTACGATAAATAAAACAATTTTACCCAAAACGCTGCTTTAACATGGAATTTACAAAAGAACAGGTAATATAAAGTCATAAGTGAACCATATATGATATCATAACAATAAATATGATTTTTTAATAAGTAAATGAAATTATTTAAATCATTATATAGAAGGTTTGAATACGTACAAAGCATATCATACCTAAGGTAAGGGATAATTATTCCAATCTCATTCTTATCCGAGATTGTTTATTTGTAAGTATTTACTGGGGTTATATTTATCATCCATGTCCATATGTTCTCAAAATATTTTCATAAAATGTTTGGTTTTCTTCCATGTATATTTAAATTCATTTTTACCCTTTTTTGACTTTTACAACATCGTATGGAAGGAATCTTTCTTTTCTTTACCATACGAAGAAACTTTTTGACTTTTCCTACGAGGAGAATGATTTTTTAACTTATACGGCATGAACGAATTTTTACAGTTTCACAAAGACTTATTTTCATGAAGCTTCCTACACAATATTTCATGATTATTTTAAACAAAATCCTTTTCTTTTAAAATTGAATGACATTTTGTGAACATAAAATGATTTTAAAGAAGAAAGGATATTTTTCTCAAGAAATCATTTTAAGTGTTTTATCAAAACCATTTTCCATCTATGATGACATTATTTAATACGATTATGTTTCAAGTATAATGTATCTATTATTTAAATGGTTTTATTCTTTTTATGATGAAATGATATCCATTTGTTTTATATAGATTACGTTATGATGAGATGATGTTTATGAAACCCATTTTATTTTTTGGGTTATGATGAATGATTTATGTTTATTTTTTGGAACAAGTAAGAATGATTTCATTATGAGATGGGTGGGACCTATATATCCCTCCAATGAATTGGGTAAAGATTTATATCTTATGATATAGACCTTGTTGGAATAGTAAGTTAATCTGGTTCAGTGATACGGGACTGGAACGAGGAGTGAACTCGATTCAGAAAGGGACTTTGTCCACTAAGATGGTCTTGGAAGTTATGCCTTGGATACTATGGAAATCATATCATGTGATTAATGGTTTTCCAGAATTACATGTTTTATTCCCATGATATTTTATCATTATTGATGTTCCATTATGATCTATGACTTACGAACTTCCCTGTTTTATGTCATTGCTCAAGATTTTGATTTTTAAATATTATGGTCATGTTTTTAAGTTCAAATGTATATGGTTTGTTTTATTTTATCCATACGTACCCTTACTGAGCATTTGAGCTCACCCTTTATATGATTTCTTTTCCACAAGATATAAAGAATGGTTTTAGGTAAGAAAACAAAAGGGGAAGATATTTATGGGAGATGTTGAAGATCTTTCACCATGATTAGAAGATTATGTTCTGAGTTTCCAAAGACACTAAACTATTACGGTCCTTGTGTGTTGGTTTTTTTTATGTATTAAGTATTCTGAAAAAGTAAGGTAATGTCCATGTACATCAAGGTTTGGGTCTCTATAGTTGGTATCAGAGGAAAGGTTTACTTAACCATTGGAAAATAGGATGCGAAAACTTTAGTGAAATCCCTATAGATATTTCTAAGGTATGTCTAGGGGTGTCCCTAAGGATAAGTATAAGTATAGGTTATAGTCCTAGAATTATGGTAATGATATTAGAATTAAACCTAAGATGTTAGATATTGAAGGTACTCCCACTTGATTATGATTTTTTCCTCTCACACTATTCTTTTTGGGTTTTAGAAAATGGATGGAAACAAGAAGATTCACGATAATGGAGGATACGATGGACAATGGAATGATATTCTTCATGAGAAACCAAATGAAATTGGATCTGGAAGTCCACATATCGTTATTATTCCTAATTAGAAATCTCATAATATGATCAATAACCTCAACTTTGTTAAGTTTCCCAACTTAGCTAATAATAGAAAGATGGAGTTTCATGATGATCATAGAGGAAAGAAAGTTCAATTTCCCTCATGTAAATCATGTGGGAAGAGGCATCTAGGAGAATGTTTCAAAGGAACTAGAAGATTCTTTGGGTGTGGAAAAGAAGGTCACAAAGCCAGTAATTGTAAAGTAAAAGGTTGAGTTAACACCTTGGACAAGGATAATGGTATTTCTAAGACATCAAAAACAGTTAAATGTTTTAAATGTGGAATGTACGAGCATTATGCGAACCAATTCCCTAAGGGAAAATCTCTTGAAGTGAATTGGCATGGTCATATGGGTAGTATTTTTGTGGATGCTGATTAGGAGACTACAGATGATATATGAGATGAAAGAAATGATGAAGATCAGTCATTGGTTTAAGAAGGTAGTGGAATGATTGTATGTTTATCAAGAATAATGTATGGTACTATGGAATAAAGAAAAATATAAGGATTGTTACACTGTTGTCTTTCCTTGAGTTTTTGAAAGTATATGATGAATGGTACCGATAACCATGAAAGGTTATTCAAATATTTTTGGAAGGTAGATGATATGTGAATAATGAAAAGATAAGAGATAATGAGATGTTTGATAGTATTAACGATCTCATGACTGGTATAAGGACAAAGTGATATCATGGATTGAGTATATAGATATTTTGGGATTTTGGTATTTGGAAAGAGTTAACTTTTGACAGCACTCATGTTTTCACTAAGGTTCTATAGTAATTCATGTTTCAAAAGAATACATGATTAAGGTATTCACATGTTTGTAATGTGACCAACAAGATATATCTTATGATATATAGGGGATACATGATGGTATTCACGTGCTTATTATATGACCTTTCAAGTAATCATTTTCTTTATAATATAAGATTGGACATATGTATTTTGGATAAGCCTAAATATTGGAATGGATTATGTTGGACATAAGATATTATTGTTTAAGGATATAACTTTTTTTCGATATTATTTCTGGAATGTTATAATAATGTAGTTTTAGAAAAAGGGACAACCTGCAGGACCAGTGACAACCCGTCGCGTTGGACATGGTTGCGGGAATCGAACCCACTACTAAAGTGTGACAAGCCTTTATTTCCTACCTATGGCCTAAAAGAAGTCCCTAGTTACTATAAACTAGTTTTATTTTATTGAGCAGTATGATAGATGAAGTATAAGTCCATTTTTGGAACCATATACGATTAATCTCCCCATAGATGGACTTATGTACATAACTTTTTCTAACCTTATGTTTGAGATAGATGGAATGACCTATCATTCTATCGCATGATCTGCTAACACTTTTGAAAATACAAATTCAACTTCATCTCTTTAAGAGGTGAAGTGGAAATTGGTCAAGGAACGAGCAATGATAAGATTGTACCAAAATCACGTATGTATTAATTTTAATTCAAAAATTCTTCAACATTTGGGAAATGATCTTGAAAACCAAAATTTTTTTCCTAGTGCCCTCATATCTGATATATCATATGGTACCTTAGATCATCACAAATTTTTGGCTTTGTGATTTTTGGCTTTTTCATAGCCATGTCCTCTACCACTCTTCATTAGAAGTTGATGGTTATATTTCTCTTCCATATCCATATTTTCACCTATGTTCCCCTATGTGGAAACCGAGTGATGAGTTAATTTGGGTTACAGTTATGTTTCATACATTAGTTTTTAAAATTATGTTTTAGTATTCCTTTTTACGATGTGAGTTTCTTTGAAAGAAACTTTCAAGTAGTAAACGATTTATAACCCCGATGAATTTCGAGGGCGAAATTCCTTTTAAGGGGGGTAGAATGTAACACCCTGAGATTTTATGAGAAGTATTATTTTTAATTTATTTGATGTATTTTATTGTATGCTACACCAAGATTATCTTGCGCTTTACGCAACACCGTATTAGCTTGCAGTATACACAACACTATTCTTGGATCGTGTTACACAAAATTTCAAGTTCGTTTGATAGAAGTTATTCTACGCAACATTGAGTGTATATATATATATATATATTCAATGTCTAAATAAAGTATGGTTAGATTCTATTACACACAAAAACAAAGGAATCTTACACTACACACAACCCTGACTTGGCTTGCTTTACACGCAATCACGACCTTCCACGATAGCGTGTGTTGTACGCAATACCGAGTTTCAACAAACAACGATATGTTATTAAAATATTATATAAACTAGCCGTTATGAATAGTAATACCATACTTTTGAAATTTTATAAATTTAATCTTTCAAAATGGACTTCATTTTTGGATTCGGAATATAGAAATTAGCATATGGTGAATTTTTGGTATTTTTCTGAAAACTTTCAATTTTTGATGAATAGTGAAAACACTAGGTTACTATTTAAAAACCGAATTTTTATTTAAATAACAATTTATTTTATTTAAATTTCTTTTAGGTTAAAATTGATACATAATAACTATATAAGTTCAATTTAATTAATTTGATTCATTTTATAATAATTTTAGATATATAAAAATTTTATTGACCTTTTTACCGTCTTTTACCCACCTCCTAGGAGAATTTGAAAATTTACATAAAACATAATTTTACCGCTTTTGTTAGTGTAATTTAGAAAATCCAAGAGACACGGTTAATATCAAGAAGTAAAATGTGGTTCAATAAGATAAAAATAATTTTTGGTGAATAGTAACTTTTTACTTTAATTTACCACGGCTAAAAGTAAATAGGGTGATTAAGGGTAAAAATGATATTTTTATTACCCTAACACACGTCCTAATTCTACTGGATAAGTGTAATTCGACCAAAACAACCTTAGGATTAAAATATGACCCTTTATGTCCATTTTTATTAGATTAGGACTTTTATTATTATTTTATTTAAAGAAGAGTTAAAAGAGTTAAAATCAAAGTTTAATAACTAAAATTTTTTAATATAGGGTTATACATAAGATAAATTCAACTATAAATATTAATTATAAATATAAGAAAATTTACTACATAATTATATTTTATCTATAATTTTTAGACATTAAATAATATAATTTATTTATGACACAATGACGATGGAGTAATTACCTTATTAATGAAATATTAACATAATTGCTATTATAAATAACCAAATAAATATAATTTGAGACTTTTTATGGATTACAGTAATTTTATAGGTTAATATGACATGTTAGTATTTATTTAAAGAACTTTTTTCTAACTAATCATGCTGTTATGATTTTTTAAAAAATCAATTACCAAATAGTGTCAAAATTGACAAAAAATAGTTTTTAAAACACATATTATATTATTAATTGTTATTCTATTCTTAAAAATATAAGGAGTGTCCAAATGACATAGATAAGGTTATATATATTAATAATTAACCACTTGGGGTCCTTTTAACTTGTTATTGTATGTTTATTAACCATATAGTGTAAGAAAACAAGAAGACACGGTAAAAGTTAAATTATTTAACTTAGAGTTAAATATAAATGATAAGGTTAAAATAGTAACCTAAACTTGTCTAAAACCTATTGTTTGAGAGGCTTTATACCCATACCCACTTTATTTTTTATATAAGTCACTTTGGAACCATTATAAACTGAATATGACTTTATTATAAAATAATATTTTAAGTTTTTTCCTAAAGTACCCCTCTGCTCCCTTATAAAAGGGAACCTCCTCCCTATTCTCTTTACAAAATTTTGAGCTTTCAAGCTCAAAAAAACCCTGCCCATTTCCCTTATAAACTTCTCTAGAAACATTATAGAGGTTATGGTCTCCTCAAAAGACAAACTCTAGTGCCTTAAGAGGAAGCTTAAAAGAGGTGCGTCGAAGAAGAGGTAATCTCTTCTACCGATTATTTCAAGTTTCTTTCTTATTCAACTTATTGTTATTTAGTTGTTTAATTATAATGTAATAAAATCAGTATAAATAATATACTAATATGTTATTATAAATATGAAACAACCCCATTTCACCTTCTATCCATCCTACGGAAAACAAAATCACCGCCCGTGCGTACGTACGAAATACCGTCTCCACGCCATGATGAAATCGGTTTTCCACCACCACCTTACTTGGATGGGTATAATGGTGTAAAGAATAACTTTATATGGTTACTATAAAATCATACTAATTCTGAGATATTATATCATCCACTCCAATTCCATTCAATAATTTTTGGAATGATATCATCGCTCGTGCGTACGTACGGATTACCGTCTCCATGACGTGATGAGATTCATTCTCCATGTTAACCATTCGAGAATGATTATAAAGTATATATAATGAATAATAACGAAACATATGAAATAATTAATCTAATGTATTTATATATATATATGTCATCTACTTACTTCCATTCAAGTCAATTAAGAAATTAAAACAGCGTTCATACGTACGTACGACCTACCGTCTACAGGAACGGTGTATTTAATTTCATTCATCTATCTATTATATATATATATATATATATACTGAATATGTATGATATATAAACCATGATTTACATTCTAGAATTAAGTAAATCATGATATAAGTAATAATAATATCAATAAAAACAAGTCCAAACACGTACGATAAATAAAATGATTTTACCCAAAACACTGCTTTAACATGGAATTTACAAAAGAACGGGTAACATAAAGTCATAAGTGAACCATATATGAAATCATAACAATAAATATGATTTTTTAATAAGTAAATGACATTATTTAAATCATTATAAATTAGGTTCGAATACGTATGAAGCATATCAGACCTAAGGTAAGGGATAATTATTCCAATCTCATTCTTATCCGAGATTATTTATTCGTAAGTATTTACTGGGGTTATGTCTATCATCCATGTCCATATGTTCTCAAAATGTTTTGATAAATTTTTTAATTTTCTTCCATGTATATTTAAATTCATTTTTACCCTTTTTTGACTTCTACCACATCTTATAGAAGGAACCTTTCTTTTGTTTACCATGTGAGGAACTTTTTGACTTTTCTGGGAAAATTACGAGGAGAATGTTTTTTTAACTTATATGGAATGAATGGATTTTTAAGGTTTCATAAAGCCTTATTTTTATTAAGATTCCTCCAGAAAATTTCATTATTATTTTCAACAAAATCCTTTTCTTTTAAAATTGAATTGCATTTTCTGAAAAGAAAATTATTTTAAAGAAGAAAGGATATTTTCCTCAAGAATTCATTTCAAGTGTTTTATCAAAACCATTTTCCATCTAAGATGACATTATTTAGTATGATTCTGTTTCAAGTATAATGTATCCATTATTTACATGGTTTTATTCTATTTATTATGAAATTATATTCATTTGTTTTATATGGATTACATTATGATGGGATGATGTTTGTAAAACCCATTTTATTCTTTAGGTTATGATGAATGGTTTATATTTATTTTGTGGTACAAGTAAGAATGATTTCATTATGAGATGGGTGGGAACTATATCTCCCTCCAATACATTGGGTAAAGATGTATATATCATGATATAGACATGGCTAGAATGGTAAGTTAATCTGGTTCAGTGATACGGGACTGGAACGAGGAGTGAACTCGATTCAGAAAGGGACTTTTTCCACTAAGATGGTCTTGGTAGTAATGCCTTGGATACTATATAAATCATATCATGTGATTAATGGTTTTACACAATTACATAATTTATCCCCATGATATTTTATCATGATTGTTGTTCCATTATGATCTATGCCTTACGTACTACCATGTTTTATGTCATTGCTCATGATTTTGATGTTTAAATATTATGTTCATGTTTTTAAGTTCAAATATATATGGTTTGTTTTATTTTATCCATACTTACCCTCACTGAGCATTTGATCTCACCCTTTATATGTTTTATTTTACCCAGGATATAATGAAAGGTTTTAGCTAAGAAAACAAAAGGGGAAGATCTTTATGGGAGATGTTGAAGATCTTTCACCATGATTAGAAGATTATGTTCCGAGTTTCCAAAGACACTAAACTATTACGGTCCTTGTGTGTTGGTTTTTGTTCTGTATTAAGTATTCAGAAATAGTAATGTAATGTCCATGTACGTCAAGCTTTGGGTCTCTACACTTACCACCAGAATACAACTGGGTTTTCTACCCGAAAATCTTTACTCAAGACACTCTAACATTATTTCCCAAGGTTCCCAACCATTCCTCATCATGGATCTATCTCTACACCAACCCAAAGATGAACCACCTATGATACCACTTTGTAACAACTTGACCACCTAGGACCCACCTCGCCAATGAATGACCAGTCCTCCACAACCCCAATCCCACCTCCATAGGCTAGGGGCTGGCGACATGTGTCGATAAAGAAAAAAGATAAATGGGATTCCATTACCTAATCTACCTGTATGTAAAAACCCAAACATCTCCATGAAATAGTGAAAAGGAATAATAAAATGGATATCAAATCTAGATTAAAACCATTTATGAAATAACCACTAGGGAATACAATCAGTGTAAATTAGGAAACAACCAAAGTGTAAAGATGAAGAAATTAAATAAAAGAGATAAGTGGTCAGCTCAACCCAATGAAATTGGGGAAAATAAACCCAAAAATATATATTCTCATAAAAGAAACCTAGATGAGAGAGAAAGGGGATATCAATCTCACAACCTATCCCAGGATAACGAGTCTTCCTGTAGCTCTAAAGGTCCATCATCGATGCCCAATATCTCACGTTACATCTTAAATAAGTTATGATGAGGACCCTCACCATGCCACTACTCTACGAACTGAGGTTGTGTAATATAAAATGGAAAGAGGACCCACACCCTAGTATGATAGGGGGATTCCACTCAGTGGAAGGATGGAGGACCCATGTGATAGAATGATTGTGTTATGCCACTTAATGTAAGGATATGGTAATCATTCCATATTACAACCATGGGATACTACTCAATGTATGGATAAAGGACCCATGACCCAGTATGACATGGGGATGCCACTCAGTAGAAATTGGTAAAGGACCTGAGCCATAATACAGTAGAAGCATTCCACTCTATACATAGAGGACCTATGTCTTAGTTCTATAGTGGGGTGTTGCTCAGTGGGTATAGGAACCACACCGTAGTTCCATAGGGGGGTTCCACTCAAACTAGTGTAAGGAGTATGAGGGATTTTCCACTTGATGAAACAAGGGGTTTCAAACCCCTACCACTCTTTGATGATCCTTCCGGACCACTTTATTTGTTATGAATCAAATAAATAAGGTTCACCCCCAAAACATTCTATTTTATATCTTAAAATACACTAAGAAGGATACCATTGTGTTCTATATGGAAAACTCCATAGGAAGGGCTACTCATGAGACCAAATCCGAGTCCAGACGAAGTGGTTAAAAAGGTGAATGTTTCTCAAAATTGGGGTACATGGTGTGTTTGGGGTCTAAAAATCATGAGGTTCTACTCCACTATCCATTCGTGACCTCCTATAGACACTGATCAAAGTCCACTTCACTGTACACAACCTGTAAGGGGACCACATAGAATGTATCAAACACCTAGGGCCGCACCCTGTGCTCCTGACCGTGGCAATGTTTATCAGCTCTTGCCTTGTACTTTGTTGTTCCTGGGTACTGACACATGCCCATTTACTCCCAGAGTTCATAATGTGTCTTCTCGCATGGGTTCATAGGCATGTTCTAAATGGAACATGGATTACTTACCAGGTGAGGGTCACATATTGTATGAGCCCAACCATGTTGTGTGTGATCCTTATCTTCCCCAAACCCTAGCCGTCATAGCCAGGTGGGTGAACATGACCTATTTTCATTAGAATTCATACCATGTGATCAATTATTTTCACATAATCTGCATGTTCTTCATGCATTCACCAAATCTGTTCTGACCACCATGAATATCATTGTTTGACCACCCGAAACCAGTGGGATTTTCCTCCAACCATCGATTTTAGCCCTTTGGTGGACAGAAATCGGGAACCAATCATTTATATGAAACCCACATTTCTCCCGATGCTGCTACAACTAAATATCATCACCGCTCTAGATCCCTAAAACACATTGCATTACCCACAACCCATAATTTATCCGGATCCATCCATAAATCACTAATCAATCATTCATCGTTCAGGAGCCCACCACAAATCCAGGGTTTCGATCACACTCAAATACTCCCTAGAAATGTTGAACCATAACCCTATGAACCAATAGTGAAGAATCTGATGAACAAAGGAGGAAATACACATAAATAAGGTGAAAAATAATTGACCATCATTTTTGGCCAAAAATTGGATAATTGAGAATTCTAAGGGGTGAGATTAAAGTTACATGGTAATTCAATCGAATAAAATATTATAAAATAAATTTTGGGGATCATGAAATAGTTAGAAAACACTATAAATCAAAGAAGAATAAAGATCAATTTTTTATTAAATGAAATAAGGGAAGAAATACACATTTAAAATTTCCTACCTCTAGATTAGATTGATCATTGGTGAATAACACATTTACCAACGTTGTAGGGATCCTGATATGTTTGAAGTCTCCTGATATACCACAATTCAATCATCATTCATTGTCCAATTCTGATTCTCCAACAAAGAACACTCTCAATCTCCTCCCAAATCTCACAGGGTTATGTGAGTAACCCTGGATAATTTTTATAGAAGAAAGGTTGTGTAAAGTTTGGTTTGTGTATTAAATGAATTAAATTAATAATTTAATTAATTAATTCACCTAACATACCCGCCAACAGTTTCCTCATCCGAAATTTCAGTGCTGACCAACATTAGCTTGCTCATAGGGTAAAACCCATGGTTTAGACTAAACTGTGGTCCCTAATTTCTTATCTGATGGACTACTCTATATTTAGTCCATTAATCCTAAAAAATTGCATGCACGTGATGTTACTATATTAAATATTTTTATAATATCAATTCTAGGCTCACTAAACCTCAGAATCCCACATCATCTAAGTTCCTAACTCCTAAAATATTTCTTAATATATTTCAAAATATTAAAAAGAAAAAACAGAGTCACTAAAACATCATGATTGTTTTTATATGTAGAATGTGGTAATGTTCTAAGAGTAACTATCTCACTAGAAGTTCATTGTAGTTCCCCATATGATGATTACCAAAAGTGTCATAGAAGTATTTTTAATATATATTATATAACTGAATGATTTGATTTTATTGGATATAAATGACACTAGCAATAAGAGGTGGAGACTCACAACACTTTGAGACACTTTCTCATGGTGTACGCCTTTGGTAATTTCTAATGCAGGGGATTATAAGAACACAACCCGCCAGTAGGAAGTACATATTTATATGTTTCATTGGATGTTAATATCTTCAGACATGGATATTGATCCTTAGAATTTATGATTTTTATTAATTGATATTATTAGTCACATATAGTGATGTATTGAGGGAAATGATAATGAAATATGTTTGCGGTGAGGTAGGATGTGTTAGGTGTGTCACGAGTAATATTTCATTAATGAATAATGTGGTAAATGATTTGTATCATTTGTTCTTTAATGGAAGTTGATATCTCATGACCTTTTATGGAAATAAAAAAACCTAAATAAATCCATTTTCATGATAATATATTGGAATGTTTATTACCAAGAAGTCATAGAAATAGACATTGAGCACATAGGTTGATGAAACCAGCATGCAACCAACTTGATTGGAGATATCATGATAAAGAGATTATATTACATAGTAAGATTCCATATAAGGTTTTAGGTTATTGATACCTTAAGTTATGTTTCTGTGGATTTCATGGTATGTTGCTAACTGCTAACCATGGAACATGGGTGGATTTACTTAATGCAATTGAGAAATAATCCTAGAGAGTAACACACTATGTGTATCTATAACCACAATTGAACATCAATATTATTTATTATTTATCATATTGAATAAATATTAATCTCATCTAGGGTTTAATAATTATTTGGGTTTGTTTGGTCACATATATTTTTTCGCTTGTTATTTTAGAGAATATTTTGTGACAATAATATTGAATAAATATTTATTTTCTATTTAGTGAATATAATATTTATTTATTTATTGAAAAATAATAGTGTCATATTTATTTATAAATAAATATTTCTTATTCAAGGCATGATAAATATTGTGAATGAATGAAGGACCGAGTTTAATGGTCCAATGGGAAATAATATATTTTAAATATTTTTTAAATAAATTTTAAATAATTTATTAAATAAATAATATTTAATTAATTAACCATTTCTGGGCATATCAAGACATAATATTAGTAATATTATTATTATAGAAATGGTGTTATGTAGGGATTAATGAAATAATAAAGATATATAAATAATTATTATTTTCTAACAATAGCACTATGTAAACTCAATTATATTATTTCCAACCCTAAAACTTTTCATTTTTATTGTGCACAATGACAAGGATAATTCTATCAATCCCTATAGAGCCTATATACATGAAAAAATTGAAGAATAATGAGTGATCCACCCCCAACACCCATTTTTATTCCAGATAAGTCAAGGAGAATTTTTTTTAAATGGATTCTCATGGAGATCAATGACGAATGATCCAAGAATTAGGATATTCCGCACTAGAACACAAGGATTAATAAGACTAAACTTAGAGTTTCATGGTATACATGTGAATTACTTAAATAGGGGATCAACACATTATTATGGGGAAAAAATGTCATACAATTTAGAAACTTTGTTAGATCCATCTATGATAAAAGAATTTTACACAAGGTAATTCCTTAACTACTTAAATTAATTATAAAATGTTATGTGATGATATTTTATTTGGTTATAGAATTATCATATCAATTAATATTTGATTCAATTTCACTGTTCAGGAATTTTATCATTAGTAAACAGCTCATATTAATCATCAATTATGATAAAAATACGAGTTAGACATGCCTAAACAGTTATTCCTCTACACTACGAATGTTCAAGTACAAACTGTTCGTGGCCCCAAAAAATTTGAATTCCTTATCTTGTTAGTGTGGTTCAGTCAGCTGGACTCTATTTCATCAAACATGACTCTAGGGATCGGTCATTTCTAGTTGCATTCATGTTTCTAAATCTCCTGGATGAATGACCCTTTAGGCTTGATCAAGTCATCGTCATGAGCTTCGACCATGCTTATCATGTCATTTTGATCTAGGATTTCTTCCTAGTATTTGGAATGCAAACCCCAGATCATAGAGATAAACTTACACAATGTTGTTCAGCTCCAACTTGTGTGTTATAATATTCTCAGACATATTGTACATCTTTTCCTTTTTTTGGTTTTGAAAGCACATACTTTTTCACTCCATCAATTTTTTTTTAAATTTTATCCTTTAATATATTTCACCATTTTCCAAAAAATTTAAATATGATCATTTCATGTCATTTAATAAAAAATAAAAAAAATAAAAATATGGTGATAAAAAATTATTTTCCCAACCAAAAATAGAATGAGTCTAGGGTTTAAATTCATTTTTGATAAATGTTTTTTATAAATGTGTTTAAGCCCTAAACACATTTCATAAAATACAAGTTTCTCTTATTATTAAATTCATTTTCATTCCATATGAAAAAATATATATATTTCAATATATTTTAAAAAAACTATTTCAATTTTTTTATCCAAAAACACATATGAAAAAATACATCAGAAAAAATGGAATTCTAAAATTTTTATCAAGAAACCCAAATGAATAAAAATTACTCAATCACATCATTTAAAAAATAAAATAAAAAAAATTCATATGAAAAACCCATATATTTTTAAATCATGTAAAAATAAATAAAAAGCCTTTTTTTATTTTTTTCAATAAAACCCATATGAAAAACCCATATATTTCAAAATATTTTAAAATTAATATAAAACCCATTTCAATTATTTATTTAAAAACCCCATATGAAAAAATAACTCAATTTCATAATTTAAAAATAAAATAAAAAATATTTCCAAGTATTTATTTTTATATTTTAATGGGTGGAGTGGGAGAAAAATGTGGGAGTTATAAATGGAACGTCCTCACCCTTAAATAGTCAAACACATCCCACTTTCATTACATTATAATTTATCCCCCAACACACACCCATAGAAATAAAATACCCCACTCTGGAATCTCTAATCCCATGGAATCCATCAACACCATGTCACATCAAGATGAACATGGATGGTTACTCCAAAGAAAATCCCAGATCTATTGGTGTCAGAGGTGTTTTTTAGGATCAGGTAGGAAACTGGATTCTTGGGTACTATTGTAACCTCGGTTTAGTTGGGAAATATGGAAACCGAATAACATGAAAATAATAAAAAAGTGAAAGCGTAGAGGAAATAAATTTATTTCTCTTAAAACATGCCTGAAAAATTAAAGCGGATGGATAATAACCAAATAATATATGTAGGAAACTAATTATTAAAACCATTAATTTTTAACATGAAAAAACCAAAAGAGAAAAAACATGGGACTTAGTCTAGAAAGAAGGATCCCCTAAAAATCAAGAGGATAAAGAAGAGACTCCCAACGATTAGCTGGATCTAAAAAACAATACTCAGCTAAAATAGGAGATCAAAGGAAAAAGGAAGATGCAATCTGAAATGAAGAACATATCCTGATAAAGGAAACTTGAAATATCTGATCCTAAAAGGAGGAAGATCAATGTCTGAATAAAAGGTGAAGATATAAACACTAGGATCAGATCCAGGACCACCATAGTTGAAATTTGATCAGACCATGAAAATTTTTAGGGTAAAAAATCTGAAAACCGTTAGGTATAACCCTAAATTCACTAACCCAAAGTTTAGAAGAAAGTCAAACCATAGATCAAATAGGGAAAGTGTTGCATGACTTCAACCTTTAAAAAAATATATCTCAATCAAAAACCATAAACCTAAAAAACCATATCTTCTTTTTCTCATTTTTTAGATTTTAAATGCACATGACATACCCACAAGAGGAGGACACCCAACAAACTCCCCTCCACGCCAACCCTATAATCATTCTAGAAGTCTCAAATTTACCTCTTGGAAAACTCTTAGATGACACGTATGACCCATTTTCTTCTGTGTATATCTTCTTGAGCTCTAAATATCTCAAATCAATGACATATTCGATCAAAATATACCAAACATATTTATGTTGTGACCTATCATGAAAGTTTGTATTATTTCTCAAACAAATAGCACTTTTACTAACAAAATAAAAAATACCTATCTTGACTAAAGTTGACCTCTGGAATAAAATATTTCATCCACAAAAATTCTTTTCATTCCTTTTTAGATATAATAAACTTAGAATTTTTGGTAGATAAAGCAACACATATCTGCAATATAGACTACCAAGATATAGCTCCCCTGCAAAAGTGATCAAATATTCTAATGTAGACTTTCTTGAATCCACATATCCTACCATTTATCAATTTTAAATCCAAAATTCATAGGTTACTCATTTCCAAAACAAAATCTCATATCCTAAGGACCATGAAGATAAGGAAATATATACTATACTAATCTAAAATTATCTCTACCTAGATTAGATAGAAAACAACTGACCACACCAACTGCATGATCTATATTAGGTATAGTACATACAATCACATACATCAAATAGACAATGTAAGATAAATAAGGTATGTGTTGTATCTCATCTATGACTACATTATTAGAAGGTGACTGATTGGTACTGAGAATAAAATGTAAAGAAAGAGGAGTACTAACCACTTTTTTCTCTATCTATAGATATTCTATGAAGAACCTTCCCAATATATCTCTCATAAGGCAACCACAATTTCTTGTCCTTTTTGACAGAGGAGATCAATATTCTAAGAATCTTTCATGATATCCCTAAGTCTTTCATCCCAAAATAGTGAAAAAGTTACCTTATCTATCTATCAATTCTAGAAGTTCCATGACCAACAACGAGTATATCATCAACATAAAGAAAAATAAAAATAAAACCATCATCATTAAATATCTATATTAGAAAATAATGATAATAAGATATATTCCTAAAAACCTGATGAAAAAATAAAAAATTCAAACTTCTTATACCACTACCTCATAGCTTGATTGAAACCATACAAACTCTTCTTTAACCTAAAGACATGATTCTCTTTTCCTATTTCAACAAAAACCTCTGGATAATCCATATATATCTCATCCTATAAACCTCCATAGAGGAAATATGTCTTCACATACATATACTTAATCTATAGATCCAAACTAGAAGACAAACCAAGAAGAAGTTGAATGGAATACATTTTAACAAAGGTGAATAAATCTCATCAATATCAATACATTTCTTCTGAAATAAGCCTTAACAACTAACCTTTCCTTGTATTGTGGAAAACACAAGACTATTCATTTTTAATAGGATAAATCTTTGGACTTTTCAAATCTCTTTTACATTTAGGTAACTTCACCAACTCAAAAGTAATTTCTTTTCATGAATTTATCTAATCTCATCATTCATTGCCACAACCCATCTATTCTTATGATCAATTTCTATCACCTCATCAAAATATTCTGGTTCTCCCTCTTTAGAAAGGATAACATACTCATTTAGTGAATATTGATTAGAAATGGTATAATGCTAATATTATGTCTAGATTGGAACTAAGGGTTCATTAATAACCCCTAAAACCAGATGATTAGAAACAAATGGTCCATTGGAAATATCATCTCCAACATTTTCACCCTAAACATCATTCTTAAAATTTGTATGAGTATAACAATCAACAATATGAGGTAAATGTGGATCATAAACTGGATTAAGACAAAAAAAAAATAGAAGTTAGATAAGTAGATTTCTACCCCTTATCAATATCTACAATAGTCTTATCAACCTTAAACATTGCATCATGGCTTCAAAAATGATTCTTCCAAATAGGATCATAGAACATGTTCACAAACTCATCATATCCATAGATAATAAAAATAAACTTTTGTGACTTACAATCTAGCTTGGATATCTCATCACTAGGAACATAAACAAAATCCTTGAAACCAAAATCTTCTAAATGATCATACTTGTATTTTCCGTTCCAAAACATCTTAGGAGTGTCACTATACAAAGAAACAACATGTGATAAATTGAAAATATAAACAATAGTAAATAAAGTCTCACCTTAAAAATTTTCAAGAAATATTTCTTCCGAAATCAAACAATGAACTCTTTCCCAAAAAGTCATATTCATCATCTCAGCTATACAATTTAGTTGAGGTGTATTAGGAGGATTATTCTGATTTTGAATACCTTATTGCCTTTAATACCAATCAAATAGACCAAAATAATCATCTCCATTGTCAGTGCGAATACATTTAAATTTCTTACCATATTCCCTCTCAGTAGAAACCTCAAATTTCATAAAAACGCTATGCACTTAACTTTATAGAATTAAAAACATAAAACCAATGATTGTGTGGGTATTCATCAATAAAAGTCAAAAAATAAAAACTTCCAATAAATTTATTATATTTCAAAGGACCACAAACATCAGAATATACTAATTGAAGTACCTACGACTTCCTATGTAAAGGATGATTTTTGAAAATCACTACATTATATTTTCCATCCATACAATGATTTCATGTTTCTAATTTGAAACTATCAAAATCAGGAAGTTGATTTCTATTATTCAAACAACCAATCCATTTCTCACGTATTTAGATGAACCTCTTATCCCATAACCTGGAAGAAAAATTGTACTAAAAATGAAAGCAGTATCATAAGAAATTGAATCCATATCCAGTAAAAACTTGACCACATCTTCCCTTGATCCAAAATCAAAGAACCATTGGAAAGATTAAATTGAAAATTACCAAAAGTATTAATAAAAATTTTATCATCAAGAAATGCTATATGAAAAAGATTAAGAAGAACCTCAAGTGCATGTCGAACATTCTTCAATATTTTTTAACCTCCTGTGATTGTCTCTAAACAAACAATCTTGACACCTACAACATCTGCATGATCATAATTACCCATATTAAAAATCACAAAAAATAAATTTGATATAATATGTAAAGTTCTCCTTCTTTGATTTCACATGAAAATAAGAATGACATTTAAAAACTCAAAAATAATAATCAGAAGTAATTTTAATAGAGTCATAATCAATAACAAGATCACCCTTTCAACACTAGTGACCTGATCATATCCATCAACGTTTGTATTCCTTTGATTTTATTTCATTTTGTTTTCTATTTTTAGATGTCATAAAAATTTCTTAACATGTCATTTCTTACCATAATGATGACATTCAAACTCTCTCTGCTTTGATCTGGATTTTCTTATACCATTTCTCTTACCACGAATTCTCTATCATTTATTATTTTATTGACTTATCCACCAGTTCTATGTGACTAAAATCTATAAAAAATATTTATCTGGAGTAAATCACTCGACCTATTCATTCAAGATATGATGATAAAAAAGCTGAATGTCACAACACCATTAGGATTAGGAAGAGTTAGAGTAACACACAAATTATCCAAATAATCGGGTAAAGTATTAATAAATAAAAACGATAAACCCTCATCTTCAAAAATTAATACCCATACCAAAAAATTGACCAAACCATTCTTGATATTTACTCAAATAGTAAATAATAGAAAAAATTTATTTTTGCCAAAAATTCAACATTTTATGAGGAGAAACAATTTACTATATCCTGTCTTGTAAGAATAGGTAGTCTCAAGATTCTCCCACAATGTTCTGGAATAAAAGATAATGACAGTATGATTCATCACGTTGTCTTCAACCCATTGATGAATGAAACAACAAACCATATCATGATCAAACTCTCATTATTCATCCAAAATTATTTCTAGCTTCTAAGTACTACACATCGTAATATGAATTCGATTGAAAAAAATAAGATCCTTAATTTTTAATCACTATATATGGTAGTTGTAACCATTCAAAAAATCATCCAAATATAATTGGATTCTATATTGTATCTAAAAAAACTAAACACTCTTATACTAGATGTTGGGAAAGATGACAAGTGATGAATGTGAAAGAACAAAAAAACAAATGTGCAGAGAAAATAAATTTCATTCCCTTTAAATAAGCCTGAAAAATTAAAGTGTTTGTGTAATGACTAAATAATATGTGAAGAAAAATAAATTTTGACACCATACAATTTTAACACCATAAAATTTTAACATGGAAATCCCAAAAGGGAAAAACCGTGGGACCTAGTTTAGAAATCGCGATCCACTAAAAATAAAGTGTATAACTATGGGACTACAAAATATTATCAAGATCTCAATAATAATAATAAAATAACATAATGGATCAAAGGAAGAAGGAAGATGAAGTTTGAAAGTAGTCTGAAAAGTAGAACACGACCAAAAAAAGAAACCCAAATAGATCTGACTATGAAAAGAAAATGATTGTTGTCTGAATAAAAGGTTCAGATAAAAAAATGGTATTAGATCAAAGACCACCGTAGATGAATGCTAATCAGACATTGAAAATTTTTATGGTTTCAAATCTGAAAACTGCTGGGTATAACCCTAATAACACTACCCTGATGTTTAGAAGAGATTCACAACACATATTGAATAAAGAAAGAGGAACGTGAATTCAAACTCTAAAAAACCTCCACTTCTATAAAAAACTGTAACCCTAAAAACCTATATATTTTTTCATTTTTTGTATATTTTAAATTCACATGACATCCCAATAGAAGTAGGATTCTCAATAGGTATCTCTGCTATTACCAAGGTCGAGTGGGTGCTTCTGAAAGTTGGACTCGACATGGCCTATAAACACAGCTTCCAAAAGATCATTTTTAATACCAATGCTCAGTGAATCATCATTGATATTTCCATGCCTGGTGGCATAATGCCATATTATTCAACCTAGAGTTCTAAGCAAACATTTTTGAAATTATGGGAGATTTCAAAGTGTTGGTGTTGAACCATGGGGACTACTACGTTATCCATACTCCAGGGGAGGGAAATGATATTATAGATGATTCTCTCAAATATTTCAATGGAATTTGAGTCCTTTTCTATTTTGGTTTTTTGGGTGCTTCGATTGGTGAGTGGCTTGTGATGGATAATTTGATGAGAGATCATATGGATATTTGAGTTCCTCATAGGTTCAAAGGATATATCTTCCTAAAAAGATTTCATACATAGATGTTTCATGATGATTTTATTCATCATTTTTTATTTTAGGATTTTTAGAAATGTTAAATGTGGTGAAACAATTAATTCATTCACCATCATTCACTCATTTTTAATATAACTTTTTAAATAATAAATTAGTTATGCTATTTTTTATACATTTTAATTTCAAAAATCTATCAATGAATCACTTTAAGAAATCTAATTACCACTAGATCCAATTAATTTAGGTTTTTGAAACTTTCAGAAAATTTGAAATATCATATGTTATCCAAATAGTATATGTTACTATGTGTTTTTTTGTTGAAAAAATACAGTGCTACAAGTGAGTCCTTTAATAATTCTAAAAAATGTCATTTTCACCACAAACACTACAACATATCGAGCCATAAATAGTGCTAAAAAACAAATTTAACAACATTAAAAAATTATTTTTGTTATATGAATTGATAAAAGTGGCCCCTTTCATAATGATAAAAAGGGCCACTATGTCATCAATAGAAATAAAATTGATAAATCCAATACTACTGCATTGCGCTATTAAAATTACAGCACACTAAAATAGTAAACAAATTCATAATTTAATTGAAATAAAAATTACATCACAAATATAAGAATAAAAACACTATATTAAAAAAATTTCAAAAGTTTTTTGGAACAATTACATTAGAAAGAATAATTTATCACAAAAATTAAAAAACATCAATGGTTTAAATGCCTTTGGGACCTGAGGTCTCTAAAAAATTCTTGATCATAGTATTAGTTTAAAAAAACACCGCAACTTGAATAAAATAATATGCCTATATATGAAAACAATTCTTATTTTAGTAATACTATAAAGAAATAAATTATACATAAATATGAAACAATATATTAATACAATTATATTTTTAATCTGAAACCACATAATACGAGTCATACCAATCACACCTAGTATCATTTTTGGTGTGGATGATTCCAACACATCACAAATGACTTATGGATTTTTCCCTAAAATATAAAAATAATCTGAATGTTCTTTTTCTTAGTTTTAAATATTTTACATGTTTTTAAACTAAAATTTCATTTTTAATGTCATGACACATAGTTTTAGTCATATCGAGCAAAGCATGAATCAGATTGAGATACAGATAATTCCTACTTATCACAAATAACTTATGAATCATTTTCATAAGGTATCAGAATGAAATGAATGAGTGTTCTTGATTTTTAGTATGTGAATGTGTTTTGAACTAAAATGACAATGTTAAATAAAATTTCACACTTAGAGTCATACCGGTCACATGGTGAATCGAATTAACACATGTTTGATTCTAACATGCCACAAATGAAATAATTATCATTTTACTAAAGTATAAAAAACATACGAATGTGTCAATTTGGCATAAAACTGATTCCTATGAATTATGAATCATTTTCATAAATTATCAAGATAATTCAGGTTATTTTTCTTAGTTTTCATTAAGTGACACATGTTTTGTGCTCAAATGTCATTTTTAAACTCATAACACTATGGTTGAGTCATATCAAACACATAGTGTATCAAATTGATGTGCGACTAATTTCTATACACCAAAAATAACTTATGGATCATTTTACAAAAGTATCAAAATAATCTGACTGTGTTTTCTCAGTTTTGATTATATGATGTGTGTTTTGAACTAAATTGAAAATTTTAAATAAAAGGACACAGAAAAAAATGACTAAGGATCCCATTGATAAAGTATAAATACAATACGAATGTTTTTTCTAAGTTTTGAGTATGTCAAAGTTATTCTTTACTAATATTTCAATTTAAACCGAAAATAATATAATCAAACAGTGATTAAGTTGTTGAGTCATACTGGTCATATAATGTTTTATATTAAAAATAAGTCGATTACCACACATAAAAAATGACTAAGGATCACGCTGAAAAAGTATCAAAACAATACAAATGTGTTTTCTATGTTCTGAGTATGACATATTTATTTTTAACTAAAATTTCAATTTAAATATAAAACACACACTTTGAGTCACATTGGTCACATCGTGTTTCAATTTGATGTGAGACAGATTGCTACACATAAAAAATGAATTATGAATCATTGTCTAAAGTTTCAATACCATTCGAGTGTGTTTTCTTATTTTTTAGTGAGTCACACATGTTTTGAACTAAAATATCATTTTAAACTCAAAACATATAGTTTAAGTTATACCAGACACAATGTGTATCAGATTGATATGTAGTTAATTACTGCACATCACAAATGACTTATGTATCATTTTTATGAAGTATCATAACAATAAAAATTTGTTCTCTTGGTTTTGAGTATGTGATGTGTATTTTGAACTAAAATAAAAATTCTAAATAAAAAACACACTTGGAGACATATCGGTCACATAATGAATTGGATTGACATGAATTTTATCCCTACATATGAAAAAATAACTTAAGAATTATTTTCTTAACGTATTAAAACAATCTGAATGCGTTTGATTATTTTTGAGTATGTCACATGTATTTTTTTTTACAAAAATGTAATTTGAAACGGAAAAAATCACTTTGAGTCATACTGGTCAAATTGTAAGTCAGTTTTATATGATATTAATTCCTATAAATCAAAAATGATGTATAAATCATCTTCTTAAGGTATCATGAAAATTCAAGTGTGTTCTCTAGGTTTTATGTGAGTGGCACATGTTTTGAACTAAAATGTCATATTTATACTCAAACCATACAGTTTGAGCCATATCAGACACACCATATATCAGATTAATATGAGGATAATTTATATACATCAGAAATTACTTATGGATATTTTTCCTAATGCATAAAAAAATATGAATTCATTCCCCCAGTTTTGAGTATGTTATGTGTATTTCTAACTAATTCCAATTTTAAATAAAAAGATACAGTTAGATTCTTACCAGTTATAGGGTGCATCAGATTGATGTACGATTGATTCCAACAAATCAAAAATGAATTAAGGACAATTTTTATAATGTTCCAAAACAATCCATATTCATTTTCCTTGATTATGAGTATGTGATATATATTTTTTACTAAAATTTCAATTTAAACTAAAAACACACACTTTGAGTTATACAAATTAAATCCTTCATTGATATGATGTGTGACTAATTCCTACATGTACCAAATGACTTATTAATGATTTTCATAAAGTATGAACACAATCCTAGTGTTTTTATCAATTTTCAATAAGTGACACACGTTTTGAACTAAAATTCCAATTATAAAATGATAACAGATAAATTTATTCATACAAAGAACACCGCGCATTAGATTGATGTTAGGTTGGTTACTACATATAAAAAACTACTTATGGATAATTTTCCTAAATTATCAGTTCGATTTGATTTTTTTCTCAGTTTTGAGCAAGTGACATGTGTTTTTAATTTTTGTTTAAATTTTAAACTAAAAACATACACTTTAAGTCATAGTAGGAACACCATTTAGTGTATTGAGGTTCAGATGATTCCTATAAATAAAAAATTACATATGAATGATTTTATTAAAGTGTAAAAAATATGAATGTGTTTTATTAGTTTTGATATTGTAATGTGTGTTTTGAACTAAAATGTAAATTTTAAACTTAAAACACAAACTTTGAGTCATATTGGGAATACCGTGTATCAGATTGAGTTGTGGTTGATTCCTACAAATCACCAAGTGTATTTTTTTTCTAAAATACCTTCACCATTTGGGGTTATCTTAGAATATTTTTTTATAACCTGGAATGTTCAAGGGATTACAGAATAAAAATAAAACAACATCATCAGGACTACTTCATCCTTATTGAGTGAAAAATCATAATACAAGGGTTCATCATGAGTGTATCATCCTTATTCATGGTCTCTATAAAAATTAACAAAATATTTATCATGTAAAAATGATAGGAAAATTAACTAATAAATAGTATATAAAATGATGAGAAAATTAAGTACATAATTAGTAGGAATTTTCTCTTCATGATGTCTATATACATTCTGACACCATGTATTATTCCCATTCATTTCTAAATAAATATATTTCTTATTTTAAATATAAGGGCTGTCTATAGTCCTATTAGTATTAGAAAAATATTAATATTTTGTTATATATATTATAAATGAAATTGTAATTATCATCTTAAATACCTCTTCGGGGATGCAAGTTTGTTGATGAAAAAATGATATGTTTCATAAATTTGAGAGAATAATAACCACAATGTGTTTGCTCAGTTATGAGTATGTAATAAGTGTTTTGAAATAAAATTCCAATTTTAAACTAAAAACAAAAGCTTCGAGTCATACTCGGCCTACTGTGTATAAAATTAAGGTGTGGTTGATTCTTACATATCACATCGTGTCTTTTTATTCTTCAATGCATTTATAATTTAGGGTTATATTATAATATTGTTTTTTTAATAACCCAGAATATTGAATTCACTATAGAATAAAAAAAAGTACATCATTATGAGTACATCATCCTCGTAGATGAAGTCATTTATTCATGATATCTTCAAAAATTATCAAAATAAGTATCAAATAAAAACAATAAGGAAATTAAGTAAAAATACAGAGAAAATAACAATGAAATTAACTAAATATGTACCAAGAAGTCACATATTCATGATGTCTATATACAATCTGAAACCATATATTCTACCCATTCATTTAAAAACAAATTTTTTTCTTATTAGGAATATGAGGACTATTGATACTATAAAAAATGGTATCTTAGCAACTATTCTACATACTACCACTAATTAATTTTTTTATTACATAAAATGTCATAGTGGTTTCATAAAATTTCTTTAAATAATTAGATTAAAATATTTTTTTAATTTAAATGTTCTTTTGATGAAAAGTGAAAAACAAAATAGTTACCTACGCACAAAACTAACAATAAAAAAGATCTCAACCATTGCAGATAAAGTTAAGGATATTAGAGTCAACCATTATATATAACCCCTAATGACACATAATTACCTACATATCTAGATCAACATTTTAATGATCTTCAATATAATCTACCATTTTGTCCCAAGTTTGAATATATTCTTGAGATTTTACCTTTATTGAAAACTCACCCCAAAATGAGATCTTATTTGCCAATCCACTTTCTTTGTTCATAAATAATGGAAACTAGAATCATTATCTCATAAAACTTATTGATTACCTCTTTCAGAGCATTGATATAAACTTATTATTCTAAAATATCCTAACTGTAATGAAGAATAAGCTCCATGTACTTATTGTTTTAAAACCCCTCTTGTACTCCCACCCTATTCGAGTCTCTATCGAACACTATATCCTAGTATTGCACCATGGATCCAAAATCAGGATATTTTCTTTATACAGTATGAGTCTTTCCCTTCTTTCTATAATTTAGCTTCGCACATTCAATCATTTTAAATTTCCTAGATTTGACTTCTATCCCTTTACTATTTTCCTTGCCTAATGATCCGGTTAATATTCTTTTGTAGTGTTTGAGTAATATTTTTGGGGTCTTGATCCCCCCCATTATGGACCGGGAAATTCCCAAAAATAATACTTCTTTGCTTACCTTTACTTGATGTAGACCCAACTAGTCTAGGCCATTGAGAGTTCAGATCATAATCTATTGTTGGTTGGGAGTCCACCTATTTATCACATGTCTCCTCATCTTCATAAGACCTTAACCCGATATTTTTCTATTTCCATCTTGGAATATAGGTTTTCCATCCTTTAGGGTATTAATTCTCCTTTCTATCACCATTCAATGTAGAGATACAATTTTGGATCTTAATTGGATATGATGATTCATATTAGTCTCGTAGCCCTAGACATGAAGACAGTCCCACATTTCAGCCAGGAGTGTTATGCTTCTCTGAAAGAACTCTTTCCTTAGCATGGATACTATTGCCACTATTAGAAGTAGATTGCTCAGTCTCATATCCTTTAACCATACTTTAATTCTTCACTGTATCAGAAAAATAGGACACTGGCATGGAAAAAGGCACTCCCATGGATGACTCTATTAGCTTTTAAGCACCCATATCGTGATTCAGCCTTACAAATATGTCCTCAATTCATGGGTTCATATTCATAGCCATTAGCTTAACTGGGGGAGGAGACAAACTAAGATTCTGTTTGGAAGCTAAAAATATAGTAGTAATATCAAAATAAGTTGCCTCAATCTGGTGTGTGGGGACTACCTCCCCATGGGGATCCCTATAACCTTAGTGACAAGATGAAGAAAAAATGACCAATATATTGCACAATTAAAAGAACTCTATCCATGATTCTAAGACCAAATTATTCTTTCTCCAAAATTATTCACCAATGGTCATCAACAACTAATCAATTGTTGGTTTGGAAACATCAACCTCAATGTATAGATGTAGATAAATCATATCACAAAATGATTTTTTTTCTATCTGTGATCCATAAGTGGCCAACCATATTCCATAACATATAAATTATCGATGGATTTTGAAAAGGAAGGGGAAATTCAAAGATACTAACATTTATCTCCATCGTCGATTCATCTCACTTTAAATTTAAATATTCCTGAACAATCAAATTATTGAATGATTTTTAAAAGGAAGGGGGAGTTTAGGGAAACTATCCCATATCTCCATCATGAGAGAAACTCTCTTCAAATAGAAATCTTATAAATAGAAGAAGAGAAAGAAATGGGATCTATTATAAATTATTGGATCTTAGGACCAGGACATTAACAAATCCTCTTCTAAACAAAATCGGATCATAATTTTCTGCTTGTGGAGAAGGACAACAACCACTGTATCTTGAAATCCCCAAGAGTTGAAAAATAATTTTTCAAAAGAATCCACCAAAGGTTTGTGTCTAGTAAAAGCTGCCACTAATGTCAGATTAAGAATTTTTGAGGCCTTTATGAACACTGTAGTCAAGATTTGAAGATCTGGAAATCTGTCAAAGAGATCAAAAAATTTATGGAAAAGCTCGATGTTAGGGAAGGGTAGAAGTTATTGTGGGTTGAAAAAATGGATTAATGGAGAAATATGAGTTCCTGATAAAGGTGAAGGGTGTACCTTCCACTTAGACAATGGAGGGATGGTAGTGTCTGACATCCCCGCTTATAGTTATATTTATTTTCTATTTTATTAAAAAAATAACTAAATACTTAAGAAAACATAATTCACCCTAACCAGTCTCCCACCCCACATCAACACCCATTTATCCAACACCCTGACCCCCCTTGAAAACCCCACCTACTCCCCTAACTTTATTCTTCCTACCGAACACTAATCTACCCCTCTCGATATGGACCCTAGATCCTCAAGATCCTCAATCATCATTGACTCCTGACCCTCCCTCCCTCAACACTAACTATTGTGACTTCTCTCGATATGTATTCACTAGAGATGATAACCCTCTTACCTATTTACCATTAACAAGAACCCCCAATGGTTGTTGAGCCCTAAACACTTCCCCACCACCCTGTACTCCTTCCTACCTCCTCAATTTACCTTAACTCTATATATGTTAAACGTTGTTGGGATCGTGTCCCCGACTTCCATGTTGGCAGTTTCCCTATCATTTCCTCAGTGACCTTCTTACAAGGCATCCAACCCTGTAATTTTGAGTGATAATATTTAATAATTTGTTTTTATATTTTTCAAGTTGGATTGAATCATTTTCATGATAAATTTTTGTTGTGTCAAATTAAGACCCTACCCTAGTCAATGATGAAATTGGATGATGGTAAAAATTGATTATAACTATTTGATTAAATATTTATATATTTATATATTAACGTACATGTATAATAGTGAACATCAAATAAATATAAACAAAATTTAGATTAATTTACCTAGAAACACACCCCAATATTCCAAGGGTTTCGAAGAATTTTTAGATTATGCAATTGCAAACTGATCAATGGATGTGACAATAAAATTTGTGTGTCATTATTGTAAAATCATGTGACAATTGAATATAAATGAAGTGTATGAGTTCTTGATGTTGAAATACTTTTCTCATCTATATGTATTTTTGATTTGGCATGGGGAATCGAGTGTTATAAAAAATAAAAAAATGAATATCCTGTCAACAAAACACAATGTGACCCGCCGGAGGAGAATTCAGTTTGAAACATAATAAATGGGGAATTTGGATTTGTTGGGTATAATGTAAAATATTTTAATCGATAAAAAGAACCTTTAGTTGATCCTAAGTAGTTTAATATTTCTTAGAACCTTAATGATACATAAATGAGTTTTACGAATTAGTTTAGGAAAAAAAACAATGACTATATAATGGGAACTCCATGTATTCAATGTTTCATTTTATACTTATGTTGTATATTATAAAGTGTATCAATGGAATTACTGAAAAATAAATGTTCATTATTTTAGAGTTTCTTCATGAGACATTTTGTGAAGATAAGATCCCTACACCATTCTATGATATGAATAAAATCATCAACAAACATGGACTTGATTATAATGATATACATGCATTCCCCAATGATTGCATGATTTACAGGAAAGAAGAGTAAAAAAAAGAATGAATAATATTTAATACAAGAAGATAAAATTCAAACAATAATAATGATAGAATAAATCAATGACACACTTGGAAGAAACAAAATAAGAAAACTCTAGAAAATTTATTGGGTAAGCTTCCTATGAAACCATCCTTCAAAAGATTTTTCATGTTGTTTAAGACTACATGAAATGTTAAATAGAATTCTTATGATAATAACAATGATGAATTGATGAGAAATATAAAACATTCAATATAATATAAAGTGTTCGATTGATTATATCCATATTTTTATTCAGATCCAAGGAATGTACATTTTTGAATGGCTTCTGATGGGTTTAAACATTTTGGTAACTTAAATACTAATTAAAGAATTTAGAAAGTTTCTTTTATTCCCTATAATATACCTCCATAGATGTGTATGAAAAATACTTCTATTATTATTTCATTTATTATTCTTGAATTAAAATTCCTAGAAATGAAATTTATGTATATCTTCAAACACTAATCAATGAATAGAGAGAATTGTGGGATGATGGTGTGGTAACATATGATGCTTCAATGTAAAAAATATTAAAAATATATAATGTTTTTAATGTGAAAAATTAATGACTATCCGAGACCAGGAAACTTATCCATTTGGAATATTCATACTAGTTTGGATTGTCCAGTTTGCAATTTTGATTTTAATACTCAATGATTAACTCATAGTCTAAAATGGTGTTTAAGGTTTCATCTTAATTTTTTTATGCTTATCATAAATTTAAGCTCAACATAAAAAAATTCAATGAAAATATTTTATAGAGAAACCCACAAAAGGTTTTTTCAAGTTCATAAATCTTGGGATAGTTAATTAATGCCACTTTAGAATTTGGAAAATGTAACCAATTTAAAAAAGGTGGGAAAAGGGTATGAGGTAAAACATCCAAAGAGGTTAGAACACAATAGTAGAATAAAATGAGTATATTTTTCAAACACTCTTCTTACATGCTTAACTTTATATGTAATAATCTCTACATAATGCATATTGAGAATAAAAACTATGAAAATGAAAATTTAACATTTCTTAATGAGTAGGGTGAATCGTAAGATCACCTTAATGCTCATATAGATTTGGAATAAATGAATATAACTCATGGTATATGGGAGAATAATAATGGAAAGTACATGTCAACTATTTTTACAAATAAAAATCATGAGAAAGAATTATTCCTTTTATATTTAAAGAATATAAAGTGCTATATTGATATTCAAGTAACATATTAAGGTTTACTGACTTAAAACATCAAAATTTAAAAAGATTAAAAATTTATGAATCAAATATTATGATGGAATGGTGTTTTCCATTTTCATTGAGTAATACGTTAGCTGAAAGAGTAACTATATTTCTAGTTGATTTTTGAACCTTTTTGAGAGAGCCTTGTGAGAAAACTCTTAATCCAACAATGCTTGATAAACATAAATGAATAATTTTTTTAACAATTTTCATTGGATATGTTATTTCTCTCTTCATTATTCAAAGTCACGATTCATTTAAATCTTAATTTTGTTGTAGAAACTAAACTTGGTGAACCGATACACTATTGATGGATGTATCTAATTGATAGATACAATGATTTTTTTTTATTTTCATGGGTGAATTCAATTTTATTAAGTTATTGTTTAATTTTTTTAATATATTTAAAATTTTCATGAAGTAAATAGGTTATTTGAAATAATATGTGAGTAATTAAGCTCAATAAGAAGGATCTATTGTAGAATCTTACATAGACAAAGAGTGTGTAACCTTATATTCTAGGTCTTTAGATGATATTGAGACTATATTAAATCACATTGGATGTGTTGCTGAAATATCCATTAATTCTTGTTCCAAAAACAAGTCATAGATATTTTCGACAATTTGATGACCAAATGGAAAGGGGTTAAATTTTACACTGACTAAATTGGAGATTCCCTAAGAACATAGATATGTGCTACTCAATAGTTTTAATTTATATTCATTTTTTAATGAATTGTTATTACAAACAAAGAGGTGACTTTGCAGTCAAGCACGAAATGTTTTGGAATTAAAAAAATTCATTAATAAGGAGATTGTCCAATGGTTTTCCCACCATGTAAATATATATTCATTTTCATATTATTGATGTGCAATTATTATTTATATGTAAAAATTAACACCTTATATCATATTTTCTAGAAAATGAATGTTGATAACTGAGCTAAAATATCAAATTATTTGATTTTTTTTTCTCAAGGTCTACTGAGTAAGGCTAAGATATTCAATGACTACAATAATCTTGGTTTTAGTTTTCATACAGTTTACAATTAAAAAGACTTGAAAATAAAAACAATGATGTATTTACACTATTATAGGTGGGATACAATGTAAATTTGATAGATATAATATAATTAAACTATCATGGTCAATTTTCAGTTGTATTAATCAAATAAAAGCGGGTCAACGCTGATAAAGGTATAAGGAAATATTTGTTATATTTTACTTATGTATACATATTTCTCTCGATCCTTACTGATGAGCATGTAGATCATGATCCATTTATCTTATATTCAGAAGAGAAGATGGTTTATTATAGGTTTGATTAAATAAATTATGTTGAGAGTGTTTTTGTAAACTTAAATAAGATAGAATTATATTATATGGGTGATAAAGATCAATTGGTACTTTATGAAAGTGAACGTCATCAACCACAAAACATTGAACAATTTTTTCCACATAATATTGAAATAATAGAACTTGCAATATTGGGTGAAAATGAAGTACTAATCATAATGAATGTTGATAATAATGAAGATAATGAAGATGAAGATAATTGAATGTATAAATTGGAAATGAAACTATATTACCATTTCTCATTTATTAGGGCATTATATATATAAATTATTTTATTTTTTACTTTTTCATAATTTTTTACTTATACCTATTATATAAATTTAATATATTTTAAACCATTTGAATTATAGTATTTTTTAGAATAATATAATTTCAAGATCCTAGACGATCAAAATCTTAGAGCACACCATCACAACCATCATATTTAGTGAATATGAGTGATTCTATTGTACCAGAGACTTTTAGTGGTACATTAGTTTCCCATATATTTGTTGGTATCCCACCATCTAATGAACCAATAATGATGGAATAGTTTTCACCCCTCTATCAATGGGATAAGGACGAGTTACCATTACTGGTATGTATAAAATTGTACAAGAAAATATATTTTATTCATTGGTTAATAGATTTTACAAATAGATAAAGATAGAAATAGAAGAGATATAAATATGAATACAGAAGATTTATGGGACCTAAAAGACTTTAAGACCATCATTCAATTTTATGAGTTCAGGGTTCCTACTAGAGATCCAACCAGAATCCATGGATAGATTATTTGGGATCTTTCTTGCAAAATGGTGAGATTTCCCATTAATTATAAAGATTAGAGGCATATTTCCATATATTGAAAAAAATGAAGTTTTCGAGAACCAAGTAAAGGTAATATTAATTTTATATTAATTGATAAATAATTTCAAAGACATGAATAAAATTATTAGTATATATATTAATAGTTAATATTTTTTCTAGATTATTTTTCATTTTAATTCCCCTGACTCTGTTTCACACCCATGGACTCTGTAAATTGTGGAAAAGAAATAGTGATATTTTAAGTGGATATTAGGATATGAATTTGATGACACATATACGAGATCATGAAATATGTATGATAAAGTTCCTGAAGGATTTTATTAAGAGAAATTAATGATTTTTGTTGATATTAATGGAGATACATCTCATGAGGTAATTTCATATTTTACATTTTCTTAATAAAAAACACAATAAAATTATAATTTTTATTAATGTTGAAATTTTTATAGGAAATATCTAAAAAATATAGTGAATTGGGAAAAATATGTCATTCCTCATATTACTGGATCTCAATGTTTCTTGAGAAAATAATAATCTTGATTTTATTTTAACCAATTTTATTTACATTAGTTTATTACAATTCTATTGTTTTTTCTAATTTTTTTTATAGATTTTTATAAAGGCTAATGAATTAGGCCACTATATTGGCCGAAAGGACATGTGGCTTAAATTTCATAAGAAAGTCGATGGAAGTTTTGTGAATGAACCTACGAGATATGTTCATTACTATTCAATTTTATTTCATTAATATCAAAAAATATTGATAAAAAATAAATTATAAAAACTAAAATGCCTTAAACCCCATTAAATAGGACTAAATACATGGATAATATAGTTCCAATTAGCATTCTTGGAACCATTTGATCAATGTAGTTATCCCAATGTAATTGGGTTTAGGGTGAGTTTTTTATAAACTATTTTCATGATTATGTATTTATTGAAAGTAAATAACAAAAAGTATTTAAAAAAATTATGATTTCGATTACATTGTGATATTTAAAAAATTTAAAAAATAAATTTTAATATTATTGTATTAACATGTTAAAATTCATGATATTTGGGATGAGATACCTTTACAATAATAATGTGTATCCCAAAATGATGCAATTGCAATTGTTTTAGTGAAGCGACATCCCTAGATTATACATGGTATGGGTTGTGTGCCCACACCATCAAATATATTTGGTAGGATGTAATAATAATTAATTACTACACCCAATGTATGTTCGAGTAGTTCTAATGATCTTGAAGCTTAAATAGAAGTTACAAGATTGAATGAAAAAGTGGAATAACCTGACTCTTATAGGAAAAAGGACCAGCGGCAATAGGCAATTGAAAATTAGTTAGTGTCTCTATTTGAAGAGGATGATGGGTATGATACCTATAGAAATCTCCAGCCCTATAACTTATCTTTTTGAGGTAAATTATATACTCCATATGTCATTCACAAATTTTTAAAGAACACATAAAAACATTCCATGTATAAAACTAAAATGACAATTTTATATTGAATACATGAACTTCGAGTAATACGAACCATATCATGTATCAGATTGATGCGAGGTTTATTCCTACACATCAAAAATAAATTTTGGATTATTTTAATAAATTTTGAATACAATATAGGCTTATTTTTTAGTTTTGTCTATGTGACATGTGTTTTAATGTAAAATGACAGATATATTGAAAACACACACTTCATGTCATAACATCCATTTCATGTGTCTGATCGACATACATTTATTATTACACATCAGAAATGAATTATTGATCATTTTAATAATGTTTGAAATCAATTCAATCTTTTTTTTGGCTTTGAGAATGTGAAAAACATTTTAATCTAAAATGAGAATTTTATATTAAAAACATTCACTTCAAGTCATACCAAAATAATCCTGTGTTTTATTGACATTCGGTCAAGTCCTAAACATAAAGGATGATTTGTGGATCATTATACAATGGTTTTAAAACAATATGAGCTTGTTCACACTTTTTTACCTATGTGATATGAATTTTAAAGTAAAAATGACACTTTTATACTAAAAACAAATAGTTTATGTCATAACTCCCACTTAATGAGTTTTATGATTGTGAAATAATACTAAAATTACCGTAGAATAATTTTTGAAATTTAGGAACTAATGGCACATAAATCAAAGCTAATGTTTTCCCGGGATACCAATAAATGTGTTTTTAGTATTTTAAAACACTAAAACATGAATATAAATATCAAAACCCCTAAAAAACAACCTTAGATAGACATTAAATAATGGTACAACCAATTTTTTTACTATTTTCTATGTGTATTCATAGAAAATGTTTCCATATGAAATCTAGTGTTTTTAGAATGACTCCATAAACACTTTTTAAAGACACAAAATCCATTAAAAACACATGTCAAGGGTTCAAAACTAGGAAAAATAAATCAAATGACTATGAAATGAAAAGAAAATGAACATAGATTTATGTTTTAAATGTAGGAACTGAAAGAACATTATTTTGAGTTTCATTTTTCCTGGGATTCCCATAAATGTGTTTTTAGTGCTTTAAAACACTAAAATGCTCTTCTGATGTTGAAAACCCTAAAAAAAAATCATATTGATGTGAAATCAAGGGTAAATCACCATTTAATTATTTTTTAAATGTAAACATAGACAACATATCCATCCGATATGCGATGTGCTTGTAATGACTATATAAACAATTTTTAAAGATATAAATGTCTTTTAAACTCTGTCTCAAGGGGTTAAAAACTATGTAAACAAAATCAGATGGAAATATAATCAGATTAAAATGATTATATATTTATTTTTAAAATTAAAGAACTAACCTCTGATCAATCTATGTTACAGTTTTCCAGGGATTCCTATAAACATGTTTATAGTGTTTTAAAACAATAAAACATGTCTGTAAAAGTCAACACCATAGAAAATGAACATAGAATGATGTTAAATAATGTTAAAACCCCAATTTAATTATTTTTGATGTGTATGTGTGTAAAAAACATCCATATGATGTGCAGTGTTGTCAGAAAGACTTAATAAGTAGTTTTTAAAGATACCAAAATCTCTAAAAACTTATGTCATAGGGTCAAAATTATTGAAAAAATATTGCATGGATATTAAATCAAAAAAAATGAGTGTAGGTTGATTTTTAAAATGTTGGAACTGATATAACATAATTCTGAGTTGCAGTTTCTCATGATGCCTGTAAACATGTTTTTAGTTTTTTTAGACACTAAAACATGGATGTGACAGTCAAAATCATAGAGAAAAACCTCACAATGTTTTGTAATCGTGGAAAAAACATCATGAAATTATTTTTGACGTTTATACATAGAAACCATGTCTATTCAATATGCAGTGTGCTGAGAATGACTCAATAATTTTTTCAAGGGTTAAAACTATGAAAAAGACCTCAAATAGCTATGAAATCAAAGGAAACTAACCTATGATTTATTTAAGAAATTGAGGATTTGATGAAACATCCTAATGATTTATAGTTTTCCTGTTATTCTTGTAAACATGTTTATAGTGTTTTAAAACACTGAAGCACATGTGTAACTATTAACACTATATAAATGACCTCAGATTGATGTGAAAGAATGGGAATACTGCCATAGAATTATTTTTGATGTGTATTCATATAAAAAACATCCATCAGACATGTGGTTTGCTAAAAATGACTCAACAAGCATTTTTTAAAGATACCAAAGTCTTTAAAAATTTGTGAGGGGACAAAACTAAACAAATGATATAGGGTAGAGGTGAAATAAAAGGAAAATAACTATAGATTTATTTTTTAAATCTAGGAACTTAAATCACATCATTCAGAGTAAACATTTTCTTGGGATTTCCATAAATGCATCTTTAGTGTTTTAAAATAAAAAAATGTGTGTGTAATAGAAAAAAATATATAAAAATTATTATATTGACCTAAAATCATGGGATAACCACCTTTTAATTAAATGTTGATTCTTACATGTAGAAATCATGTCCATCCAAAATGCAATGTTCTTGTAATGACTCAATTAACAGTTTTTAAAGATTCAAATGTCTTTAGAAACATATGTCAAAGGGTCAAAAAAAGTATAATGATGTTATATGACCATGAAATATTAGGAAAATGCCCTTATATTTATTTATGAAATTTAGGTTCTGATAAAATTTCATTCTAGGTTACATTTTTCTTATGATGCGTATAAATTCATTTTTAGTGTTTTAAAACACTAAAATTTTCGTGTATTGGTCAGAACCATAGAAAAAACCACATATTGATGTGATATCATGGGAAAACCACCATTTAATTATTTTTTATATATAATACATGATTATATATTGAAATATTTAAATTTTGTTTATTAAGTTAATTTCTAGCACACTGCACATCAATTTAAAAGTTGATTAGATTGTTATATACATATCCCTTTTCAGTTCTAAGTGTTCAATCATATCTTAAATAGGTAAGTTTATTTTTTAAAAGTGTGATTCATGATATATTATGTTTTATGTTAATATAACCTCTATTTTAATAAATAATAACATATGTTATGTGTACTATTGAGAATATATTTTGTGTCTATTCTATTTCATATTTATTTTCCAAAATTTTCTAGTTTTTATTATTGGTGAAAAATTTCAGAAGTAGGTAGGATCATGAATGTTAGGATCCATGAAATTATTCATAAGGTAGTCATGATGGTTCTTAGTTTCTGTGGTATGTTTAAATATTATCAAAGATTGTACTGTAATTCCAATTTATAATGTTTAATTCTAATTTCTTTATTTTTTTCCATTTGAAGATATTATTTAGTATGTTCTAGTTGATGAAATTATCTAGATGTAGATGAATGTAGTGGAGTTCATGGGATGGACATATATTGTCCATGAGTTGTTGTTGTTGGTGGACATATTATATATTTATGACTATGGTTATGTGTTTATTGTGCATTTATTTTTTAGTTAATGTATGTCAAAGTTTTTTTATTAATATTTTTTGTTAAATATTTTTCTTAAATAAAATTTCTAGAAATATATTTAGCGATAATTTATGATAACCACTGATAAATATATTTTAATGAATCTATTAATTGGTGATTGTCATAAACCACTGTTAAATGTAAATACTAATAATTTATGTAGTGAAAGTTATGTTTATTTCCTATTTTTTATTATTGATAGTTTTTTTAAAATAAATAGACATAAAATAAAATCAAAATAGCCACTAAGTCCTCCAAAAATGAAACAGACAAAAACCATTTCTAAAAATAAAAAACATACACAAAATTATTTCTGACCTTGAAATATGTGGCGATTTTCATAACCACCACTAGACTATGTAGTAGCAGTTTAAACAACCACCATTAGAAAAAACCACTAATAATACATCAGTTTTTATAGTGTGAAAATCTTATCAATACTACAAAAATATAATTAAAAAAATATTAATAAATATTTTAAATTAAGTTTTAATTTTCATTGGAAATACCTATTCAGGTATACTAGTATGTTGATTTAATATGATGTCTTCCATTAACTTGTAAACATAATAACCCAAATCATGGTCATTAGTTTTTTTGAGCACTATAGAAACATTAAGGAAAATAAGTAATTTTTTATATATGATTTGATAGTTGAATGTTATTATATATACCCTAAAAATTATCCATTTTTAATAGTAGATATGATATTTTGTGTTCATAGACTATCCTCATACCATTATTTTTATGATATTTAATCACTTCCCTATCATAAAATAATTTTTATTAAAACAAAATATAAAATGTATAACTTGATATTTATTAAGAAACTGTTGCGTGTAGTGTATTACAAATTGATAAACATCATCATGTGTAGTCAGTTTGTTGGGTACCCATGAATTGAATCTATAAAATAAATATTTAGAGTGTATAAATTGATTTCAATTAGTAACCAATGTTTCCCAAAAAGTAATAAGTAGTGAAATGAATGAAAAAATATTTTATACGATTAAATGGTAGAGTTTTACCCATGTATCATGGGTATTAAGAAGTGTCTATCATCTGTAAGTTTTCTTTCAAACATTGTGGAAATTTTTTCAACTATTAATTCATATTTATTTGGTTAAAATGAGAGATGTTGTGTAGAAGTGATGTGAGGAATAACGAGTCCAAATTTATATTCACAAGGGTTTCCCTTCAAAAAGAATTTGATATATACGCCAGAAAAAATTATGTATAGTATTATATCATAATTAACATAGTATATTAGCTATTGGACAAAAAATAATGAAAAAAACCTCATGTTTAAATTTACAACTGAGACTCCTAGCCATTCACGCTTTAGGATTTCATTTAAATTCTCAACACCAATATAGTCTGTAATATCATAGCTATACATCTATTCTTAAAAATAATTTATGGTTGTATCATAACTTTTTATCATTGTCACCACAAGAACCTTTAATGTTAGTAAATGAGGAAGTTTGAACAGGTGGGGTAAAGGTACTTTATGAATATCATTTTGATTGGTTATTTGATTCTTTATATCATTTCAATTTTACCTTTTGTTTCACCCCTTCCTTTTTTCTATCTATAATAACATTCATCGATTCAAGATTTATTCATTAATTGTTAAATGTTTTTTCCTGAAAAATAATTTGGAAAGGAATACCAACTTGTTGACACATATTTTTACAAGATCAAACTACCATGCTATAAATGTTCCAATATCAATATCAAAAATATTAATATCCATGTCATCAAGTGGAACATTTATATTAGTGGTTTCCTCCTGAGGTATGTGAACCCCCACTATCACATGAACTATTTTAATTTTCCTATTTTTTAGAATATCTCCTTGGATATTGTACATGATACCCCTCATAAAAAAATGGGTGGGTTTAGATAGATATAAATCACAATCATTTTACACTTGTATAATATTAGTGTAGGAAATATATCAACATTAACCTAATTCACATTTCATAGAAAAAATTATGACTATATTGATTACTTATTCTAAGACATCCCTTTGAGGGGAATGACTCACCTCAAAGCTATTAGGGGGGGATCTTCAGATAGTTGTTGTACAGTGCTTCTTCTTCTCTTTAATTCCTTACCATATCAGTTCCTAAAAACCAAGACTTCCAATTATGTTTTTCTTATATAGTATCTAATCATTCTTGAAACTCTTGAATTTTCTTATCTTTATCCCCTACTCATTTCATTTATCAAAATATGTTTTGGGTGACACCCCAAAACCCACACCGCTAACATAGACATAATTTCAATATTCTTCAATTCCACTAATAGTACCTATTCATCAGGAACAATTGAGGATGATTTTTGGGCCTAAGTAGAATAAATAATATAGGAAAATAAGTAATCATTGTTATATAATAACGATTTAAAGAAAAAAATTTCTATTATGTCATAATTACACATGATTCCCACACTATTTGTGTTTTTAAATCTATTAGTATCCCATATTTATTTACAATTGCCTCTTTCTATAAAACATGAAATGGGATGGAAAGGGCTTTGGGTTTTGATTCCTCAATATTCATATAAACAAAGGAACATAATTATGTTTTTGTTTCAAGTCACATAAAAGTAGAATAATAGATTTAAAATATGTACCATTTTTTTGAAGTAAAGTTTACCCCCACACATTATTTATTTTAGGGGTATGTTGGTTTGGATGCATATTACTTATTTTTAGCACTTAGTTTTTGTTTCATAAATTAAAAATTATTAATCAAAGTGATTAATACATGTTTTATCAAGTAATGTATTACAAATCAAAATGTACCTAAAAATGTTTTGGCTCATGATTCCAAATAAATGAATTCCATAGTTTTTGGTTTATCAGGTTTGAATAAATATGTGGTTTTTGAGGGTTTATTTTAATTTCAAAATCTTTGAGATGATACTTTAGAATAATCTTCTAAAATCCTTTATGATACTTTCTATCAAGCACCAATAACATCTCATTTGAGCGTCATCTACTATAAATTCACTCTGTAAGGGATAATAAAGAGTGAATCGATATTTAATTATTTTTTTAGTAAAATAAATAAACCATATCATAATTTTATGCTAATATATTAAAAAATCATTGTATAAAGAACATTGAAAACATTGTTCCATGAATATACCTCAAATGGAATGCACATTCAAGCGGTGAGCCAAATTTAACTAATGATCATGTCATTTTTTTAGATAATTGGTTGGATATGTATATTACATACAAAATTGAATTATATTCCTTTGTTTCTCACATTAATAATTTTTCCTAACACCATCATGCTACGATGATCCCATTTTTTACAGGACATAATTGTTTTCACTATATACCATTTCCTTGGATTTAGTTTCTTAAATATGTTGTTCCTTTGGATTGGTAGCATCGACATGTTCATAATCATGTTGTTCCTCTATGTTGTAAGCATCAGCGTGTTGGTAAACCTATTGATCCTCAGGATTGGGAGAATTATCATGGGAAGAAGTCAATAACTATATAAGTGGTTGAACAATTAATATAGATTTCATAAATGTAGTAGTGAACAAATAGAAATACAAGGTAACCCAATGTATATTACAAAAACAAAAACCTGATTATTGAACCCTCTTTTCTTAAATGTTGAATGGGTTCAACCCATCTATTTAGTATCCAAATCCCCTCATTGTGGTCTTCTATAACATACAAGAACCCATCTATATTGGGATTATTGTGAAATGATTGTGATGTCACAATTAAAGGGTTATCCTTAGTTGGATTGACATCTGAACCATCAAGAGTTTTAGTCAAGAATAGATTAAGTAATCACTTTTGGTTTACAGGATCTAGAAAAAAAATACATGTACTTCCTATAATTAAATTATAGATGGTTTTCCTTTATACCCTTACACAAATACACTTTCATAAATCCCAATTATTATATTTTAACTGCAAACCTACTATAAACCAACTTTTATTGGAAAATTGGCACTTTGAATGTTGTATAATAGAACCCAAATACTTTTTTGATGATTCAAATGTATGAAATATCCACATAAATTGGATTTCTATTAGTGGAACCAGATATATGCATCACTTCATCCAAAATTGTGACTCCACCATTTTGTATTCTATTGTGTTCATGATGTTCTTTTTTATAGAATATATAACCATTAGTTACGTTACCATTATATGATAATACATGCCCACTCAGTCCTATGGCTACCTGTTGAAGTAATTGTAAAATTTAATATGGATATATAGCTAACTCCTTAAAAAAATATCATCTCGAAACCATCCTATAAGTTATAAATTATGTGTATTTGTTATCCAGATTTCACCCTATGATGGATTCTAACGCCGAAGAATTAATTTTTGGGTTTAAATATATGGCACAACCTATATTTTTTTACAAAACATAAATATTATCCTACACATGATTTATAATAGTAACTGTGACAAAATCTATTCTAGAAATTCCTTTATCCACAAGTCGTCCATTCATACGAGATTTAGGTTGAATAATGATTTCCACATCAAACAATTATTCATTATTGAATTCCATAGATTCTCCATCAATATATCACTCCATAATATAGCCTTCTGGATGAATTTTTTGAAATATTATTTTAAAATCATCATATGTCCTTCATTTGGGTACATCCATTTATAATGTATAGGACCACATAGTTTAATTTTTCTTACTAAGTGAGACATCAAGTGAACCCTTGTATCAAATAATCATGGATGGAAGAACATGTCTAATTCACAAAGTGGGACAATAATTTCCTTTTCCCTAGTTATATATTTTGTTGGGTATATAAATTTTATACTTATATATTTTAAAAATAAACATATCTTGGTTAATGTATGACATAAATTCATGGGAAAAATTCAATATAAATCTATATATAATAGACCTTGCATAAAAACATGAAAATCATATGATTTCATAACCTTTAAATTTAAATTTGTCATTGAAATGATATTCTTGATATTTTATGAATACCCCTATTGAATATTTACATCATTCAAGAATTTAAAAAACTGATATCTCTATTTCCTGTAAAGAGTGTATGAAGTTGGAGAATGAAGAGTCTATCTTCCACTCTTCACTGGCACTTACTCTAACCATATCCTCATGTCAATCATGTACTACCTATCCTTAATTCCATCCTTTTGTTTTTTGGGTACATTTAGTAAAGTTACAATGACACCATCAAATATATGTTTTCCACATTCATAACATCATGAAAATGACTAGATTAAAAAAAAAATAAAGTATGTAAATTCAAAAAAAAAACTAATCACTTTTTCCAATTGGAAAATTTACGGTTTATTTTAAAAAGGTTTATGAAAATCAATGTCTATATCTTTCACTTTCTGAAATAGTTGATCACCTGTTAGTATAGATAGAGTTGTTCATTATTCTGAACTCCCATCAAATGATATCATCCAAGAAAACTATTTTTGTTCCCAGGGTAGAAATATATGTTTTCTTAGAAACTAAGTCCTCAATGAATGTTTCATACTAATTAAATGTGTACCTTTTTCACAAATGGTAAAACCTTGTGTTCCTCTAATGATATATCCTAAAAAATTTCATAAACAATAAATTCATTTATCCTCCTCCAATGGGCCAAAGGCCTTCATTTTTTTTATTGATTTTGATAATCCACTTTTCAAGGGGTGAGGAGGAACCCTTACAAGGCCCATAGGCATAATTATTAAATGACACATAGGCCTTAGAGGAATTAATTTCTATTAGAATTAAAACATTACATACAACCCAAACTAACTACTTGCAACTGATCCTCCCCAACATCTTCATCGTGAAATCAGCTCTTCACCTTCGCATGGCTGTTCGGCTAGGCTTTCCCGTGCATGCACATGCTTGTCCTGATGGCAGGGGCTATACCCTCTCATTCTAGCAATCCGTTTAGCTTCTCCTATGGTGAAAGCTCCTTACTCCTCCTTCTTCTAAAGTTTGTTCCTTGTAGGTTGTTTGGTTTGCATATGCACTTAAGATGGCCTGAAGGCCTTGAGGTGGCCCGAAGGCCTTGAGGTGGCCTGAAGGCCTTACTGACTCGAAGGCCTAGGTGGCCCGAAGGCCTTAAAGGACCCGGGGACCAAATTGGTGGCCCGAAGGCCCAAACGGGTGAATATTCCCGGCTACTACAATGTCAAACAGTGACTGCTACATTTCCTGCTAAAGTACCCACTATAGTTCTGCACATTTCCTCTTATGGTCTGCACAGTTCTTGCTATAGTTCTATATAGTTCCTGCTACAGTACTGCTACAGTTCTTCTACACTACCGGAAATTAGCCTCCGCCTAGATTTGATCCCTGGTCTCCTAGATGCACTTAAGGATTCCTCACCAACTGGGATGAGGCTCATGTGAAAATTCATTTATCGTCCCATAAAACATGTCTCCCAATATTAAATATTCATTCATTTAAGCATCATACAACATAACAACCAAATTATAAAATAATTTCTAATCATATATCAATGGATCTAAATAAACATCAATATCATTACCTAGTTGTTTTGGTCATGATATTAGTAGAGATAAAATAATGTATTTTCTTGTCATACATAACCACAATGAAAAGTTATTATTTACCAAAATTACCATCTATGTATCATGAGTACTGATTTGAGAAACAAAAGGATTCAATATATCTATAGATAACACAAGATGAATGTTTCTTGTATCATTTCCAAATTTAGGATACTCTTCATCAAATTTTTCCAATGAGAAGAATCTACTGGGTAATGATGTTTCCCATTGTAATTCTTGTATCATCATGCCACAAAAATTTATTTTCAGTCTACTCACTTACATATAGGTTCCTCAACCTTGTAATTATTTGAATGTACCATACAAATTACATTGGACTTAATTTATCATTATTTTATCGAGACACACTACACTTTGGGAATTTTTTATATGATATATGGTCCTTGAGAAATAGCATATATTCATTTAGACAATAATTTATTCTTTGGGAGATCACACTCAGGGAATAGATAATTTTTCTAACATCATATATTCAATAATGAAGCTCATTATCTTGTTGAATCATATCATTCAAGAGATAAATTAATTCAATAAAACTGGTGTTTTTCAATATATTGCTAATTTTTATATTATATATATTATTTATGGATGGAAATGATATATATTTAGTACCAATAGTATACAATGGCATCCTTTATCAACTATTCATATTTTAAATTTTTTTGGACATTCATGATGTTCATATTCAACTGTCGTTGTCATTTACTCAGTACAAGATTCATCATCGTTCACACCAGTAATCATATCCTTGATACTATCTTATTCATCATTCACACTTGTAATCATTTCATAAGATCTAAAAAATTCAATGCAATCCTAGTAACTAGATACATTCACCTTTCCCCATTTTATTCCATAATTTATAACATTGATCTATCCCATGAAATATCAAGTTTTCATTCAACTCCTCTAGAGTAATTTGTCTTGAATAACAACAATATAAACACAAAAAACGGATTTAAGAAAGGTTATATGCATTATTTTTTGAAAACACAATGAACTATTTCACTCCATCCTCATAATTTTTTTTCATATGATTAGAATCCATCCATTTTCGATTCATATCCATCCTATTAGATTCATTAATATTAATATTTACAAAATAAATAAATACACAAAAACGTATGGGCTTAGAACCCATAAATGTTCTCTCATAAGGAATCATTTAAGCTGCCTGAATCCATTATTATAAGATAATAAGATCTGGATGATGCGTATTGATATTATTTTATAGTGGTGGAAATAATTGAAGGAACTAAATTCTTGATATTTATATACTTATAAATAATGTAATTAAATTTTCAAAATTTTCAAAACCTAGAGATCAAGGATAGTTTTTGTAATTTTTTTAGTGGGATTAATATGTGAGGGAGGAGTAGATGTTTATTTATTTTTTCATATGATAAGTGGTTGGTCCAGTGGTATAGAGACCCTCACTTTTCACACACTCAAATTACATCATTTTTTCAGAATAGTTAAAATATTATACACACAGACACCCAAATAACGTATTAGTTTAATGCCTTTGGAAACATGGAAATATAAACACGGGTACATAAGTAAACTACATTATCTCCCACTAGTTTCTTCATGACTAACACCCTTTTTAGACAGATCATACTTAATACATATATTCATAACCTAGGAAAGGAAACATAAAAATGGATGAGATCAGATGCTCAATAAGAGTAAATAAGGAAAACATATAATCATAAACATGAGCATGAGAATATGGTCATAATATTATAAGATCATACCCTTCAAACCATAAGATAATAAATGAATCATGGCATAAATATTCTATGTTTATAAGGAATTAATCACATGTAAATAAATAACATAATCCATGAAACCATAACATTGGAATAATACATGGAATTCTAGAAGACACATAAGCATGTTAAATGATTTTTATAGTATTAAAGGAATCAATTATAACACCATCTTGTTAGTATGGGTTCACATACCAAACCATCATGGTAGTCATGGTTCAATCCCACAACCATTTTAGTAGTATGAGTTCACTCCCCATACTATCTTTGTAGTCATGATTCACACCAATGACCATCTTAGTAGTCAAGGTTCACTTCCAAGACCATCTTAGTATATCTCATGAGATATAAATATTTAGCCAATGAATTGTAGGGAGATATAGGTCCCACTCGTCTCATAATGAAACCATAGAAATATGTTCCACAAAATCATAATTATTTAAATCATAACCCATTAAATTAAATGGGTATCATAACCATGTAATCCTATCATAACATATGGAAAAAGATACTGATTTCAAAATTATTTCATGAAAGAATAACCCATGAAATACAGTTTGTTTAATTATAAAAAAACCCATTAAAGAGGAATGAGTTTCATTAAAATATAACCCATGAAAGAAAAATAAATATCGTAAACATAATTCCATAAAACGTAAACCATTTAGAGAAATAATATGAATGGATCCTTTGGATAATTTCCTAAAAAGGAATAAGTAAAGCAAACATATATCATATTAGATGAGAATAAATTAGAAATATATATTAAAAAACCTTTCATGAGGAAAATATCCTTTCTTTTCTGAAAAATTCTTTTTAAAACATAAATTTTTTTAAAAACATTTTTTTTTGAAAATAAACATGAAAACTTGTATAGAAAGCTTGAAAATGTTTAAAATACTATTTTAATCCATAAAACATTTTTGAAAACCTTTTTCATGGATTTTATTTTTAAAAACAATGAATTTACAGAATATTAAGAAACCCCATTTCCTTTAAAAAAATTGTAAATGTACAATGGAAGCTTTAATGAAAATATGGTCATAACGACGGGTATGTCCATACATGCCAAACATTTCCTCTTTACCATAAAAGTTATGAAAATGAATTTATCATAAAATAAAAAGAATATTTGTTATAAATATATTTTGTAAAAGGTAAATAATGTGTAATAATGAACTTCATAATAATAGGGTAATGGTAATAAATTTTTGACAACATTTTTTGAAATCACAGTTTTGAAAGAACTCAAATTTCTGATCGAAAGGTGAAATAAAGTCAGACATTCATAAAATCATTTCCTTAATTTTCTTAAGAAAAAAAGAGTATAATCATGGTAATAATTCATGGTGATATAATGGAAAAATAGAGGAGAAGATAAGTCATTAGGGTTCTTGAGATATGGATCATAATATTTTAACAAAGGAGGCATAATTATAAACAATCTTGAAAAGCGATGAGATTGTTTCAATAAAAGCTTATCACTCGGTAACTTTGAACCATACTCCCCATGTAAGAAATAAATTACATGAATCTTAAAATATCATGAAAATAGGAATATTTATTATACAACACGTCAAATAGAATTATAAAAACCTCAAAAAAGAATGTAGGTTCAAAACAAAACATGTGTATCAAAGAAGGCAATTTGAGACAAAACCATCTTACAGATTTTGTAAATTTTTGAAACATAAAACCCATGAAATAAATATCATTGAATGGATATGTAAATAACTATAAATTTAATAAAAAGAATCATATAATATATTCATGGGAAGTATATACATCACAAAAAATAAAATAGTGGTTAATATGACATGTATCTCACAGATATAAAAGATGAGATGAAATTCCCTTACCTTTTGTCTTGACTCTAATAAAACTCATAAAAACATCCTATATAAAAAATATAAGTTTTTTATAAATATTTTTTAGAACCATATTCTTATATATGACAACATATATTATTTTATTATTACGTTATATTACCCACTTATTAACAATTCTATGTTAAGATTTCACTTCGGGTAATATCCACATTGTTCTTCATACATGATTTTTACCTTTTATTCTTGATCGTCTTACTTAGATTAGGATTTATTTACTTAAATAATGAAAAAAATTATATAAAAATTATATATATTCAGTATATATATATATATATTAATAATAATCAATAAAATATAGAATGATGAAATAGAACACATAGTTCATCGAGATGGTAGGCCGTACGTTCGCATGAACACTGTTTCCATTTTGTTATCATTTTGAAAGAAAGTTAGTAAATGAAATATATGTATATATGTATATAATGTAATTAAATTAGAATTATTATTTAATATATATCATATATCTTTACTAAAATCATCGTTAATACATTCCATGTAATGTGTGAATGAATCACATCCCTTTGATGAGGAGGTAGTCCACACATCCATAAATGATGTTATCATATTTTACAAAGATGGAAAGTATAAAGGTATGAGTCATAAAGAAATTAATGAATCACACAAACATAATAAATATAATCTAAATCATTTTTAAACATATTGAACCCTGAAATTTGGTAAAGGAAAAAATGAACAATCATTGTTTTGTGAGGCGATAGTTCGCCGTAGACATAAAAAGTATGTTCGTTACCTATTAGATTCAAGTGTGTGTAAGTGTCAGTAAAAAATTAGAATAAAAACATCTTCGTATATTGAGTATACATGTGTGGTTGTATAAACATGGAATAATGATAATTTAGGGGATGGATAACTGAAATATAACTAAAGATCTCGAGGAAAGATGTTATAACTTATTCGGGTAACTCTTTTTTGTTTTCACCAAAAGGCATCGTTGGATGGATTTTATCCCAAGGGTAGGATTCTAAGTTTCAGGGAGGGTTTTTAGGAGATATTTTTGTAGATATTGGTTGATCTAAAGTGTCTTGGGATGAGTGAAGAAGTGGGAGGATATGAGGCCTTCTTATAGTTGAGGAGGAGTGATAAACTTGTATATTCTGAAAAAAGGGGATTCCACCCATGTTTCCCATTAAAAGTGCATCCAATAGGGGTCCAAACTCAATATAATAAAGTACATGGTCTAAATATGTCTATAAAATATATTTTTTACAAGTTTTTGGTCATTGTTTCACTAATGTTTAATGTTTAGTCCATTGTTAATATTAATTTCACATTAATAATTGTAATTAATTATAGTTACTTTCACTAATATTTTTGGTAAAAATGTAAGATAACATTAATCGAAATTATAAATTATTCTGATTCCAAATATGAAATCTATTTTTTCAAATTCAAATCATATAAGTGGAATAAATTAATTTAAATTTAATCCCATAGATGGTATGACAATGCATGTTTTTTAAACAAATTTTTTTAATGTTTTCAATGTTTTTATATTCAATTTTAATGTGAAATTGATTCTAATGACATAAATTGGATTTATTAAAAAATAATTTTTATAATTTTAATTTAAAACCAAATTAAACTATAATTTAAAACTATAGAAAAATTAGATGAAAAAGAGGGTTTGAATTAAAATTCATTATTTTTCACTATTCATTAATAAAAGAAATTTCACAGAAAAATAGCAATAATTCAAATCACCTAAATTTAATCCTAAAATTTAAAAAATGGAATTTAATTTTACAGAAAAAATTTATAAAAAATAAAAAATTTATATTTTATAGAGGTTCTCCATTAAAATGCGGTAAAAATGATTTAATAAAAATATAAGTTTTGATGTGTAATATTGGGTTTTTTTTACATTATGATTATAATATAAATTTTATGAATATAAAACATACTTTATTGAATATATAACATAAAAATTTAATTACTTTCATTCATTAATTGTAATTAATTTAGCTTATTAAGATAAATCACCTTTTACATTTGAAAATAGTCTTTCATAAAATCATTCCTTTTATATTCGTTTGGTTTCTATATTCATTTAAAATTAATAGGTAAGAAAAGAATTAAAATATGTATTTTCAGAAGTCATTTAATCATATATATTAAATTTACTTGCTAGGTTATATATTATTATATAAAATAATAATATTTTTAATAATATATTATTTTTTGGTAAAACTCGGTCTTGTGTGCTATGTAAACCATCAAGGAAAGTCAGCCTTTCATGTAAAATAATATAACCTCAGTGTTCTCTGTAGTTCAAGTTAAACATTATGCTACGTGTAGTGAATGATTAACTTAATGTTTAACATAACATAATAAAATGTAGTTCTTAATAAAAAAACTATTTTCAGAGTGCATGAAATGAAAAATATCAAAAAGATTAAATTAATTCTGAAAACATATTTCAAAAAATCTCAAGGTGTTACATTCTACCCCAATTAAAATTAATTTTTTCCTATAAATTTACCTAGGTTATTAAAGGTTTAATACTTTAAAGTTTATTTAATATAAACCCACATCATAAAAATAAATACTAAAACTTATTTTTAGAAAAAGAAAGTCGGAACCATAAAAATTACCCAAAATAACTCATTTCTAGATTCCTACATAGGAGAAAATAGGTGGAAAGTTAAAACATGGACTTGGAGGAAAAGAATAAATATTCATAGGGAGTGATTGAGGTCATCAATCACAAACATGTGGATATTAAAATAATATTATAGGGCCTTGAAGCCACAAATATGTGATAATTTAAAAGGCCACCGTTACTACAAAAATTTAGGGATTTGAAAAACATTTTTATGCTCATTTTTCTAATTTTGAGTAATTTTTTTATTGACCAAGAATATAAGAAAATATACTGATTGATATATTTATAAAAACATAATTTAATTCTTTGGTTTTGATTCTATCAATTTCTAATTCATCCATTACTTCATGAAATAGATATCAAAAAATTAACTTTGATGCACGAAGCACTAAAATACACTTTTAAGGGATACTATGGCCCATACAATAATGAAAATTCTAACAATATTCCTCTAACAGTTTCTTCATAATCAATATGGTTAATACATTAATCTCTAAACATAAAAACTAACTCTATTAGATCATATTTATTCATCATATTTTCAAATAATAAATACACATTAACCTTGAAATCGTGTAGGCTAGTGGTAGGCATGAAACCCTTATCGTCATTCCATCATGGGTTCAAGAACCATAGCCTTTTTGGACTTGATGATTTGTTACCTTACTTATATGTTTTCCTTTTTTAAAATCACATCGATATAATTTCCAATATAAATGTTACAGATATCCTTGAAATAATGTTAATCACTAAATAACCTTTTAAATAATATTGTTAATAAAAACTCAATACATTAATACTGCCTCCCAAGATTATATTAAACTTTTTATAAATTGTTAACCTTATAACCCTTATAAAATATGAAAATCCAAAACTTTATAGTGAATTTCATGAAATCATATTAATATTGATCCCCCATATATCACAAAGTATCTCTTTGTTGCCACATTCCAAACATGTGAATAACATCATAATATATTATCTTAAAACCTGATAATAACCTTAATTACCATACATACTTTTGGAAAGAAATTAATTCTTCTTTATTTCATATATTACATGATATATTTATTAAATCCAAGATGTTTTAAACTTCATAGACTGCTTTGTGAACAAATCCTTTATCAGTTATGAGGTAATCAATATTGTCCAATTTACTTATTCATATCCAACATATCTTTATCCGAAAATCATTACCTCAACATTAGGAATAAATTAAGGGTTACCCTCCCTTAATAAAAATTCCATCTTTCATGAAACCACCTTTCTAGTATGTCAAAACCATTTAACACATTCTTGTAAAACCATAAAATGATCAATCCTTATATAGTTAACCATTCATAATTCTAGAATCCAAATACATAAATACTTCAATCCTTCCAATTTAATGATTGGCATGGAATATTCCCTTCCTTGGTTTAAAAGTGAATTCTTAGGTTTGGGTATTGAGTTGGGTAATCCCCATTTCATCTATATATAATACATTAAACTCCATGATAGTTCATCCCTCTATGACATTTTTTACCACATTGATAACATCACCCCCTCCATTTGAGGTATTTATATAGAATCTTATTCCCTTATTCTTGACATGAAGGAAGATTAATCTTCTTTCCTCTATGTTCCTTATTATGTGATCATTTATAAAAGTCCATTTTAGTCTTATTGAGTGTGTTCGAAAAATCAACAAAGCTAACATTATTAATAATATATCACAATAGCTGATTCGGAAAAATCATAATATCCTTCTCTCTAGTGATCATCCCATTTTACTAATCATCAGGAAATTATTCATCACATTCAATGTTAACCCAGTTTCTTATGGTTCCCTCTATTGACTAAAACTAGAAATCATAATGTGAAAAACACTTATCATAACAGAAAGACACATAATCATGAAAAATAACTTCTAGGATGTCTAAATCATGAAACTTAATTATTTAATATATGATACCATAAGTTTACACTAGTTTATTCATAGCCATATTCTATTTAAATTATTTTGGATGGTTCTTGAAAAATTTGTGAATCTCTAAAGCATTTTCCCCAGGAGTGTCAAACCAGGTGTGCAGCAAGGCCTATTGTCATGTACCGGGTTATGAAAAGTCTTGCTCGATGCACCTTGTCAGATTTGTCACCCCTAGGTACATATTTTCTAGGGATACATCCAATTGTAGTATCTAGACGGGGATGTATTTCTAGGAAACCACACACTCTATACTTCACCAAAATTCCATGAAAAGTTTCTATACTTTTCCCCATCCTTAAAACATATCCTTAGAGTTATCCATATACATATCCTTAGAAACATTCATAGGGATCTCACTAAGGATTTATCATTATAGTTTCCATTGGTTAAATAAATTTTTTTCTATGATACCAACTACAACAACCTTCACTTTTCATAGACTAAAATTACATCATTTTTTCAGAATACTTAAAACATTATACTAATAGATTCTCAAACACCTTATTTGTTTAGAGACTTCGGAAACATGGAAACATAAAAACTGGTACATAAATAAACTACATTATCTCCAACTATGTTCTTAATGACTAGAACCATTCTTATACATATCATACATAATAATATCTTCATAACCAAGGAAAGGAAAAATAAAAAGGGGTGGGCTCAGATGCTCAGTAAGGGTAAACAAGGGAGACATGTAGGAATAAACATAAGCATGAGAACATGGTAATAAAATTGTAAGACCATACACTATATATAATAAAATCATATACATGAATCATGGAATAAATCTTGGCAGTTCATAAGACATGAATCATAAAGAAATAATGAACATAATCTATGAAATCATAACATAAGAATAATACATGGAATTATGGGAGACATAGAAGTATATAAAATAATTTTCATTAGAAGTAAAGGCATCACATCCAAGGCCATCTTGGTAGTAAGGGTTCAGTTACCATACCATATTAGTTGTCATGGTTCACTCTCATGGGAAACTTCGTAATATGAGTTCACTCTGCACACCATCTTGGTAGTCATGGTTCACTCCCATGGCCATATTAATAGTCATGGTTCACTCCAAGTACCATCTTAGTCTATCTCATAAGATATAAATATTTACCCAATGATTTGGAGGGAGATATAGGTCCCAAAAATATCATAATTAAATCATACATGCATGTTACATAAAATCAAAAACAATCATAACATAACATATAAATTGTAATGAGTATCATAACCATATAATCTTATCATAACCTGTAGAAAAATGTTATAGGTTTAATAATTATTTCATTGAAGAATAACCTGTGAAAAGAAGCAGGATTTACAAGAATAAAACCTGTAACAGAGGAATGAGTTTCATAAAAAAATAACCCATGAATGAAAAATGTATTTCAGAAACATTATGCTTGAAAACACAAACCATTCAAAGAATGAATATGAATATAACCATTGGATCATTTCCTAGAAAGGCATGAGTAACGTGAATAGATTTCATATTAAATGGCAATAATTTGGAAAGATCTTTAAAAAAAATTCATGAGTAAACTATACTTATTCTTTAAAAGGCAGTTTTTAAAACATAAAACTTTTTAATTCCATTTTCTTAAAAATAAACATGAAAATTTTTAAAGAAAGCTTGAAATCCTATAAAATATTTCTTTAAACCAAAAATAATTTTTGAATAACTTTTTCCTTGAAAAAAAACTAAAAAAAATTAATTTATATAATATTAATAAAAAAATTTCTATTAAATATTCTTGTAAATATATTGTTCATGTTTCAAGGAAATGACGGTCATGATGGTCGGTATGTCTGTATATACTAAATATTCCTTTTTTACCTTAAAAGTTGAAAAAAAAATATTGACAGAAAAACGAAAAGAAGATTATTTCTAAAAATATTTTGTAAAAGTTAAATCATGGGTTATAATTTCCTTTAACATCATTGGATAAAATTAAAATATTTTTTAAAACATTTTTATAAATCATTATTTTGAATGAACATAGATTTCTAACCGAAATGATTAATAAAGCCGGATATTCATAAAAACATTTTATAATTTATATTAAGTACCAAAGAGTGGAAACATGGTACTAAGAAATGATGATATGATTGAAAAACCAGAGGATAATAAAATTCATTAGTGTTCTTGTGAGATGGATCATAATATTTCAATAAAGGAAGCATAATCATAAACCGTCTTGAAAAGTGATGATACTGTTTCAATAAACTCTTATCTATTGGTAACTTTGAACCATACTCCCCATATAAGAAAATAAAATTAAAAAATTACTAAAATATCATAAAAAATAATGATATTTATTATATAAAATTTCAAATAAATTTATATACACCATAAAAAAGAATGTTGGTGCATAACAAAACAAGTGTCTCAAAGAAGGCAAATTGAGAGAAAATTATATTGCCAATTTGGTAACATTTGAAACATAAAACCCATGAAATAATGATCATAGAATAGATATGTAAACACCCATAAATTTAATAATAATAATCATAGAATACATTCAGGGGTATTATATACAACACATAAAAGAAAAGAGTGGTGAACATGGAATGTATCTGACAATTATAAAAAGTGGGATGAAATTCACTTACCTTATGTATTGACTCTCATTGTACTCGTAAAAAACTCATATATAATAAATATATGTTTATTATAAACATTTTAAAGAACAATATTAATACATATAATACCATATATTATTTTATTATTAATTTATATTATCCTCTTATTAACAATTCTATGTTAAGGTTTTGCTTTCGGTAATATCCGCTTTGTTCTTTGTACATGATTTAACATATTATTCATGATCATCTTACTTAGATCACGATTTACATAGTTATAGAATGTAAAATATTATATAAATATCATATATATTCTGTATATATTTATTTATAATAATATATAAAATATAGATATATGAAATGGAATACACCATTCATAGAGACGGTAGGTCGTACATACGCCGGAACACCGTTTCTGTTTTTACCTCACATTGATAGAAAGAATATAAATGAAATATATGTATATATGTATATAATATCATTATAGTAGAATTATTATGTTATATATATCATATATGTTCACTAAAACCACCCTTAATACATTCCAGGTAAATTTTGAGTGAATCACATCACTTTGTGGAGGTGGTAATCAACACATCCACAAATGATGTTATCATATTTAAAAAAGATGGAAATAATAAAGTAATGTGGTATAGAAGAACTAAATAAGAATAAAGATATAATAAACGTAATATAAATATTATATAAATATAATGTAAATCATAATTACCAACCATGAATTGTGTTAAAGGAAAAAAGAACAATCATCATTTCATGAGGCAGTACTTCACCATACACATAAACAATAAGTTCATTACCCATTAGATGAATTTGTGTACAAGTGTAGGTCAAACAATTAACATAAAACATATAAGTATCTTGAGGATATTCATGTTGTTTTATAATCATATAATAAAGAGATTTTATGGGGTGGATAATTGGAATAAAACAAAAGATATTGAGGAATGATGTTACCTCTTCTTTGGGTAACTCATTTTGGATTGCACCAAATGAATTCCTTGGTTGGATTTATTCCCAAGGGGAGGAATCTAGGATGAAGGAAATAATTTTTAAGATCTACTTGGGTTGATATTTTTTGATCCAAAGTGTCTTCAGAAGTGTGAGGAAGTGGTAAGAGAGGAGGTCTTTTTCTAATGGAGGAGGAGTGGCACTCTTGTAAATTTTGGAAAATGGAATTCCACCCACGTTTTCCCAATGAAATTGGATTCAATAATAGTCCCAATTTTATAAAAGGGTGGATAGAGTCGAAATATTGTTATAAAATGGATTTTTAAAAAGTATCTAGGTTCTTTTGGACCATAATAATAAGGTTTATTCCCTTTTTAAACTTAATTTCACCTTGCTCATTGTAATGAATTTTAATTAATTTCCCTAATATTTTTGGCAAAAAACTAAGTTGAAATTATTATAAATTATTAATTATCCAGATTCCAATTATTGAATTCAATTTTAAAAATTAAAATGATATAAGTGGTAAAAATTAATTTAAATTTAATCCAAACGATGGAACGAAGATGCGGGTTTTGAATGTAAAAATGTTCAAAAGTTAGCTATGTTTTTATGTCCACTTTCAATGGGAAATTGATTCCAATAACCTAAATTAGATTAATTGATAAATAATAATTTAATTTTACTTAAAAAAATTAAAATATAATTTAACAATATAAATAAATTAGATGAAAAGGTGGAGTTAAATTAAAATTCAATATTTTCACTATTCATTAAAAAAATGAACATTCACAGAAAAATAACAAAAAAATTCCCTCAAATAAATTTTATGTTTCAAATTAATAAATTAATTTTATTTTTACTTATAAAATTTATAAAAGTTTGAAAACGTGGATTTATAATAGGTTCTCCACTAAAAGATGGTAAAACTACTTTTTGTAAAAATATTGGTTTTTATGTGTTATATTGGTTTTGTTCTCATCTTATGCCTATAAAATAAATTTTATTAATATAAAAATATTTTTTTGAATGTATAAAATAAAAATTTAATCAATATAATTAAATAATAGTAAGTTGTTTAACTTATTCTGGTAAATATCATTTTTCACATGAAAATAGTCTTTTATAAAATCATTCCCTTTTATATTCATTTGGTTTCAATATTCATTTATAGTTAATTGGTAAGAAATTAATTTTACTATATATTTTAATAAGTTATTTAATATAATAAAATTCAATTTAAATACTAGGTTATATCTTATTAAATTAAATAATAATATTTTTAATAATATATTACTATTTAGTAAAACTCAATCTTGCGTGTTACATAAACCATCGATGAATGTCAGCCTTGCATGTAATGTAAGATAAACTATGGATTCCATGTTGAGAAATATAAGCATTACGTTTCATTTAGTGCATTATTAACTTTTATTTACACGTAACACAAGACAAACTCAGCCCTTTAATAAAAATAAACTATTTTCAATCTCCTATGAAATAAAAAAGATTCAAAAAATTAAATTAATTTGAAAAAATCATTTCACAAAATCTAAGGGTGTTATAGGTGATGTTTCAGAGACAGTATTATTATGATACAAAGTTTACCTTTTTTCATATTATTAAAATGTTTAAATTGCATAATCACAAGGTCTTAAGAACCTAATGTTTGAAAAAACTCTTGAATTTAAATACAATAAACCAAAAGTATAAGGTTGGGGTTCTCAAGCTGTTGGAAAATCTAATGAATAATCTAGGTGAGGTTATAGAAATTTTTTATATTTATGAAATTCACATGGAAGGGATAAATTGTCAAATAATAGAACATAAAATTCTTATTGGGTTCAGAAGGAACAATTAACTTCCACACAAGTTAATGAAGTGTCATAGTGTGATCACTAGAAAGCCTCATCTCACACTAATGATTGAAGTATAATCCCCACTACCTAGTATAACATAAAAATGAAAATTATCCTTGGTGTAACCAATAAATAAAACCAACTCTGAAAAGACACTAGATTTGAATCTAGGGAAAAGTGTAAGAAATCACTAAAAAGAAAGACCCACATGAAAATTGGAATCAATGTTGAAATGAAAGTGGAAGGAATCCTCAATGGATTTTTAAGGAAAGATATTATTATGAGTGCTAATTTAAAAAAATAAGGAACTAAGGATAAAAATACAGGGGAATTAATATACCTAATATTGATATAGAACTTTCTATTATGTATAATCACTTTTCTATCAATCTTATAGGAAGAAATATTTATCATAACATGAGGTTATGAGGTTTTGTTGAAAAATTCCTATCGTAGATGTTCATAAATATGAAAATATAAAAGTTATTGGGGTTATTTTACCATGTAATGAAATAAAATGGGAAAATTGTTTGATTTTAATTCATGAGAGTTGGAAGGATACCTGGTACATGTAGTAGATCACCATATATGCAATAAAAAAACCATACCTAGTAATCATTTGAAATAACCACTTTACAAGATATGTGGGCATTTTTTCAATGCATAAATGGTCCTTTCATACACATCCTCATTTAATCGGGAGGTCAATGAAATCAGAGGGTGAAAGTTTCCTAATAAGACCTTGTGTAGGATTAATTTGATGATATCTCATATTATTAAATAGATAGAAATGATATAGAAAAAGCCGAGAGAGATTGAAATCAAATAGAGGGATTAGTTGATGTTTATTAATTTATTCACTTTTTATGTGGTGGGGAAGGTGGTGTATCCATGAAAGTATTCTTAGGAGTTGAATTTGATCTCTTTATAAATGATTAAAAAATTGATAGTTCCCAATCACATGGTTTTGAGAACACAAAATTTTAAGAAAATATTGAATTTAAATAAAATGAACCAAAATTATTAGGCTAGTGTTCCCATTTTACATTCCCATTTCAAACAGTTCACATTTTATCCAAGGTTCTTTTAAAAAACCCATTATATTCAATTCAATTCATTAAACAACACATGTCACTTTAAATAACTACATTTCATAAATTAAAGACAAAATTTTAAAAATACCAAGAGGCATAAAAAACCACCACTATTATCATAACATGGATCTAAAGAATAAATCAAAATTTATAAAACATTGAATTAAAGTAAAAAAATCCATTTGGGGAATTTTTACTTGAAAGGGTATCCAATTTTTTAAAATACCATTTAGAGAATTCCATTTTTATGAACAACATTAAAAAACAAAGCTCAAGATATATAATTTGTGTTCTTGAACCACTCTTTGTCCTTACACATGTATGAAGTTATAAATATAGAACCACTCATCTCATTTCACATATTCACACATAATTTTGTGAATTCATTTAATATTGTATTCATATTTATATCTATATATATGTGTAGAAGTATCAAAATTATCATGAAACAATTTTTTATCGTGCATTATAAATGTAAAAAATTGGAACAAATCATAAAAACTAAATTAGACCCATCTCTTAATTCCTATAAAAATATATATAAATAAATATATTTAAAAATTATTGGGGTTTTTCTATTGTGTAATAGAAGAAAATGGGTAGCATTATTTGATTTTAATCCATAAGAACATGAAGGATAATCGGATCATTGAGAGGATTACCATATATGCACTGTAAAAACAATGTTTAGTTATCATTTATAGGAACAACCTTACATAGTAAACTGGAAACATTTTTATGGTGCATAGCTATGAGATCCATGAAATGTGAGTGAGAAATTATGATTAGTGAGTAAAATGAATATGGGGTCGAGGGAGAGGATGGAGAAACAATGGCTTGAGTTGAGGGATATTGTGTGGAGAATCAATGTGGTAGATCAAGGAAAAATAAGATCGTGTGTGCGCGACATTCAAATGGTTTAGGAAAATTAAAAACACACAAATATGTTTGAGGGGGAGTGATGGATCACAAGTTACGTAGCTTGAGTTTTGAAAGTGATAATTCATTGGAGATGTTTGAGGGTGGGTGAATACAAAGTTTTTGTTTTTTGTGAGATTAAATGGAGCAAGGATAGAGAACTTTGTTAGGGTTCAATTGAAAATACTGGGAAGGGTTTTATCAGCGCTTTTAAAAATGCCCTGATAAAGTGTGGTTTTATCAGTGCTAAAATAATAAGTGCTGATAAAACCCCTATTTATTTGAGCTTTAATTTTAGCACTGATAAATATATGTTATATTAGTGATTTATATTTAGAATTGATAAAGACCTATTTAAATAATTAAAATAATATATTTAAAATAAATATTTTTTTAATGTATAAAATTTTAAATAAATATAAATCAATATAAATTTAAAAATTTATTTATATAATTATAAATATATTTAAGGAACTGTAAATTTGTATTTATAAATATATTTATAAATAAATATAAATATATATAACTATAAACAAATAATTATTTATATAAGTAAAAATATATTAAAAGAATTGTACATATGTATTTATAAATATAATTATATCTATATAATTATAATTATGATTATAAATAATTATATTTATAAATATTTGTATAAAATTAAAAATAAATAAATAAATAAATATATTACTATATTAATATAATGGGATGCGATGAATGAGCAATAATCTCTATCTCTCCCAATGATCAAGGCTATTAGGGAAATTTCTTCATATATTGTTGATTTATAATGCATATTCTTATCTAGAGTTTGTTTTTGTTAGTTTCTTGAAGAAGGTTTTTACATCAATAGTATAAATCTTCCCCCATTCGGAGAATAACAGGCTCCAGAAAGGGTTAACCTTATTTATTGCACTTAAAAACCAGTAGATATGGTGAATCATAATGGTCTAAAGGTTGTAAATCCACCATAGGAAGGTATCACTACAGATGATTATTTCATTCCCCGTCATTGGGGTGAATAATTTATCGCTCACAATAAAATCTGACTGAACGATTCTCTTTATTTTGATGTAGAAAACCCTATGTTCTTTGATAAGTGGATTGAGGTTTATAAGTACTCAATTATTTCATGAATTACCCCACAACTAAAGGATAATATGTGGATATGTGAAGATTTTATGAAGTGAATACTCTAGCTATAAAGATTTGATTTTTATCAAATGGTGTCTAATGGTATGGGATATTTACATATTAATTTCATTCTCATGAGCTAAAATTAAAGCTGTGGAGTTGTGGCTTTGTCAATTTGAAATTATGGGTTCTTAGATATCCGGACTAGGAATGTTGGTTTCATCTATTTCAAGTCAATAACCATGTTGCTCAATCGGGGATTCGGGTTAATTCCTATGATTAGTTTTTTATAGGAGCCAGATATTCTTTGGGATGTAGATGTGGTGGTTGGAACCCCAATTAAGTTTGAAAAAGAGAATTATATGTCTAGGTATGGGAATTATAAACAAAGTTTAGTTGAATTAGTTAAACTCTTGTTTAAATGGTATATCTGGTTGCTGCAGATTTTAAATTTTATATTGCAATAGAATAAGATCATGTTCATGATTTATTTTTTCAATTTCTTATGCATTATACATGTAAGAGATAATTGATGCAAGGGTTTAAGATTCTTAAATTGTAAGAACTATGGATATCTTTTTGACAGTTGTAAGTTTAATTTTCCCATTTCTAATGGGAATAAATAATTTGTTGATAAGTATAAATTGATATGGATGGGAAGAAGCATTTTCCTAATGAGGTTGACAGAATGAAGGTTGATTCTTCACCCTACCTCTTGGAAAGGATACCAGGACTTGTATGTCTATGAGTGAGAGTCAGGAACTTCTAGTTCAAGCCTCTATTTCATTTATTATTGTGTCCATTATTCCCAGAATTAATTCAGATAATAGTTTAATCCCAGTTTTTTAAAATTTTAATTCCATTCCTCTTGAATTAATTGATATTAAGGCCCATGAGAAGGGATCTCATCGGTATTTGAGTGGAACTGTTATCATGTTGAAGGGTAATGCTGTTAACACCAAAATAATAGATGATACTAAGGTGGGAACTGAAGGATAGGTACCTTAGGCCTCACAATAGATGAGTAGGTCATCTGATTCTGAGGATGGTATGGAATTCACTAATGCGATTGGGAAAGAATTCCTGAATGCTGGTTATAGCAAGGGGAATACTTCCTTATGAATTAAACATCAGAAAAATTAGAATGTGTTTAAAAGTTCCCCTAATAGGGTGAGTTGTACTGCTGAGAATTCTAGTGGGATATCTTTCTCCCCTAACTATATTACTGCTATTCAGAATCAGATTGAGGAGCTCAATGCCACCACAATCTAGGGGATGGGAAATGATCAGACCATAAGTCTCTTAGTGCCAATAGATGATGTCACATAGGTAGGTGAGAATCCAGATGAAGCAATTCATCTTGGTTGGATTACCTCTTCACCTACTATGGATGAGATTTTATCAATATACAAGGGAGCATACAAGGATGGGAAGTATGGTATTTAAAAAGCAATGGAAAATTTGATCACCGATGGTACCATGAAACAAAAAGGCAGTGCAGATATAGAAAAACTCCTACGCATGAGTAGGGGGACATGTTAATAAGATTGATTTGTCTAGGGATAACATTAAAGAGGGGTTTTCTCCATCTTTGGACAAGACCATAAATATGAGTTATAGGTGGGTCTAATAACTTGGCCCTTCAAGAGGGAATCATATTTGAATTGGAGGTGAGACTGCTAACTAAAACCAGATCTATTAAACAACATGAATTGGCTAGCATTGTGCCTGAATATCTGGTTCATCTAGTGGCATTTGGGCATGTCGATTCTGATAAAAAGGAAGCCTTAGGTAAGAAACTAGTAGTTATCATGAAGGATCAAAAGGCACATGGGGCTAAGGAAGAGGTCATCAAAAGTATATACGAATGTGGTGGCCTGTGGGACACTCCCAAATGGTAGAGGGGTCATCATCCTCAGGGCTGTGGAAATACACAGAATATGGGTAATATGTGTTAAAAGATTTTTTTGTTTCCCTATTTATTCCATGTGTGTTGTAGTGGATTGTGGATGTTGGATGGTTAGATATTTCCTCCATGTTTTTATGGGGTGTATGTTTGTTGTTTTTTTCATATAACTTTGTACCATGTGTTTCTTTTTCTTAATAAAATTTTGGGGCCATGGGTTTTCAACTCATGGTTTGCACAATCTTGGAAAATATATAAATATAATAAATATATTTATTATTTAAATATATTTATCATAATTTTATAATTATACAAATAAAAATTTACTTATTTATAATTATATAAATAATTATTTAATATTTTTGTATATATTTATTTATAATTGTATATATATATATATATATTTTACCATGTAAATATTTAATTATAAATATATTTATTATTAAAATATATTTATTATTACATTATAATTATTTAAATATTTAATTATTTACTTATAACTATATAAATATTTTTTAAATTAATATATATATATATATATATAAATATATTTATAATTATAAATAAAAAATAAAAAAATATTTATTTATAATTATATTTTTAACATTATTATTGAATATATAAACTTAAATTCATTAATGATAAAAATGAGTGAAATTGAATAATTAAAAATGAAGAGATTTTAAAAATATTAACGAAATGGAAAAGTTTTATTAATAATACAAATTATTAAAAAAATTAAAAATTAATATATATTAAAATTAATATGAATACATATCGAAAATATTAAGGATTATTAAATAGATATACATAGATTTTAAAAAATGAATAAATTCGAAAAATATTAAAATTTAATAAATATAAAAAAAGAAAAAAATTATTAACAAAAATAATATTAAAACTGATTAAATAAAATTTTAAAAAATACAAATATTATCTATTTAAATTAAAAATTAATTAAAAAATCATTTCAATAGATTAATTATATAAATTTGAAACATATTTTAAATGGTAAAATTTAATAAACAAAAAATAATAAATATTATTCATATAAATTACTAACATATTGAAAATATTACATGTATAATAACAAAATATATGTATTAATAAATTTTTCAAAATGATTAAATTCTGAAAAATATAAACATAAATAAATATAAAAAATGAATAAATAATATTAAATGATAGAAATATTAAACTGTGGTCTAAAACAAAAGCCCTCATCATGTTATCTAAAACTAGGATTATATGCTAGGTCTGCCCATTTGTCTAGGGTGACACACCGTACTCATCAACAACTTTTTCATGAATGCCTCCAGCAGGCATCTCCACAACTGTGACATAAACCATGCGTCTGAGTAAGAGACAATCATTGAGGGAACCCCATCGAGTAGAATGATCCCCCACACATACAATTAACCTAGAATCACAATTAAACTCTACTATGATGGAAAATAATTTTACATACTTCATAAGTCAGTTAACTATCACCCAAATGGAATCATGACCTCTTGCTATCCAAGAAAGATGTCATGAACTAGCCTAGGTCAACCCTAAACTGGTCACCCAAGCTGGCTCGCAACATGGCCCGAGCAGCGTTCCCAATCCCCACGGGCTGGAAACTAGTGTTGGGCATCAAACATACAACCAATGGGAATAATTTTGGCCCAAAACCAAGGTCAAATAAAACAAATAGATAAATTGATAATTAAAAACTGAGGATAAAAACAAATACCAATAGTGGAAGGAAAACAAAATTGCACAGACCTCCATGTGACCTTCCAGGTCACCACCCAACTTAGAACCAAGTTCACTTCGAGAGTGATCCAACACTATTGTAACCTGAAACTGAAAAGATAATGTTGGGGTGGGAACCAAATTTCCCAGTAGGAAAACACCATAGAATCCATACCTTTCCTTCCATGAACAATCCATTAATACTACTTTGAAATCTAGATATAAAAATCAGGTTTTCAAATTTTAATAAAAAAAATCATTTTCCCATTTTGAAGTCCAACACAATGTAAAATAATTTTCCAAAACCAACTACCATTTGACAATTAAAACCCCAATAGGTGATACCAATGCTATGGTAAAATAAAATTCGTAAACAGTGTGAGATGGATACAAACTAGTACAATAGAAAGTAAACAAGAAATATAAATGATCATGTAAGCATGGGTGATCCTAAACATACCTAGAGGACCACTATACGTACTTGGTTTGGAACCACCTTTCAGAGTATGGTGAAGCTCCTAAGTCTATAACCAACTGGCCACCCTAAAACTAACCAAATCCATTGGCAACGCCTTCCTGGCCTAACAACCAATCCATGGGGTACCAACCCATTTAATCAGGGTTAATCACCAACCCTCACTTGATCATCTAAAATACTTCCAAGAACCCATGGTGGTAGCAATACAATGTAAGCAGGAGGCCCTCACATGTGTGACTCAACTCACAGGTTGTCACCACACTTGCCTACCCCAAACATGGATGTCTCCTATGCATTAACCCAAAAAGGGTTACCCTAAAGAGGAGCACCCAATATACTTATATATATATATATTAATACATGTCAAACATACAAAGTGATAACTGGGATGTCACATTATTTGGTTATCAAAACCACCTTATAAAACACTTTGAAATTGCTAACGGGGCATTTATGCTATTTAGAAACCAACTTTCTTTTTTACGACACCAAACACCACTTTTAAGCTTAAAATGTGAAACCGAACCTAATAGTTTCCAAACTAGACACTTTTTCAAAACGTCACCAAAACTACATTAAACACCAGTTCAATGTTTCCAATTCCAAAGAGGCCTTTAAGATCTCCAAATCCAAATACATTTATAAAACCCTTTCCACTCTCTAAATAATGCTGGAAACCACATGAAATGTACCAAACTGTCCTTTATAACAACATTTACCAAAGCAATTATCAATTTCAAAACATAACAAGTTTTAAATAATGCATTCTAAACGACATGAAACATCACACACATGACTTTTTGAGATTAGAGTACCATTTAAGAAACTAAGGTGCAAGAAGAGCATTGTTCTAAAGTGTCATATTCACATGAATGCACATCCATGTGTACACCTAGTGCTCCCATGGATGTGTTGTCATCCAATGACACCCTCCAAATTCTATGAAAGACTAAAAACCTTTTTTATTTTCAAACCAACACTTCTTTTCACCAAACCCATCAATATCACATAAATTCAAAAGGTGAAAATATACATTTTTAAAGACAAGTAGATATTTCCAAAAATACTTACAGTCCATTCCACAAAACACCATATTTCATATAAAATCCCAAATCAAAATTTGACCATCTTAACATAACAATTCAAAGGGGAAATACCACACAAATAATATAATTTCACAATAAAAAACCAATGTAAATTTAACTAGGCACATTAGACACCTACATACATAGTCATAACTAAATAGTTACTCTGAAAACTATTTTTAACAAATAATAAATTCGAGAAAAAACCACAATAAATTTGAAAAATGTGTTCCCAGGGTGAAAATCATATGCAGATTTTTTTAAACGAGACTGACCACTTAATCCAACACATTGGACTTAAGCATGAATAAACATAAATAGGGAACACTTCAAGAGCTATTTTTAACTAGTTCCAAAAAAGTATAAATACCATAAAAGACTAGTTAGCTATACCATGAAGTAGAAAATCATTTAAAATTAATAATTGAAGTATCATAATCACAAATTTATTTTTTCGTAATGGAAAGGGATGGAAACACATACCTTAAACCAAGAGCTAACACAATAGAACCTCAATAGAATGAAGAAAAATTCACCACAGACCAATCAAACACATAAAACAATGAGAAAAACATGAGAATTACAAATTGTGCTATTAAGGTGTAGTTAAATTGAAGGAAAATACCTAAAACTAAAAAGGAAAATACCGGGGGGGGGAGGGTTATCAGACAAGTAATATTCACTGGAGAAAACCATAGCTGACAAAAGTGGGAGAGGGAGTAGGGGGGAAGTACTCCCACTAGAGTAGTCCAGATGGAGGACTGGGACCCTGGAGCGGGAGGGCTGGTTGGAGATAGGGGTTGGGATTTCCAGTTCAAGGGATGGGAGCAAGGGGTGAGGTAGTAAGTGTAGCGAGGAGGAGGTTAGACTACGAGGGGGTGCAGTTGCTAGCTAGTGCGGCGAGGGGAGGTCATAGCGCAGATGGACCAGCTAGCTAGTGCAAGGGAGAGAGCAGCGATCGAGAGATGTGGGTAAGGGTGTTCAGAGCACGAAGGGGTGCTAGAGGCGAGGGGAAAGAACTAGAGAGGGGGGGGGGGCTTCTGGATGGCACAAGGTGGAGGGGCGCTGCTGGCCAATCGGGCACCACATGAGACGTGCAGGAGGCCAAGGGGGCGTGTGGGTAGGTTAGGGTTTTCCTTTTTTTCATAATAATGATAATGATAATTATAGTAATAATAATAATAATAATAATAAAAACAACAACAACAAAAACAAGAATAATAATAATAATAATAATATTTTGATAATAATAGTATTAGTATAGCCAATAATTTAACAATAAAAATTCTAATAAATATTATAATCATTTTTTTAAAAACAATAACCTTAATAATAATAATAATAATAATAATAATAATAATAAAAACAAAAAAATTTGAATATTAAGAATAATAATTTCAATTATAGTAATAGTAATAATTTTCAATCATTTCATTTTAAATAATAAATGTATTGACAACAATTTATCAATAATTATATTAATAACAATTTTAAATAATATTAATATTATTAACAATTCTTAATAATAAGAATATTATTATCCAATCAATAATAAGAATATAATTAAAATTTTAAAATTTTAAATTATTTTATTTACATGAAAAATATTTATTTTAAACATTAGAAATTTTCACAAGAATCCATGCTGACTGCGCGGCTACTGCCCACTGCACGGTGACCATGCACTGGTCCGAAACCATCTAAAATGATTAAACATCAAAAAAATTAGACACACTCTCAACCCGATCCTCGACTATGGAACCTGAAGCCAATAAATAATTAAATAAAAATAAATTTAAAAGTCTGGGTGCAACAATTCACCCCACCACAAACACTTTCTACCCCCAAAAGTTCACCCAACCGAATGATAGACGGTACTTGAATCCATGCCCGATTGAAATCAAAATAAACCTTAACAAAAGAGGATAAGAGTACATGAGAGGGTTATCCCCACCACAAGAACTCAACTAGAATAGAAATTTAACACCCAAACAAACCACCCTGAGAGGGGGGGGGGGACACAGGAACTCCCAACTGATCTAAACTATCTACTATAGCACAAGCAAAAAACACATCTGCTGAAACATGGAACTCTCGACCCAGACCAAAAACCCCAGACAATAGAGAAAAAACTCAAATAAGAACTTACCAAAAGAAGAGAACTCAAGCATAGCCACAATCATTAATTCTTCCACAAGCACTTACATCTCAAAATAATAAAAACTAAACCAAGATCAACCCATACAAGGTCAAACACACTTTAAGAAAAATTCACATTTCATAAAACTTTAATAAGACAACCATAACTGTTGGATTAGAATAGAATAAGTTAATCACATTCCCCCATTGAACGATGAACTCACAATATCAGTAAAAATTTAAAAAAAATGAAAAAAGAAAAAAAAAATCATTAAATGTTCAATTCCAACATAGAATACAAAACCAAATCCAAGGATTTAAACCCCCCGACAACTCCTGACTATGTGCAAGATTAACCCCAAGATCTATGGATGGGGATCTGATGGATAAATCATCTCCTGCCTTATAGTCAAGAATTGGAATCCTATGGTCACAATGTCTTCTTCAGGAGAAACTTCCTACAAAACTTCTATAGATGACCCAGACACCTGCAATGATGACACATCTTCAGAGGGGTGCGACATGACAATTTTATGTTTCCTAAACTTCCACACAGATGGAACTCCATCGAACGATCTGAAAAACTGGAAGCTAGAGACACTACAAAGGAATATTTAGAAATAGTTCCCTCTAGCACACCCTAATCTCCAAATGGGGAACCTTCATGAGAAAATAGTTACCCTAGATTTCCAACCATCTGTTCTTCGAAGACCAACTCACCTTGGAATGCATCATCCACCAGCTTCTCTAAATGATGGTATTTAGAAGGGAGGACTCACTCCATGAACTCTATATGAAGACCCCCTATTAAGGGAGAAGTCTTTATAAAATACTATGATGATAACTCCGTAGAAAAGGACACGAGTTTCTTGAAATGATAAATATATGCCTTCACTATCCATTGGTCTTGTTGAAGGCATAAAAGTTCTTTCCTTTTATTCATCTTCACCTCATCAGTTAGGATCCATTTGACGAAGAAGAATTTAAAGACATCCCACATCATCCAAACTTGCGTTGATGGCAAGGAGAAAAACTCCCATTCATCCAAATCTTGACCCTCAAACAATCCTTGTCAAATTCTAATAGATTCAGGACTTCCCAATATCCTATAGACATGCTCAACCTCTTCAACATACTTTGTTACCCATAATGGACCCCAATCACTGTGAAAGATAGGCAATGTACGAGAAGGACCAAAAACAATGCACAACTTATCCAAATCCTTGGGGACCTTTCTAGGTGGAATTTTCTAAATAATATATAAAACGAAGAGTCAAAACCAATATCAATCCGAATTCACATCAGTGAAAGTGAATTCATCCAGAAAACAAGAAGTTTAAAAACTAAAAATATAAACATTTCCCAAAGCACCCACTTAAAAAAACACCTTCAGAAAACAAGTTCAAACCTTTAATTTCAAATAAACACCCATGGAATCCCATGAACAGTCAAAAATGTGTCCATCCATTCCATTTCATCACCAATTTTAAAAAATTACCAAATTGGTAAGCCAAAACATTTCCCTTTCAAACCAATTTTACTAAGCCCAAAACCATTTAATGTAAAGAATCATCATTTCCAAAATCCTTTTCATTTTCAATAACACACTTACACCAACCAAAACTGAGAAAAAACACCACTTACACCAACCTACCAGAGAGAGGGACTAGTGTATATTCCCAACTTGGTGACATTGTAGTGAGTCATACTCTAGATAGGAAATAAAAATAAGTGGCAATTGAACTGGGAACTTGGATGTCACTTGGGTCACTACTCCATGTGAAATCAAAACATGACACTTGATCTCCTCCATTGTCATCCCTCAATCTAAAAACAACTAGAACAAGACAAGGACTTAATTCCCAGACTACACCTAGTGACTCGAGGTTTGGAATGAGCGAGGGTTCATGACACCCTTCCTGTACCTACCTCCTGAGTACCAACAGTACTATTCTCCATCTACCAGGCACCCCAAATAAAAATGGCCGCTCTGATACCATTTTTTCATGAACCAACCTGGGCTGACCCTGAACCGGTTATCCGATCTGGTCCGCGATATGGAATGAGTGGCATTCCCAATCCCCATAGGCTGGCAAACAGTATCGGGCATCAAATATAAAACCAATTGGATAGATTTAGGCCAAAAACTTTAGTCAAATAAACCAAATAGATAAAAAGATAAATAAAACTTTATGATAAAAACCATGACCAGTGAAGGAAATAAAAACAAAACTACACATAACTCCATGTGACATTCTAGGTCACCACCCAAATCAGAACCAAGTTCGATCCTAGAGCGATCCAACACTAATGAAACCTGAAACTGAAAAGATAATTTTGGGGTGAACACTAAAATTCTTAATAGGAAAACACCACAGAATCCATACCGTTCCTTCCAAAAAACAATCCATTAATTCTAGTTTGATATATAGATACAAAAATAATGGGGTTTTCACATTTTAATAAAACCAAAATAATTTCCCAATTTTAAATTCCAACACAAAGACAAATCTTTTTCCAAAACTAACTGCCATTTGAAAATGAAAACCAAAATTGGTGATACCAAAGCTGTGCTAAAATAAAATAGGTAAACAGTGCGAGATGGAAAAAAACTAGTACAATGGAATGTAAATAAGAAATATAAATGATCATGTAACTATGGGTGATCCTAAACAGCCCTAGAATTCCCCTGGACGTACTTAGTTCGGAACCACTAGCTAGAATATGGTGAAGTTCCTAAGTCTATAACCAAATAGCCTCCATAAAACTGAAGAAATCTAGTGGAAAAGGCCACCTAACCTAACAACCAATCGAAGGGGTACCAACCTGTCTAATATGGGTTGATCAGCAACCATCACTCGATCATCTAATAGATTCCCAATAACACATGGTGGTAGTAATACTATGTATGTAAGAGGCCCTCGCACGTGTGACTCAACTCACAGGTCGTCACCACACTTGCCTACCCCAAACATAGATGTTTCTTATGCATTCACCCCAAAAGGGTTACCCTAGATAGGAGCGCCCCATATACATACATACATACATATATATATATATATGCATATATGTAAAATATACAAAGTTGCAACTAGGCCATCACATCATTTGAAAAGAAAAACCACTTTATAAAACAATTTGAAATTTCCAAAAAGGCATTTACGCTCTTTAGAAACTGAATTTATTTTCTACAACACCAATCATTACTTTTAACCTCAAAATTTCAAACAGACCCTTAGGGTTTCCAAACCAATCACATTTTCACAACATCACCAAAACAACATTAAACACCATTTACATGTTTCTAATGGCAAACATGTCTTTAAGATCTCCAAATCCAAATATATTTATAACACCCTTTAAAGTATATAAATAATGTTGGATACCTCATGAAATGTACCCAACAGTCCTTTATACCAACATTTTCCAAAGAAAGTGTCAATTTCAAAATCAATTTTTTTTAAATAATTCATTCTAAACAACATGAAATGTTACACACATGCCTTTTGATATTAAAGTACCATTTGAGAAACTAATGTGCAGGAAGAACATTGTTCTAAGGTGTCATCTTCACTTGAATGCACATCCATGTGTGCGTCTAGTGCACCCAAGGATGTGATGTCATCCTAGGACACCCTCCAAATTCCATGAAAGACAAAAAACCATTTATAATTTCAAACCAAAACTTATTTTCACCAATCCCATCAATATCACATAATCTCAAAAGGTGAAAATAAACATTTTTAAAGACAAGGTAAGCTTTCCAAAATAACTTACAATAAAATCCCAGAAACACCATATTTTACATAAAGGACCAAATCAAAATCCGACCATCTTAACATAATAATTCAAAGGGTATATACCATAAAAATAATCCAATTTCACTATCAAATACCAATTTTTATTTAACCAGTAACATTCAACACCTGTGGAAATAAGCATAATTGAAGATTTACTTGGAAATCTATTTTTAACAAATTATACAATCGATAAAACACCATAATATATTCACTAAGTGCGTTACTAGGGTACCAACCATATGAAAAGTTTTATTAAACAAGATTTACCACATAACCCAACACATTGGACAAAAGCATGCTTAAACATAAATAGGGAACACATCAAGATCCATTTTAACCAGTTCAAAAAATCTAAATATTTAACATCCCAAGTTAGTAATGAATAATAGATATTTTTATCTATGTATATTAATGAATTATATAGTGTTTTATAGGCTTAAAATGATAATAAATCCAATCTTAAGCATGTAATACACTAATATTTTTAAAAGATTGTTTTACTGCCTTTTGATGGAAAAACATTTTTTAAATCAAACTTTTAACAATTTTATAAGCTGTATGTGTTGAAATAAACTTATTCTTTATGATTGGGACATTGAAATTTACTTTGGGTAAATTTTTGGTATTTTTCCGATAAAGTTCATTTTTTAATGAATAGTGAAAAATGTTGTATTTTAATTCAAAACCACTTTTTAATCTAATTTATTTATATGATTATATTATCTTTTGAATTGGTTTTAAAGTTAAATTAGAATATATTTTTACCATTTAATCCAATAGTGGTCATTGGAATTAATTTCACCTTGAAATTGGACTTAAACTAGTGTCAATCTTTTGATACTTATTGTTTCATAAAAACACGCTATTTGTTCTGACAACGGGAATTAATTATTAAATTAATTAATTTAACTTATATGTTTTGAATTTTGTAAAATAGACATCATTTTTGAAATCGGAATATCAAATATAGCTTAGGTTGAAGTTTTGGTTTTTTTCTGGAAAACTTCAATTTTTGATGAATAGTGAAACCACTAAGTGGTACTTATAAAAACTGATTTTTCCTTTAAATGAAATTTTACCACCTCTGTGGTTTGAATTTAAAAAATAATACATACATGTTTTTCATTAATAAGTAAAATTTGGTTCAATGGGATTAAAATAATTTTTTGGTGAATAGTAACTTTTATGTTTTTAATGGCGATTAGAGGTAATTAGTGTAGTTTAAGGTAAAAATAATGTTTAAAAAATATGAGATGATCTTGAAACATGTCTTAACATTGTTGGATGTGTCATGTCCGACCAAGAAAATCCATGGGTCAACTTGGGGACCCCATGAAGCCACTTTGGTAGGAAAATGACACTAATATCTTTTTATTTAATGTTAAAGTAAAAATGACACAAACATGAATTGTTTTACTAAATCAATTTTTACATGGCGTTATACAAGTCAGATTTATGACTATAAATAGTCATTGAAAATATAAAAATATTTCCTATATCATAGTATTTTTTTATAATTATTAAGCATTAAATAAATTAAATTATTTATGACACGATGGTGATGCAGCGATTACCTCATTATTTAACGATTTAAATAAAATGAAAAGATAATGTAAAATCTATGCCCTAAACATGTCCAAAACCTATTTTATGGGTATATTTAGAATCCTTATCACCTTATACTAGAATTATATTAATGTGGGACCTTTAAAATCTGAAACTCATTTTAAAATAAAGTAACATTTATTTACTTTCCAAGAGTGCCCCTCCTCTCCTCTTATAAAAGGCCCCCACCTCTACCTCCTTACCCACACTTCCAAAGCCTTTTTTTCGGCCAAACCCAGCCCATTTTGTCTCTCCACATCCCTCTATAACTCCTAGAAGCATCACTTTGGGCAGAAGTCTTCACAAGGAAGCCTTTGAGCTCAAATTAAAAAGAGTTACCCAATTTAAAGGTAGTGTCTTCTCTTGTGTTCTTATATTTTATTTTGCTTCTCCAACCCCCTAAACTCTTTTTATTCATTTATTTTGTAAAAACACCAGTATCTTCCATATACTAGGATGTTGTTATGAGAAGGATTCGAGCTACACTTACACACGCCTACATCTGATGGTTAAAGAACATACTGTTTCCGTGGATGGCGAATTTCTGCCTCACGAAATGATGATTGTTCAACACTCATATATCACCTTCAAAGGTGTCCATTCAGATGTCAATATATTTATATATTATATATAATATGCATATTTTATACTTAAGCTTCTTTATTTTTCAGTTATGGCATATCTTTATGGTTACCATTATGAGTAAACGCGATATCTTCATTTTAGGAAGTGTGGACTACCGCCCCCTCAAGGTGATTTGATTCATTAATACCATATATGTTACATATAAAGGATATATTTAATGATATTATATATGATACCATACTGGAATTAAAATACTATTATGTATCATTATTTTTTAATTCCATAAAATTCGAAATAGAAATGAAAGTAGCGTTCATGCGTACGTACAACTTACCGTCTCCATGAACAGTGCATTTCATTCCTTACCTGTAAATGTTGTGTAATATTATAAATGAATTTATATAATGGATATATATGATATATATGATATGTACATCATGAGTATAACTCTGGATATAATGGATACATGAACAAATTGTAATTATAAAGAGCATATTTTAACTCAAGTACCAATGATCGTTAAAACGACCATTATTAACTAAAATAATTACATAGTGTTCATGACATGGTAATAAGTGATATAAAAGGAATAATGAAATTGAAAAAGGTTCTTAAGAAAGTATAAATTAACTCAGGTTTATTATTCAGGAGATTAAAGAACAATCAAGTCATGTCAGATACGAGGTATGGGACTTCGTTTCAATCTATTTTCAATTGAGGCATATTTTGTTTTATATACAATCGTATTTTATACGGTGTATAAACACCTTTTAATTTTACATTTATTCAAAAGGAATCTTTTTTATACGAAGCATTTACTAAAAGAAAAAAGGGAATGTTTTTTTTCGTACGTATGCGGCGACAATGACTTCTCCGCCACCGTGACCATTATTTGAGTTTCGGCTTCCTCTACAAGCCATAATTTTTTTAAAGAAAAATAAATACCATGTTTTACTTTTCTTTTATTTTGTCATTGAAAATGGTTTTCATAATTTTTTTATATCAATGTGTTGTATTGATATCTTGTGATTGAAAGGTGGAAATGTTTTGTTTCCTTTATGCATGTTTTATGTGATACGATTATGTTGTGGTTCTTGGGCATTATTATGAAGACGGGTGGTTCCGTGAAAAAATAAGGGCCGGTGAGCCCGATATAGCTCTCCAATGCATTGGGTAATGCGAAGGAGTGAAACATTAAGGTTTCTCCGAAGATATTTAGGGAATATACTGTGATGGGTATTCCAAATGTAACCAAGAGGGTTACTCCCTACGTAAGAATGTTATGAATGCCTCAAGTTACCTTTATGTCCTATGATTTCTATGATTTATTCATGATTTGATGAGGTATGTTAAAGTTCCTATGTTTTTTGGGTAATGTATGATTTCATTCTTATGTATATATGAACTCATGTTTCCTTTCGATATTTTTATAACCCTTACTGAGCTTTTTATGCTCATCCTAAGTTTTTGAAATGTTTTTCACGGGTCAAGGGAAAGGTACATGATATGATGATAGTTTCAAGGAAGTGTCAAGAAAGAATCCATGTTTTATTTTAAATATGTTTCCGTTGACGGGAAAATAAATACTATATTTTATGTAACCACTTCGTTTAAATGTGGAATGTAATGAAATTTTATGATCTAATTCTCTAAAAGTCTAAACCTGAAAATATCCTCAATGTGAATTATTCATTTAATTCAATATTAAGTAAGGTTTAAGTCCAAAGCCTTATAGTTGGTACTAGAGGTCGGTTTAGATAACTTTAGGAGTTAGAATTCTATTAAATGATTATCTAAAAATATTTTTTTTGAAATGATATAACATTTGAAGATTACCATGTTGCTTCATCTAAGACATGTTTGTTCAGAATGGTTTTCCGCAGAGAAAACAGAGAAGAAGTGCTAGGAAGGCATACCGAAGGAAATAACCTTCCGAATCAGCATCCTGAGATGGTCGGAATTGGAACTGAATAGTTTTTTTGCAGTAATGCCGCAGTTGACTGAAGCGATAAATGGTGGCGGTATCCACGCACGAGATCAGCCAGATCAACCGCAGAGGAACATGTCAGTGGTGGAACATTTCATGAGGCAACTTCCCCTATCATTCAGAGGATCATCTGACCCTGTGCTAGCTGAAGGCTGGATTAAAGCACTAGATAAGATTTTGGATGTCATGGGGTGTTCATACAATCAAAAGGATAGTCTTTCTATTTACCGTTTGGAGGGTTAAATAGATCAGTGGTGGTTGATGGTTAAAAATATCAGGGATGCTGATGAGATTGATGCTCTAGACTGGGATGAACTCAAAGGTATGTTTCTTGAGAAGCATTTTCCTAAGGCTGTTCGACTTAGGATGGAAAAACAATTCTTGGAATTGAGGCAAGAGGAGGACTCAGTGGCTGCCTATGAAGAAAGGTTCACTCAATTGGCAAGGTATGCTCCAAATTTAATCTAAGTCCTTGATAGTAAAATAAATCGTTTTTACTCAGGATTAAAGCCAACATTTCGAAGGGATTTAGATTCTCGTGAGTTAAAAAGTTATGAAAAGCTTGTTCGATGTGCTGAGAAGGTGGAAATGGAGTTTTCCGATGATCAAGTGTTCCATAACAACCAACAGAAGAAGAGACTGAGGTGGCAGGAGAATGGAGAGAATTGTTCAAAAAAGTCTAATGGTAAGAAAACTAAGCTTCCAGTTTGTGACAAATGTGGTAAGAGGCATGCTGGGGAATGTCTTCTGAATTCTGGAAAGTGCTACCGATGTGGTAAAATGGGACATAAGGCTCGTGATTGCACTGAAAAAGATCAAGGTGAAGGTAAGACCAAATTTGATTTACAGTTAGTGAAATGTTTTAAGTGCAAGAGATGAGTCACTATGCAAACGAGTGTCCGACAAAGAGCTTGAGTGATGGGAAGCAGTTAGACTACAAGCAGAAAGGGGTGGTGAAATCCTTTGCAACTACTTCAGCAGATGTCGGGCCATCAAATGAAGTTGTATCCGGTACTTTGTTTGTTTTTTCATATTATGCCAGTGTGTTGTTTGATTCGGGGTCTACACATTCTTTCATCTCTAAAACATTTTATAGTAAAATGGGAATACCATCTCAAGAAATGACTCCTGAACTTGTTGTAAAAACACCTGGGAGAAATGTTGAGGGAAAAAGAATTTATAAGAATCTTCCTATCCTTATCCGTAGAAAGAACCTACTTGCGAACCATATTGTTTTACCTCTAGTAGAGTTTGATGTTATCCTGGGTATGGATTAGCTCTCTATTTACTATGCTAAGATTGATTGTAGAGGTAAATAAGTTTCTTTTCAGAAGGACTTTCTATTTGTGTAAAAGAATGAACCCTTACTATTGATAATATATCAAGAGGCTGAGAAACTTGTAAAAGATGGAAATGAATGTTACCTTGCACATATTGTTGAAAACAAGGGAACTGTTCAGATTAATGATGTGCTAGTGGTAAATGAGTATCCTGATGTTTTTCCTGATGAGTTTCTTGGAATAATACCAGATCGGGAAGTTGAGTTTATTGTTGACTTAGTTCCTGATTCTAAGCCAATTTCAAAACCCCCTTATCGAATGGCTCAAATTGAACTTTTAGAGTTGAAGGAGCAATTACAAGATTTATTAGAGAAAGGTTTCATTCAACCTATCACATCACCATGGTGTGCTTCTATTTTATTTTTCAAAAATAAAGATGGTTCTATGAGACTTTGTATTGATTATAGAGCCTTGAATAACATCACTATTATGAACAAATATCCTTTGCCTCATATCGATGATTTGTTTGATCATCTCCAGGGAGCTCAGTATTTTTCAATGATTGATCTGAGATCGGGGTACCATTATCTGAAGGTAAAGGAAGCAGATGTTCCGAAGACTGCGTTTCGTACAAGATATGGCCATTATGAATTTGTAGTAATTCCTTTTGGGCTAACCAATGCACCTGCTGTATTCATGGACTTAATGAATAGAATTTTCTATGAGTTCTTGGATAAGTTTGTGGTTGTTTTCATTGATGATATTTTGGTGTTTTCTAAAAGTAAAGAAGAGAATGAAAGACATTTAAGGGTTATTTTTAAAACCTTTAAAGAAAATAAATTGTATGGGAAATTCACTAAGTGTGAGTTTTGGTTGCAACAAATTTCTTTCCTTTGTCATATTGTTTCTAAAGATGGGATAACTGTTGATCCTGCAAAAACAAAGGTTGTTGAAGAATGACCAAGACCCACAAATGTAACTGAGATTCATAGCTTCCTTGGTTTGGCAGGATATTACCGAAGGTTTGTTAGAAAATTTTCACGGTTATCTAGTCCAACGATGAAGCTAACTCGGAAGGGTGTTAAGTTTATCTGGACAAAAGAATGTGGTGATTGTTTTCAGGAACTGAAAATAAGATTGGTGAATGCTCTAGTTTTGGCAATACCTTCCAGGAATGGTGAGTTTGTTATATATAGTGATGCTTCATTGAAAGGACTTGGTTGCGTCCTAATGCAGAATGATCAGGTAATTGCTTATGCTTCACGTCAGTTGAAAACTCATGAGGTAAATTACCCTATACATGATTTGGAATTACCTCCTGTTGTTTTTGCTTTAAAAATTTGAGGCATCATTTGTATGGAGTAAAGTGTGAAATATATACTGATCACAAAAGTTTAAAGTATATATTCACTCAGAAAGAGTTGAACATGAGACAGAGGAGATGGCTAGAATTAATCAAGGATTATGATTGTACAATTCATTACCATCCGGGAGAAGAAAATAAAGTGGTTGATGCTTCGAGTCGGAAAAGTAATTCTTCATTAACCATGCTACGTTTGGAACGAGATCCTTTGGTTTTTGATTTGATAAACTTTGGAATAGAAGTTGTTGGTGTAGGAAGTTCTTCTGTTTTGTTTCAGGTATCAGTGAGATCATCTCTATCAGACAGAATCAAGCAAGCACAGAAGCAAGACAGTGAGTTGCAGAAAAAGGTAGAGCTGGTTCAGAAGGGTAAGTTGCCTGAATTCAACATTGATAATGATTGTGTTTTGAGATTTGGGAAGAGATTGTGTGTGCCTTGTGATTCACAGTTGAAGAGAGAGTTGTTATGTGAAGCTCATATTTCTCCGTTTTCAGTTCATCCTGGCAGTACTAAGATGTATAGAGATCTTCGGGAGTATTACTGGTGGGACGGAATGAAAAGAGATATTGCTGATTTTACAGTGAAGTGTTTAACTTGTCAACATGTTAAAGCAGAGTGGCAGTTACCAAAAGGGATGCTTCAGCCTTTACCAGTGCCAGAGTGGAAATGAGAGAATATATCCATGGACTTTGTTGTGGGATTACCAAAGACATATTGAGGTAATAATGCAGTCTAGGTTATTGTTGATTGCTTGACAAAATCTTCTCATTTCCTTGCTATACGAGATACTTTTTCCCTAGATCAACTTTCCTGTTTTTATCTTAAAGAGATAGTCAGGTTACATGGAGTTCCTATCTCCATTGTATCTGACCATGATCCCAGGTTCACTTCTAACTTTTGGAAAGGCCTTCAGAAGTCGTTGGGTACTGAATTAAATTTTAGTACAACTTTTCATCCTTAATCAGATGGGCAGTTAGAATGAACGATCCAAACTTTGGAGGATATGCTACGTGCTTGTTCGATGGATTATCAGGGAAGCTGGGACCAACATCTTTCTTTGGTTGAATTTTCTTATAATAACAGTTTTCATTCCAGTATACAGATGGCACCATTTCAGGCATTATATGGGAAGCGGTGTTGAACTCCAGCTTTCTGGAATGAAGTGGGTGAAAGGAAGTTGATGGGACCAGAATTGGTAGAAGAGTTGGAAGATAAATTTCAGTTGATACAGAAACACATGAGAACAGCTCAGAGCAGGCAGAAGAGTTATGCAGAAAATAGGAGTAAGGATCTCTCTTTTGAGGTAGGTGATCATGTTTTTCTCAAAGTATCACCATAGAAAAGTGTGATGCAATTTGTTAAGAAAGGAAAGCTGAGTCCAAGGTTCATTGGACCATATGAAATTCTGGAGAGAGTTTGATCTGTTTTTTTACCGAGTGGATTTACCTCTGAGTTTATCTCAGGTACACAATGTTTTCATGTTTTGATGTTGAGAAAGTATATGCCAAATCCATCTCATGTTTTGAGTCCAGAGGTAGTTCAGCAGGAAGAGAACCAATCTTCTGAGGAACAATTGGTCCAGATTCTTGACCACAGGGAGCAAGTGTTATGGAATAAGGTGATTCATCAGGTAAAGGTTTTGTGAAAAAACCACATGATTGAAGAGGAAACATGGGAATCTGAAAATGCAATGAGGGATAAATATCCCCACTTATTTGATAAGTAAATGAGTTGCGGGGATGCAATTTTCAAAAGGGGGGAAAGTTTTAACATACCAAGTAAGTAATTAATAATATATATTTTTATCTATGTCTATTAATGAATTAGATAGTGTTTTAGAGTCTTAAAATGATAATAAATCCAATCTTAAGCATGAAATACACTAATATTTTTAAAAGATTGTTTTACTGCCTTTTGATGGAAAACCATTTTTTAAATCAAACTTTTGACAATTTTATAAGCTCTATTTGTTGAAATAAACTTATTCTTTATGATTGGGACATTGAAATTTAATTTGGGTAAATTTTTGGTATTTTTCCGATAAAGTTCATTTTTAATGAATAGTGAAAAATGTTGTATTTTAATTGAAAACCTCTTTTTAATCTAATTTATTTATATGATTAGATTATATTTTGAATTGGTTTTAAAGTGAAATTAGAATATATTTTTACCATTTAATCCAATAGTGATCGTTGTAATTAATTTCACCTTGAAATTGGACTTAAACTTGTGTCAATCTTTTGATACTTATTGTTTCATAAAAAAACGCTATTTGCTCTGACAGCGGGAATTAATTATTAAATTAATTAATGTAACTTATATGTTTTGAATTTTGTAAAATAGACATCATTTTCGAAATCGGAATATCAAATATATCTTAGGGTGAAGTTTTAGTTTTTTTCTGGAAAACTTCAATTTTTGATGAATAGTGAAACCACTAAGTGGTACTTATAAAAACTGATTTTTTGTTTAAATGAAAATTTACCACCTCTGTGGTTTGAATTTCAAAAATCTGACATACATGGTTGTAATTAAGAAGTAAAATGTGGTTCAATGGGATTAAAATAAATTTTTGGTGAATAGTAACTTTTAAGTTTTTAATCACGATTAGAGGTAATTAGTGTAGTTTAAGGTAAAAATAATGTTTTAATAATATGAGATGAGCTTGAAACATGTCCTAAAATTATTGGTTGTGTCATGGCCGACCTAGAAAATCCATGGGTCAACTTGGGGACCTCATGGAGCCACTTTGGTAGGAAAATTACATTAATATCTTTTTATTTAATGTTAAAGTAAAAATGACACAAACATGAGTTGTTTTACTAAGACAATTTTTACATGGGGTTATACAAGTCATATTTTTGACTATAAATAGTAATTGGAAAGCTAAAAATATTTCCTACATCATAGTATTTGTTTTATAACTTTTAGACATTAAATTATTTTAATTATTTATGACACCATGATGATGCATAGATTACCTCATTATTTAACGATTTAAATAAAAAGAAAATATAATGTAAAATATATGACCTAAACATGTCCAAAACCTATTGTATGGGTGGATTTATAACCCTTATCACCTTATCCTCGAATTATATCAATGTGGGACCTTTTAAATCCAAAACTCATTTTAAAATAAAGTAACATTTCTTTACTTTCCAAGAGTGCCCCTCCTCTCCTCTTATAAAAGTCCCCCACCTCTACCTCTTTACCCACACTTCCAAAGCCTTTTTCTCGGCCAAACCCTGCCCATTTTGTCTCTACACATCCCTATATAACTCCTAGAAGCCTCACTTTGGGCAGAAGTCTTCCCAAGGAAGCCTTTGAGCTCAAATCAAAAAGAGTTACCCGATTTAAAGGTAGTGTCTTCTCTTGTGTTCTTATGTTTTATTTTTCTTCTCCAACCCCCTAAAATCCTTTTATTAATTTCTTTCGTAAAAAAACCAGTATCTTCCATATACTAGGATGTTTTTATAAGCAGGATTTGAGCTACAATTACACACACCTACATCTAATGGTTAAAGAACATACTGTTTCTGTGGATGGCGAATTTCTGCCTCACGAAACGATGATTGTTCAACACTCATATATCACCTTCAAAGGTGGCCATTAAGATGTCACTATATTTATATATTATATATATTATGTTTATGTTTTACTTAAGCTTATGTATTTTTCATTTATGGCACATCTTTATGATTAACATTAGGAGTAAACATGATATCTTCATTTTAGGAAGTGTGGACTACCTCCCCCTCAAAGTGATTTGATTCGTTAATACCATATGTGGTATGTATAAATGATATATTTAATGATATTATATATGATACCATACTGTGATTAAAATACTATTATGTATCATTATGTTTTAATTCCATAAAATAGGAAATAGAAATGAAAGTAGCGTTCATGCGTACGTACGGCTTACCATCTCCATGAACGGTGCATTTCATTCCTTAGCTCTAAACATTGAGTAATATTATAAATTCATGTATATACTGGATATATATGATATATATGATATATAAATTATGAGAATAACTCTGGATATAATGGATACATGAACAACCTGTAATTATAAAGAGCATATTTTAACTCAAGTACCAATGATCGTTAAAACGACCGTTATTAACTAAAATAATTACATAGTGTTCATGACATGTTAATAAGTGATATAAAAGGAATAATGAAATTGAAAAAGGTTTTTAAGAAAGTATAAATTAACTGAAGTTTATTATTCAGGAGATTAAAGAACGATCAAGTCTAGTCAGATACGAGGTATGGGACTTCGTCTCAATCTCCTTTCAATTGAGGCATATTTTGTTTTATACACAACCTTCTATTATATGGTGTATAAGCCCCTTTGACTTTTACGTTTATTAAAAAGAAATATTTTTTATACGAAGCGTTTACTAAACGACAAAATGGAATGTTTTTTTGTCGTACGTATGCGGTGACAATGACTTCTCCGCCACCGTGACTATTTTTTGATTTTCGGCTTCCCCTACAAGCCATACTTTTTTTAAAGAAAAATAAATACCATGTTTTACTTTTCTTTTATTTTGGTATTGAAAATGGTTTTCATAATGTTTGTATATCAATGTGTTGTATTGATATCTTGTGATTGAAAGGTGGAAATGTTATGTTTCCTTTATGCATGTTTTATGTGATACGATTATGCTGTGGTTCTTGGGAATTATTTTGAAGACGGGTGGTTCCGTGATAAACTAAGGGCGGGTGAGCCCGATATTGCTCTCCATTGCATTGGGTAACACGAAGGAGTGAAATGTTAAGGTTTCTCCGAAGAGATTTAGGGAATATATTGTGATGGGTATTCCAAACCTAACCAAGAGGGTTACTCCCTATGTAAGAATGTTACTAATGCCTCAAGTTACCTTTGTGTCTTATGATTTCTATGATTTATTCATGATTTGATGAGGTATGTTAAAGTGACTATTTTTTATGGGTAAAGTATGACTTCATTCTTCTGTATATATGGACTCATGTTTCCTTTCCATATTTTTATAACCCTTACTAAGCTTTTTATGCTCATCCCAGGTTTTTGAAATGTTTTTCACAGGTCAAGGGAAAGGTACATGATATGATGATAGTGTCAAGAAAGTGTCAAGAAAGAATCCATGTTTTATTTTAAATATGCATCCATTGATGTGAAAATGAATACTATCTTTTATGTAACCACTTTGTTTAAATGTGGAATGTAATGAACAATTTATGATCTAATTCTCTAAAACTCTAAACTTGAAAAGATCCTCAATGTGAACTATTCATTTAATTCAATATTAAGTAAGGTTTAAGGACAAGGCCTTATAAAAAATGCCATAAAAGACTAGTTAGCTATACGATGAAGCAGAAAATCAAGTAAAAATAATAATTTAAGTAACATAAAAACCAATTGATTTCATAAGAATGGAAAGGGACAAAAATGCCTATCTCAAACAAAGAGAGGATGCAAAAGAACCTCAATGTTAGGAGGAACAACACCCCACTGACTAATCACACACCTAAACCAATGAGAAAAAAATTTGAATTACAATTCAAAAAATTAGGGTGTGGATAAATTTAATGAAAACCCATATAAGTAAGGGGAAAAAATATCGGGGGAAGAGTTGATGGACAAGACAGATTCCCTGGAGAAAACCATGGCCGACCGGAGTGGGAGAGGGAGTAGGGGGGGACTGTCACAGCTAGAGAAAGCTAGACAGAGGTTGGGGAAACCAGAGTGGGAGGGATGGATAGAGATGGGGTTGGGTTCACTTATGCAAGGGAAGGGAGAAAAGGGGTGAGTCTATAAGTGCGGCAAGGAGGAGGTCAGACCGGGAGAGGGCGCAGTTGCTAGTCGGAGTGGTGAGGGGAGGTTAGAGTATGGAGGGACCGAATAGGTGATGTTTGGTGGAGGGATGTACTCAAGAACCATGGGGAATGGAAGATGGAGCGCAGAAGGGTGTGAGAAGTTTAGGGAATGAACTGAGGAATGGGGTGCTACCAGCCAACATAAGGTGAAGGGGTCCTGTTGGCCAGTTTTGAAACACAGGCGACGCGCCAAAGGCCAAAATGGGGGGGGGGTGCGAGTAGGTTAGGGTTCAAATTTTTTGTTAACAATGATAATAAAATTTAAAATGATGATAATAATAATAAAACCAATAATAACGATGATGGTAATAATAATAATAATAATAATATGGTAATAATAGTATTAGTATAGCCAATAATTTGACAATGAAAATTCTAATAAATATTATAATCATTTTTCTTAAGAAAAACAACAAAAACAAATAATAATAATAATAATAATAACAACAACAAGAAAAAATATAGTTTGAATATTAAGAATAATAATTACAATTATATTAAAAGTAATAATTTTCAAGAATTTCATTTTAAATAATGATTATATGGATAAGAATTTATCAATAATTATATTAATTAATTTTTAAATAACAATAATATTAATAATAATTCTTAATAATAAAAATATTATTATCTACTAAACAACAATATTATTATTTATTTTTAAATATTTAACTTATTTCATTTACAGAAAACATTATTTATTTTAAATGTTAGATAAATGTGCGGTCACCGAGGGAAACCATGCGGCTACCAGCCACAATGCGGTGACCACGCACGGGTCCAAAAACCACTAAAATTATTAAACGTCAAAAATTTTAGACCCATACTCAACCTGAGCCTCGACGAAAGAACTCAGAGCCAAGAAATTATAAAATAAAAATAAATTTAAAAGTCTAAGTGGGACAGAATTCCTATCACAAAGTCCATGAATATTACAACCCACTTCCACTCTAGGATCTCTAGAGGCTATGTCAAACCTATCAGAAAATGGTGCTTAGCCTTCACTTTTAGGCAAGTGATACACTGAGAGATGAAATCAGTGATGCTATGCCTCATTCCAATCCACAAAAGTATTATTGAAGGTCTCTATAAATATTCCCTACACCGAGATGTAAAACCAAAATATAAGTGTGAAACTACCTCATTGCCTCTTATCGCATCGTGACTAGTACCATTGTTTCTCCCTGAATAAAGGATGATAGGGTTAACTCCTTCAGAAAATCCATCTAAGAAATTTCATGAACATATCTGGTCATAGAGAACCTCATAGTCGATGTCTCCCAACTAAGCTTCCCTCAAATACTAGATAGGAAAATAAGATAACATCATTGACTAATGATTAGATGCATCCATATAATCTACTAGGTTTAATAGTAAAGAAGACATTTGCTCAGACGCCTCATCCACCAAATGAGAACGGGACATCCTGCTAAGGAATCTAGTACCACATTTACCTTCCTAGAAGTATAGACTATCTCAAAGTCATAGTCCTTCATGAACTCTAAGAACCACATATGTACCAGGTTCAGATCTCTCTGCATGAAGATATACCGAAGTCTTTGATGGTTTGAGTAATCAACAAAGTGCCCTCCCAAAAGATAGTTCCTCCACATCCTCAAAAAAAGAATACCGCTACCAAATCTAGGAAGTGAGTCACATACATGTACTCAGGTGGTCTTAAATATCTTTAACCATATGTGATCATTCACTACTTATTAATCAATATGTAGACTAACCCATATTTATTGGAATCTAATTACACTACGTACTCCATGCTCTCCTCCTATAGTCTCAACACAAGAGCACTGGTCAGCCTCATACTTAACTGCTCAAAGGATCTCTAACACTTCTCAGTCCAGGTAAATAGATTCCCATTCCAAATCTAGATATTTAAAGGGAATGTAATCCTAGATATTTTCTTCATGAACCTCATGTAGTACCCCACAATGATAAGAAAACTCTGTACCTCTAACACACACTTGGGTGACTTCGAAGAAAGCACTACATCAATCTTCATTGGGTCCATAAAAAATCCATGCTTATAAATGACATACCCTAGAAAGTGAACCTCGTAGACCTATAACCTTCACTTTTAGAGCATACCACAAAGATAGAGATATTATAGTATGTCTAGTACCATACCCAATTTTTATGCATACCCTCCTTTGATGTAAAGTAGATGAATATATCATCAATAAAGACAACCAAAAATCATCCCAAACATGGATGGATGATTCGATTCATGAAATCCATAAACACAATGGTTTAATTTGTTACATAAAAATACATCACTATGGACTCATTGCGTCTTTAGGGACATTTTATTTCTATATTAGGAATATCATCCTCGTGAAATCTCAACTGGAGGTAGCTAGATATGAGATCGATCTTTGAGAACCCCATCATTCCTCACAAATAATCAAAGAGGTATTCATTCCTTGGAAAGGGGTAATTGTTCTTTATCATGGACTGGTTCAAATAATGATAATTAATATACAAATTCAAGCTCATGTCCTCCTTTTTCATGAATAAAACTAGATCTACTGAGTGGGACACACCGCGTTTGATAAAACCCTTATCCAAAGGTCCTATAAAAACACCCTATGCTCTGAGAGCTCAGTAGGGGTCATCTAGTATAACACAAAAGAGATCAATGTAGTATTATTCTGTAAGTAAATAAAAACCTCCTTATCTTACCTCAATAGTAGTCTCAAAAACATCTTTAGGAAAAAATTCTATAAAGTCCTCTACTACTAAAGGAATCCAAATGCCCGAAGATCCCACTATGCCAAGGGATAAACTTAGTAACTGATGGGTAATGATATGCATCCATCAAATTACAAGGAACACTCACTTATCTAGGAGATATATATTTCCTATAAAGAAGAATCTTGTCCCATCCTTTGGTAGGAATATATCTCAATTATGATGATAGTTAATATGGGCTAAATCTATGGACTACCAGTACATAACTGATATGATTTTTGAAGGTTTCATCATGATATAAAAGAGGTCCCATGAGAAAATATCTCCACCAATTGTTATCTCATAGTTCCAGTAGATAATAGATATCAAATAATTACACCCAATTAGATCCTCTAGAAAGAGTTGTTGTGCCAAGGTCTTAAAAGGGGAGCTCTAACTCTCTCACAAGGGATACATAAACAATGGAGTTACTGAATACTATTTATACAAGTATTGGAGGAAGTTTATAATAAACACATATCGTATATTGTATCTTCTTGTGAGCTACTAGGTCACAGGCCTCCATGGATTGTAGCTACCTATGGCCCCAACCACAAACACCCTGGTCCTGGTGTGAATCTCATGGTGTTGGTGGTGGAAGTAGCTTATAACATAACCATCTACTAGTTTCTCCTCCTTATGGAGCCACACCAACTCCTCTTCAAACTCCACCTCCATGGGGCCACCCAGGCCATGCTTGAGAGGACCCTGTCATGTTCTACCTATTTTATGGTGGTCGATTCACTTCTTTTATACCCTCCTCAGCACATCGGGTTGGAAAATAATGTTCTATGTTGATAAACCAGTCACGTTAATTCCCCCACTCCTCTCTAGGATGACCTGGTCCTCTGTGTAAACCATAATCCACATGTCCATGTGATTGAGACAAGTCCTAAGTAGGAATTCTACACTTAGATAATACTGAGTAGCCCCTAATTGGCACTCTAGATGACTCAACCCTAGGATTACCACTTCTAGATCCAATAACAGGTAATCCCTTAGATTAGATTCTCTTTATCATTTTTACCCACTCTAGTACTCTATCATATTTGGGAATTCATAGGGGAACCACATTGGCATGGATGTCTCCTCGGATACCTTGCTTGAGCTTCCGTGCCTGGAAGTAACCATCCTGTACCATGTTGAGGGAGTACTACATAAGTCCAATGAACCTTAGGGAATACTTAGAAACAAAAATAATACCTAATCCCGCCTCCATATTCCAGGGGATGACGACAAGATTCGATAAATAATAACATAAATAGGAGTCCTTTACATAATGTACTTGATACCCAACCATCTCCATGTAGTCGTGCAATGGAATAGTAAAATAGATATAACATATAGTGTAAAACCATCCATGAAATAACATATAGGGAATAAAATCAGAGTATGATAGAAAAAACCAAAGTGTAAAGGGGTAAAAATACACATCCAACCAGAAATAAAGTTGCAACAAGAAAAAATGGAATAAAGAAAAGCTAAGAGATCCTGAATCCTGATATCCAAAACTAACCACCATACCCATTCTATAAACCCAGATATCTCTATTCTCCTCTAAAATCACCACCAATATTTCCATCATTTTCATAAAGAATTCACATGTAGAATGATCCCATGTAGGGTTGAGTATGCATATACCTAGTAGGACGCCCCAAAAACTAATGCGGGAGAAATTGAATATAAGAGAGAATTGATTAGCTCAACCGAAAGAAAGAGGTAAAAATACACCCTATAATATATATATTCCCATAAAAGAAACCCATATGAGAGATAAAGGGGGTCTCCATGAAACAGCCTAGCTCAGGATGATGAGTCTGCCTGTAGCTCCAAAGGTTCGTCATCGATGCCCAATATCTCACGTTTCTATTTGATGAAGTCGCGAGGAGGACCCACACCTTTCCAATTATATATGGAATGAGGGGGAATAATATAAAATAGAAATAGAAACCAATCCCTACTATGATAGGGTGACACCACTCAGTGGAAGGATAGAGGACCCACATGCGGGTATGATAGGGAGATACCACTCAAAGTAAGGAAAGAGGACTCATGCCCTGTCATGAAAGGAATATGTAATTAAATGTGAGGATAGAGGACCAATTCCATGGTAAAATATGGGGTGTTACTCATAAGATATAAATAGAGTAACCATTCTATAATATTGTAGGGAAATGTTAGTCTATACATGGAGGACCCGCATCCTAGTTCCATAGTGGGTTTCACCCAATTGGTAGAAGACCCACACCCTAGATCTGTAAGGGGGTTCCACTCAAACCATAGAATAACGTATGAGAGACATAATATTAGATGCAATAGGGGGGGGGGGGGGGGTTTCAAACCTCAACCTATCTTTAATGATCCTTCTAGATCACTACTATTGTTAAGAGTTTCCTAAATAAGATTCATGCTCAGAACATTCCATGTTATATACTAAAATCCCCTACAAATAATACCATCAAGTCCTATGTGGGAAACTACTCAGGATGAGACAATAATGGGCCAAAACAAGAGTCTATACAAAGAGAATATTAAAGGTGAATGTTTCCCAAAATGGGGGTAAATGGAATGTATGGTGTCCACACGACATATGGTCCCACTCTACTACCTGGTCTTGTTCTTCCATGGACATGACTTAGAGGACATGCCATCATAATAATCATGTAAGTGTCCCACATGATGTGTCTTACTCACATGGGTCATGCCTCTATTCTCTTGTCCATTTTCATGTTCATTAGGTCATGTTGTCTATCGAGTCGTGTAACTAGACATTACTATGTACTGAAACATGCCCATGTATACATAGAGTACAAGACAAGTCCTATTGAAAGGGGTGAAAGGCATGTGCCATATGGAACACATATTTAATACTCAGGGAGGGGAACACAGTGTGTGGTCATAGCCACACGTCATGTGTTCCTTATCTGTCCAAAACCCTAGCTGCCATAGCTGAGTGGGGATACATGACAAGTATTCATTAGACAATAGGCCATGTGGTCACTTTTTTTTGAAGAGTCTATAAGTTATTCACATGTTCATCGGATCCATGAACACTACCAAAAATATCACCATTTGAACACCTAAAAACTATGGGATATTCCTCTGGTCATCTATTCTTCCCATTTGGTGAAAAAAAATATTAAACTGATCACTTGGATGAAGCTCGCTTACCACTCGACACCACTGCTGCTCAATATCATCACCTATCTGGATCCCAAGTCCATGGAGAATCACCCATAACACACAATCCATCCCAATCCATCCTTAAATTGGAATTTTTTTCATAGTTCATGAATCCTCTACAAATCTAGGGGGATCAATCATTCTCGAATCCACCCAAAAAATTTCAAATCGTAACCCTATGTACCAATATAGAATAATGTGATGAACAGAGGGTTAAATATGAATAAACAAGGTGAATAATAATTGTCCAAGAATTCATGGACAAAAATTTAATAATCTGTATGTTCAGGGGGTGATATTAATGAAACATGGGAATTCAATTAGATATAATATTATCAAATAGTTTGTGGGGATCATGCGACAGTTGGAAAATTACATAAATAAAAGTAGATTAAAGGTCCCTTCTTGATTAAATAAAATAAGGGTGGAAATACACAAATAAGAGGACCTAACTCATTATTATATTGATCATTGATGAACAACATGTTTTTAGTGATACGGGGATTTCATTGCATTTGTTGCATACTAATCCACCTCAATCCAATCATCGTTCATCATATAATTCTGAGTCGCTAATGAAGAATGATCTAAATCACCTCTCAATGATCCTAGGGTTATGTACCTACCATGGAAAATTTCTATAGCAGAAATTATATGGTGGAAAATTTGGGTTGGGTATTAAATTAATTAAATTAATAATTTAATAAATTAATCCACTTAAGGTACACACCAATGATTTCCTTATCCAAATTCCTATACCGACCAACTTTAGGTCTCGTATTGTGTAAACCCCACTTTTCTGACTCAACAGTGTTCTCTCATTTCTGTTTTAAGGCCCCATTCATGATTTATTCCATTAATACTAGAAAATTTGGCCCATGTGATGTTAATATATTTAAATTTTTATAAAATCAATTTCAGGCTTACTAAACCTTAGAATCTCACTCCGTCTCAGCGCCTGACCCCAAAAATATGTTTTAAAATATTTTGATGTCTTAAAAGGAAAAAAGAGTCACTAAAATATCATGATTGTTCTTATACATAGTATGTGATAATGTATTAAGAGTAACTGACTTAGTAAAATTTCAATGCACTTCCCTGCTTGGTGAGAACCAGAAGTTTCATAGAAGTATTTTTAATACATGTTATATAGTCGAATGATTTCATTTTATGGGACTAAAATGATACTGTATATAATAGGTGGAGACTTATAAGACTTTGATACAGTTTCCCATGATATATTCCTTTTGTAATTTCTAGTTTTTGGGATTATGAGAACTTGACCCTCTAGTAGGAAATCCATATTTATATGTGTCATTGGATGTTTATATATTTAGTTGTGTGTATTGATCCTTAATTTTTTTTATTTTTATTACTATATATTATTATTCACATACTATTATGTATTGATGAAAACCATGATAACATATGTTCGTGGTGAGGTAGAATGATTTCGTTGCGTCACAAGAAAAATTTAATTAATGAATAATGATGGAAATTATTTGTACCCTATATTCATTAATGGAATTTGAAATCTCATGCCCTATTATGAAAATAAAAAAACATAAATAAAACCATTGTCACGATGTTCTATAGGAAATTTTATTTCCATAAATTCATAGAAATAGACATCAAGAACATAGGCTGATGACACCAGTATGAAACCTACTTAATTGGAGATATCATGATAGATATTATATTATATAGTAAGTGTCTATATGAGGTTGTATGTCATTGCAACCTCAATTTGTTTGGTGGATTTATTACCATGGTAATAAATTCTAACCATGGAACCTAGGTGGATTTTCATAATTTGATTGAGAAATAATCCTAGAGAGTCATGCACTAATTGTGTCTAGAACCACAATTAAAAAATAAAAATATATATTATTTAACATATTTATTAAATATAATTCTGATATGAGGTTTAATAATTATTCGTGTTTGTTTGATCGTATATTTTTCATCACTAGTTATTCAAGAGAATATTATATGACTATAATATGGAATACATATTTATTTTATATTTAGTGTATATAATATTTATTTATTTATTGAACAATGATGGTGTGATATTTATATATATGTAAATATTCATTATTATAGACATGATAAATATTTTAAAGGAATGACATGTTGAGTTTAATGGTCTGATGAGAAATAATATATTTTAAATATCATTTAAATAAATTTTATACAATTTATTCAATAAATAACATTTAATTAATTCACTAGTTTTGGGATTGTAAATAAATAATAATAATAATATTATTATTATATTCATGGGGTTTTGTGGGGATTAATGAAATAATAGGGTCATATGCATAATAATTATTTTCTAAAAATAACACTATGTAAAATCAATTATATTATTTCCAACCCAAACACTGGCCACATTTTTTGTACACAATGTCAATGATAATTCACACAATTCCTATAGATCCTCTCTCCCAAAATGTGTTCAAGAATAATGAGCGATTCACCTTGACCACCCCTTTCGATTTAGGAGAGATCAAAGAGAATACTTTTGAAGGATATTCTCATAGAAATCAATGAAAAATGATGCAAGAATTATGATCCTCTAGATTAGCACCCTGATATTCATAGGAAGACACTTAGAGGTTTGTGGTACACATGTAGATAACCATAAGAGGGGATCAACACTTGATTCCAGTGGCACAATGTCATATGGTGTAGAAATGTTTTCAGATCATCAATAAAAAAACAATTTTTCACAAAGTAATTCTTTAGATACTTAAATTATTTATAAATTGTTATGTCGTGATATTTTTTTTGGTTTGGTTCTCTCATTCCTATTAATTATTTATTCAATTATATTGGTTATGATGTTTATCGTTGATAAGCATTTCGAATTAATCATCGATTGCAATAAATATATGAGCTAGACATGCCTCACCGGTACTTCTGCTACACTCAAAACATTCAAGTAAAACCTAATTATAGACCCATCACATTTTAATTCCCCATTTTATCAACGTGTTTGAGTTAGTTAGACACCATTTTATCACACCAGACTCCAGGGAGAGCCATTTCCAGTCACATTTATGCACCGAGATCTCCTAGAGGCGCGACTTTGTCAGCTTGACCAGGTCATCCTAATGAGATTTTCCATACCTGTCTTGTCTTTTTGATAAGTGATTTCTTCCTCAGTTTGGTCATGAAAAGCCTATCTCATGGATAGACATGTGCCACCATGAATTTTTGCTCTAACTATTCTCTATTGCATTCTCATACATATTGTGTATCTTTTCCTTTCTTCAGTTTTTGGAAACCCATTATTTTTTATCTCCTTCAAACATTTTAAAATTTTATCCTTTAATATATTTCCCAATTTTCCACTAAATTTATATATGATTATTTCATTCCATTTAATCAAAAAAAACATTATGACAATAATTTATTTTCCCAGTAAAAAATATATTGTGTTTGGGGTTTTAATGAATTTTCTTAAAAGTTCTTTTATAAATATGTTTAATCTCCAGACGCATTTCACCAAATTCAAGTTCCTCTTAGGATTAAACACATTTTCATTACATATGATATATATATATATATATATATATATATTTCCAAATATTATAAAAAACCAATTTTAATTGTTTTGATCGAAAAACACTTATAAAAAAGTCCGTGTGAAAAAATCAAGCTATATTATTATCAAAAAAACCAAATGAAAAATTTTCCTCAATCTCATCATTTAAAAATAAAATAAAAAAATATATATAAAAAACCCATATATTTCTCAATATTTTAAAAATAAAATAAAAAACTGATTTCTATTTTATTTTCAAAAAAACCCATATATTTCCTTTTATTTTAAAAATAATATAAAAAAAAGATTTATATTATTTGTTTTAAAACCAATATAAAAAACTGAATCTCATCATTTAAAAATAAAATAAAAAATATTTTTATATCTTTTTTTGGGGATAAGAATAAATTTTCACACCAGAAATTTTTAACATGGAAAACCCATAAGAGAAAAATAATGGGACCTAGTCCTGAAAGAGGGATCCACTAATAATAAACTGTAAAAAGTATAGACCCCCAAATATGAGTGGGTTCTAAAAAATAATACTCTAATAAAATAGTAGATGAAATTAAAAAAGATAGATATAGTCTGAAAGTAGATTGGAAAGAAGAACATACCCAGATAAAGAAACCCAATTAGACCAGATTGTGAAAGGAAAATGATTAGTATAAAAATGAAAGGTGCATTTAAAAACACTAGGATATGATCAATGAACTCTATAGAAGAACACCGACCAGAGATTAAAAATTTTGACAGTTACAGATTTCAAAATAGCTGGGTATAACCCTAACTGCATTACCTCAATGTTGAGAACAAAGCCACATTTCCTATTGAATAGAGAAATAGCCACATGGATTAAACCTTTCAAAACCCTATTCATCAGTTAAAAACATTAACCCGAAAAAACCATATCTTTTTTCTCTTTTTTTAAATCTGTTAAATGCACATGACATCCCCATAAGGGGAGGAAACCCAAAAAAATACCCCTCCAACTCAAGTGGTGATCACCACCAACCCCGTAATCAGTATGAAATTATTAAATTTACCACAATAAACACATCTAACAAATTGTTACTTGTGTGGATATTTTTGAGATATGACTATCTTGAATCAAGGACATCATAGATCCAATTAAATTGAACATCGATATGTTTTGACCATAAATTAGTGGTGGGGTTCTTTCCAAAACAAATAGCACTCTGACTATCAAAAAATAAAACATATATCATTATTGAAATTGATCTATCATAAATTATTTGAATGAATCTATAACTAAAATAAACTAAGACTTTTTGGATGATAAATCTACACATCTCTGTAATCTAGACTGCTAAGATATAACTCCCCCTATAAAAGTGATCAAATATCCTGAAGTAGACTTCCTTGAATCCATACCTCCTGCTATATCTAAATATGTAAATCCAAAAATCATATGTTCCCCATTTTGAAAACAAAATATTATATCATAAGTTCCATGATGATAATTAAATATATTTCTCACTGATCTCCAATTATCTTTACCTAGATTAGATAGAAAATTAATGACCACTCCAACAATATGGGCTATATATGGTCTAATACATACCATCAAATACATCAAACAATAAAAAATAGATGAATAAGGTATGTGCTACATCTCCTCTATCTCTTTATTAGAAAAAGGTGACTGACTGGTATTGAGGTTAAGATGTAAAGCAATAAGAGTACTAAATACATTCACTCTATCCATAAAAAATATCTAAAGAAAATTCTTAATATATATATCCAATGAAAAAAATAATTTCTTGGATTTCTGTCACGGGGGATCGAAATTCCAAGAATTTGTCATGTCGGACCCAAGAAATTCATTGAAAAATACTGAAAAAGATCCTTCTTAAATATGTCAATTCTAGTAGCATCATGAATAAGAAATGATAACATCATCAATATAAATAAAAATTATAATAAAATCATTATCAGTAAATGTATAAAAAACACAATCATCAGAAGATATATTCATGAAATCTTGATAAAAAATGAAAGATTCAAACTTCTTATACCACTACCCCAGATCTTACTTCAAACCATAAAAATTTTCATTTTACCTGAAGAAAACATTATTTTTACTTGTTTCAAAAAAACCCTATGGATTCTCTATATAAGTCTCCTTTTATAAATATCCACATAGATATGTTTTATTCACATCCAGCTACTCAATCTACAGATCCAAACTTGTAGCCAAACCAAAAATGACTCGAATGGAATAAATTTGGACAACAAAGGAAAAAATATCATCAAAATCAGTACATTTATTGTAATATAATCTTTTAACAACTAACCTCTCCTTGTAACATGGAGAAAAATGGATTCTTCATTTTAAATTTAATAAATCCAATGATTTTGATAATCTCTCTTACCTATAGGTATCTTCACCATCTCAAAAGTATGGTTTTTGTGTAATGATCTCATCTCATCATCCATTTCCCCAACCCATCTGTCATTCTGATCACTTTAAATCACCTTTTCAAAAGATCATGGTTCCCCCATTAGTGAGTAGAACACACTCATCCGCAAAATACTAAGTTGAAATGGTATGATGCCGAGATGATCTCCAAAGTAGAACTAGGGATTCATTAAATACCCTTAGTACTAGATCATTATAAAAAAGTTCATTATAAACATCAAATCCAACCTATTCACCCTGAACATTATTCTTCACATCAATACGTTTATCAAAATAAAAAATATGATGTAATTATGATTCTGAAACTAGATCAAGACTAAAAAAACCAATAGAATTTGGAGAAGTATTATTCTCTCCCTTATCAATATCTATAATAGTCTAGTCCTACATACTCACTACATCATAAATTTTGAAAGTTTCTTCAAAACCGGATCATAGAACATTTACCTAAACTCCTCATGTCTGTATTCAATAAAAATACATTTTTCTAACATACCATCTAACTTGGATCTCTTATCTCTAAGAACAAGAACAAAAGAATTTCCAAAAAAACATTTAAATGATCATAGTTGATCTATTTTCCATACCAATATTTGTCAAGTGTGTCTATCTACAAAGTAAAACTTGGTGAAAAATTTATAATATTAGAAGTATTAAATAAAGCCTCACCCCAAAAATGTCCAAAAAACATTGCATCAGAAAGAAAAAAATGGACACTATCCAAAAAATTGTTGTTCATTTGCTCAACTATGCCATTTAGATGAGATGTTTTTGACGGTTTACTTTGATTCCAAATACCTTCCAACCTCTAGTACTGATAAAAAGTACCACAATAATCACCCCCATTATTAGTATGAATACATTTCAATTTCTAACCAGATTTATTCTCAGCTAAAACTTGAAATTTCTGAAAAACATAGAGCACCTCAGTTTTTGTATTCAAAACATAAACCCAAATATTACATTAGTAGTAACCAATAAATGTCACAAAATAAATACCACCTGTAAAGGTATTATATTTCAGAGGACCATAAACACTAGAATGTACTAATTCAATTAATTATGACTTCTTTTGTAAAGGATAACTATTGGAACTCACTTATCTTTATTTTCTATCCATATAGTGATCACACACATCCAATTAAACTCTTAAAATATGGAATTAGATTAATATTTTCCAATAAATATATCACTTTATCACTAATTTGGTTGAGCCAATTATTCCATTATATAGATGAAAACTTCACTCAATAATGAAAGTAATATCACATGAAATACAAGCTCTATACCAGTACAAACCTGACTACTTCTTCCCTCAAGAAACAGTAAAGGAAACATTGGAAATCATCCATTGTCCATCACCAAAAGTAGTGAAATAACTATTATAATAAAAAATAAAGGTACAAATAAGATTCATATAAACCTTAGGTGCATGTCAAAAATTATTCAAAATTAGTTTACTTCAAGTTTTAGTCTCTAAAAAATAGTCTCGATAGCAAAAATATCATAATGAAAATCATTAACGATAATTAAAATCCCAAAATTACCTAGGTTGTAAGATTTTGAAAGATCCTTCCTCGATGTCATGTGAAAATAAGCACCACTATCAACAACCCAGTAAGAATCATTAGAATAAATATTAATGGAGTCATAAACAATAACAAGATCACCCCCATAGCGGGGGTGAAACGATCATACCCATCAACATTTTTCTTATGCTGATTTTACTTCAGTCATTTTTCCCTTTTTATTTAATAGGAAAATTTCATAACATGTCCTTTCTTACCAAAATGATGACATTAAAAATATCTCTTAATTGATCTGGATTTTCTTCATCCTTTTCTCTTACCTCTATTTCTCTACCCATGATTATTTTCATGAATTCTACCCCTATTATCTATGACTAAAATCTCTAACAAAGTATTCTCCTAAGTACGTCTCCGAACCTCTTCATTCAAGAATATAGACTTAGAAAAGTTTAATGTTACAACACCATTAGGAGAATAACCAGTTTGAGTAACAAATAAATTCTTCCAAGAATCTAGTAAAGTATTATGATAAAGAAGGGATAAAACATAATCTTCAATATTTACACTCATACCAAATGATTGATCAAAACGATCCTGATATTCCCTAAAATAGTGAGAAATATATTTACCTTCTTTTTACCTCAAATTCATCATTTTTTTGAGGATAAAAAATTAATTTTTCCAATCTTGGAATAGTAGGTAGTTTGAATCTTTACCTAAAAAATTATGACATGATATATGTTAAAAATATGGTTCATCATGTTGAATTTGGCACATTGAAAAATTAACCCAAAAACCATATCATTGTAAAACTCCCATTCATCATATGAAATTATTTTTGTCTTCTGAGTACTGAAAACTAGAAGATTCATTCACTTGATAAAAAGAAGATCCTTTATTTTTAATCACCACATATGGTATTTTATATTATTAAAAAAAATCATCCAACTATAATTGGTTTCAATAATTTATCTAGAAAAGACCAAAACCTCTGATACTGGATGTTGGGGAAGATGGAATGCAACTAATTCACAAAAAAAAACTAAGATAATTCATAAAAGAAGTAAAATTTTCCCTTTGACACAAATTGTTTCTAACATGGAAACCCCAAAAGGGAAAAACTATGGGAAATAGTATAAAAATCAATATCCACTAATAATATTTAGTAAAAATCATAGAATAAAAAAGTTCATGAGGATCTCAAAAATAATACACTGAAAAAATTGAGGATTAATAGAAGAGGGCAGATACAGTCTGTATGTAGTCTGAAATGAAGAACACAACCTAATAAAGAAACAAAAATAGATATAACTGTGATTGAAGGATGATCAATGTCCAAATAAAAGGTGTAGATAAAAATATTAGAATCAGATCAAAGACCATCACAAATTAAAGTTTAAAAGACCTTAAAAAAGTTTTTGTTGAAAATCTAAAAAACGTTGGATATAACCTTATCTTCAATGTCCCAAAGATGAGAAGAGATATGCACCGCAGATCAAATAAAGATCAAGATGCATGAATTCAAAATTTAAAAAATTTCTTCCTCTATCAGAAAATGTAACCCTAAAAAACTATATATATATTTATATTATTTCTTTTAAATGTAAAAAATATCTTCATAAGAGGAGGATGCCCAACAAGTTTATCTACAGCCTCCATGGCAGATTGGGTGGCTCTGAAAGTGGGACTCAACTTGTCCTATAAACACAAATTCCAAATACTAATTTTAAGACCGAACCTTAGTAAATCATTAGGGATATCTCCACACCTGGTGTTACAATTCTGTATTATTCATCCAGGGGTTTTGACCAAATATTGCTTGAAATTATGGGAGATTTTAAAGAGTTCGTGTTGAAACATGAATACTACCATGTAATCCATATGCTATGGGATGGAAACACCTATATAAACACTATGTAAAATATTTTACTAGAATTTGAGCTATTCAATTTTTAGTTTTTTGGGGCCTCTAATTGGGGAGTGGTAGGTGATGGATACTTTGATGAAGGATCAGATGGATATTGGAGTTCGTCACATGTTCAAAGAACATATCATCCCATGGATGTGCAATTAAGAGATGTTTCATGATTCTAATTTTCTACCCTTTTCTTGATTAGGGTTTTGAGAAATGTTAAATGTGGTGACATCATTGATGAATTTTTTGACTGTCACTCCTTTTTTATAGATAATTATAAAATGAAAATGATTTATTCTATTTGTTATGTATTTTATTTTCATAAATCAATCAATAAATCACTTTCATTAATCTAATTACTTCCAAATCCAATTATTTTAGGATTTAAATATTTTCATAAAATTCTAAATGTCTTATGTTATTATAAAAAAATATGTTAGTGTGTTTGTTTTTTATTGTTGAAAAAATGAAATACTATAGGTGAGACCTTCAAAAATGATAGAAAAGTGATTTGTCACAAAAAATAATACTACAAATCATGCCATAGATAGCACTAAAACACACCTTCAACAATATTAAAAAATTGATGCTGTTCTAAGAAACATTAAAATATCCCCATAATCGTTGATGATAAATGGACATTATGTCAGTACTAGAAATAGCTCTGATTAAGCCAATAATTATATAGTGTGCTGTTAAAATTAGAGCACACTTTTCAATAAATAGATTCATAATTTAATATAAATAATAATTACATAAAAAATTCAAGAAAAAAACTATATTATAGAAATTTAAAATATTATTTGGTACTATAACATTTGAAAGTACAATTTATCATAAAAATTTGAAAAAATTAATGGTTTCATTGCCTATGGGACTTGACCCCATTTTTTAAAAACCCGATCATTGTATTAGTGGATGAACAAACAACCCCAACTCAAGAAATAGAATCCACCCATATGAGGGAAAAAATTATTATGTTATAAATACTATTAAGAAATAAAATAATAAAAAATATGAAACAATATACTGATAAAATTCCATTTTTATGTTTTAACTACACAATTTGATAAGACCGGTCACACCTTGTATCTTATTGAGGTGAGACTGATTCCTATATGTTACAAATGACTAAAGGATTTTTTTATTAAAATACTAAATTAATCTGAATGTGTTTTCTAATTTTTATTCATATCAAATTTGTTTTGAACAAAAGTCATTTTAAACTCAAATCACGCAGTTCGAGTCATACCAGGCACACCATGTTTCATATTAAGGTGCATATATTCCTACACATCACAAATGTATTATGGATAGTTGTCCTAAAGTATCAAAAAAATCCAAATAAATTTCCTTGATATTGATTTTACGATATGTGTTTTTAACTAAAATGAAAATTTTAAATAAGATTTCACACATGGAGTCATACTGGTCACATGGCCAATCAAATCGACATACTGTTGATTCCAACACATCACAAATAAAATAAATATCTTTATCCTAAATAATCAAAGTTGTACGAATGTGTTTTCTTAGTTTTGAGTATGTATTTTTTTAGTCAAATGTAAATTTAAACTGAAAACACACACTTTGAGTCATACTGGTCACATTATGTGTTGGTTTTTAATGAAACTGATTTCTACTCATCAAAAATGACTTATAAATCATTTTACTAAATTATCAAGTCAATAGAAGTGAATTTTCATAGTTGTTATTGAGTGACACATGTTTTGAACTAAAATTTAATTTTTAAACTCAAAACACACTATTTGAGTCATATCGGGCACACAATGTATCATATTTTTGTGTGGATAATTCATATACACTAAAAAAAAATTTATGGATTATTTTTTAAAATTATCAAATCAATATGAATTAGTTTGTTAATTTTTGAGTATGTGACATGTGTTTTAAAGTAAAATGTAAATTTTAAATAAAAAACACATTTTCAGTCATATTGGTCCCATGGTGTGGAAGATTGAAATGAAATTGATTCCTACAAATCAAAAATGACCTAAGAATAATTTTCATAAATTATTAAAACAATATTAATGACTTTTTAGGATTTTAAGTATATTATATTTCTTTTCACTAAAATGTCAATTTAAAATGAAAACATGAACTATGAGTCACACTAATCACATTGTTTATTAGTTTGATATGAGACCAATTCCTACACATAAAAAATATCTTATGTATCATTTTCCAAATATATCAATATAATTTGAGGGTGTTATTGGTTTTTAGTGAGAGACACATGTTTTGAACTAAAATGTCACTTTTAAACTAAAAACCACTAGTTTATGTCGTACTAGACACACCATGTATCAGATTGATATGTAGATAATTTTTACATGTCACAAATGACATATTGATCATTTTCATAAATTATAAAAACAATCCAAATTGCTTTTATCAGTTTTGAGTATGTGATATGTATTTTGAAGTAAAATTTCAATTTTAAAAAACACACTTGGAGACTTATTGGTTGCACGATGAATTGTATTAATGTTTGGATGATTCCTTCACATAAAAAAAAACATAAATATCATTTTACTATTGAATCAAAACAACCTGAATGTGTTTGGTTAGTTTTGAGTATGTCACATATCATTTTTAAAAAATTTAAATTTATTCTAAAAGCACACACTTTGAGTCACAATAGTCATATGTTATGTCAAGTTTACATGAGATATATTCTTACACATAAATAATTACTTATAAATACTTTTAATAATATATCATGACAATCCACGTTCATTTTCTTGGTTTTTAGTGAGTAACACAGGTTTTCATCTAAAATGCCATTTTTAAAATCAAACAACTCTTTTTGAGTCATACTGAACACTATGTGTATCAGATTGATACGAGGATAATTTATACACATCAAAAATGACTTATGGATCATTGTAATGATGCATAAATAAATCGCAATTAATTTTCCAAGCATTGAGTATCTGTTTTGCGTTTCAAACTAATGTTAGTTTTAAATAAAAATACACACTTGGAATCATACCAGTCACATGGTGCATTATATTGACGTAAGATTGATTCCTATACATAAAAAATGACTTAAGGACCATTTTTATAATGTATCAAAAAAATATGAAGTCATTTTTTCAATTTTGAGTATGTGATGTATTTTTTTTTACTAAAATGTCAATTTAAACTGAAAACATGCACTTTGAGTCACAACAATCACATATCATGTCAATTTGATGTGGGACTAATTCATACATTTCCCAAATAACTTATGAAACATTTTCAGAAAAGTATAAACATAACCCGAGTGTATTGTCTCAACTTTCAATGAGGGACACACATTTTAAACTGATAAAAGAAAATTGTAGTCATTCTAGGCACACAATGTATCATATTGAGGTGCAGTTAATCCCTACATGTCAAAAATTCCTTATGGATCCTTTTGATAAATTATCAAATAAATATAAATTTGTTATCTCATTTTTGATCATGTGACATATGTTTTGGATTGATGTGTAAATTTTAATCTAAAAACATACAATTTATTCATACCAGGAACATCATGTGTTGTATTGAGGATCAGATGATTCCAACACATAAAAAATTACTTATGATTTTTTTTCATAAAGTATCAAAAATGTTTAAATTGGTTTTTTCATTTTTGATCATGTAATGTGTTTTTTGAACTAAAATGCCAATTTTAAATTAAAACATAAACTTTGAGTCTTATTGGGAAAACTGTGTATCAAATAGAGTTATGATTGAATCCTACACATTACACCATTTATTTTTTATTCTGAAATTCATTTGATATTTGGGGTTATCTAACAATAGTTTTTTATTATAACTCATAATTTTGAAAGAATTACAAAATAAAATGAAAACTAAATCACCAGAAGTGCATCATCCTTGTTGAGTTAATAATCATAGTACATGAGTTCATAATACTTCCTCATGATCTCTAGGGAAATTAACAAAATATTTATGAGATAAAAAAGATACGGAAATTAACTAAGAAATAGTAGATATAATTATGAGAAAATTAACTACATAGTGAATAGTAAGTTACATCTTCATGAGGTCTATATAAAATCTGAAACCATGTATTATACCCATTAAATTATAAAAAAAAAATATATTTCACATTTTTAATATGAGGACTATCTATAGACATGTTAGTACTATAATTATATAAATATATTATAAATAAATATTTTAAATGAAATAGCATTTCTCATCAGAAGTACCTCTTCACAGAAGCTAGTTTTTGATAAAAAATGATATCTTACCTAAATTTGAAAACAAAATAACCAAAATGTGTTTACTCAATTTTTATTATTTAACATATTTTTTGAACGAAAATTTAAATTTTAAACTAAAAACATAAACTTCCTGCCATACTTGTCTTACAGTTTATCATATTGAGGTGTAGTTGATTCCTACATATCACACCATGTATTTTTTATTTTTCAATTCATTCATTATTTAGGGTTATAATAAAATATTTCTATTTGATAATCCATAATGTTGAATGAATTGTAGAATAAAAAAGAAAAGTGTGTCATCATGAGAAAATCATCCTTATAAATGAAGTTATTTATTCATGATCTCTATAAAAATTTTAAAAATAAGTATAAGATAAAATTTTAAAAAATTAACTAAAAAAGTAGATAAAATGATATAGAAATTAATTAAATACGTAGTAGTAATTTACCACTTCATGATGTTTGAATAAAATCTAACACCATATTTTCTACCCATTCATTTCTAAAAAAATCTTTTTTCATCTTGTGAATATAATTACCATTGACACTATAAAAAGTTGGTGTCTTAATGGTGGATCTAGATACCATGACTAATAATAATAATTTTTTTTATCTTTTTTAATATTTAGTTCCAATTTCATAAAACCACTTCCAATAATTAGATTTAGTGGATCACTAAATTATTAAAAAACCTAATTTAACATACCCCTCCCCCACCCCACCCTGACCCCCATGACCCTGAAATCCCCCCTTCTCCCCCCGAGAACCCTACTAATTCCCCCTCAATCGATGATAACCACCAAACCCTGATAACCCCCTCTTAATGCCGACCCATGAGCTTAACCCCCCACCCTCTGTCATCATCGACCCCCGACCCTCCCTCCATCGACGCTGACTGTGGTGATGTCCCATGATGGATCTTCACAAGAGACAATGGACCCTCTTCTCTATTTCTTATTGACCATCACCCCCAACGGCTGTGGATCCCTAACCCATTCCCCACTACCTTTTACTCCTCCCTCCCTCCTTGATTTCCCTTAATTCTATTCGAGTAAAATGTTTCTGGGATCATATTCCCTAACTCCATGCTATCTGTTGTCCTCTCCCTAACTCATCGACCTTATTATGTGACATTAAAGTCTGTTATTATGATTGTTGATATTTATTCATTTATGTTTATATTTTTCAAGTCAAATTGAATCATTTTTATGTTAAATTTCTGTTATGTTTAACCAAGACCCTACCCTAGTCAATGAAGAAATTGGGTGATATTAATAATTTATTATAAAATTATTATAAAATATTTATATCATTATAATTGAATGTATTGGGAGAAGAGTGGAAAATAAATACCTATGGATACAAGTTATATTAATTTACCTTTAAACTCACCTCATCATACTAAGTGTTTGGAAGAATTTTTAGATTATGAAATTAAAAAGTGATCGATGGATAGAAGAATAAATTATACATTTCCTAATTGTAGATTAAAGTGATGGTTCAATAATGAAAAATCATATGAGAAATTTATATTGAAATATTTTAATGATTGATATGTATTTTGGATTCGACATGGTGAATCTAGTGTTATAGAAATTAATAAAAATTACTATCGTATCAAGGAAACACAAAGTTACCCACCAGAGGAGAATTAAATTTGAAACTTGATAAATGGTGTATTTTTAGTTGTAGGATTCAATGTACAAGATTTTAATAGATCAATAAAACCTTTAGTTTATCCCAATTAAGTCAATCGTGATTAAAAAATCAATAAAAAATCATTTTTATGAATTAGTTAAAGATAAACAATAAGAACTATTTAAAGGGAATGAAAAGTATTCAAAATTTTCTATTCTACTTATGTTGTATCATATCAAGTGTCATTTTGGAATTTATGATAGAGAAATGTCCATGATTTTAGAGTTTCTTCATGATTCATTTAGTGAAGCTAAGATCCCTAAATCATTCTATGTTTTGAATAAAATCATAAACAGACATTGACATGATTATAAAAAGATAAATGAATGCCATAATGATTTCATTCTATACTGGGGTGAATATTATGATAAAAAAGAATACATAATATGTTATATAAGAATATGGAAGTTAATGAATAACAATGAGAGTAAAAATCAATTCAACACTACGAAGAAACAAAAGAAGAAAACTCTTGAAAAGGTATTGGATTACTTTCCACTGAAACCATGATTCTAAAGGTGATTCATGCCATCTAATACAGATGATATATGATGTTACATGCTTATGATAGAAATAATTATTAATTTATAAGACTTGTAAAATATTCAACATCATAATTTTTTTATTTCATTATATTAATATATGTCTTCAGATCCTAGGAAGTTACATTAGGGATTGGCTTCTGATTGTTTTGACCCTTTTGGTACTTTAACTAATAATTATAAAATTTAGCATGTTGTTTTTAACACTTATAATATACCTCCATGGATGTGTATGAAGATAACTTGTTTCATTTATATGATGATTATTCTAGAAATAAAATTCCTAAAATGATATTGATTTATACCTTGAACCTCTAATAAAAGAATTAGAATAATTATGGGATGGTGGCATGGAAACATATGATGCTTCATTGAAAAAATATTCAAAATAAATGATTCTTTAATGTGGAAAATTAATGACAATCCTAGACTAAGAAACTTATCTGGTTGGAATACTCACACTAGTATGTCTTGTCCAATTTTTAATTTTGATTTTGAACCTCAACGATTGAATCATTGTAGTAAATGGGGTTTTATTTGTCATATTATATTTCTTGATTCTTCTTATAAATTCAGTTTCAAGAAGACACATTTCAATAGAGATATTTAATTGAAAAAGACATTGAATTTTTCATAGTTTAGAAATCATGGTATAGTTAACGAATGTTGGTGTAGAATTTAGAAAAAGTAATTAGTTTAAATATGGAGGGAAAAGGGTACGAGTCATAGTATCTGAAGAAGATAAAACAAAAAAGTGAAAGATTTAAAATTCCATTTTTAGGAATTTAATTTCATGCTTCAAAATCTTTACATAATGAATATTGAGGAGATAATATGTGAAAAATGAAAAATTTACATATCATAATGAGTTGGGTAAATTGAAGGACCACCATAATGCTCATATTGATTTAGAATCAAGGAATATAAAGCTTGGTTTGTGGTCAAACGGGAAATGAATTTATATATAAACAAAATTTACATTGAAAAATCTAGATAAGGATGTTTACCTTCGAAATAAAAGGATTATAAAAGTTCTAGAGTGATATTCATGTAACATATCAAGTTTCATTATCTTAAACCATCTAATGTTACGTAGATTGCAAAGTTATGAATCACATATTTTGATTGAGCTATTGTTTCCGTTGGCATTGTGTAATACATTACATACAAAAAAGTAAATGTTGTTATAGTTGAATTGTGTACCTTTTTTAGAGGGATTTGAAAAAAAACTATTTATCCAACTAAGATTGATAATCTTCATTAAATAATTTTTTAATAGTTCTTCATCTAGAGATGTTATTTTCCCTTTCATTATTCACAGTAGTGATTCATTTAACAGGTTATTTGGTTGAAGTAGCTAAACTTGGTGGACCAGTGCACTATTGATGGATGTTTCTAATTGGGAGGTACATTGACATTATTTTTATTTTTATTTGTGAATTAAATTTTATCAAATCATTTTTTATGTTTTTAATATATTTATATTTTTTTATCAGGTGCTTTTGTTATTTGAAATCATATGTGTGCAATAATTCTTAAAAAGAAGGATCTATTACTAATGGTTACATAGCTAAAGATCGAATAACCTTCAATTCTAGGCATTTGGAAAAGATTTATACTAGATTAAATCATGTTGGATATGTTGAGGAAATACCCACTGATTATCACTCTAAAAACTAGTCATCATTATATCTAACTGTTGGACGACCAATTAAAAAGGGGTCAAATTTTACACTGACTGAATTGGATATGCTACAAGAACATTGATATGGGATAATCAATTGTTTTATTATATATTAATTAATTGATGAATTATGATTACAAAAAAATAGAAAACTTAGGGGTTAAACTCGAAATGTCCTAAATTTAACAAAATCTATTAATAAGGATATTTTTGAAATGGTTTTCCCATCATGTAAGTATATACTCATATTCATATTATTGATGTAATGTTATATTGTCTATGTTAAAAGTAACACCTTATATCTTATTTTATAGATAATAAATATTGATAATCGATATTAATTATCAAATGATTTTATGTTTTTTTCTCAATGTACTCTAAGTAAGACTAAGACATTCTATTCAACAATAATCATGTCTTTAGGTTTCATAAAACATTTCATGGAGGATACTTGAAAAGAAAATATTAGCGTATTTACACATTTAAAGGTGGGAAATATGGAATGTTTATTGATATAATTAAATTAAACTATCATGTAAAGTTCTATATTTTATTATCTAAGTAAAAGTGGGCCAAAATTGATAGGGGTATAATGAAATATTTGTTATATTTTACTTCTTTCAACTTCCCTCAATTGATCCATATCGATGAGCATGCAGAGCAACATAATTTTATCTTGGATTAACAAGATAATATTATTTATTATGTGGATAATGAAAAACAAGATTGTTAGAGTGTTTTTGTACACATAATGTATAGGGAATTATATGATGTGGGTGGTGAAGTTCAATTGGTAATTTACAATAGTGAACCTCATCAACCAAAAAACATTGAATTCTTTTCCTGACATTATTGAAACTGTAAAATCCCAAGCAATTAATGAATAATAGATATTTTTATCTATGTCTATTAATGATTAAGATAGTGTTTTAGAGGCTTAAAATGAAAATAAATACAATCTTATGCATGGAATACACTAATATTTTTAAAAGATTGTTTTACTGCCTTTGATGGAAAAACATTTTTGAATATATCTTTTGACAATTTTATAAACTATTTTTGTCAAAATAAACTTATCCTTTATGATTGGGAAATCAAAATTTACTTTGTGTGAATTTTTGGTATTTTTCTGACAATGTTCATTTTTTAATGAATAGTGAAAAATACTGCATTTTACATCAAAAATGCTTTTTAATCTAGTTTATTTATATTATTTTATTATCTTTTGAATTGGTTTTGAAGTTAAAATAGAATATATTTTTACCATTTTATCCAATAATGGTCATTGGAATCAATTTCACTTTGAAATTGGACTTAAACTGGTGTCAATCTTTTGATACTTATTGTTTCATGAAAACACACTATTTCTTTGACAGCGGGAATAAATTATTAAATTAATTAATGTGACTTATATGTATTTAATTTTTTAAAATAGACTTCATTTTTTAATTCGGAATATCAAATATAGCTTAGGGTGAATTTTTGGTAATTTTCGGAAAAACTTCAATTTTTGATGAATAGTGAAACCACTAAGTGGTACTTATAAATATTGATTTTCCGTTTAAATGAAATTTTGCCATCATTGTGTTTTGAATTTCAAAAATCCGACATAAATGGTTGTCACTAAGAAGTAAAATGTGGTTCAATGGGATTAAAATAATTTTTTGGTGAATAATAAATTATTAAGTTTTTAATCGCGATTAGTGGTAATTAGGGTAGTTTAAGGTATTAATAATGCTTTAATAATATGAAATGACCTAGAAACATGTCCCAAACTCATGGGTTGTGTCATGGCCGACCACGAAAAGCCATGGGGCAACTTGGGGACCCCATGGATCCACTTTTGTTGGGAAATGACATAAATAACTTTTTATTAAATGTTAAAGTAAAAATGACACAAACAAGAGATGTTTTACTAAAACAATTTTTACATGGGGTTATACAAGTCAGATATTTGATTATAAATAGTCATTGGATAGATAAAACGATTTCCTACATCATAGTAATTGTTTTATAATTTTTAGACTTTAAATAAATTAAATTATTTATGACATAATAATGATGCAGCGATGACATCATTATTTAACGATTTAAATAAAATGGAAAGATAATGTAAAATCTATGAACTACACATGTCCAAAACCGATTGGATGAGTGTATTTAGAACCCTTATCACCTTATACACGAATTATATAAATGTGGGACCTTTTAAAACCGAAAAACATTTTCAAATAAAGTAATATTTATTTACTTTCCAAAAGTGCCCCTCCTCTCCTCTTATAAAAGGCCCCCACCTCTACCTCATTTAACACACACCTCAAGCCTTTGGATCGGCCAACCCCTGACCATTTACTCTCTCCACATCCCTCTCCTCATCCTAGAGGATTCCCTTTGGGAATAATCCTTTCAAAGGAATCCTTTAGGCTCAAATCAAAAGGAGTTACACTTTTAAAGGTAATTCATTCTCTCATGTTCATTTGTTTTATTTTGTTTCTCCAACCCCCTAAACTCTTTTTATTTACTTATTTTGTAACAAAAACAGTATCTTCAATATACTAGGATGTTGTTATAAGATTTATTTGAGCTACACTCTCACACAACTACATCAAATGGTTAAAGAACATACGGTTTCTGTGGATGGCGAAATTCTGCCTCCCGAAACGATGATTGTTCAATACTCATTTAACACCTTCAAAGGTGGATATTATGATGTAACTATTTTTATATATGATATATAATATGTTTATGTTTTCCTTAAGCTTCTGTTTTTTTCATTTTGGGCATACCATTATGGTTTCCATTATGGGTAAACACGATATCTTCATTTTAGGAAGTGCGGACTACCGCCCCCTGAAAGTGATTTGATTCGTTAATACCATATGTGGGATGTGTAAAGGATAAAGTTAATGATATTATATATGTTATTATACTGGAATTATAATATACACTTATATCATTATGATTCCATTCCAGAAAATACAAAATAGAAATGGAAGTAGCGTTCATGCGTACATACGGCTTACCGTCTCCATGAACAGTGCATTTCATTTCTTACCTCTAAATGTGATGTGATATTATAAATACATGTATATGATGAATATATATGATATATATGTTATCCAAATCATTAATATCATTCTGGATATAACGAACCTTTGACCAAATTAACAACATGTAAGTGTAAGAAGTCTATTTTTGACTTAAGAACCAAATACCGACAAAATGAACATTATTAACTTAAATGATTACATGATTTTCATAACATGGTATAGAAGGAATAATGAACTTGAAAAAGGTTCTTAATAAAGTATAGATTAACTCAAGTTTATTATTCAGGAGATTAAAGAATGGTCGGGTCAAGTCGGATACGAGGTATGAGACTTCGTCTCAATCTCCTTTCATTGAGGCATATTTTGTTTTATACACAACCTTCTTTTATACGGTGTATAAACCCCTTTGACTTTTACGTTTATTCAAAAGGAATCTTTTTTATACAAAGCGTTTACTAAACGAAAAAGGGAATGTTTTTTCGTACGTATGCGACGACAACGACTTCTCCGCCGCCGTGACTGTTATTTGAGTTTCGGCTTCCTCTACAAGCCATACCTTTTTTTTAAAAGAAAAATAAATACCATGTTTTACTTTTATTTTATTTTGGTATTGAAAATGGTTTTCATGATGTTTTTATATCAATGTTTTGTATTGATATCTTGTGATTGAAAGGTGGAAATGTTATGTTTCCTTTATGAATGTTTTATGTGATACGATTATGCTGAGGTTCTTGGGAAATATTATGAAGACGGGTGGTTCCGTGATAGACTAAGGGCGGGTGAGCCCGATATAGATCTCCAATGCATTGGGTAACGCGAAGGAGTTAAACGTTAAGGTTTCTATGAAGAGATTTAGGGAATATACTGTGACGGGTATTCCAAACGTAACCAAGAGGGTTATTCCCTACGTAAGAATGTTATGGATGCCTCAAGTTACCTTTATGTATTATGATTTCTTTGATTTATTCATGATTTTATGAGGTATGTTAAAGTGCCTATGTTTTATGGGTAAAGTATGATCTCATTCTTACGTATATATGAACTCATGTTTCATTTCCATGTTTTTATAACCCATACTGAGCTTTTTATGCTCATCCCAAGTTTTTTTGAAATGTTTTTCACAGGTCAAGGGAAAGGTAGATGATATGATGATAGTGTCAAGGAAGTGTCAAAAATAATCAATGTTTTATTTTAAATGTGTTTCCATTTATGGGAATGAAGAATACTATCTTTATGTAACCACTTTGTTTATATGTGGAATGTAATGGAAGTTTTATGATCTAATTCTCTAAAACTCTAAACCCGAAAAGATCCTCAATGTGTAATCTTGTAATAACTCAAGATTAAGTAAGGTTTAAGGCTGGGGCCTTATAGTTGGTATCAAAGGTCGGTTTAGATAACTTTAGGAGTTAGAATTCTATTAAATGATTATCCAAAAATATTTTTTTAGAAATGATATAGCATTTAAAGATTACCATGTTGCTTCATATAAGACATGTTTGTTCAGAATGGTTTTCCGCAGAGGAAATAGGAAAGCAGTGCTAGGAAGGCATACAGAAGGAAATAACCTTCCGAATCAGCATCTAGAAATGGTCGGAATTGGAACTGAACAGTTTGTTGCAGTAATGGCGCAGTTGACTCAAGCGATAAATGGCGGTGGTTTCCATACACGAGATCAGCTAGACCAACCACAAAGGAACATGTCAGTGGTGGAACATTTAATGAGGCAACATCCACCATCATTCAGAGGATCATCTGACCCTGTGCTAGCTGAAGGGTGGATTAAAGCACTGGAGAAGATTTTTGACATCATGGGGTGTTCGGACATTCAAAAGTTTAGTCTTTCTATTTACCGTTTGGAGGGTGAAGCAGATCAGTGGTGGTCTATGGTTAAAAATATCAAGGGCACCGATGAGATTGATGCTCTTGACTGGGATTAATTCAAAGGTATGTTTCTTGAGAAGTATTTTCCTAAGGCTGTTCGACTTAGGATGAAAAAGAAATTCTTGGAATTGAGGCAAGAGGAAGACTCAGTGGATGCCTATGAAGAAAGGTTCACTCGATTGGCAAGGTATGCTCCAAATTTTATCCGGGACCTTGATAGTAAAATCAATCATTTTTACTTAGGATTAAAGCCAAAATATCGAAGGGCATTAGCTTCTCGTGAGTTTAAAAGTTATGAAAAGCTTGTTCGATGTGCTGAGAAAGTGGAAATGGAGTTTGCCGATGACCAAGTTTTCTATAACAACCAGCAAAAGAAGAGACCGAGGTGGCAGGAGAAAGGTAATAATTCTTCAAAAAAGTCTGATGGTAAGAGAACTAAGTTTCCAGTTTGTGATAAATGTGGCAAAAGGCATGCTGGGGAATGTCTTCTGAATTCTGGGAAGTGCTACCGATGTGGTAAGATGGGACATAAGGCTCGTGATTGCACTGAAAAGGATCAAGGTGAAGGTAAGAACAAATTTGATTTACAGTTAGTGAAATGTTATAAGTGCAATGAGATGAGTCACTATGCAAACGAGTGTCCGACAAGGAGCTTGAGTGATGGGAAGCAGTTAGACTACAAGCAGAAAGGGGTGGTGAAATACTTTGCAACTACTTCAGCAGATGTCGGGCCATCAAATGAAGTTGTATCAGGTACTTTGTTTGTTTTTTCAGATTATGCCAGTGTGTTGTTTGATTCGGGGTCTACACATTCTTTCATCTCTGAAACCTTTTCTAGTAAAATGGGAATACCATATCAAAAAATGACTCCTGAACTTTTGGTAAAAACACCTGGGGGGAATGTTGAGGCAAAAAGAATTTATAAGAATCTTCCTATCCTTATCTGTGGAAAGAACCTACTTTCAAACCTTATTGTTCTACCTCTAGTAGAGTTTGATGTTATCCTAGGTATGGATTGGCTCTCTATTTACCATGCTAAGATTGACTGTAGATCTAAAGAAGTTTCTTTTTAGAAAGACTTTCAGTTTGTTTACAAGAATGAACCCTTACTTTTGATAACATATCAAGAGGCCGAGAAAATTGTAAAAGATGGAAATGAATGTTACCTTGCACACGTCGTTGAAAATAAAGGAACTGTTCAGATTAATGATGTGCCAGTGGTAAATGAGTATCCTGATGTTTTTCCTGATGAGTTTCCTGGAATAATACCAGATCGGGAAGTTGAGTTTACTGTTGACTTAGTTCCTGATGCTAAGCCAATTTCAAAACCCCCTTATCGAATGGCACAAATTGAACTTTTAGAGTTGAAGGAGAAATTGCAAGATTTATTAGAGAAAGGTTTCATTAGACCTAGGACATCACCATGGGGTTCTCCTATTTTATTTGTTAAAAAGAAAGATAGTTCTATGAGACTTTTCATTGATTATAGAGCCTTGAATAATATCACTGTTAAGAACAAATATCCTTTGCCTCATATCGATGATTTGTTTGATCAGCTCCAGGGAGCTCAGTTTTTTTCAAAGATTGACTTGAGATCGGGGTACCATCAGCTGAAGGTAAAGGAGGAAGATATTCCGAAGACCGCATTCCGTACGAGATATGGCCATTATGAATTTGTAGTAATGCCTTTTGGGCTAACCAATGCACCTGCTGTATTCGTGGACTTAATGAATAGAATTTTCCATGAGTTCTTGGATATGTTTTTGGTGGTTTTCATTGATGATATTTTGGTGTTTTCTAAAAGTAAAGAGGAGCATGAAGGACATTTAAGGGTTATCTTGCAAACCTTAAAAGAAAAGAAATTGTATGGGAAATTCAGCAAGCGTGAGTTTTGGTTGCAACAAATTTCTTTCCTTGGTCACATTGTTTCTAAAAATGGAATAACTGTTGATCCTGCAAAAACAAAAGTTGTGGAAGAATGGCCAAGACCCACAAATGTAACCAAGATTCGTAGCTTCCTTGGTTTGGCGGGCTATTACCGAAGGTTTGTTAGAAATTTTTCACGGTTATCTTGTCCAATGACTAATCTAACTCGGAAGGGTGTTAAGTTTATCTGGACAAAAGAATGTGATGATTGTTTTCAGGAATTGAAAAGAAGACTGGTGAATGCTCCAGTTTTGGAACTACCTTCCAGGAATGGTGAGTTTGTTATATTCAGTGATGCTTCATTGAAAAGACATGGTTGCGTCCTAATGCAGAATGATCAGGTGATTGCTTATGCTTCACGACAGTTGAAAACTCATGAGGTAAATTACGCTACACATGATTTGAAATTAGCTGCTGTTGTTTTTGCTTTAAAAATTTGGAGGCATCATTTGTATGGAGTAAAGTGTGAAATATATACCGATCACAAAAGTTTAAAGTATATATTCACTCAGAAAGAATTGAACATGAGACAAAGGAGATGGCTAGAATTAATTAAGGATTATGATTGTACAATTCATTACCATCCGGGAAAAGAAAATAAAGTGGCTGATGCTTTGAGTCGAAAAAGTAATGATTCATTAACAATGTTGCGGTTGGAACATGATCCTTTGGTTAACGATTTAATGAACTTTGGCATAGAATTTGTTGGTGCAGGAAGTCCTTCTGTTTTGTTTCAGGTATCAGTGAGATCTTCTCTATCAGATAGAATCAAGCAAGCACAGAAGCAAGACAGTGAGTTGAAGAAAAAGGTAGAGCTGGTTCAGAAAGGTAAGTTTCCTGAATTCAACATTGATAATGATTGTGTTTTGAGATTTGGGAAGAGATTGTGTGTGCCTTGTGATTCATAGTTGAAGAGAGAGTTGTTATGTGAAGCTCATAGTTCTCCGTTTTCAGTTCATCCGGGCAGTACTAAGATGTATAGAGATCTGCGGGAGTATTACTGGTGGGATGGAATGAAAAGAGATATTGCTGATTTTACTGTGAAGTGTTTGACTTTTCAGCAGGTTAAAGCAGAGCGACAGTTACCGAAAGGGATGCTTCAGCCTTTACCAGTGCCAGAATGGAAATGGAAGAATATATCTATGGACTTTATTGTTGGATTACCGAAGACATCTCGAGGTAATAATGCAATCTGGGTTATTGTTGATCGCTTGACCAAATCTGCTCATTTCCTTGCTATACGAGATACTTTCTCTCTTGATCAACTTTCCCGTTTGTATCTTAAAGAGATAGTCAGGTTACATGGAGTTCCTCTCTCCATTGTATCAGATCGTGATCCCAGGTTTACTTCTAACTTTTGGAAAGGCCTTAAGAAGTCGTTGGGTACTGAATTAAATTTTAGTACAGCTTTTCATCCTCAATCAGATGGGAAGTCAGAACGAACAATTCAGACATTGGAGGATATTCTATGAGCTTGTTCTATGGATTATCATGGAAGTTGGGACCAACATCTTTCTTTGGTTGAATTTTCATATAATAACAGTTTTCATTTCAGTATACAGATGGAACCATTTCAGGCATTATATGGGAAGCGGTGTCGAACTCCAGCTTTCTGGGATGAAGTGGGTGAAAGGAAGTTGATGGGACCGGAATTGGTAGAAGAGATGGCAGAAAAAGTTCAACTGATTCAGAAACACATGAGAACAGCTCAGAGCAGGAAGAAGAGTTATGCGGATAACCGGAGGAAGGATCTATCTTTCGGGGTAGGTGATCATGTTTTCTCAAGGTTTCTCCTTGGAAAAGTGTGATGAGATTTGGTAAGAAAGGAAAGTTGAGTCCAAGGTTCGTTGTACCATACGAAATTCTGGAGAGAGTTGGATCAGTTGCATACCGAGTGGCTTTACCTCCGATTTTATCTCAGGTACACAATTTTTTTCACGTTTCGATGTTGAGAAAGTATATGCCAGATCCATCTCATGTTTTGAGTCCAGAGGTAGTTCAGCTGGAAGAGAACCTATCTTATGAGGAACAACCGGTCCAGATTTTCGACCACAGGGAGCAAGTGTTACGGAATAAGGTGATTCACCAGGTAAAGGTTTTGTGGAAAAACCACATGATTGAAGATGCAACATGGGAATCTGAAAATGCAATGAGGGATAAGTACCCCCATTTATTCGATATGTAAATAAATTGCGGGGACGAAATTTTCTAAAGGGGGGAAGGATGTAACATCCCAAGTAAGTAATGAATATTAAATATTTTTATCAATGTCTATTAATGATTAAGATAGTGTTTTAGAGGCTTAAAAAGAAAATAAATACAATCTTATGCATGGAATACACTAATATTTTTAAAAGATTGTTTTGCTGCCTTTGATGGAAAAACATTTTTGAATCTATCTTTTGACAATTTTATAAACTATGTTTGTCAAAATAAACTTATCCTTTATGATTGGGACATCAAAATTTACTTTTTGTGAATTTTTGGTATTTTTCTGACAATGTTCATTTTTTAATGAATAGTGAAAAATACTGCATTTTACATCAAAACTGCTTTTTAATCTAATTTATTTATATGATTAGATTATATTTTGAATTGGTTTTGAAGTGAAATTAGAATATATTTTTACTATTTTATCCAATAATGGTCATTGGAATCAATTTCACTTTGAAATTGGACTTAAACTGGTGTCAATCTTTTGATACTTATTGTTTCATGAAAACACGCTATTTGCTCTGACAGCGGGAATAAATTATTAAATTAATTAATGTGACTTATATGTATTGAATTTTTTAAAATAGACTTCATTTTTGAATTCGGAATATCAAATATAGCTTAGGGTGAATTTTTGGTAATTTTCTGAAAAACTTCAATTTTTGATGAATAGTGAAACCACTAAGTGGTACTTATAAAAATTGATTTTCCGTTTAAATGAAATTTTTCCATCATTGTGTTTTGAATTTCAAAAATCCGACATACATGGTTGTCACTAAGAAGTAAAATGTGGTTCAATGGGATTAAAATAATTTTTTGGTGAATAGTAACTTATTATGTTTTTAATCGCGATTAGTGGTAATTAGGGTAGTTTAAGGTATAAATAATGCTTTAATAATATGAAATGACCTAGACACATGTCCCAACCTAATTGGTTGTGTCATGCCCGACCATGACAAGACATGGGTCAACTTGGGGACCCCATGGACCCACTTTTGTTGGGAAATGACATAAATAACTTTTTATTAAATGTTAAAGTAAAAACGACACAAACAAGAGATGTTTTACTAATACAATTTGTACATGGGGTTATACAAGTCAGAGTTTTGATTATAAATAGTCATTGGAAAGCTAAAAAGATTTCCTACATCATAGTATTTTTTTTATAATTTTTAGACTTTAAATAAATTAAATTATTTATGACATAATAATGATGCAGCGATGACATCATTATTTAACGATTTAAATAAAATGGAAAGATAATGTAAAATCTATGAACTACACATGTCCAAAACCAATTGGATGAGTGTATTTCGAACCATTATCACCTTATCCACGAATTATATCAATGTGGGACCTTTTAAAACCGATACACATTTTCAAATAAAGTAATATTTCTTTACTTTCCAAAAGTGCCCCTCCTCTCCTCTTATAAATGGCCCCCACCTCTACCACATTTCACACACTCCTCAAGCCTTTGGCTCGGCCAACCCCTGCCCATTTACTCTCTCCACATCCCTCTCCCCATCCTATAGGATTCCCTTTGGGAATAATCCTTTCAAAGGAAGCCTTTAGTCTCAAATCAAAAGGATTTACACTTTTAAAGGTAATTCATTCTCTCATGTTCATTTGTTTTATTTTGTTTCTCCAACCCCCTAAACTCTTTTTATTTACTTATTTTGTAACAACACCAGTATCTTAAATATAATAGGATGTTTTTATAAGATTTATTTGAGCTAAACTCTCACACAACTACATCAAATGGTTAAAGAACATACGGTTTCCGTGGATGGTGAAATTCTGCCTCCCGAAACGATGATTGTTCAATACTCATTTAACATCTTCAAAGGTGGCCATTATGATGTAACTATTTTTATATATGATATATAATATGTTTATGTTTTCCTTAAGATTCTGTTTTTTTCATTTTGGGCATACCTTTATGGTTTCCATTATGGGTAAACACGATATCTTTATTTTAGGAAGTGCGGACAACCACCCCCTGAAAGTGATTTGATTCGTTAATACCATATGTGGGATGTGTAAAGGATAAAGTTAATGATATTATATATGTTATTATACTGGAATTGTAATATACTCTTATATCATTATGATTCCATTCCAGAAAATACGAAATAGAAATGGAAGTAGCGTTCATGCGTACGTACGGCTTACCGTCTCCATGAACGGTGCATTTCATTTCTTACCTCTAAATGTGATGTAATATTATAAATACATGTATATGATGAATATATATGATATATATGTTATCCAAATCATTAATATCATTCTGGATATAACGAACCTTTGACCAAATTAACAACATGTAAGTGTAAGAAGTCTATTTTTGACTTAAGAACAAAATACCGACAAAATGAACATTATTAACTTAAATGATTACATGATGTTCATAACATGGTATAAAAGGAATAATGAACTTGAAAAGGTTTCTTAAGAAAGTATAGATTAACTCAAGTTTATTATTCAGGAGATTAAAGAACGGTCGGGTCAAGTCGGATACGAGGTATGGGACTTCGTCTCAATCTCCTTTCATTGAGGCATATTTTGTTTTATACACAACCTTTTTTTATACGATGTATAATCCCCTTTGACTTTTACGTTTATTCAAAAGGAATATTTTTTATACGAAGCATTTACTAAACGATAAAAGGGAATGTTTTTTCGTACGTATGTGGCGACAACTACTTCTCCGCCGCCGTGACTGTTATTTGAGTTTCGGCTTCCTCTACAAGCCATACCTTTTTTTAAAAGAAAAATAAATACCATGTTTTACTTTTATTTTATTTTGGTATTGAAAATGGTTTTCATGATGTTTTTATATCAATGTGTTGTATTGATATCTTGTGATTGAAAGGTGGAAATTTTATGTTTCCTTTATGCATGTTTTATGTGATACAATTATGTTGAGGTTCTTGGGCATTATTATGAAGATGGGTGGTTCTGTGATAGACTAAGGGCGGGTGAGCCCGATATAGCTCTCCAATTCATTGGTTAACGTGAAGGAGTTAAACGTTAAGGTTTCTCCGAAGAGATTTAGGGAATATACTGTGATGGGTATTCCAAACGTAACCAAGAGGGTTACTCCCTACGTAAGAATGTTATGGATGCCTCAAGTTACCTTTATGTCTTATGATTTCTTTGATTTATTCAGGATTTTATGAGGTATGTTAATGTGCCTATGTTTTATGGGTAATGTATGATCTCATTATTACGTATATATGAACTCATGTTTCCTTTCCATGTTTTTATAACCCATACTGAGCTTTTTATGCTCATCCCAAGTTTTTTTGAAATGTTTTTCACAGGTCAAGGGAAAGGTACATGATATGATGATAGTGTCAAGGAAGTGTCAAGAAATAATCCATGTTTTATTTTAAATGTGTTTCCATTGATGGGAATGAAGAATACTATCTTTATGTAACCACTTTGTTTATATGTGGAATGTAATGCAAGTTTTATGATCTAATTCTCTAAAACTCTAAACCCGAAAAGATCCTCAATGTGTAATCTTGTAATAACTCAAGATTAAGTAAGGTTTAAGGCTGGGGCCTTATAGAAACAATAGAACTTGCAAGAGAGGGTAAAAAATAAATCACTCTTTGTAATGTATATTGATAATAATGGATACAATTAAGAGGAAGATAATTTAATGTATAAATTATTAATGAAACTATATTAAAATTTAGCATTTATAAGGGTTTCATACATATATACATTGTTCTATTTTTCCTTTTTTAATTTTTTTAATCTATATTTTTTGAATTTAATAAATTCTAAACCATTTTTATTACATTAATTTTGATAATAAATGAATTTTTAGATCCCATCCTATCATCATATCATATCATACCACCGATATTGTTAGCTTTAGTGGATCCAAGTGATTATCTTATACCAAATACTTCTAATGAGATAACAGTTTCCCCTGATGTTTTTGGTAGCCTACCATCCGATGCACCTCTGATGATGGAATATCCTGTCAACCCTCCATTAATGGGATATTGTTGAGTTACCATTACTAGTATATATGTCATTGTCAAATATATATATATTTTATTCATTTTTCAAACAGATAACGATAACAACCAAATAGACAAAAATATGAATATAGAAGATGTATGGGAAAAAAGAATTTAATATTATCAGTCTATTTGATGAGTTCAGGGTTCCTACTGGCGATGCTTCCAGAATCTATGGATATATTCTTGGAAATATTTTTTAGGAGATAGTGAGATTTCCCATTAATTATATATATTTGAGGCATACTCCCATAGATTAGAAAAATTAATTCTTTGATTACCTTGTAAAGGTGAAAATAATTTAATATTAATTTATAACTACTTTCAAAGACATTAGTAAAATTATAAATATACTTATAAAGAGTTATGATTTTTTAAAGATTACTTTTCCTTTTAAGGCTCCTGAACCCGTTCCCTTTCCCTGAAATATGAATAATATGGGCAAGAAATGGTGAGATTTTAAATAGATATTAAAGAATTAATTTTATGATATATATCTAAGACTATAAAAAATATAAGAGAATGTTCCTGAAGAAATTTCTTTTGATAATTGGAAGATGTTTATTGATATTAACGGAGATACATCTCATGAGGTAATTTCATATTTTACAGTATCTTAATAACATAATCACAATGAAATTATAATTTTTATCAATGTAATTGTTTTTATATGAATTATCTAAAAAAATATAGCGAATCATGAGAAACAAGTCATTCCTCATATCAATGGGTCTCAATGTTTTTTGAGAAAAAGAAAAATCTTGGTTGTATTTTATACACTTTTATTTACATTATTTTATTATAATTCAAGGGGGTCTTCATAATTTTTTATAATTTTTTTTAAATTATAATGAATTAGGTCACTCTGTTGGATAGAAAAAGATGTGGCTTAATGTTTATAAGAAAATAGATGGACATTTTGTTAATGAACCTATCAGAGATGTTGGAGTAAGTAATTTTCATTAAAATTTAATGTTATTTCATTAATGTAAAAGCACATTGATGAAAAATAAATTATAAAAACAAAATATCACAAAACACAACTAAATGGAGATGACTACATGGATCAGACAATTCTAATTATCTCTATAGACCCTATTTTATCAATGTAGTTGGACCCATTTAATTGGATTTAAGAAGAGTTTTTTTATAATTTTTTCATTATTATATTTTTTTAGTATTTAAATGATAGTAAATATTAATTAAAATTTATTAATTAGATAAAGTTATGAATTTCAAATAATTTAAATAATCATTATTAATAATTTTTTATTAATATGTTTAAAATTCATGAAGTCTGGGATTAAAGCCCTTTGTAATAATCATCTGTATCCCATAAGAATGGAATTGTAATTTTTTTAGGGAAGTAGAATCCCGATATTGTACCTTGGTGGGGGTCTTGGTGTAATCCATTATACGTCTTTAGTAGGGTGTTATAATAATTTAAGGATACAAAAAGTGCAGGTTGGAGTAGTACCATTTATCTGGAAGCATAAATAGAAATTTACTGGTTGAAAGAAAAAGTGCAGGAACATGAATCTTATAGGAAAACACAGGATCAATGGTAGTAGGAAATGGAAAATGATTTAGTGTCTTTATTTAAAAGGATGATGGGAATTATCCCTGTAGAAATTTCTATCAATATAGCTCATCTTTGTAAGGTAAATTCTAGACTCCATATATCATTCACACATTTTTGAAGAACAGATTGAACTTCCATGCATAAAACTAAAATGATACTTTTATATTAAAAACATGAACATTTAGTCATACTAACTACATCATGTGTTAGATTGAGTACAATAAATCCTTACACATCAAAAATTAATTATGGATTGTTGTCCTAAAATTTAAAAACAATATGAGATTGTTTTCTCAGTTATGGATATGTGATAGGAATTATAATGTAAAATGGAACATATATTGAGAACACACACACTTTGAGTATATAGAGACCCTATCTTGACGTACATGGACATTAAATATTTTTTTTTTCAGAATACTTAAATACATGACACAAAAAGACACCCAAAGACCGTACTAGTTTAGTGTCTTTGGAAACTCAGAACATAATGCTCTAATCATGGTGAAAGATCTTAAACATCTCCCATAAAGAGTTAACCCTTTTTTTTCATACCTAAAACCTTTCTTTATATTCTGGTGAAAATAAAACATAGAAAAGTTGAGCTCAAATACTATATAAGGGCAAACATGGAGAACATAAAACAAACCATAAACATTTGAACGTAAAAACATGGACATAAATTTTTAACATCAAAATCTTGAGAAATGACATAAATATTGGTAGTACATAAGGCATAGATCATAAATTAATATTAACCATTATATAATAAAATTGGAATAAAACATGTAATTATGGAAAACTAATAAGAACATATTATAATTTCCATTGAAGCCAAGGCATTGCTGCCAAGACCATCATAGTGGACAAAGTCCATTACCGAACCGGGTTTACTTTCCATTTCATACATGCATCACCGAACTGGATTTACCTTCCGTTATAGTAATGTCTATCTTATGAGATATAAATATTTACCCAATTCATTGGAGGGAGATATAGCTCTCATCCATCAAATAATAAAATCATTTTTACATGTTCCACAAAAACATAAACCTTTCATCATAGAATAACCCAAGAAATAAAGTGGGTTTCTTAAACATCATTCTACCATAACATAATCTATATAAAATACCATTCCATAATTAAAATAATAAATTAATTCTAATAAAAGGGATAAAAACATATCCTTGTTTAAAGATAGTCATCTTATATAAAAAATAATTTTGATAAACCACTTAAACATAGTTCTTGATAAAAATATCCTTTCTTCTTCAAAAATGATTTCTTTTCTCAAAATGTAAGGATATTTAAAAAAAAGTTAGTAGAAAATAAAATTTGAATAGTTTAGAGGAATATTCATCGAAATAAGGTGTCATGAAATAGTAAAAATCCATTCATACAAAGTTAAAAAAACATTCTCCTCGTACTTCTGCTGAAAAACTCAAAAAGTACTTCATATGGTAAAAAAAATAAACATTACTTCCATACCAAGTAGTAAAATTAAAAAATGGGTAAAATTGAATTTAAACATACATATAATAATAATAAAAATTTTATGATAACATTTTTAGAAAAAAAGTACTTGGATGATAAATATATCCCTAGTAAATACTTACATATAAACAATCAACGATAAAAATGAGATTGCAAAATTATCCCTTAACATAGGTCTGATAAGCTTCATATGTATCCAAAAAGAATGTATAATGATTTAAATTATTGTTCTCATTTATTCAAGAATCAAAAACATTTTTATGATAAAATTTATGATCATATTTTCATCCGTTTGTTAGTAACATTTCATTATAACTCGTTATTCGGGTATTAAATGCTTTATGTTCTTATGCATGTTTTGTCAGATAAGTTCTTATTACTATTTTTAGGATATAGTTATATCATTTAAAACATGGTATTATTATAATATATATAATTTTTATTCATTTAATTTTTTTATATAATCAAGGTTTAATGAGGATTATGTAGAATGAATCACATCACATCGTGGAGACGGTAAGCCGTACGCACGCACAAGAAACGATATCATTACCATAATTATTGAATGGAATTGAAGTGTATATTATCTCATAATTAGTATCATTTCATAATAATAATATATTGTCATTATTTCTACCATTATACCCATCCAATTAATGTGTTGGTGAAAAATAGATTACCCCACAACATGGAGACAGTAAGTCGTAGGTACACACGCGCGATGATTTTATTTTTCGTAGGATGGATTGAAAGTGAAATGCGGTTTTTTCATATTTATAATAAAATATCAGTATAGTAGTGATACTGATGTTAGATCTTTATAATGATACGACTAAATAAGAGGAATTATAAGAAAAAAGTAATTTGAAAGAATCGGTAGAAGAGATTACCTATTCCTCGACGTTCCTCCTTTAAATTTATTTTTAGGGTACTAGAGTTGGTATTTTTAGAAGACCATCACCTTTAGAGTTTAACTAGGGATGTTTATAAGAGAAATGGGCCAGGTTTGTCCAAGTGATAAGGCTAAAACTAGAGTGAAGAGCATAGGGAGGAGGTGCCCTATTATTAGAGGAGATGGGTACTTTAGGAACGTTCCAAAATATTAATTTATGATAAATTAAATTTCGATTTAAAATGGTCAAGAACTTATTTAATTCAAAGATAAGATTATTTTGGTGTTAATACACATTATCCAATAATTTTTTAATTGGTTTTAAATATTTTTTATCCTTATTGTTTTGGTTTTAGCCTTATTTTACCCTTTTAATCTTACAGTGACATCATGTTATTTACACATTATGGGTTAATGTAATTACCATGTCATGTCAAACGACTAATAAAAAGTTAGTTATGACATATTTGGACTTATATTAACTATTTTGATGAATCATATATTTTTATGAAGTTAATATCATTTAATAAACTATTTTATGTTTTAAGTTATGAATTGTGTCAATTTTGGACACTATTCAAACTAGACTATTATAAAAATTAATAAAAACCCGATTCCTTCAAAAAAGGAATTAAATAAAATATAATATGTCAATATATTCCAAAAAATTCGTGTATAACCTCAAAATAACCAAATTACATTTGTTTTAATATTTATAAATTCATTTATTTAAATCCTTGAATAATGAGGTAATCCCTACATCATAATTGTGTCATAAATAAATATATTTATCTAAGGTTTAAAATTTATAAATAAAATAAAAAGTTTTTGGAAATATTTTTATATTTATAATTACTATTTATAGACATAGATATCTATTATATAACCTGATATTAAAATCAATTTAGTAAAAGATATATATTTAGGTTATAATTATCTATACTTTAAATTAATTATTATAAAATGTCATTTTCACATCCAAGTGAATCCATGAGGTCCCAAAATCGACCCAAGGATTTCCATTGTTGGAAATATCTCATATAATATGATTAAGACATTAGGGTAGTTTTATATTATTATAATATTGTTTTTACCCTTATTTACCATATTTACACTTTAACCATGGTAAATAAAATAATTAAAGAAGTTACTATTCATAATGTCCAAAAATAAAAGGTACCTATTTAAACAATTTTAAAATTATTATTCAAAATATTGAATCCATTTTTCCAAATTCGAAACATAGATGTTACAGTAATTAGTTAAAAATTAATTCCCGTTGTCAAAACCAAAAAATGGGGTTTTAAGAAATAATAACTATCAAAATATTGTCATGTGTTTATGTCCAATTTAAAAGAAAAATTACTCTTAATGACCTAAATTGGATTAAATGATAAAAATATAATCCAATTACTCTTTAAAACCAACTAAATAGATAATCTAACTATATAAATAAATTATATGAAAATGCAGTATTGAATTAAAATACAACATTTTTTACTATTAATTAAAATTTGAATTTTATCATAAAAATACCAAAAATTCAACAAAAGTAAATTTTTATATCATTATTCCAAATAAAAAGTTTATTTTTTTCCAATTTAACTTATAAAAGTGTCAAAAACTAGATTTAAAAAGGGTGCGCCATTAAAAGGAGGTAAAACTGCATTTTTTGAAAAATACTGCTTTTATCCGAAAAATTAATTTTGTTCACATACCGCATTATAGAAAATGTTTAATATGAATGTTAATGTTATATAATATTCAAAATGTGGTTAATATTTTTCATAACATCTAGTTTATATCCCATTAAATAATAATATTTTAATAATATATATTTGATTAATGGAACTTGGTATCGCATACAATGCAAGCTATCGAGGAAGGCCACTCTTGCATATAACGCAAGCCAAGTCAGTATTGCGTGAAGTGAAAGCTTCCATTGGTTTTGCGTATAAAATAATCTAATCATGGTTCATTTATACATTGAACAAAAACTATACTCAGTGTTACGTGAAATGAATTCTATCAAAAGAACTTAAAATTGTGTGTAACACAAGACAAGAATAGTGTTGCATATACTGCAAGACAATACGATGTTGCATATAGTGAAATCTAATCTTGGTGTAGTGTTAAACACAATAAATCATATAATATATCTCATAAAATCTCAGGGTGTTTCATTATACCCCCCTTAAAATGAATTTTCCCTTCAAATTAATCAAGGTTTTTAAAGTTTTTTATAGAAACCCACATCATAAAAAGGAATACTAAAACTTAATTTTAAAAAGGAATGTCAGAAACATAAAGGTTACCCAAAGTAACTCATCACTAGGTTTCAAAAAAGGATAACATAGATGGGATGTGAAAACATGGATATAGAAGTGAAATCTAACCAACATGTTCCGATTGATAGTGATAAAGAATAAGGTTTGGATAAAGTTAACTACTAAAAAGCCAAAAATTTGTGATGATTTAAGGGACCATTTGATTCATTGAATATGAGAGTACTAGGGAAATTTTTTTTGTTTTCAAGATCTTTTTATTAATGATAAATAACATGAGAAGAAATACTTACATGATTTCAGTACAATATCATCATTGGTCATGCCTTGAACAATTTCCACTTCATCTCTAATTTAATGAAATGAAGATGAATTTTGCATTCGTAAAGTGTTAGTAGATCATGCGATAGAATGATAGGTCATTCCACCAGTCTCAATAAAAAGGTTAGCACATGTAATCTAATATGCGTAATTCCACCTATAGTGAGATAATTCATTAATCTAACAAACTTAAAATGGAAAATAACTTATACTATCCATAAATGGATAACATTACAATCCTTCCAAAAACTATAAAATAAAAAACTTTAGAAAGAGGTGAACTAAATCAATATAAAATTTATCTCCCATATCCCATATAGCAGTTCTTCATTGTCACATTCCAATCATGTTAATACCTTAATCATTTATTCTCTTTAAAAAATATTAATAACATGAATTACCATAGAACCTCAGTGAAAACATGCATTCTATCAAAATTAACTCTTTCCACAAACCAAAAATACCAAAAATTCAATATACTCAAACCATGATATCACTTTGTACTTTTATCAGTCATGAGATCATTAATACAATCAAACATATCATTATCTACTTATACCTTCATTATGTTCATATCATGTGCTTTCCAAAAATATTTCATTCAATTTTCACGGTTACCGATACCATATAATTTTTGAAATCCACAATACACCAATACATAGATATTTCAATATTCCATAATACTATAAAGCACATGAGCCTTAGCTCAGTTGGTGAGTTCTTAGAAGGTGCATCCAAGATACTCGATACCAAATCCGGGTGGAGACAAATTTCTAGGGTACTTGAGCAGTACTGTAGCAGGAACTATTCGACACTGTAGCCACCGAAACTATTCATCAATCTCGGCCTTTGGGCCAACAGTTGGTATTCGGGTCCTGCAAGGCTTTAGGGCCTCCCAAGGCCTTCGAGCTAGTTGTTTCTCAAGGCCTTTAGGCCACCTTAAGAACATAGGGCCACCCCAAGGCCTTCGGTCCACATGAATAAAGAAGTACCAGTCATACTACAAGGGACAAGGCTTCAGATGAGGATTCAGGGTAGGCGCATTCACTAGAGCGGAGATAACCAAAATTTGAAGAATGGGAGGTTGTGGTTTTTCCACCGATACTTGGCTTGTGTATCTTTACATAGGAAAACTATCCAATCAACTCTGTGAAGGTGGAGTGCTGATTTCAAGACATATGCTGGGGATGAACATTTTTATGTTTTCTTGTCTGGGTGATTCCCTCTAAGACCTACGGGTCATGTAATTGTATCTAAGACTTCGGGCCTTTTTAGGGTTCAACCTCACACCTTGAAAGGTATATTATTAAAATAATAAAAAATGAATGCCTTGAGGCCATTCCGACCGACCATAATACTCTAAATGATATTCCACATCACTATTTTGGAATCCCATTACATAAACACTTAATCATTCCACCTCATCGTTGTCATACTCAACATCACAAATAGTGATCGCATGTGACTTAGCTTAGTCCCATTTCTAAAGAGGTTACTGACGTTGATCACCATTAACCCTTGGATTATGGAATTGGTTAGTATAATTCCCCATTTCCTTTCACTTGTAGAATTGAAGTCTTGGTGGTGCATTCTCTGTAGTATTTTATCTATTCACATCATTAGAAACCTTTTTCCCATTACTTCGGCACTCAACTTATCGATGAACTTATTTTCCACTTGTGAAACACTTTCTAGTACCTTTAAGACAATCTCCATATTGATTCTTTACACAATTTGAGAAAAAGGAAACATTCATCTTCTTTTCACCATTGTTTTGATATTTTCCCTTGAACTCCATCTTTAGTTTCTTGTAAAAACCTTGAGATGGATATGTGACACCAAATTCTAGTTCAACCTTGATAGCACAACACACAATCTATTCATAGCTACTGAAGTCTCTTATATCCAATACATTTCAAAGAATTGGTTTTAATCCACTGAAGAATCGATCAACTTTACTTTTAGGTTGGATGATAAATCTAGAAGAATACCATGAAATCCTTGTAAAATTATCCTTGTATATACCAACAGATTCATCATAATGTTTCTTGAGATCAAGGAACTCCTTCTCCATATTTTGTTTGATGAATATAAGGAATGTACTTATTTAAAAATATGTTCATAAACTCATCCCATTCCATGGATTCAATTTCATCTTAGTTTTTTGTATTCTTAATTAGAGTCCATCATTGGTATGTTCACCTTCTAAATAGTAAACATCAAAAATGAATGTTTTATCTTAAAAACAATTATTTATAGAAAATATCTTTTAAATGGTACTGATCCATTATTCAGTAACATCTGGTTCAGAAGACCCACTGAAAGAAGGTGGGCATTATCCCATGAAGGACTCAATACAATATTTTTCCCTTATATGCTCATTTGAAAGTATAGAATGACTCATAGCTTGTGTAAGTATAGCAATAAGATTTTAAACTCCATATCCCATAACATTTGGTTGTTTAAGAGGACAATCATTGCATTTCCTAGTTCATTGATCCTTAAAATGATTCCTTTGGGTTAGAACCATTGTCTAAAACCCAAAAAGAATAGTGTGAGAGGGAAAAATCATACATGGAAAACAACATAATACAATTGGAGTACATTCAACCTCTAATATATTAGGATTAATCTTAGGTTATTCATGATCATCATCATAATTCTAGGACTGTAACCTATACTTATACTTAACCTTAGGAATATCCATAGACATACATTAGAAATACCTCTAGGGATCTCACTAATGTTATTTTATCCTAGTTTCCAAAGGATGACTAAAACTTCACTCTGATACCAAATTTAGATACCCCAGCCTGATGTATATGGACATTACTTTTATTTTTTTTGGAATACTTAAATACATGAATCAAACAGATACCCAAATACCGTATTAGTTTAGTGTATTTGGAAACTCAGAACTTAATCTTATAATCATGGTGTAAGATCTTCAAAATCACCCTTGAAGATCTTCCCATTTTGTTTTCCTACCTAAAAAATTTCTTTATATTCTGTGGAAAATAAAACATAGAAATGGTGAGCTCAAATTCTCAGTAAGGGTAATCATGGAAAATATAAAACAAACCATAAACATTTGAACATAAAAACATGAACATAAATTTTAAACATCAAAATTTTGAGCAATGACATAAATCTTGGCAGTACGTAAGGCATGGATCATAATGGAATATTAACCATGATTGAATAGAATTGGAATAAAACAGTTAATTTCAGAAAACTAATAAGCAAAAATTATGATTTTCATTGCAGCCAATGAATTGCTACAAAGACCATCATAGTGGACGAATTCTATTACTAAACCGGGTTTACTTACTGTTCTACCCCTGTATTACTGAACCAAATTTTCCTTCCATTCCAGTCATGTATACATAATGAGATATAAATCTTTTCCCAATGAATTAGAAGGAGATATAAGTCTCACCCATCTCATAATGAAATCATTTTACATGTTCCACAAAAACATAAACCTTTCATCATAGCATAACCTGAGAAATAAAATGGGTTTCTTAAACATCATCCGATCATAACATAATCAATATAAAAACCCATTAAATAATTAAAACAATATTTTCATAATAATAATAGGGATAGAAACATAAACTTATTTTAAAATGAGTCATTTTAGATGGAAAATATTTTTGATAAACCACTTAAACTTAATTCTTAAGGAAAATATCATTTCTTCTTCAAAAACGTTTTCTCTTATCAAAATGACGTGAAATTTTAAAAGAAAAAAAATTTAGTTTAAAATAAAATTAAAATAGTGTAGATAAAGATTCATTGAAATAAGGCATCATGAAACCATAAAAATCTATTCATGCTATATAAGTTAAAAAACATTCTCCTCATACTTTTGCTGAAAAAGTCAAAAAGTACCTCGTATGGTAAACAAAAGAAAGATTTATTCCATACCATGTAGTAAAAGTCAAAAATGGGTAAAAATGAATTTAAACATAAATTGAAGAATAATAAACATTTTATCATAACATTTTTATAAAACAAGTACATTGATGATAAATATATCCCCAATAAATACTTACGTATAAATAATTTCAGATAAAAATGAGATTGAAAAATTATCCCTTACCTTAGGTATGATACGCTTATTATGTATCCAAAACTACTGTATAATGATTTAAATAATGTTCCTAATTTATTCTATAATCATAATCTTTTTTTGAGAACATTTAGGATCATATTTGTCTCCATTTGTTAGTAACATTTCATTATTACTCGTTATTCAGGTGTTAACTACTTTATGTTCTTATGCACGACTTGTTAGATAAGTTCATATTAATGTTTTTAGGTTATAGTTATACATTTAAATAATGGTATTAATAAAATATATATCTTTTTTGTTCATTAAATTCATTTATATAATCATGGTTTAATGATGACTTTGTAGAACGAATCACATCACGTCGTAGAGACGGTAAGCCGTACGTATGCACGAGCAACAATATCGTTCCCATAATTATTGAATGGTATTGAAGTGTACAATATCTCAAAATTAGTATCAGGTCATAATAATAATATATATTTTTTACTTCTACCATTATAACCGTCCAATTAAGGTGGTGGTGAAAAACAGATTACCCAACAACGTGGAGACGGTAATCCGTACATACAAACGTGTATTGGTTTCATTTTTTGTAGGATAAATAAAAGGTGAAATAGGGTTGTTTCATATTTAAAATAAAATATCAGTATTTTATTGATACTAATGTTATTACTTTTTAATTAAAAAACTAAATAATAGGAAGTATAATAATAAATAAATTTGAAAGAATCGGTAGAAGAGATTACCTCCTACTCAACACGCCTCCTTAAAAATTTGTCTTAGGGAACTAGAGTTAGTTTTTTAAGAAAACCATAACCTATAGAATGTAAACAGGTAAGTTTAGAGGAGAAATTGGTAGGTTTTGGCCAAGCTTGAAGTCTTAAAATCAATTGAAGAGAAAAGGGATGAGGTGCCCTTTTATAAGAGAGGAGAGGAGCACTTTAGGAATAATCCAAATTATTAATTTATTATAAATTATATCTCAATTTAAAATGGTCCAAAACATATTTAATTCTATGGTAGGATAATTTTGGTTCTAATACACATCATACAATTTTTTTGGATATGTTTTTAATATTTTTTTCATCTTTATCTCTTTGGTTTTACCCTTATTTTACACTTTTTAATCTTACAATGATATCATGTTTTTACACATTGTGGGTTAATGTAATAACCATATCTTGTCAAACGACCCAAAAAAGATATTTTTGACATATTTGGACTTATATTAACCATTTGGACGAATCTTAAATTTTTTAGAATTTAATATCATTTAATATACTATTTTATGTTTTAAGTTATGAATTGTGTCAATTTTGGACACTATTCATACTTGACAATTTTAAAAATTAATAACAAAATTATTACATAGAAAATAAGGCATTAAATAAAATATAATATGTATATATCATATAGAAAATTCGTGGATGACATCAAAACAAACAAATTACATTTTTTTAATATTTATAAATTCATTTATTCAAATCATTCATTAATGAGGTAATCACTACATCATAATTGGGTCATAAATAAATATATTTATCTAATGTATAAAAATTATAAATAAAATACCATGATATATGAAACAATTTTAGATATATAATGATTATTTATATACCTATATATAATTTATATAACCATATATTAAAATCTATTTAGTGAAATATATATGTTTAGGTTATAATTATCTTTACTTTAAATTAATTATTACAAAATGTCATTTTCACATCCAAGTGAATCCATGGGGTCCTCAAATCAACCCAAGGATGAACCTGGTCGGAAATATATCATGAAAAAGGATTAGGACATGTGTTAGAATAGTTTTATATTATTATAATATTTTTTACCCTTATTTACTAGATTTACCCTTTAACTATGGTAAATAAAATAATTACTAAAGTTACTATTCATAATGTCCAAAAAATAAAAGCTACCTATTTAAAAAAATTTAAACTTATGATTCCAAATATGGAATCCATTATTTCATATTCAAAACACAAAACTTGAAGTAATTAATTTAAAATTAATTTCCGTTGTTAAAACCAAAAAGCGGTGTTTAAAGAAACAATAACTATCAAAATATAGACATGTGTTTATGTCCAATTTAAAAGAAAAATTACTTAAAATGACCAAAATTGGATTAAATGATAAAAACATAATCCAATTAAACTTTGAAATTAATTAAAAAGATAATCTAGCTATATAAATAAATTAGATGAAAAGGCAGTTTTGAATCAAAATGCAGTATTTTTCACTATTCATTAAAATTTGAATTTTATCAGAAAAATAAAAAAATTCAAAAAAGTAAATTTTTATAGCCCAATTCAATAGAAGAAGTTTTTTTTTCCAATTTAACTTTTAAAAGTGTCAAAAACTAGATTTAAAAACGGCGCACAATTAAAAGGTTGTAAAACTACATTTTTTTGATAAATTCTTCTTTTATACGAAAAATTGATTTTGTTATCAAACCACATTATAGATAATTAGTAACATGAATGTTAATTTTATATAAAATTCAAAATATGGTTAATACTATTAATAACTACTAGTTTATATCACATTAAATAATAATATTTGAATAATATATCATTGTTTTGAGAAACTCGGTATCGCATACAATGCAAGCTATCGAGGAAGGTCACTCTTGCATGTAACTCAAGCCAAGTCAGTGTTGCATGTAGTGAAATATTCCTTTGGTGTTTCATATAACATAATCCAAATATGGTTAATTTATACATTGAACAAAATCTGTACTCAGTGTTGTGTAAAATGTATTCTATCAAAAAGAACTTAAAATTTAGTTCAACACAAGACAAGAATAGTGTTACATATACTGAAAACTAATACGATGTTGCATATAGAGCAAAATAATCTTGGTGTAGCATAAAACACTAGGCATCAAATAATATATCCCATAAAATCTTAGGGTATTTCATTATACCCCCCTTAAAATGAATTTTTCCTTGAAATTCATCGAGGTTATGAAAGTTTATTTCATATAAAACCACATCGTAAAAAGAAATAAAAAAACATAATTTTAAAAAGGAATGTTAGAAACATAACGGTTACCCAAAGTAACTCATCATTGGGTTTCCACAAATGAGAAAATAGGTGGGAAGTGAAAACATGGACCTGGAAGAGAAAGCTAACCATCATGTTTTGGTGGATAGTGATAAGGAATACGGTTTGGAGAAAGTTAACTACAAGAAAGTGATAAATATGTGATGATTTAAGGGACCATATGATTCATCGAATAAGAGAGTACTAGAATAACGTTTTTTTGTCTTCAAGATCCTTTTCTTAAAGATAAAGAACATGAGAAGAAATACTTACTTGATTTAAGTACAATTTCATCATTGGCCGTGCCTTGAAAAATTTCCACTTCATCTCTAATTTAATGAATTAAGTTGAATTTTTCATTTGGAAAGTGTTAGTAGATCATGCGATAGAATGATAGGTCATTCCATCGGTCTCAATAAAAAGGTTTTCACAAGTAATATAATATGCACAAGTCCACCCATAGTGAGACAATACATTAATCTAACAAACTTAAAATGGAAAATAACTTATAATATCTATAAATGGATAACATTACAATCCTTCCAAAATCTATAAAATATAAACCTTTAGAAGGAGGTGAACTAAATCGACATAAAATTTATCTCCCATAGTCCATTTGGCAGTTCTTCATTGTCACATTCTAATCATGTGAATACCTTAATCATGTATTCTCTATTAAAAATGATAATAACATAAATTACCATATAACCTTAGTGAAAACATTCATTCTATAAAAATTAACTCTTTCCACACACCAAAAATACCAAAAATTCAATATACTCAAACCATGATATCACTTTTTCCTTTTCTCAATCATGAGATCATTAATACTATCAAACATCTCATTATCTCCTTATCCCTTAATTATGTTCATATCATGTGCTTTCCAAAAATATTTCAATCAATTTTCATGGTTACCGACACCATATAATTATTGAAAACCAAAATAAACTGATACATAGATATTCCAATATTCCATAATACTATAAATGAGATTCCACAACACTGTTTTGGAATACCATTACATAAACACTTAATAATTCCACCACTTTGTTTTCATACTCAACATCACCCATAGTGATTGCATGTGACTTACCTTTGTCCTTTTCCTTAAGAGGTTACTAACATCGATCATCATTAACCCTTGGATTAGGGATTTGGTTAGTATAATGCTCCATTTCCATTCACTTGTAGCATTGAAGTGTTGGTGGTGCGTTCTCCATAGTATTTTACCAATTCACATAATTAGAAAACTTTTTCCCATTACTTTGGAACTCAACTTCTCGATGAACGTCTTTTCTAAACTTGAAACACTTTCTAGTTCCTTTAAGACAATATCCACCATTCTTCTTTCCAAACTTTGAGAAAAATTTATCATTCATCTTTTTTCACAATTGTTTTGATATTTTCCATTGAACTCCATATTTTGTTTCTTGTAAAAACCATGAGATGGATATGTGACACCAACTTCTAGTTCGACATTGATTTCATAACACTAAATCTCTTCATAGATACTGAAGTCTCTTATATCTAATATATTTCTAAGACTTGGTTTTAAGAAACTGAAGAATTGATCAACATTAGTTTCTAGTTGGACGATAAATTCAGAAGTATACCTTGAAATCCTTGTAAAATTCTCCATGTATGTACCAACATATTCATCATCATTTTTATTAAGCTAAATGAACTCCTTATCTATATTTTTTTGATGAATACAAGAAATTTACTTATTGAAAAATATGTTCATGAACTCATCCCATTCCATGGATTCAATTTCATCTTTGTACTTTGTATTCTTAATTAAAGTCCCCCATTGGTCTGCTTCACCTTCTAAATAGTAAGAAACCAAAAATAATTTTTCATGTTATGAACAATGAAGTAAATAAAATATATTTTCAATGGTAATGATCCATTTTTCAGTAACAAGTTCTTCATATGACCCACTAAATGAAGGTGGGAATTTCCTCATGAAGGAATCAATCGAATATTGTTCCCTTTTATGCTCATTTGGATGTCTAGAAAGATTCATAGATTTTGTAAGTATAAAAATAATATTTTTAACTCCATAGCCCATAAAATTTTGTTTTTTAAGAGGGAAATCATTTCATTTACTAGTGCATTGATCATTAACATGGTTCCTTCAGGTTCCAACCATTATCTAAAACCCAAAAAGAATAGTGTGAGAGGGAAAAATCATACAAGGAAAACAACATAATCAAGGTGGAGTAACTTCAACCTCTAACATATTAGGATTAATCTTAGGTTATTCATGATTGTTATAATAATTCTAGGACTATAACCTATACTTATACTTAACCTTAGAAATATCCCTATACATACCATAGAAATATCTCTAGGGATATCACTAAAGTTTTTTCATCCTAGTTTCCAAAGGATGACTAAACCTTCACTATGATACCAAATTTAGCGACCCTAGATTGACGTATATGGAAATTACATTTATTTTTCAGAATACTTAAATACATGATACAAATAGATGCCCAAATACCTTATTAGTTTAGGGTATTTGGAAACTCAGAACATAATCTTATAATCATGGTGAAAGATCTTCAACACCACCCATAAAGATCTTCCCATTTTTTTACTACCTAAAACCTTTCTTTATATTATGGGGAATGGAAAAAATATAAAGGGAGAGATAAAATTTTCATAAAGGGTAGTTATGGAGAACATAAAACAAACCATAAACCATTAAACATAAAAACATGAACATAAAGTTTAAAAATCCAAATTTTTTACAGTGACATAAATCTTAGAAGTACATAAGGCATTGATCATAAAGAAAAATTCACCATGATAGAATAGAATTGGAATAAAACATTTTATTTTGGGAAACTAATAATCACATATTATGATTTCCATTGTAGGCAAGGAATTGCTGCCAAGACCATCGTAGAGGAAAAAGTCCATTACTGAACCAGGTTTACTTGTCGTTCCATCCATGTATTATTGAACCAGATTTACCTTCCATTCCAGTCATGCCTATCTCATGAGATATAAATATTTTCCCAATGAATTGTATGGAGATATAGGTCCCCCACATCTCATAATGAAATTATTTCAAATGTTCCACAAAAACATAAACCTTTCATCATATCATAACACAAGAAATAAAATGGGTTTCTTAAAAATCACTACATCATATCATAATGGATATAAAATACCATTCCATCATTAACTCAATATTATAATAATAATAATAAGGAAATAAAAATAACTCTATTTAAATAGAGTCATATTAGATAGAAAATAATTTTGATAACCACTTAAACTAATTCTTATGGAAAATATCATTTCTTCTTAAAAAATGTTTTGTTTTGTCCAAATGATGTGAAATTTTAAAAGAAAAGATTTTTTTTAAAATAAACTTGAAATAGTGTATAAGATGATTTTTTGAAATAAGGCGTTATAAAACCATAAAAATCTATTCATTCCATATAAGATAAAAAAACATTCTCGTCAAACTTTTGCTGAAAAGTTAAAAAGTACCTCGTATAGTAAACAAAAGAAATATTCCTTCCATACCATGTAGTAAATGAAAAAATGGGTAAAAATGAATTTAAACATAAATGGAAGAATAATAAAAATATTATGAAAACATTTTTAGAAAACATGTACATGGAAGATAAATATATCCCCAATAAATACTTATGTATAAACAATTTCATATAAAAATGAGATTGCAAAATAATCCCTTACCTTAGGTCTGATACTCTTATTATATATCCAAACCTCCTTTATAATGATTTAAATAATGTTACTGATTTATTATAGAATCATAATCATTTTTATAAGAACATTTAGGTTCATATTTTCCTCCATTTGATAGTAACATTTCATTATTACGTATTATTTGGGTATTAACTGCTTTACGTTCTTATGCATGACTTTTCAGATAAGTTCATATTAATGTTTTTAGGTTATAGTTATATCATTTACATCATGATATTAGTATAATATATATAATTTTTTTTCATTTAATTCATTTATATAATCACGGTTTAATGAAGATTCTGTAGAATGAATCACATCACATCGTAGAGACGGTAAGCCGTATGTATGCACGAGCAACGATATCATTCCAATAATTATTGAATGGATTTGAAGTGTATAGTATCTCAGAATTAGTATAATGTCATAATAATAATATATATTTATTATTTCTACCATTATAACCATCCAATTAAGGTGGTGGGTAAAAACAGATTACACCACGACATGGAGACGATAAGCCGTACGTATAGACGTACAATGATTTCATTTTTTGTAGGATTGATAGAAGGTAAAATAGGGTTGTTTCATTTTTAAAATAACATATTAGTATATTATTTATACTGAAGTTATTGATTTATAATTAAACAACTAAATAATATGAAGTAGAAGAAGAAACAAATTTGAAATAATCAGTAGAAGAGATTACCTCCTCCTCAACATGCCTCCTTTAAATTTTCTCTCAAGACACTAAAGTTGATCTTTTAAGAAAACCATCACCTCTATAATGTAAATAGGGAATTTGATAAGAGAAATGGGTAGGGTTTGGCCGATCCTGAAGTCTCAAAATCAATTGAAGAGGAGAGGGAGGAGGTTCACTTTTATAAGAGAGGAGTGGGGAACTTTAGGAATGTTCCATATTATTAATTTATTATAAATTGTATTTTAATTTAAAATGGTCCAAAACATATTTATTTATAAGGTAGGATAATTTTGGTTTGAATTAACATTCTAAAATTATTTTTTGATAAGTTTTTAAAATTTGTTTCATCCTTATCTCGTTGGTTTTACCCATATTTTACCCTTTTTAATCATACAATGATATCACGTTTTTACACGTTGTGGGTCAATGTAATCACCATTTCTTGTCAAACGACCTACAAAAAGTTATTTATGACATATTTGTATTTATATTAACCATTATGATGAATATAATATTTTTTATAATTTAATAGCATTTAATAAACTATATTATGTTTTAAGTTATGAATTGTGTCAATTTTCGACACTATTCATACTTGACAATTTGAAAAATTAATAACAACCAGATTACTTAGAAAATAAAGAATTAAGTAAAATATAATGTGTAAATATCATCTATAATTTTTTTATGACATAAAAACAAACAAATTACATTTTTTAAATATTTATAAATTCATTTATTTGAATCTTTCATTAATGAGGTAATCACTACATCATAATTTGGTCATAAATATATATATTTATCTAATGTATAAAAATTATAAATAGAAAACCATGATGTAGGAATTTTTTTAGAAATATAATGAATATTTATATACCTAGATATCAGTTATATAACCCTATATTAAAATAGATTTAGTAAAAGATATATGTTTAGGTTATAGTTATCTTTACTTTAAATTAATTATTATAAAATGTCATTTTCACATCCAAGTGAATCCATGGGGTCCCAAAATAAACCCAAGGATGAACAGGGTTGTAAATATATTATTAAATATAATTAAGACATGTGTTAGGGTAGTCTTATATTATTATAATATTTTTTTACCATTATTTACCAGATTTACCCTTTAACTATGGTAAATAAAATAATTACTAAAGTTACTATTCATAATGTCCAAAAATATAAAAGGATCCTATTTAAAAAAATTTAAACTTATGATTCAAAATATGGAATCCATTTTTCTAAATTCAAAACAGATAAGTTGCAGTAATTAAATTAAAATTAATTCCTGTTAAAACCAAAAAGAAAGTTTTAAATAAATAAAAAAATCAAAATATTGACATGTGTTTATGTCCAATTTAAAAGTGAAATTACTTACGATGACCAAAATTAGATTAAATTATAAAAATATAACCCAATTACAATTTAAAACTTATAAAAAATATAATGTAACTATATAAATAAATTAGATGAAAAGGTAGTTTTCAATCAAAATGCAGTATTTTCACTATTCATTAAAATTTGAATTATATCAAAAAAACACCGAAAATTCAACAAAATTAAATTTTTATATCCCAATTCCAGATAAGAATTTAATTTTTTCAAATTTAACTTATAAATGTTTCAAAAACTGGATTTAAAAATGGTGTTCCATTAAAAGGAGGTAAAACTGCATTTTTTGAAAAATACTTCTTTTATCTGAAAAATTGATTTTTTCTCATACCACATTATAGAAAATGAGTAATATGAATGTTAATGTTATATAAAATTCAAAATGTGGTTAATACTATTCATAATGGCTAGTTTATATCCCATTAAATAATAATATTTTAATAACATATTGTTATTTAGTGAAACTCGGCATCGCGTACCACGCAAGCTATCGAGGAAGGCCACTATTGTGTGTAACACAAGCCAAGTCAGTGTTTCGTGTAGTGAAATATTCCTTTTGTGTTCTGTATAATGTAATAAAAAAATTGTTCATTTAAACATTGAACAAAATCTATACTCAGTGTTGCATGAAATGAATTTTATGAAAAGAACTTAAATTTGTGTGCAACACAAGACAAGAATTGTGTTGTGTATACTACAAGCTAATACGATGTTGCGTATAGATAAATCAAATCTTTGCGTAGCGTAAAACACAAGACATAAAATAATCTATTTTATAAAATCTCATGGTGTTTCATTATAGCCCCCTTAAAATGAATTTTCCCTCGAAATTCGTCGAGGTTATGAAAGTTTATTTCATAGAAACCCACATCGTAAAAAGGAATACTAGAACATAATTTTAAAAAGAAATGTTAGAAACATAATGGTTACCCAAAGTAACTCATCACTAGGATTGAAAAAAGGAGAATCTAAGTGGGAAGTGGAAATATGGATATGGCATAGAAATCTAACCGTCTAGTTCTGATGGATAGTGATAGAAAATAAGGTTTGTAGAAAGTTAACTACAAGAAACACATAAATCTGTGATGATTTAGGGGACCGTATGACTCATCGAATAATAGAGTACTAGGATAACATTTTTTGTTTAAAAGATCATTTTCTTATATATGAAGAACATGAGAAGAAATAATTACATGATTTAATTAGAATCTCATCATTGTTTGTGCCTTGAAAAATTTCTACTTCATCTCTAATTTAATGAATGAAGTTGAATTTTTCATTTGGAAAGTGTTAGTAAATAATGCGATAGAATGATAGGTCTTTCCATCGGTCTCAATAAAAAGGTTAGCACAAGTAATCTAATATGTACAAGTCTACATATAGTGAGATAATACATTAATCTAACAAACTTAAAATGGAAAATAACTTATACTATCCATAAATGGATAACATTACAATCCTTCCAAAAACTATAAAATATAAAACTTTAGAAAGAGGTGAATTAATTGACATAACATTTATCTCCCATATCCCATTTCAAAGTTCTTCATTGTCATTTTCCAATCATGTGAATACCTTAATTATTCATTATATTTAAAAAATGATAATAACATGAATTACCATAGAACCTTAGTGAAAACATGCATTCTATCAAAATTATCCCTTTCCACACACCAAAATACCAAAAAATCAATATACTCAAACCATGATATCACTTTTTCCTTTTATCAATCATGAGATCATTAATACTATCAAACATCTCATTATCTACTTAACCCTTCATTATGTCTATATCATGTGCTTTCAAAAATATTTCAATCACTTTTCATGGTTACTGGTACCATATATTTATTAAAAACCACAATAAACTAATACATAAATATTCCAATATTCCATAATACTATAAATGAAATTAGAGAGCACTATTTTGGAATCCCATTACATAAACACTTAATCATTCTACCACTTCATTGTCATACGCAAAATCACCAATAGTAATTTCATGTGAATTACCTTTTTTCTTTTTCTTAAGAGGTTACTTACGTCAATCAACATTAACACTTGGATTAGAAAATTTGTTAGTATAATGCCTCATTTCCTTTCACTTATAGCATTGATGTGTTGGCGGTGCGTTCTATGTAGTATTTTTTATATTCACATCATTAGAAAACGTTTTCCCATTACTTCAGCACTCAAATTCTCAATGACCTTCTTTTCCACACTTGAAACAATTTCTATAACCTTTAATAAAATATCCACCATGCTTCTTTCCACACTTGGAGAAAAAGGAAACATTCATATTCTTTTCACCATTATTTAGATATTTTCCCCTGAAATCCATCTTTTGTTTATTGTAAAAACCATGATATGGATATGTAACACCAACTTCTAGTTCTACCTTGATAGAAAAACACACAATCTATTCATAGCTACTGAATTCTCTTATATCTAATTCATTTCGAAGACATGGCTTTAAGCCACTGAAGAATCCATCAACTTTACTTTCAGGTTTGATGATAAATCCAAAAGCATACCTTGAAATCCTTGTAAAATTCTCCTTATATGTACCAACAGATTCATCATCATTTTTCTTAAGACCAAGGAAATCCTTCTCCATATTTTTTTAATGAATACAAGGAATGTACTTATTGAAAAATATGTTCATGAACTCATCCCATTCCATGGATTCAATTTCATCTTATTTATTTGTATTCTTAATCAGATTCCACCACTGGTCTTCTTCAACTTCTAAATGGTAAAAATCAAAAATGAATTTTTTATGTTACGAACAATGAAGTATAGAAAATATATTTTCAATGGTACTGATCCATTTCTTAGCAACAAGTGGTTTAGAAGAACCACTGAAAAAAGGTGGGCATTTCTTCATGAATGACTCAATAGAATATTGTTCCCTTCTAGGATCATTTGGACATCTAGAATTATTCATTCCTTGTGTATGTGTATCTATAGTATTTTGAACTCTATATACCATTACATTTGGTTTTTTAAGAGGAAAATCAATGCATTGCCTAGTGCATTGATCATTTACACAATTCTTTCCGGTTCCAACCATTGTCTAAAACCCAAAAAGAATTGTGTGAGTGGGAAAAATACTAAAAGGAAAACAACATAATCGAGATGGAGTACTTTCAACCTCTAACATATTAGGATTAATATTATATTATTCATTATTGTTATCATAATTCTAGGACTGTAACCTATACTTATACTTAAACTTGGGGATATCCCTAGACATACATTAGAAATATCTTTAGGGATCTCACTAAAGTTTTTTCATCCTAGTTTACAAAGGATGACTAAACCTTCACTATGATACCAACAGTAGAGACCCTGTCTGGATGTACATGGAAATTATATTTATTTTTTGGAATAAATAAATACAAGACACAAATAGATTCCCAAATATCGTATTAGTTTAGTGTATTTGGAAACCCAGAACATAATCTTATAATCATGGTGAGAGATCCTCAACATCACCAATAAAGATCTTACCATTTTGTTTTCTTACCTAAAACCTTTCTTTATATTCCCGTGAAAAGAAAACATAGAAAGGGTGAGGTCAAATTCTCAGTAAGGGTAATCATGGAGAACATAAAACAAACCATAAACATTTGAACATAAAAACCTGAACATAAAGTTTAAACATCAAAATTTTGAGCAATGACATAAATCTTGGCAGTATGTAAGAAATTGATCATAAAGGAAAATTAACTAAGATATAATAGAATTGGAATAAAACATATAATTGTGGAAAAATAATATTTACATATTATGATTTCTATAGTAGCTAAGGCATTGCTTCCAAGACCATCACAATGGACAAAGTCCATTACTGAACTGGGTTTACTTGCCATTCCATCCATGTATTACTGAACCATATTTACCTTCTATAATAGTAATGTATATATCATGAGATATAAACATTTTCCCAATGCATTGGAGGGAGATATAGGTCCCACCCATCTCATAATGAAATCATTTTTCATGTTCCACAAAAACATAAACCATTCATTACAGCATTAGCCAAGAAATAAAATGGGTTTCTTAAATATAATCCCATCATAACATAATTATTATAAAATAACATCACATAATTAACACAATATTATCATACTAATAATAGTGATATAAACATAACTATATTTAAATAGAGTCATATTAGATGGAAAATAATTTTGATAAACCACTAAAAATTAATTCTTAAGGAAAATATCATTTCTTCTTATAAAATGTTTTCTTTTATCAAGATGATGTGAAATTTTAAAAGAAAATAATTTAGTTTAAAATAAAATTGAAATTTTTTAGTGGAATTTTCTTTGAAATAAGGATTTATGAAACTTTAAGAATATATTCATGCCATATAAGTTAAAAAAACACCCCCTCGTACTTTTGCTGAAAATTTCAAAAAAGTACCTCATTTGGTAAACAATAGAAATAATCCTTCCATACCATGTATTAAAAGTAAAAAATGGGTAAAAATGAATTTGAGAATACATAGAATAATAATAAACATTTTATGATAACATTTTTAGGAAACTAGTACATGGAAGATAAATATATCCCCAAGAAATACTTATATATAAACAATTTTAGATAAAAATGGGATGGCAAAATTATCCCTTACCTTAGGTCTGATATGATTATTAAGTAGCCAAACCTCCTGTATAATGATTTAAATAATTTTACTGATTTATTCTATAATCATGATCATTTTTATGACAATATTTAGGATCATATTTTCCTTTATTTGTTAGTAATATTTCATTATTAGTCATTATTTGGGTATTAACTACTTTATGTTCTTATGCATTACTTGTCAGATAAGTTCAAAGTAATGTTTTTAGAATATTGTTATATTATTTAAATCATGGTATTATTATAATATATATCTTGTTTGTTCATTCAACTCATTTATATAATCATATTTTAATTAAGATTATGTAGAACGAATCACATCACATCGTAGTGACGGTAAGCCGTACGTACGCACGAGCAACGTATAGTTCCCATAATTATTGAATGGTATTGAAGTGTATAGTATCTCAGAATTAGTATCATGTCCTAATAATAATATATATTTATTATTTCTACCATTATAACCATCCAATTAAGGTGGTGGGGAAAAATAGATTACACCGTGATGTGGAGACATTAAGCCGTACGTACGGATGTGTAGTGAATTCATTTTTTAGAGGATAGATAGAAGGTAAAATAGGGTTGTTTCATATTTAAAATAACATATAAGTATATTAGATATACTTATGTTATTAATTTTTAAGTAAACAACTAAATAAGAGGACGTAGAAGAAGAAATAAATTTAAAAGAATCAGTAGAAGAGATTACCTCCCCCTCAACATGCCTCCTTTAAATTTTCTCTTAGGGAACTAGAGTTGGTCTTTTAATAAGACCAGAAACTCTAGAATGTAAATAGGGAAGTTGATAAGAGAAATGGGTAGGGTTTTTATAAGCTTGAAGTCTCAAAATTGATTGAAGAGGAGAGGTAGGCAGTGCCCTTTTATAAGAGAGAATAGGGTCACATTAGGAATGTTCCAAATTATTATTTTTATTATAAATTCTATTTCAATTTAAAATGGTCCAAAACATATTTAATTATAATTTAGAATAAATTTGGTTTGAATACAAATTATACAATTATTTTTGGATAAGTTTCTAGTATTTTTTTAATACTTATCTATTTGGTTTTACCCTTATTTTACCCTTTTTAATCTTACAATGATATCATGTTTTTTACACATTGTGGGTTAATGTAATCACCATATATTTTCAAACGACCCAAAAAAAGTTATTTAGGACATATTTGGACTTATAGTAACCAATTGGATGAATCTTAGGTTTTTAATAATTTAATATCATTTAATAAACCATTTAATGTTTTAAGTTATGAATTGTGTCAATTTTGTACAGTATTCATACTTGACAATTTTAAAAATTAATAACAACATGATTACATAGAAAATAAGGAATTAAATAAAATATAATATGTAAATATCATCCATAAAATTCGTGGATGAAATCAAAACATAAAAAATATTTTTTTTAATATTCATAAATTCATTTATTTGAATATTTCATTAACGAGGTAATTAGTACATCTTAATTCGGTCATAAATAAAAATATTTATCTAATGTATAAAAATTTTAAATAAAATACCATGATATATGAAATATTTTTAGATATATAATGAATATTTATAGACCTAGATATCAGTTATATATCCCTATATTAAAATCAATTTAGTAAAATATATATGTTTAGGTTATAATTATCTTTACATTAAATTAATTATTATAAAATGTCATTTTCACATCCAGGTGAATTCACGAGGTCCCAAAATCAACCCCAGTGTGACCATGGTTAGATATATATCATAAAATAATATTAGGACTTGTGTTAGGGTAGTTTTATATTATTACAATATTGTTTTTACCATTATTTACCAGATTTACCCTTTAACAATGATATATAAAATAATTACTAAAGTTGCTATTCATAATGTCAAAAAAATAAAAGGTAACTATTTACAAAATTTTAAACTTCTGATTAAAAATATGGAATCCATTCATAAAAATCCAAAACATAGAAGTTGAAATGATTAATTTAAAAAAATTCCTATTTTTAAAACCAAAAAGTGGGTTTTAAAGAAATAATAACTATCAAAATATTGACATGTTTTTATGTACAATTTAAAAGTGAATTTACATAAAATGAAAAAATTGTATTAAATGATAAAAATATAATCCAATTATAGTTTAAAACTATTTAAAAAGATAATCTAACTATATAAATAAATTAGATGAAAAGGCGGTTTGAATCAAAATGCAGTATTTTCATTATTCATTAAAATTTGAATTTTATCAGAAAAATAAAAAAATTCAAAAAAAGTAAAATTTTATATCCCAATTCCAAATAAGAAGTTTTGTTTTTTCAATTTAAATTATAAATGTTTCAAAAACTATATTTAAAAAGGGTGCGGCATTAAAAGGTGGTAAAACTGTATTTTTTGAAAAATACTTCTTTTACCCGAAAAATTGATTTTGTTCTCATACCACATTATAAAAAACATGTAATATGAATTTTAATGTTATATAAAATTTAAAATGTGGTTAATAATATTCATAATAGCTAGTTTTGATCCCATAAAATAATAATAGTTCAATAATATATCATTGTTTAGTGAAACTCAGTATCGTGTAAAACGCAAGCTATCGAGTAAGGCCACTCTTGCGTGTAACGCAAGCCAAGTCAGTGTTACGTTTAGGGAAAGATTACTTTGGTGTTTCATATAACCTAATCCAAACATGGTTAATTTATACATTGATCAAAATCTATACTAAGTGTTGCGTGAAATGAATTCTATCAAAAGAACTTAAAATTGTGTGCAACACAAGACTAGAATAGTGTTCTGTATACTGCTAGCTAATACGATGTTGCATATAGAGAAAGATAATATTGGTGTAGTGTAAAACACAAGACATAAAATAATATATCTCATAAAATATCGGGGTGCTATAGAGTCATACCTACCACTCCATGTATCCCATTGACATGAGGTTGATTCCTACACATAGAAAATGAATTTTGGATCATTTTACTAATGATTAAAAACAATCTGATCACATTTTTTTAGTTTTAATATCGTGACATTCATTTTAAACTAAAATTTTACTTTTATATTAAAAACATGAACTTTGAGTTATACATACCACATCATATATCCAATTGATATTTGGTCAACTCTTACACATCATAAAAAATATGGATCATTTTCATAAAGTTTTAAAATATTCTATGCTTGTTTAATTGTTTTTGGCTATGTGATATGATTTGTAAAGTAAAAATGACACTTTTATATTGAAAAAATTCACATCGAGTCATAAGTATCACATTATGTGTTCGATTAACATGAAATCATTGTATAATGACCATAGATGTTTTTGAAACAAAGGATCTAATGGTACATAAATCAATGTTATAGTTTTCCTTAGATGCCTTTAAATATATTTTGAATATTTTAAAACACTAAAACATGCATGTAACTATCAACACCCTTGAAAACAACTTATTATTGATGTTGAATCAAGGGGTTTTTAATTATTTTTTAGGTTTTTTTCATTGAAAAAACCATATGATATCTTATAAGATTGAAATGACTTAATAAATAGTTTTTAAAGAGACCAGAGTCTTTAAATACAAGTTTAGGGGTCCAAAACTAATAAAACGAGATCAGATGACTTTGAAATCATAAGAAAATTACCACATATTTAGTTTCGAAAATATAGGAACTGATGGAATTCCATTCCGAGTTACAGTTTTCTGGAGATACTCATAACAACATTTTTAGTGCTTTAAAACCATTAAACATTTATGTAATGATAAAAAACCTAGGAAAAACCCGATATTGTTGTGAAATAGTGGAAAAATGCATTGAATTATACATGAATTTTACACATGAAAAAAACATCTACCCAACATGTGGTGTGCATTGAATGACTCTACATGTAGTTTCTAAAGATACCAAAGTATTTAAAAACTTGTCTCAGGGGCTCAAAACTATAAAAAAAAAATCCCAGATTACTATAAAATCAGATGAAAAATATTTTTGACAGGTTCTTAAAATGTAGTAATAGACTGCCCATCATTCTAAGTTACAGTTTCCCAGTGTGTCTAGAAATGAGTTTTTAGTGTTTTTAGTCACTAAAATTTGCATGTAACGGTCAAAATAATATAAAATGACCTCATATTGATTTGAAAACATGGGAAACCCAATTTTTAATTATTTTGATTGTGTATGTGTATAAAAAGATCCATCTATTCTGTGTTGTTCTATTAATGTCTCAATAATTAGTTTTAAAGATATCGATGTTTTTAAAAACATGTGTCAGGGGGTCAAAACTATGAAATTAATGTTGAATGGCTATGAAGCCAAATATATTGACCCACCATCTATAAAATAATCATCTCCTAGAATGTAAACACTTATAAATCACAATATAAACTTATTCCAATCTCTATGGATGGGTCCTATAACTACATCACTCTGGATATGAAGACCGAGTAGAATTGCAACATCCTTAAGGGTTATGGACATCTCTCCCTTAGGCATGTAGAATATGTGTGTCTTAGGCCACCATATCTCAGTGAAGGAAGAAAAAAGGTGATGATAAAAAAATATATAATCAGATGCATCAATGCCATATAGAATCCATCATGGTGTAGCTATTTTATAATGGTTGTTGGAGGAGGAATGTGATGATAATGGTGGGATTTATACACACTTATTCGTCGAACCTCACGGCCCTCTAGAACATCATGTGAAGCGTGCCTATACTGCTCAATGAGTATAGAATTATCCCTTATATATATATAACTGAAATATATAGTAAGTTTAAAATATAAATATAACATTTTGGTCAACATATTTTTATGACTCATAGAATGTAAGATATAACATGTCTATTCTCACTATTTTATGAATATTTTATTACCATATGAAAAGGGAATGTCTTCAGGTTTCTCAAACCTCATTTCTAAATAGGTTTTAGATATGGTTTTACCTTGGAAAGGGTGTTTTGTTAAACTGAGAATGTTTGATTTATGAAATACTTAATAATTCATTAATAATTTATTAATTAATAGTTCTTAATTAGTTAGTTTGAACATAATTAATAGTTAATCATTAACTGATTATTGTTTAAAAATTACTTCATCATTAATTATTTCTAAGGTAGTCATTCCTTAATCAGTTAATAATCTTTCTTTAATTAATGATTAATAATTAGTTAATCATTAGTTAATCATTGTTTAATATTTAATTAATCATCAATTAGTCATTAGTCAATAATTAATTAATAATTAATTATTTATTAGTTAATCCAAAGTCAACTACACCTTAATCATTTGTTAAAAAATCAATAACCATTATGTAAATAATAGTTATTAAGTAGTTACATTAAAGTAAATTATTCATTAATTACTATTTAATTTTTATTCAAGTAGTTATCCTATAGTTAATTATTATTTAATCACTACTTAATTGTTGGTCAATAATTACTTCATCATTAATGAATCCTAGGTTAATATTTCCTTAATAATTGATTAATAATTCTTCAACCACTCGTTAATTATAATATAACTATTTATTATCCATTTCATAATTATTAGATAATCATTATGTAATAATTATTTAAGCATTAGTAAATCCTAACTTAATTACTCTTTAATAATTCCTTAATACCTTGTTAATCATTACATAATTAATAGATATTAAGTAGTTACATGATTTTTTATTATTAGTTAATTAATAGTTAATCATTATTTAATTATTTTTTAATAATTCTTTAATCAGTATTTAACCATTTTTACATGATTAGTTAATTATTAGCTAATAATTATCTAGAAATTAGATTATCCTAGATTCATTATGTCTTACATATTCTTTAATATCTTGTTAATCATTACTTAATTAATAGTTCATTACTTTATAGTTATTTATTTTTAATTATTTTTCATTATTATCAAATTATTAGTTGACCATTCTTTAATCATTAATTAATTACTACTTGATCCTAAATTAGTCACAAGATAAAACTAGGTTATTTATTATTTAATCACTCTTTAATACTAAGTTACTAAATATTTAATCAATACTTAATAATTATTTTAGCATTACTAAATCATTAGTTATTTAATAGTTAATTATTTGTAAATCAATATTTCACTAATATGATTTCATCATCTAGTTAATATTAATTCTTAATTTTGTCAAAAACAACTAAGTTATATTAAATAATAATTTTATTATTATAAAAAACCCATATATACGACTAATTATAAATTATTAACTCAAAAACTCATAATTAAATATTAATAATTTATTTAAAATATTAAATATTATTTCTTTATAATATATCAATAAATTAGAAAGTATATAAATAACATATTTAAAACTAACTAAAAACAAAAAAACTAAGTAAATAAATCACTTTAAACTAAATAAGAAAAAATACCTCAAAATGATGCTTCGCAAAATTAGGCACTCTTTTTAAGCAACCAAAAATGACGCACACAAAGTATAAAATATCAGGAATATTTTAAGAGGGAGTTTAATTAGATATAGGGAGTGTAATTGAGTGAGGAGAAGGGGGAGGGGTGTGTTCCTATTTATAGTGGGTCGAGAAAAAGTGGGCATCATCAATGCTCCCTTTTACCTTAATTTAGGTGAAATGTGGTTTTGGGGATGCCTCTTTTTCCATGTCATTGATTTGGATTATGATTTACAAAGGCGTCATTGACCTTTCCACCTTTCAATTAAATAGAAATTTTGCATCAACCTTTCCATCTTTCTAGAATATTTTTAAAAATATTTTAAACCTAGGTTTATTTACATATTTTATTTAAAAAACATATTAAAAAACTCTCCAATTTTAATATGATCATTTCATTACATATAATCAAAAGACCAATAAAAATATGAAAATAATTATTTATTTTGTGAATCAAAAACATAAATCATTTAGGGTTTAAATGCATTTTCTTAATTGTTTAGTAAATGTGTTTAAACATAAAACACATTACACCGAAGAAAAGTTCCTATAAGGCTTAAACACATTTCCATTCCATGTGATATATATATATATTTCCAAATACTTTTAAAAAAATATTTTGATTATTTTTATAAAAAAACAAATGAAAATTTCCATATGAAAAAATCGATTTATATTGTCTTTACCAAGAAACCCAAATGAAAAAAATCTTTCATCACATCATTTAAAAATAAAAGAAAAAATACATATAAAAAACCCATATATTTCCAAATATTTTGAAATTAAAATAGAAGACAGATTTCTATTTTTTTTTTCAAAAAAAATCCATATGAAAAACACAAACATTTCAAGATATTTTATATATAAAATAAAAACTAGATATCAATTTTTTTAAAACCCCATCTGAAGAAAACTCAATTTCATCATTTAAAAATAAAATAAAAAATATTTACACATCATTGTGGATTATAGTGGGTGGGTGAGAAATGTGGGAGAGGGTAGTAATTCCCTATAAATCTAACCTATTCACCTTTAAACACTTCCACTCTCCCGAATTTTATATATGTTTACTCATTCTGATTTTCCCTCAACACACACCAATAGAAATATAATACCCCAACCTTACATATAAAATCTATTGGAATCCACCACCACCTTATCACATAAATATTAACACTAACGGATACTCTAAAGTAAATCACAAATCTATGGTTGTCGGAGGTGTTTTCAGGGATCAAGAAGAAAACTTGCTTCATGGATACTATTGTAACTAATGGTGGTTTTTGGGAGTGGAAGAGGAAAAAGATTTGGATCACTGGACTTTATTGTTTAAAAAAATCACTACAGGGAAACAAAGGTTTGTTTCTTCTCTCGTATGATCTTACAATGCTTACAACAGACCCTATTTATAGGGATAAAAATACACAGCACAATAAAATTAAGGAAAAAGAGAAAATAAAGGTCCAAAGATTGGTACTTGAAGGTGCCATCTAATACTCCAAATCCACACACATTAAGTATTAAAGCATTAAGTTTTAACTAATCCATTGTTACAGTATAATGTTGGCACAATCTATGGAAAAACAATTTTATTTTTCCTACATCTCCACTTAAACTTGTTTTCCTCATTACCCATTAATTTTTATCATCTTTTGTGGCTAACAAAACAGTGAAATGTCATCACCATAGTTAATGCATTCCTTTTTATTTTACTCATAGAGTATAATTTTGATATACACTACCTCCTCAAGTTACGATTCTTTTAACCCATACTCCTATTCTTGAATCAGATTCCTGACCACATGGGGTTTTCAAAAATCCCTCGTACTCTTGGCCTTCACTGGGACGTGGATGCATTGGAAGGAGGTGCCACTATTCTTCACCAGTGGAACGGACAAAGGGATTTGATTTTTTAAGAAGCCTGAACTGGTGGATGGTCCACTAGATAAACTTCTACAGAGGTCTCAACTTTCGGGAAGGTGTCTGAATTAGATAACAACTTCTTTTCTTTGGTGGCTTCTTGTGGAGAAAATTGATTCATCTTAAAGACATGAGATAGGGAGCAGAAAGATAAAGGCAATGATATCCATCATCATCATTGATGTCCAAATATAATTACATGATATCATTAAAGAAACTGAATTTAGTCATCAGGAAATCCATTTCTTTGGATAATTCAGGTTGAACTTCTTTTTACAAAATTGAAAACATGTTTTTTTCATAATTGAAGACCGTTATTTTTTATCTGAATTGAATATGAAATTTTTTTTAATATAATAACTAATTTTTTAATTTTTGGATATGGAGACATGATGAATTGAAAATGCCTTGACTATTTTTGAATAGGATAAGGAAATAAGTTTTAATAAATGAGTGGATGGAATGAGGTGATTTTTTTAGATTGATTTTTTAAGGGATGGATTAAAGTGTGTGATAATGAATGAAAGGTGTTTTTTCAAAAATGGAATAAAGGAGGGATGGGGGATTATGGAAAGAGAGGGAGGAGTATGAGTGAATTTAACTTATACAATAATAATAATAGAGGAGAAAAACATGGGGTAGGATATTGAATTTTGATAAAACCAAACCATATTTTTTTAAAATGGGAAAAAGGACCGTGGGAATTAAAATAATTATAATACCAAGACTATGATCAGTTAGGAAATTTTTTTATCTTATTCTTCCTTCCTTCAATAATATAAATAGAGACGCATATATCATAGATACATCAACACTGCTAAACATTAAATGATCTGATACCACTAATGGTGGGGTATAGTTGTCAATGTGTAAGCATATGTAGATCACTATTGGGGATCACATGAACAAAAATCATTGTAGGGAAACATATTTTTATTTCTTCTCTCATATGGTATTACAACGCTTACAAAAACCCTATTTATATGTATAAAACCATACAACAAAAATAAATGAAGAAATCGTGAAAATAAAAATTCCAATTATTTGTTGCAGAAGGTGCCTCTCCATCCTCCAAATCCACACACATCAACTTGTAAAGATTGATGTTTTCAAGCCTCTATTCATGTAGTAGAATTTTTGCGCCTTCCAAGTAATTCAAGTTTATTTCTCCAAGGATTACATTGGTTTATGTACTATTATCATGAAAAATTGAGTGGATTTAAAGGTGGGACTTGAATTGGTGTTAACCCGCATCTTCTAAAATCATGTTTGAAAGACCGACACTCAGTGGATCATCATGGATATATCCACACATGGTGACACACCTCCATATTCTTATTTCGAGGGTTATAATAAAATATTGATAGAAATTATGGGAGAGTGAAAAGAGATGGTTTTGATCTCTGGAGACTGATATATCATCCATATTACAGGGAGGGAAGGCATTTTGCAGATGATCTATTGATTATTTACCTAGACTTCGAGCCATCACCATTCAGTTTTTTGAGGAATTTTATTGTAAAGTGGTAGGTGATGGATTATTTTACGAGGGATCAGATAGATATTGAAGCTCCTTGGGGGTTAAAAGGATATGTATTTCCATGGATATTCCATGTATATATGATTCATGATGTTGTTTTCTCATTGTTTTCTTAGTTAGGGTTTGGAGATATGTTAGATGTGGTGACACACAATTGATTCATTCACCGACATTCACTAATTTTAAATAGAAATTTATAAATAGAAATTGAGTTATACTATTTGTTATGGATTTTATTTTTAAATTAGGAATCTAATTTACATTATACTCAATTAATTTATGTTTTTTACACTTTACGAATATTCTTAATGTCATATGATATTCTATAAACAACACATGTCAATGTATGTGAGTGTTTTTTTATTAAAGAAAATACACAACTATTGGTTATACCTTTGATAACATTAAAAATGTATTTTTAACTTGAAACACTACTAAATATTGGGTTATAGAAAAGACTAAAATAGATTTTAAGAATGTTAAAAAATATCTATTATTATAAGAACTGTTAAAAGGGAACACCCTTTATTAGTGTTAATAAAGGTCATATTGCTGCAGTGTTCTATTAAAATGACCACACCTTGATGTAATTTTTTTCCCAATTTAAATGAAATAAAGATTACATAAAAAATTCTTGAAAAAACTATATTATATAAATTTTAAACATTATTTTGTAAAATTACTATACCAAGTAAATATTTTAAAAAACAATAAAAAACATCAACGATTTCACTGTATTTGGGACCCGAACCCTATCAAAGAGACCAATCATGCTATTAGTTGCTAAAAAAACCACAACATCTAGATAAAAAGAATCCACCGTTATAATAATATAATTCTTATGTTAATAATACTATAAAGAAAAAAATAATCATAAATATGAAACAATACATTAATAAATTGTCATTTTTAAGATAAATCCAGAAAACTTGATCCATACCGATCAAAACATTTGTCAGATTAACATGTAACTGATTCCTCCACATAAGAAATGAATTATGAATTTTTTTCCTAAAGTATCAAAAATTTTATGAGCGTGTTTTCATGTTTTTAATTTTTTCACATTTGTTTGAACTAAAATGTCATTTTAAAATTAAAACACACAGTTCAAGTAATACATGGAACATCGATTATCATATTGATGTGAATCTAATTCCAATATGTCACAAATAACTTTTTTATTGTTATCCTAAAGTATCACATCAATATAAATTCTTTTTCCCAGTCTTGAGTATGTGAAGTGTGTTTTGAACTAAAATGAAAATTTTAAATAAAAGTAAACACTTAAAGTCATACTGACCATACAGTGCATCCGATTGATGTGTGGTTGATTACAACATGTAAAAATTAAATAATCATCATTTTCTTGATGTTTCAAAACAATATAAATGTGTTTTCTTAGTTTTATTATTCCATGTGAATTTTCTTACTAAAATTACAAATTATACTAAAAATACACAATTTGAGTCATACCGGTCACATCATGTGTTGGTTTAGAAAGAAACTAATTCCTACTTGTCAAAAATGAAAAAATAATCATTTTCCTATCGTATCAGTACAATTCAAATGTGTTTTCTTAGTTTTTAATGAGTGTCACATGTTTTGAACTGAAATGTATTTTTTAAATAGAAAACATATAGTTTGAATCATATAGAGAACATATTATATCATATTGAAGTGATGATAATTCCTACATATAAAAAATAACTTATGGATATTTTTCTAAACTAAAAAAAATTAATCTGCTTTCTCAATTTTGAGTATGTATGTCAATTTTTCATAAAAATGCACATTTTGAGGCATACTGGTCATCGGGTGTGTGAGATTAACATGTAGTTTATACCTACACATCAAGAATGACAGAAGGATCATTTTTCTAAAGTATCAAAACAATAAGAATGTATTTTATCAGTTTTGAGTATGTCACATTTCTTTTTTTACTAAAATGTCAATTTAAACTAAAAACATGAACTTTGATTAATACCATTCACATAATGTGTCTTTTTGATGTGAGACTGATTCTTACACATTAAAAATGACTTATGAATCATTTTCCTAGAGTATTAATAAAATTTGATTGTGTTTCATTTTTTTAGTCTGTGACACACATTTTGAACTAAAATGTCTATTTTGAACTCAAAACTCATAGTTTACATCATTCTAGACACACTATTTATCATATTAATATGAAAATAACTTTTTCATGTTAAAAATTACTTATGGATAATTTTAAAAAAGTATCAAAACAATCCAAATGCATATGTTTATTTTCTAGTATATGATGAATATTTTGAACTAAAATATCAATTTTAAATAAAAAAACTTTGAGTCATATCAGTCACTTAGTTTATTGGATTGACATTCATTTTATTTCTAAAAATTAAAAATGACTTTAGGATCATTTTACAAAAGTATCAAAACTATAACAATTTTTTTCTTCGTTTTGATTATATCATTTGTCTTTTTTTAAAAAATGTCGAATTAAAATGAAAACACACACTTTGAGTCATACCCATCACATCATATGTCATTTTGACATGAAAATAATTACTACAGATAAAAAATGACTTATTAATATTTTTCCAAAATTAAAAATACAATACAAGGGTATATTTTTTAGTGAGTGACACATGTTTTGAACAGAAATGTCATTCTTAAACTCAAAACACACAGTTTGAGTAATACGGGACACACCGTGAATTAGATTGATATGAAGAAAATTGATACATATAAAAAATAAATTATGGGTTATTATTATAATGTATAAAAACAATATTAATTCATTTAAATAGTTTTTAGTATGTGACATGTGTTTTGAACTAAAATTTCAATTTTAAATAAAAAGTCCCACTTGGAGTCATACCGATCATATGGTGCATCTAATTGATATACGATTAATTCCTACACATAAAAACTAGAAAAAGGTTTGTTTTTATAATATATTAAAATAATCCTAATTAATTTTATCGATTTTCAGTATGTTACCTATATTTTTTAGCAAAATGTAAATTTAAACTGAAAACACAAACTCAAAGTCATACTAATCACATCATGTGTCTCTTTTAAGTGAAAATAAATATTCCATGTCACAAATGACTTATGAAACATTATCATAATGTTTCAAGGTAATTCTAGTGGACTGTTTCAGTTATCAGTGTGTGACACAAATTTTTCACTAAAATTCCAATTTAAAACCGTTAAAAGACAATTTTAGCCACATGAAGAACACTGTGTATCATATTGAGGTACGGTGGATTCATACACATCATAAAAGACTTGTGGATCATTTTAATAAGTTATCAAATCAATCTAATTTTTTCTTGCTTTGAGTATATGACATGTGTTTTGAACTGATGTTTATGTTTTAAACTAAAAACATACAATTCAAGTCATAATTGGGAAATCATGAATTGGATTGGGGTACAGATGATTTATACACATAAAGAATGAATTATGAATCATTTTCATAAAGTATCAAAAAAATAAAAATATGTTATCTTAGTTTTGAGGGTCTTACATGTGTTTTGAACTAGAATATCAATTTTAAACATTAAATATAAACTTTGAGAATTATTGAGCATACCATGTATTAGATTGAGTTAATATTTATTATTACACATCACACCATGTATTTTTATTCTAAAATAACTTCAACATTTGGTTTTATCTAATAATATTTCTGTTTGATAACCTAGACTGTTGAATATATTACTAAAGAAAAAGAAAACAACATTATTATGAGTGCATAATCCTTGTAGAGTTCATAATCATGGTAAATGAGTGCGTTATGAGTGTATCATCCTTCATCAAGATCTTTATGAAAAATAAAAAAATATTCTATATAAAAACAATAAGGGAATTAACTAGAAAATAATAGATAAAATTATGATAAAATCAACAACATATATAGTAGGAAGTTAACTCTTCATTTTGTCTATATAGATTCTGACACCATTTATTAGGCCCATTCATTTTTTAAAAAAATATTTTTCCTCTCATGAATATGAAGACTATAATGTCATGTTAGTATTAGAAAAAAAATATTAGGATAATAAATATTTGTAATGAAATTGTAATTATCATAAGAAATACCTCTTTGGGGATGCAATTTTATTGATTAAAAATGTTATCTCTCATAAACATTCAGACATAATAACCACAATGTAGCATATTTGGTTTGATTATGTAACATGTTTTTTTATCTTAAATTTCTATTTTCAACTAAGAACAAAAGCTTCGAGTCATTCTCTACCTACCGTCTATCAGATTGAGGTGACATTGATTATTACATATCACACTTTGTCTTATTTATTTTTAAATTAATTCACTATTTAAGGTAATAAAAAAATATTTCTATTTGATAACCCAGAATGTTGAATTCATTACAGAATAAAAATAAAAGTGAATCATCATGAGTGTGTCATTCTTTTAGTTGATGTTATTTATTCATCAAGTATATGAAAATTATAAAAACAATTATCAGATAAAAACGATAAGGAAATTATGTAAAACGGTAGATAAATGATAAAGAAATTAACTAAATAATTAGAATGAAGTCACCTCTTCATGATGTCTATATACAAATTGACACCATGTATTCTAATCATTTATATCAAAACAAATCCCTTTCCTCTTGTGAGTATGAGGACAATTCACACTATAAGAAACAGTTTCTTAACATTAATTTATTCGAGGTGGTTCTAGATACATCTACTAATAATTGTTTTTGGTATATAATGTAAAAGTTAGTGACTTTGTTTCACAAAAACCACTAATAATTATATTTAGTGGTTGTTTTATTAAAACCACTTCTAAACACTTTTAAAAAACATAATTCACCCAATCCCCCAGCCCCCATCCCACTTCATCCCATATGGCCCTAAAACCTTAACCCCCCCCCCCAGCACCTCACCAACTCCCCCTTCATCGATACTGACTCCTGATCCCCCCACTCGATGCCAACCCCTGAACCTTAACTGTGCTCCCTCATTGTTGACCATAAAACCTCTCTCCCTTGATATCGACAAAAAGAATTCCCCCAACAGGTCTTTACTAGAGATAATAACCCCTCTTCCCTATTTATTGGTGGTCATCACCCCCAATTGGTGTCAATCCCTAACCCTTTACCCATCCTCCACACTTTCCATTTACCTCTCCTTACCTTAGTGATGTTCTTCCATGACATTCAACTTATTTATTGTGAGGGGTGATATTTATTAATTTATTTTAATATTTTTCAAGTCTAATTGAATCATTTTCAGGTTAAATTTATATATTATCTAATCAATACCCTACCCAATTCAATTATGGAATAGGGTGATTTTAAAAATTGAATGTAATTTCATGATAAAAGACTAATATATTTATATATGGTTTTTTAGGGAGAAGAATGAAAATAAAATACCTATGGATAAATGTTGGATTAATTTACCTAAAAAAACACCTCCATATTCCAAGGGTTTTGGAAGAATTATTGGGTTATTCAATTTTAAACCGATTTGGCGATAGAAGACTAAAATGCCCATGTCCAAATTATAAATTCTAGATATGGTTGAGTAGAAACAAAGTATTTATCACTTGTAATTAAAATATTTTCCCAATTTAAATGTATTTTTTATTTTTCAATGTTTAAATAACTTTATATGAATTCAAAAAAATTATTATCCTTGCAACGAAACACAAAGTGATCCTCAAAAGGATAATTCCGTTCAAAACATGATATATAGTGAATTTGGATTGTCATGATATAATGTCTAAGATTTTAATAGATCAAATGAACCTTTAGTTGATCCATATTAGGTTAATCTTTCTTAGAACTTCAATGACTAAAAAATGAGTTTTATGAATTAGATGAAGAGAAAAAAATAAATATATGAATGGTCTGCCAAGTATCTAATGTTTTATTTCCAACATAATTCATATCTTATCATGTGTCTTTGTGGAATTAATGAAAAAGCAATGTACACAATTTTATATTTCCTTCACGATTCATTTATTGAATATAAGATTCACGAATCATTCTATGATATAAAGATTATCATAAAAAAACATATAATTGATTATACAGTGAAACTTTCATTACCTAATGATTTAATGTTTTATTGGGGATAAGAGTCCGATAAAAATGTATTCATAATATGTAATACAAGAAGAGGGAATTAAATGAACAAAACAAGACTTTAACTAAATGCAAAACTTGGAATAAACAGAAGAATAAAACTCCCCAAAGGTATTGGGTTACATTCCTACGAATTTACACTTCAAAAGATTATTCATGTCGCCTAAGACTGCGAAAGACATAAAATGGAATTCCCAGGATTGTAACACTATTATCTAATAAGGACACCAAAAGTTTCAGCATCATGGAATGTTTTCGATTCATTATATCTAATTGATAGGTAAATTGATATTGTTTTTATTTTCATTAGTGAATTCAAATTTATCAAACTGCTGTGTATTTTATTAATAGGTTCCTCATTTTTTTCCATTTGGTATTTAGGTTATTTGAAATCATATGTGTGGAATAAATATCTATAAGAAGGATCTATTAGTGATTGTTACATATCCAAAGAGTACCTGACCTTATGTTCTAAATATTTGGATAGGATTTATACTAGATTAAATAATGTTGAAAGTATAGATGGTATCTCAACTAATTCTTATTCTTAAAACTAGTCATCATCATTTTTAGTTATTGGATGACCAATTGGAATGGGGAAAAATTTCAAACTAACTGAATTAGAGTTTTTACAAGAACATAGATATTTTATACACAATATTCTTATTATAGATTCATTTATTGATTAATTGTGATTACAAACAAATAGGAGAATAAGGGGGTGAGTTCAAAATGAGTTGTTATTAAGGAAAGATGTTAATACATAGACTGTAAAACGGTTATCCATCATGTAAGTATATACTCACATTCATATTATTTATGTGTAGTTACTTTTTATTTGTTAAAAGTAACACCTTATATATTATTTTCTAGATAATGAATGTTGATAATCTAGCTAAAATAAAAAATTATTTGAAGTTTATGGATCGAGGTCCTCTATGGATGGATAAGAAATTAAACTCCTAAAATAATAATTTATATAGGTTTCATACAATTTATCATGATGGATACATGAATTATAGAAATAGTGGTGTATTTACCATTTCAGAGGTTGTATACTATAGATAGTAGATTAATATAATATAATTAAAAAATCATGGTCAACATTTAGTTTAATTATTCAAATGAAATTTGGTAAACATTGATATGGGTATAATGAAATATTTGATATATTTTACTTCTATCAAATTCACTCACTTTATCTATACTAGTGGGTATGCATAGCATGATCTATTTATCTTGGCTTTACAAGAGGAGGTCATTTATTATATGGATGATGAAATACATAATGGTAGGAGTGATTTTTTACAATTAAAGGATAAATACTTTTATGATACGGGAGATGAAGATCAATTGGTACTTTATTATAGTTAACATCATCAACCCCAAGGAATTGAATAGTGTTTTCCTAAAAACATTGAAATAGTATAACTTAGAAGAGAGGGTGAAAAGGAAGTAATTTCCATATTGTATGTTGATAATAATTTCTAAATGAATATAAAGAAAATTGATTTTTTAAATTGGAAGTGAAACTATATTACAACTCCCCATTTATAAGGGTTTCATACATATAAATGTTGTTATATTTTATCATTTTTTTGTAAAAATATTTTACTTATGAATTTTTTGTGCATTTAATATATTCTAAACCATTTGAATTATAGGAAAATAATAATAAAAATTACCATATCCTATATGATCAAAAATTTAGAGCACACCACCACTAAAATCTGATTCAGTAGATCCTAGTGATTCTGTTGTACCCGAGACTTCTAGAGAGTCAGCAGTTTCCCCTGAGGTTGTTGGTAGCCCACCATCTGATGAAACTAAAACTATGGACTAGTTATTTACCCATATATCTAAGAGATATTGATGAGTTACCATTACTGGTATGTATTACATTATACAAAATTATCTATATATATATATATATATATATTTTATTGATGGTTTAATACATTGAAAAAAACTTATAAAGAAAAACACATAAGAGATGTAAATATGAATTCAGAAGATGTATGGGACCTGGAACACTTTAATATTATCATTACATTTGAAGTTTTTGGGGTGCCTACTAGTGACCCTACTAGAATATATGGACAGATTCTTGGGTAGCTTACTTGTGAGACAGTGAGCCATTGTATTAATTTTAATGATTAGAGGCATATTCCCAAAACATTAAAAAAATGAAGTCTGTGATAACCAAGTAATTTTAATATTAATTAAATATTCATTTAAAAGTATTTTTAAACACCTAATAAATATTTTTAATATACTAATAAAGGGTTATATTTTTTAGATGATTTTTTATTTTAATCCCCCTGACTCTATTCCATGCTAATGGAATCTGAAAAATTTGGGCAAGAAATGGAGAGATATTAAATGGAGATTATGACATGAATTTAATGAAACATATATAACATCATGAAAAATGTATGAGAAAGTTCCTAAAGGAATTTATTTTGAGCTGTATAAATGTTTTAGAAAATAACAGAGATTCATCCCATGAGTTAATTTCAGATTTTACAGCCTCTTAATAACATAAAAACAATAAAATTAAAATCTTTATAATTAAAGGTTTTATTATAACTTATATTTTTTAAAGGATTGTGAATTAAGTCAATATATTGGCTAGATAGATATGTTTATTAAATTTATAGGAGACCTGATGATAGTTTGGTGAATAAACCAACTAGATATGATTGATTAAGTACTTTACGTAAGTATTTAATGCTATTTAATTACTATAAAAACACATTGATGAAAAATAAGTTATTATAAAAAAACATAAAACAAATTAAACAGGGTCCTTTACATGGATAAAATAGTTCCAATTAGATATCTTAAAACCATTTGATCCATGTAAATTGTCCAAATTATTTTGGTTTAAGTATTTTTTTTATAATTTATTTATAATTTTTATGATTTTATATTAATGAAACAACATTAAATATTAATTAATATTATGAATGAGATAATAATATAAAGGTCAGATAATTTAGAAAATCATTATTACTATTATTATATTAATAGGTTAAAATTCAAAAATCCTAAGATGTGATCCCTTCACAATCATTATCTCTATCCCAGAACTATGCAATTGAAATTGTTTTTCGGGAAGGATCTTCCCAACCATGTACATGGGATGGGGTCTGGGCCTAATAAATCAGTTGTCTTTTTTAGGGATACATAATCATTACCTAATAAAACTAGTTAATGTGCAAGAATTTGTATTTATCTTGAAGAATAGATAGAAACTGAAAGGTTTAAAGAAAAAGTGAAAAAACATGACTCTTATAAAAAACACATGATTAATGGTGGATGAAAATGGAAAATGATTTAGTGTCTTTATTTCATAGGATGATGGTTATGTATCCTAATTAAATTTCTAGACTTATATATCCTCTTGTTGAGGAAAATTATAAACTCCAAATATCATTCAACCATTTTTAAAAAACACATACAACTTCCACGAATAAAACTAAAATCACAATTTTATATTAAAAACTTGAACATCAATTCATACTAAGAAAATCATCTGTAAGATTAATGTGGGGTTGATTCCTACACATCAGAAATTAATTATGGATTATTGTCTTAATGTTTGAAAATATCATGATCTTGTTTTTATAGTTTTTACTAAGTGATAGGTATTTTAAAGTAAAACAATTCTTATATTGAAAACACGGACTTCCATTCATACTACCCACTTCATGTTTCTGATTGACACACAATTGATTCTTACACATTGAAAAATAATTATGAACCATTTTACAATTTTTTGAAATAAACATGAGATCATTGTTTTTGTATTTAAAAATATGAAAGACATTTTAAACTTAAATTACATTTTATATTAAAAACACATGCTCTAAGTCATACTAACAACATCGTGTTTTTGATTGACATGCTATCAACTCCTATACAACAAAAATTAATTATGGATCATTTTCCTAAATATTTAAAACAATATGATATTTTTTTACTTGGTTCTGAATCTTTGATACAAATGTTAAATTAAAAACGAAACTTTTATATTGAAAACGTGAACTTCAGTGTGTTTGATATCTTTTTAGCCACCTTCACCATCTCACATAAAGCTAAACATGGATGTTTGTTGTAATGGAAATCATGAATCTATGGATATCTAAGGTATTTTTAGGGATCAAGAATGGATCTTTCTTCTTTTCTATTGTTATAACATCTATTTCTCTACTACCTCTATGGATGAGTTGGGGGATCCGAATGTGGGACTCGACATGGCATGAAAACACAGCTTCAAAAAGATCTTTTTTGAGACCAATGCTCAGCGCATCATCATGGATATCTCTAAACTTAGTGTCCTAAAACCATTTTCATCATCCCAAGGTTACTGCAAAAGAATTATTGAAATGATGGGAGATTTCAAGGACTCGGTGTTGAAACAAGGCGATTACTATGTTTTCAATGAGGGAAAAATTTGTGCATATTCTCTTTCAATTATTTCACTGGACATTAAACACTTCTCCATTCATATTTTTTGGCACCCTCCACTAGGGGAGTGGCAGGTGATGGATGATTTGATGAGGTATCATATGGAAATTGGAGTTCATCAGGGGTTCCAACCAAGGACACATCTTTCCATGGATATTATACGTAGAGATGTTTCAAACCACTATTTTTACATCCTTTTCTCGGTGAGGGTATAGAGAAATGGTACATGTGGTTAAAAATAGTGAATCTAGAATGGGTAATAGATTATGATGACACCCATGATGCATTAACCAACTTTCAATCATTTTTATAGAAATTTATAAATTGAAAACATGTTATACAATTTTTTAAGTATTTTATTTTCAAAATTCTATCAATAATCTCTTTCTGTAATCTATTTACACCAAAATCCAATTATTTTAGGTTTTTTAATGGACAAGAAAATTCTAAATATCATAAGTTATTCTCTAAACAACAGTTTTTGTGTGATTTGTTTTATTTTACTCAAAAAATACATGTATTGTGTGTTAAAAGAACAAAGAACATTAATTATTATATATATGAAGGTTTATTTTATCAAAAATATATAAAAAAGGAAATATAATAGAATTTAGCAGTGTTTATAAAAATGTGTGGCTTATCAAAACTTGATTTTATCATGGATTAAATATAAATAAATTGAATATTTCATGTTAATCACACTAAAGAAAATATGAGTGAACCAATTTTTTTTTAATTCAGTAATATTAAAAAAGAAAAAAGGTAAAAACTAAATATTTGACAACAATTCATAAATGAAACATAAATTATAAACATAATACATAAATGAATGATCAATAATTTTCCTAAATTATTAATAAAATATGAACTTATTTGGTCAATTTTTGAGTATATGACATGGGTTTTTAACTAAAATATTAATTTTAAATGAAAACATGCAAGTTCAATATTACCATCCACACTATGTGTCTCATTGATGTCATATAAATTTATACGGATCACAAATAATTCATGTATTATTTTTATAATTTATCAAAACAATATGAATAATTTTTCATAGTTTATAGTATATTAAATGAGTTTTGAATTGAAATATCACTTTTAAACTAAAAACAAATACTTTTAGTCATACCAACCACACTTTCTGCTCAATTAACACAATCTTAATTCCTTTAGGAAAAAAATAAAAGAAGGAACATTTCAAAAATTTATTATGGAAATATGTTCATTAATTTTTTGTTTTTCATTTTTGACGTGTGTTTTTTAATAAAAAAGTGGCTTTTTAACTGAAAACACACATATCCCATCATAACAGCCACATATTATTTTAAATTTATGAGAGGTTAATTATTTTAGGTAAAAAATGAATCATAAATATTTGTCCTAATGTATAATGATAATCAAAGTATTCTTTCATGGTTTTTAGTATGTTATACACATTTGGATGTAAATATCACTTTATAACTTAAAGAACGCACTTTTAGGCATACTGAACAGAAACTATGTGGGATTTATGTGTGGAAAATTCCAATATCTAGAAAATGAATGATTGATCATTTTATTAATGAATAATGAAAATCAAAACACATTTTATCATTTTTGATTATAAGAACATTATTTTGAAATAAAATAAATCTTTTAACTAAAATAAAAAAAACATTCAAGAATAAAAACTACAAAACCTATCAGATTGGCGTGTGGTTACATCATATTTGAGTCAAATTAATTATAGATGTTTTACTTAATGGATCATGGAAGTCGAAGTGTCTATTCACGCTTTTGATTATATGATGCATATTTTGAACTAAAATGCCAGTTCTATGTTAAAAACAAGAATTTTTAGTCATATAGAATACATCACATATATGATTTATTTGAATTTAATTTGATATAAAAAAAATAAATAAACAACTATTTTTCTAATGTATCAAAAAAATCCAAGCATGTTAGTAATGTTTTGATAATGTAAACAATATTTTAAACTAAAATTCTACTTTTAAATTGAAAAAATCATAGTTTTAGTCAAACCCTAACTCCAAATTCCCACTGGTTCATCATACTCATGCCCAATTACAAACATATTATACTATAATCCATTCCATAAGTTATCAAACACTCTGTTTATACACATCAAAACCATATCATTGTCTCATCCTGCATCATATACATATTTATTCAACCTCATTGACACTATCTTATCCATAACGAAGATGTGAGTCATAAATCCACTATAAATAGTATATCTTTTGTTATAACTCAATCCATTAAAACCCATGAATGTATGAATATAGTAATTGTAATAACTAAGTACAAAATACACACATATATTCTAACATCTAGATGTTATAACCCACACACGCTTGTATGGTAAAAACGACATCCATCAAAACCTGTGTAGACATATACCCTATACCTCAATCCAATAAAACCTAGATATGGCTCCACATTATTCTAAAAAAGTATGTGAGAGTGGGGGAGTGGTAGTAGTCAACCATCCATTCCCTAAACTAACCAAAATGTTGGAGAAAACACTAGGAACCAAAAACATTTGGGCATCAGTTTCCAGCACAACTCGGGTGGTTGAGAGTATGAAATAAAGAAAATATAATGAATATACCATGACAAAAATACAAAGAGAAATTCTATATCCGTAGCCTCAACTAAAACTATCATTTCACATAACTCCCAACAACCATCACTATGTATAGGGAATAAGATCTTATATAAGTAAAAATTAACAAATAATTAACATCAATAGTCATCTTCATTTAGTAATTAGAAAATTAAAAACCATTAGTTAATCAAATTTCAATATTATGGTAAAATAAATCTATTTGAACATAAAACAATATGTGTCTATAATTAATATTTCATTTTCTATATTTCCAACCCATTCTCATAGAGAAATAATCCTTCCATCCCATGGAACTTATTTAATATTATCTTTAATTTCATTAACACCAATTCCATGAGTTATTTATCAATTCATTTACATTTCCATAAACTGGGTACTATATAAATCAACATGAAATACCAAAAATAATATACACATACTGTTCATAGGATAACTAAAGTAGGAAAATTTAAACCAGAACAAAAAATCATCAGATAATCATCTATAAATCAACATACAACAATAAAAATAAGAAATATTAGCTCTAAATACATACTGGCCAAAAAATTAACAACCCAAACCAAACATCCATAAAATAAGAAAGCCCAACTATCAACATGTTCTATTGATACCAACATAAACCACATCTCAACTAGTAGTAAATTAACTTTCATAACTGTCAACTTGTATTGTCCACCCCAACATAATATCCCAATCACATCAATTCCATAAAAAATCATAGCAATGGTACTATAACATCTCAATGAATATGTATAATGAAAAATTATATTTTCATCCCAATAAAATCTGGTGGGTGGGTGGGGGATAAATTACCTAACATTAATAACACATGTTTTTAAAACATGTAATAACATTATGTTTGGGCCCCTAACTAACCCAAACACATTAATTTCATAAAAAACATTTTTCATTACCACTTTGAATTAACAAATTCATTATTCAATGTTTTTAGTATAAAAAATAACATCAATAACAAATAATAACTATTAATAAACTATAAAAATCCTTCAAATAATACATTCATATCAAATAGTTTTCTTGGAGGAATATTAGTTAATTTCACATGCCTCTTTCATTATCCACTTTTCTTTACCATATTTCTGTTGTCTAACCAATTTCAATCATATTAACCCTTCCATGGAATAATAATAATCATAGTTACAAATAACCCATTGTTTATAAAATTTAATGAGGAATTTTTTCATAGAATAGACCACATGAAATCACCAAATACCATTACATATTTCATTCTTTCATAATTTCTTTATTGTTATCATCATTAGGTTAATACCACTATTACCCTAAGAAGATAAATAATGTTAATCCCACACATTCACATAAAATAAGTGTAATTCATGAATCCCTCAACTCAATATGATAATTTCAATATTCTCTATAAAATGATTGATGTACAGACACATAAATTAAAAACCTCATATCTAGAAAGGAATTCTTAATTCCTATGAAAATCCCTCTAATTAGATATTGTTAATATTCAATAGAAACCCCATGAAAATTGGTGTAAATAATAAGCAATAACATGATTAGAGATAATGAGAGAAAAGAAAACCACCATAGAATAATAAAAATATGCTTAGAATAATAGTAATTGATCTCTATATGATAGGGGCTAAATCATAGTGAAAATGGGTTTAAGATCCTCCAAAAGGGGTCCTCAGGTCTCCTTGGCTTTAGAGGAGAAGGAATAAAATAGGAGAAATGAAAGTGGGTTACTGTATTAATATAGGTAGGTTAAAATATTATATCAAGGAGAAACAACTTAACCAAACTAAAACCCTAGTGTTTTCACTAAAACTATTCCACGATGAGGGTTTCCATATTGTAAGGTTCCCTGATATAAACTCTTTCTAGAATACACTATGAAATATTCACCATATCCCCCACTAATCTTAGAAAACTAGGGTAACACTATATAGAAACCCCAATACCATGCTTCAATGACCCATAAAAAGGATGAGAAAAGAAAAATAAATCCTTAGAGAACCATGGTACAATGCAAACCCATTCTGTAATGACCCTACATGAGGTATATTAAAGAGACCGACCCTTCTAGTTCCACAACATAGCCCTGGGCAACAAATCATAACTAACTATTGATTAAAAGAAACACCAAAACCCCCAAAATTGATCCTCTACACTATAAGGATCATGAAGATACCATAATACAATCCCTAAAACTACACCATGACACAACCTAAAGGAATAGAAAAAAATATAGACATGTAAGGGTAATTTGTCCAAACATAATCATGGAATCCACGATGAGAGCCAACATTAATTTCATAAGTAAACTATGTAAGAGTCATTGAATATTCTAAAAGTCCACATCCATACCACAACATTTTAATTCTTAATTCCATGTTGTAATATTGGTTCCCAGCAAAAATTTTATATCGAAGAACACTGAAGATCACCCATACATTCCCAAACACCAATATCCTAAAAAAACCTTAAAGGAAGGGATCAAGATAATCTATTTCTTTACATTAAATAACTCTTGAAAAATTTTCCTCAATAATTTAATCCAAAACCTAAAAGGGGGAAAATGGTAACAAAACAACCACTCCATGAGATACCTCTCATGGTTCTTTCTATAATAAGAACACAGTCAACAAATTAGAGGAATAAGGTGTATGACCATATAACATCAACAATTATTTCATAAATCAAGAAAATGTCATATATATCATCTAAAAAAGTTAAATGTTTAACAACTTGTGATATAGAGTTCTCATATGTGATTACCTCTCCCATGTACAATCCTTCATTCCATCATTCCACCAAAGTTTATGAACCAAGTGAATATAATTCCCACAAAACACTTTCTACTAATGGTCCTAAATCCCAACATTCCATTCCTGAAAGCTATCATCATCTTTAACTTTCATATCACCCCTATCAATGACATGGAAATAATCATGAATATACCAATGAATCTACAAAACCTGAAATATTTCATGAAAATGAATCATCTATAGAATATTTTCAAACTAATATGCAACAACACCAACACTTGGAAATTCCTTGAATGGTATGAAAAATTAACAAGTACATATACTCCCACAAATGAACCATCTACTGTCCTTGATGAGGAGATATATTAAATCACACCAAATCTCAAATGTTTAACTGTATTGGCCTCCTTCTATGATAACCATTGGACTTCAAGAAATCTTGTATTGTATTCATCTTCTCACGAATCACCTGCACCTTCCCAATCATCCCCTACACCAACGCTATCCTGAGAACTGTTGGATCTCCCACCTCATCCTAATCCAAAGAGATAAAAAAGGTTTTAAATAATTTTTTTTGGATAGATCCATACTAATAGTAGAGTGATAAATATTATTATAAGTGAACACCATCAAGGGTAGGTTCCTCACCCACTAACCTCTAAAATTTACAATACATGCACGCAACTTTTCCTTTAATTATTGGATAATATAATTAGTATGCCCATATATATATGAATGAAAAGAGGTTCTAAAGCATTACATAGAGATATAATCTTTTTGGATACCTCTATAGACCCGGGATGTAAAATGGGGATCACATTCAATGATGGTAATTTCCAAAATTCCATGTATCCTCACCAACTCCTCTAAATACTTCCTTGAAAAAACCATCTATTGATATTGAATAATTAGTCACTAATAAGTGAGATAAAATCATTAAGTGGTCCATGATCACATATATAGCATCAAATACTATTTGAGATTAAGGTAACTTATTGAATAATTCCATCGAGATTTCCTCCCAATTACCCTGAGGAACATAAAGAGGCTGAAGCACCACACTAGGAACATTGTTCATATCCTTGAACCTATGGAAAAATAATCATTGGGTGAAAAATATTCTATATACCTCTTTATCTATGACCACTAAAAATGGACCCTCAATCCGAGATACATATTCACCATACAAGGATGTACCCCCAAATGAGAAATATGAAACATAGGGATAATGTCATCAATAAACACTATCATGAATTGATTTATAAACTTACAGAACAAAAATATCATCTATCCTATGAACATGAATATAGTGTTCATTATAATGAAAGAAATTACAAGTAACTCATAATTATAATAATGAAATTTTAATGAAGTATTTATGATATCCTCATCATTTATTCACAATTGATGATATCTTGATCAGAAATCAACATTAAATAACCATCTAGATCCCTTATAATGATTGTAAAAATAATAAATACAAGAGAGGGTATTGTGGTTATTCATTATCAACTGGTTTAGGATCTGATAATTCACACACAATCATATAATACCATATTCCTTATTTATAAATAGAACTGAGGCACCCCAGAGCAACACACTAGACAAAAAAACATCACTATAGAAGGTTATCAAATCTAACTCCATATATCTTGAAACATAAAATAAACCATCATATATGGAGACATTATTATGATATAGGAACCCATATGAAATTGTATTCTCAACATGATCTCTCATCAAGGGTAAAGTGTTATAACATCTTTGAAAATTAAATCATTTAATTAATTCAAAAACCGAGGAAACACCATTATAATATCCTCTACTGAACTCAACATTAACCTAAATTTCCAGGGATTCAGGGACTCAAATTTTCTCGAACAAATACAAGGATTTCTCTCACTAACAAAATATATATTATTAACCTTAAAATAGTATAATATAATGCATATCCTATATAAATAAATAATATGTTACTCTAAATAAATACAATATAGTCAAAAGTTAATGTTTGTAAGAACATGGTTTCCTATAAGGTATGGATCCATTAAATTTCAGTTTAATTCATTTTTTGGTACCTATTGTGGATTACTATTGAGTTAATGGATCTTTCAAGGGTTTCTATGGCTTGGTTGGAGCTCAAAAACCCAACAAGGGGTGAAAAGGACCAGGCCTCATGCTAGTAGGAACCATGCCATGTAGTGTGCATGGTTTCCATAACCATGTGAGGGATAGATACTAGGATTTATGAGGACACACATTTTGAGTAAACCATGTATATTAAGGAGTATGCTCGTTTTGGTGGTTTTTTTAAGTCTTTATAAGAGGGATTCTTTCATGGTTTTCTCATGGTTAGTCAAACTATGCACATCAAACCAAACATGGTCCCTCCATATGTAGTGGTAGGTACATGGCTGGAACCCAGATTGGACAACCATGCAACCAAACTGTGAAACCTTGATATTTTTGGTGATTTTACCAAAATTCCATTACATGATTTTATCTTACCCTTACCATATTATTTATCCTCTAGTGGATTTGACACTTATTTTTCCTCCTATAAGAATATATCAATGTCCCTTATCATAGGTTATTATAGATATTTTTTATTCAATATTTGAATCATGATCTATTCATATCATTGGATTTATTTTGGTAAGTGATTTATTCACCTTTCTCCATTATTCATTTATGTTTCCCTTGATAGAGTTGTTTTGTTATAGGCTAATATGCCCCATTTTCAGGGCAGTGATCTATTCTTCCATTTTCCTCTGATCCAGGCTAAACTAAGTGTTGATATTATATAAAGAAAGTTATATAGGCACAAAGTAGGTGGTCTATGAATTATCCCTCATGTATCATAGTTTTATAAACTATATTCATAATGATTTCATCATTTGTTGACTATTTAATTCACATTCTTTGATTATAATTATCATGATCATATTTTAGATCCCCTTTTATATATGTTCAACACTATTGATGACTATTACCTCCAAATCATCCAACCAAGTTGGGTTCTCCCTTATTTATGCCATTATCAGTTTGTTATGACTATCTGCACCAACATTTGGGTGTGCAATGAAATGGCCTTGATAAAGGTAAGCATTTCAATAAAATAAATTCATTGTTAATTGTTAAAAATCATAGTTATCACTTGAACCTTATAAATATAGTGTTATAATTAATTAATAAACCATTAAAATTATAAATGGTAAGTAAATTTATAGATATCACATATACTAGTTAATTATAATTGAATTGCATATGGTTTCATATCCTTATCCCACCTTTTCATGCTAATGAATGGAAAATGAATGAGCCTAATAATAGAACATGGAATAAATGTATTAAATGGTTGCATGTCCATTATATACCATGTCACACTAATGATAGGTAATGGAATGAACCAATTAACTCATTAAAAGGCACCAGTATTACATGTCCTTAAATGAATAATGAATTATGTATAAGGTTACTATTGCATATGGACCTTTTTATCTTTATAAGAGTGGTAAGACTTGAGCCAACCCTCTATTACCAAGGGATTTAATTAATAACTTATAGAACTCCATTTCAATTCAAGGAGACAGTTTCCAAGGGAGATACCCACCTTAGAACATGGTCCTTGTCTCCTAGAAGATGTCGAAAATAACACTTTAGGATCCCTTCACTATCATCTGGATATTATAATGCGTCAAATATAGTCCTTGGATCTAGATTTATGACTTAATTCATGTGGTTCCAAGGATTCACCCCATATGGCCTAGTCATTATTATCCCATTATTAACATGAATGATATACTTGGACATGGTTATAATCATTTATAGTGGAATGGATTGGGTGATTCCCCTTATATTACACTCATACCCCCATAAAGTTAGGCTGAAGGATATTACTATGAGTTGGTTTGACCACTGAGGTCAATGATTCCTTGGTTATTACCTTGAATCTTCTTCATTATTACCTTTATTATATGATGCCTTTATTAAACCTTTGATCCTATTTCTTTGTTATTATAATATATTTTTAGTGTTATTACACCTCACATGACTTATGTATATAAACTGAAATTAAATTAATTAATTAAATGATATAATGTTCACAAAAATTACTAGTAGAGGCTAAATATGGAATCCAATATCATTATATAATTTCTTTACATTTATATATTTCTACACATTGTTTATTTTAAATTCACAATCTATATTGTATTGAAACCATTGGTGGTGGCCTATTAAGATTTATCTCAAAACATATCCAGGATGCCGATGGTACTGAGGTTGAATATATGCATGTAGTTCTTGATAAGGGGAAGTATCCCACTTTGGACACCTGATTTATTTCTCGCTTAGGATGGAGCATGGTAGTAGAAGACCAAGGCAGTGATCAGGAAGCTTGGATATTTTTGGATTGTTTTTTATTATTATGTTAATCATGTCATACTTGATACCATGTATACCTATTTTACTATTTTATAGATACATGACCTACATTATCATCATTTTATATATTATTTAGTTTACATCTATTGATGGTTATTTAGTGATTTAATGTTTTTCCTTACTTCTTATTCCGGTTATATTTATTTATCCATTATTTTACGTCATCTATTTACCTTAATATTATATTTATATGTTGTTCTCTAATTTGTTCATGTGTTAATTGTACCCCCAGAGACACACCCTCGACCCTCACTTCTAGATGGTATCCTCAGTCGCATGTGGATGCATGCTTGAGGCTATATGGCCAACCATGTTCGATGAACCATTGATTGGAACCCAGGTTCATAATATCAAAAAGTGGTATAAGAGGATTTATTTTCTTTCCTTACTATATTGAGACAATATGCAGGATATTAAGAACACATTAGAACTTGGTTATATGATGTGCATGGGATTACTTAACTTTTGTTGGGGTAAATACCGAGTTTCCTGAAATGAGAAATGTTGTTCTATTTTTCAATCATTACATTTGATATATTTCAACTATTGGATGAAGTACAGTCTATGTGATGGTTAATATTATTATTATGATTGAGGATTTCATTTTATCATTGGCCCAATGAGATGAGGTAAAGGAATAATCCATTATTCCTCAATATAGGCACCTAGAATTCATATTTCATGCTTATTCCAAGCCATATAGGTGAATTACGCTTCTCACATTCCTTGTGTTTACAAATATTGTTAAGTGAGATGTGGTTGTTATATATATATATATATGAATGTTCTAATAAAATATTTTACATGTTAGGTATTTGATTATTTAAAGTTTCACCAACATTCTAAATATTGTTTTCCTGTATAGGATGATGGTGGAATCTTAAATAGCTAGTTTATACCCCTGTCAACTATATACCTATGGTAACATGAGCTACACATTGGTGTTATTGAGTGACTAACAGTTTCAATTTATGATATATATTTGAACTTATGAATTATAAGGGGTAATTTATAGAGTTGATCCATCATATACCACATGTTATATTCTAACACCTAATATAGTTGAGGTTAAATAGAAATTAAATGGGTGTTGATTTTAGTGATAAGGTGTATAGTCCCTTATTTAATAGGAATGGATATGAATTTGATAAAATCTTGATATATGTATATAATATAATGTAAATTTAAAAAGTAAATATTGAATTGAAAAATGAAATGGTTTCCAATAAATAAATAAGTAGAGTAAGATTTACACATTACCTATTAGAACCTCTGCTAATTAAACATGAACATTTACAAGTACCATAGCCTTCTAAGTGGGTAGTTTGAGTACCATCTTGGGTGGTGAGATATTTCCTTATGATCTACTTCCACTAGTGTATCTATTATCTCAAATTTCGATTCAAGGCATGTTCTTGGAATTTTTTGAGCTTTTTCACCATGACGTCCTCACATCGTGTTCACAGAAGCTGGTGATGACCATTCTACAAAGACGATGGGCCCTGATTTGTCAATCTTATTGGAAGGAGTACCACTCAAGGCACTACACATTATTACAGAGTTGGGAAGTAATGGTCATCATTGAGATAATTTCCTACGTCCAATGCCTTCCATGAAGGGTGCTCCATGACCTCCACCTAATATGGATGATCTGACATTATGAGGTCTAGTAGTTGCATCATCCCATATTTTCAAGGGATCGAGGTCCATAGGATACTATGTATTGGCTGGATTCCACTATATCTATATTTCAAAATATTGATATACATCATGAAAGGTTGGTCAAGCATGCCACCTTTATGCTATCTGATTTGTATAATAACTTGTGGGATGTGATTACCCAGGCTGGTCGTCATCAGGGAATGGTCCGGGTAGACTTCTAGACTATATTCTATGATTAGTTTTTCCTCATATAATAAGATATGAGTAATATTGAGAGTTAATATAAAAAAATTAGGGTATTATATCATTCATGTACTGTTCATTGTGATTTACCGAGTTATAACACTTTTCACTACTTCTAAATTGTGATGAGAAATCACAGTCTTGATGCTTCGGGGAAGGGATCATGTATACCATTTGTACTCATGTGAATGTATTTTTCCTACCTACATTTTCTAAGATTTTAAATCATGGTCTTATCACTGATCATAATCTAAAAGAGTGAAATAGTTCGTGGCACAAAGGTTCAGTGTGAAGATAGGGAATTAGTTCTTATGATTGTAGTAAGCGTACCCTTAAGGCTACTCGTCACAAGAGTAGAGGCCAAAGTATCCACATTAGTAGTTTCGTTATATTCCATCAGTATGGGAAGAATGATCATATGAAGCCTCAATTAGAATATTCCATCTAGATTGGTATGCTTGCAGTCATATGTGAATCTTTAGAGATTCTGTTGAACCTTTCTATCTATATCCTTTCAAAGAGGATCCACACCATCTCCACCATCAGGGGTAGGATAAGTTATAAAATATCAGGTTGGGAATTAGAGCATCACCTAAAGGACATGATGTAGAGGTGTTTTTGTTCATGGTAGGAATACTTATGATTATCAGTGCTAGAAGAGAGGATCTACTTAGGGTAGTCTAGTCGTAGCTTAGGGGCATGGATCAGATTAGTTTCTTCCATTACATCAATACCCCTGGATTAGAGTGTAGTAATATCTACAGTATGGGTTACAATTATAGTAGCCTACACTACTTTATGTAATTTATTTTATACAAGTGATTCACTCTCCTTTATCTCCTTATCGGTGGTGGAAAGTCTCGGGTTCGAGATGTAGTAATTATATGGGGTGATGACCTTGGACACGCCACTAGGAGTACAATCTGAGGGAATACACCAATGTTGGGACTACCCCCTTATGGAAGGAAATTATACTTTATTGTGACACCTATTCTTAGTCAATATGATAGGGTTCTATGTCATTCTTGTAATGGATTTGATGGTGATATATCAAGCCTTTGTAGAATACTATCATCATAGGGTATCGTTTACATCATTAGAGGGTAATAGTTATTTAACAAGGGTGAGTATGATGTACAGGCTGGTAGAGCTATACCAAAGTATCATGGTCTTGGTGGAGTGACCTCATAGATTTCTAGCCTTTTGATTGAGGAGTACAATATACATATGGTATATTTTCCTCTAGTAGTAGAATGATTCATGGATTTTTTCTCGATGATTTTTCTAGAAAACCTATTGAGAGAGAGGTATAGTTTTCAATCCAGCTTGTTCTAGGATCATAAATAGTGTCCGTTCCTGCGAATATAATGTAACATACAGATCTCTAGGAGCACAAGAAGAAGTTGTAGGTTCTAGAGACTAAATTCTTTAGTAGACATAATATTTATTCTTGTGGGTTACCCATGATTTTCACCATAAAGGACGATGAGAGCCTTCGTTTCTATGTATATTACTAATGGTTGAAAACATTATAGTTACGAACCAATATTTTCTTCCTCAAATAGATGAAATCTTTCACTACATCAAAGGATACTAGTTATTCTTGAAGATAAACTTGAGATGTTTCTATCATTAGGTGTGAGTTAGGTTTTCATACATAACTCATACAACTTCTCGTAGCATGTATGTTCTTTAGGAGTATCTCATTATGTCATTTGGTCTTACGAACACACCTTCCATTTTCATGGATTTTATGAATAGGTTTTCCATCCCTATATGGATTACTTTGTCCTGGTATTTATAGTTGAAATCTTAGTATATTTTCATAATCATGTAATCCATTCTAAACACCTTGAGATCGTTGTTAATACGCTAAAAGTGAATCACCATTATTCAAATCTATCAAAGTGCCACTTCTAGATATAAAAATTTCATTGCTTGGGTAATTATATACTCAAATAAAGAGTATCTATTGGCCCATAGAAGGTGATTGGTATAGTTTCCTAGGAGATTCCCAAGAATTTGTTTGATATATAGAGTTTATTTAGGATGGATAGATATTACATCAATTTTATTCAAGACTTGTCCTGAATTTATTCACCTCTTATAAGTATTAAAAATAAGGGTTTCATCGTTCTATGGTCAGAATCATGATAGAATATCTTTCTAGAATTCTTATAGATATTGGAAGAGGCTATAGAATTTTTTTTGATGCATCAGGCATTGGAATGGGTGTAGTACTAATGTAGGAAGATATAATCATTATTTATGAATCTTATTGCATGAGTGAAATTACTAAAGACATGATGTTGAGATATCAGTAGTGAATTGAATCTCATATAGTAAATATGGGTTGAATACCTTTAGTAATTTTATTTTGATATTTCTCATATTCCTGGAATGGGAAATATAGTAGTGGATTCATTGAGTCAGAAAAATTAGGCATAGGTGGTTTAGGAATCCAGTGATAAAAGGAAATTAACGACCCTATTTTTTGAGTTGATTTTGTAGTTTCATGAAAAGTCACAAGAAGTATTTTCCTACATACTTTAAAGTTAATTATTATTTCATTGATAGGGTTTAGATTATCTAGTTTTTAGATATTGATGGTTTGGTTATCTGGGAAAGTATTTCTAGTCATGACCCACCTACAGATTGGTCTGTTGATGCTGATGAAAACCTAGGTGTACATGTAAATATATGGGTTTATAGAGACATGAGATAGGAACTGATTTGAGATTCCCACACTTTTTAGTGGTTAGTTCATCCATGAATTTACCAGATTTATCGAGATAAGTGACACTAGTATTGTTGTCTTGGGATGAGTCATTAGAAAGAATTTTTTATTACTATGTGTTCCACCTTTCAGTAGGGGAAGGTAGAGCAACAGTGTCCTGATGACTTCTTGCTGGTGTCTCCAATCCTAGAATGGAATTGGGAAGATGTTGTAATGTATTTTATGGTTAGCTTACCAAGTATTCCTCAATGTAGCAATGTAGTTTTGGTTTTCATGGATCGACTGATGAAAGTATATCACTTCCTTCTAATCTGGGAGACTTTCTTAGTTGATGAGATGCGAAGACTATATGTTTGATAGATCATACTGCTACATGGTTTCCCTAGAACTACCATTTTAGATAGGTATTCTCATTTCACATCAAGGTTTTGGTAGGGTTTATAGAGATATATGGGTATTCAAGTTCTTTTGAGCATAGTTTTTCACCCTCAAACCAATAGCCAGTTAGGACAGATGATACAAAATCAAGAAATTATGATCTGCACATGCATCCTCAATTTGGACTATTATCAGGAGAAGAATACCAATATCATTGTTTTGGAATATAATAATAGCTTTTAGGTGATGAGTAAGATGGGTTATTTTGAGGCCTTTTTTGGAGGGCCATGTTGTTTATCCATGTGCGGGTTAGAGGTAGGAAAGACAATGCTAATAGGAACTTGTCTTCTGTAGGAGGATTTGAAGTAGGTTCAACTAATCTAGAAGCACATGTCTACCGACATTATAGATAGATAAATTATATTGATCACCATTTATGACCTCTATAGTTTTCATTTTGGGATCATGTTTTCTTACAAGTATCACCCAAGCTTGGGAATTGATAGATATGAAGGCAAGGTAAGATGTCACTATACTATGTCAGGCCATTTGAAATCTTGTATAGAGTAAGTCCAATAGCCTATAAATTGTTATTACCTCATTGGTATCATGCCATTCATGAATTATTCAATGTCTCAAAACTTATCCATTGTCATTCCCACTAATATCATAATTTTGATCCCTAGGAGATTGAGTTGGACAACAATGCTTGGTTTGAGGAGTTTCCCATACATATTGTTGATTTGAGAAAAATTATCTCTAAAGATGGTTTGTACCCTTATTATGGGTGTTATGGTAGAGTGGTTGAGTAAAAGATGAGACTTTGGAATAAGAGGCCAAAGTATATGATCATTGGTTAGAGTTGTTCTCAAATTATGTTTTTCACCATTGGAAGGTGAAGTCCGGGACGAGTTCCTTTAAGGGATTAAGATTGCATGAACCTGGTTTTTTATGAGATATTTATCCTTTAAATTTAAGTATAATTATTTTATTCAGACCAATCTTGGATTCCTAATGAGTTCACGGATGTTTTAGGGCCTTCTGGGGCGAGTTCGAAGCTCGGAACCCCAATCGGTGGAGAAAAGGACTTGACTGCACTTTTAGTAGAACCCTTATGATCCAGTCCTCACAGTTTTCTTAATCCTGTGAGTGATGGATAATGGGATTCAGTATCCCTTATGGTATGATAAAATAAAATAGATGGGGGTGAACAACCGTGTGGGTGGATCTACAGTTTTTAGTAGAGTGTTTTTCATGGTTTGCACATAGTTAGTTAAACCATGTGCATGAAACCATGTGGGGTCCCTTTTTAAGCAGTGGGAGGCACATAATTGGTGAACGGTTTCTCTATCCATGTATCCAAACCATACTACCCATATATTTTGGGTGATTTTAACAAAATTCCCTTAACAATTTTTGTCTTACCGTTACCCTCTTCTTTCAACCCCAGCAGATATAAGGCTTGTTTTTCCTATCGTAATAGTTTCTCAAACTCCCTTCTCCGAGCTTATTCAATATATTCTTAGTCTAATCATGGAATTAATATGCAATTTCCTCATTCGATGCTTCTTGATTGGTTCTTCATTCATATTTATATACTCATTATTTGTCTTTCCATTGAAAAATTTATTTTGATGGAGGCTCATATTACATATTTTTAGGTCATTGATCAGTTATTCAATTTTCTTCTGATTGGGAAAATATTAGGTATGAAACAAATATAGGAGAGTTTTGTTGGATCATGGTAGGTGGTTATGACTTATCCCTCAAGTCTCATCATTTTATAAACTGTCTCCATTTTTTTCATTCCTATTTCATTACGTGTTTTCTATTTAATTAACATTACCTACTTATAATCGTCATGGTTGTATTATAGAGACCCTTTTATATATGTTCAACATTTTTGGAGGTTATAACCTCAATGTCATCCACCCCATGTAGGTTTATCCCTTTTTTATTCCTTTACTAGTTTTAAGACCATCTACACCACAATTCAGGTGCTCTATGAATTAACCATCATAAAGGTAAGTGTTTTTATCAAATCAATGAATTGTTAATGGCAAACAAGTATTTATATCACTTAAAACTTATAATTTAAGTGTTCCAATTAACTAATTAACATTTAAAACATTAAATGTAATGTATATTTATATATATCTTTTTACCTAGTAAATTATAATAGAATTACATATGGATGCATATCCTTATACCACCCTATTATGATAATGCATGGTAAATGAATGAACCAAATAATTGAATATGGAATCAAAGTATTAAATGGTTTCATTTCCTTGATTTAACATTTCATAATAATGATAGGAAATGGAATAGACCAATAAAATTATTAAAAACATTGAGTATTTCATTGACTTAAATTAATAATAAATTATGAAAAACTTTTCTATTACATATGGACCTTTTTATCTTTATATGAGTGGTCAGACATAACCCAACCTTGGATTCTTTAGGGAATTCATTGAGCACTCAGAAGATTCCATTATGATACATGGAGCCAGTTTCCAAGGGGGATACCCACCCTCGAACATGTTCCTTATCTTCTATCAAATTCCCAAGATGACATCGTAGGATCACTTCATTATCTTCTAGATATTATGATGTATTAGATACACTCCTTGGATCTGGATTGAAGTCTTTAGACACATTCCACCATCTATTCACCCCATTGGACCAATTCATGCTTATCTCATGATTACCTTGGACAAGATAATTGGACCCAGTTAGAATCATTTATAGTGGAATGCCTTGGGCGATTTCACATGGATTATATTGGTACCCCTATAGCTTGGCAGCATGTTATTACTATGAGTTAGCTCGACCCATGACTTCAAGGATACCTTGGTTATTAAATTAGATCCTCTTCGTTATTATCATCATTATAAGATGCATTGGTTAAACCATGGGTCCTATTTATTTATTATTATTATATATTTTCCATGCTATTACACCTCACATGACTTATCAATATTAACTAAACTTAAATGAATTAATTAAATGATATTATGTTTAATGAAATTACCAAATGGGGTTAAAGTAAGTATTATAGATCATTATATCATTGCTTTACATTTATATATACCTGTACACTATTTTAGATTATATTCATGGACTAGATTGTATAGATGTTATTGGTGGTATCCTAATGAGATTTATCTCACAGCCTATTTCGGAAAGTGATGGTTCTTGGGAAGATTATATGTATGTAGGTTTGAATAAATGGAAACATCTCACTTTGGACACCAAATGCCTTTCTTTCTTATAAGGAATCATGGTAGGAGATGTCCGAGCTAGTGTTTTGGATGATTAGATAGTTTTTGGATAGTTTTTTATTCTTTTTTATAGAATGTATTTTAGACTACCATGTACAACTATTTTAAAATTCTATAAAGTCATGAAATACATTATCAAAAAAATTTATATGGTTCAGTTTACATCTGTTGATGGTTATTTACATCTTTGATGTGTATCATTACTTCTACATCCATTCCTATTTATTTATTCATTTTAGGATTCATTATTTACCTACATATTATATTTATCTGTTATTAACCACTCTAGTATTTAGGGAATAGTTGCCCCATATACACACAGTAGGCCCAAGATGCTAGTTGTAATCCTATAACATTTGGGGAGTTTCCCTTAAGTCCATTTAACCAACTAGGCTTGGGCCACCTTTTAGTGGAACTTGGGTCCAGGACGTCACAATGTTGTATAACTATATTTTCTAACATATAAAATATCCCCTAGAGTGATGATTCTAAAACATTAACTCAAAATCTATTCAGAAATCATACACACTATCTCAACCTCCAACATGGGTAGTCAACGCCATGGGAACTAAAATATTATCCACCACATATACCAATGCTTAGACTAGTGTGGGTATAAAAATGGAGTGAGTGGATCTTGAATAAAATAAGAAATACACCCAAGTATAATATAGATAAATAATACCTATTTATCCCTTATTATGACCACCTACATGGATTCAATCTACTAACTATCATAGAGGATGAGGGGTATCACAAGGATGTACTATACTTACCCCTTCCCCTAATTTCTAATCAAAATTTGGAGCACCCTACTACTACCACTGCCTTAGAGGATGGTATTGTAATGACTAAACCTGAAGAGGGCTGTCAGTTATATACTAAATAATAATGAAGGCCCAATACTCGATATTATGATATTCATAAACTCCACATGCATAAAAAACCATACCCGATCTGATGGCACAAATATGAGAAATTATAGACCCATTAAAATAAAATCAATAAGGTTAAAATTGATTCCCCGTAGCTTAAAAATTATGCTAACCCAAAAATTTAGTAAATATTCCAACAACATTTATTAAGGAAGATTCATGGAAACTCCACTTCTATGATGATTTGGTCGGATCCCACACCCTATATATATCCTCTTCCTTATCCATCACATCGAGATATGTCATTAATATAGATAGGGAGGATTGGTGCTCTATCTCTAGATGAAAATCCTCCTAGAAATTCCTCTCTCTATCCTATTCATCTAAAATATGTTTGGATGAATTATATAGGAAGTTCATATACAAGATACTAAAATCATGTACACTATAATTATACTAGTGGAGAGTAAGAACCTTCTACTGACAATTTACCTTTGTGGTTAATGAAATAAACTCAGCCTAAAACAAATCACATAACTTCTACCACAAAATGAGTGAATCCTCATTATCCCTAAGGAATAAGAACCACCACTAATAAGCTACCCCATAAAACATAGTCATAACCCATGAAACTAAGTTCTCTCTATGAGCATCGATAAAAGTGTTGGATGTCACTACCTCCTCTAACCAAGCCTTAGTCATCTGATCTAAAATGCACCCTCATAAATCTATAGACATTAGAACTAAAACACTCAAAGAATCTTCCTCTAAGAATAATTGTTATCGATATCAGCTCTATGAAGATATATTGGAAAACCCCACATAATGTCACTAACATATACCTGATAGGGACATTGAACCAGATCTATAAATGCAAAAGAGTAAAATGTTAGGGACTCCCTAAACATAAAATATATAATATTCAATGTTAATAAATTAACATTAAACAAAATTACCACTTTTTACTAAATTAAAACATAGAAACACACAATATTAATGCATGATTCTTACCTTGATATTTACCCAACAAGTAGACAAACATTTTTTGGCAGGTTCATGAAACATGAGTGTCCTTGCGTCAGATTATAGGGAGCCTTAAAATCTTATGTCCTTGCTAGTATCCCTTTTTTAAAACATGTATTATGTTCTAATGAAAATGTTTCCCTACTAACCCATTTGATCCTAACCACTTCTTATCTTCAAAATGCATCCTATATTAGAACCATTAACATTAATATCACACTTTCATGATCCCACACACTAGTACCCTTCTCGAGCCAGTAGTAAAGAATATGATTACCCATAAATTCCACCATCTATAGGCCATAATTTTGAGACTAACATCAAGTATATAAAATTAATAAAAATGGGATACATTACCCTCAATATATAAATTTAAGGAAAAAGGATATTATGAGATCCACTAATCAACACCATCATATAGATAATAGATAAACCATACAAATACATGAATGTAATGTCATATAAAACCGAAACAAATGAAATTAAAAAAAAACCCTAGGTAGTGACCATGAACTCCAATAACACATAAATGACCACTCCATGATAGTAATTCAATGTTCAATCCCCAATTAGGTCCGAATGACCAAGAAAATAGTTTAAATATACATATGGGGTGAGTATAAAGGTATAAACAATCAAATCCTCCTAGAGGCATCTCATAGAAATGTTAAATAAGCATACTAAATCCCAATGAATAAATAAATGAACCCATATAATTACATAAATAGTTAAAACTATACCCAAATATCATAAAGGCTCACCCTCTGAGTAAAACATATATGTAAGAAACTCTATTCCAAAAGAATAAATTGATGAAAGGAACTTTTTTCCACTTCCCCATTGAGTTTTCACCATCATTCACAAATGATATATACCTTATGATAAAATCACTTCAATAATTCATCCTACACCTAATGAAAATGTATCACAACAATATCATCATCTCATCCCACATACCGTATAGATGGAAACAACCTAATACTTATCATCTCATCCATAATAACATAGTGGTTCCATAATACACTATAGACCTTGTATCATTAATTATACCACAAGACATCATAGCTCATTAAAGTACACCTATACTATATTCGGTCACTATAGCTGAAATACCTTCATGTGCTATTATCTCAAATCACTACAAACTGCACACACATGTATTATATGACTAAGATCTATTAAAATCCTTATAGTCACATATAATAAAAAATAATCCATTACATTTTATATATTCTTACACATCATGGAACATCAAAATGGAGAGTGGGGAATAGGGTCAAGTAAACTATTCATTCCATTACTAACCTGAATATTAGAGGTAACACATAGAACCTAAATCATTTATGTTTTCATGCCAACCTGACTTGGGAGGTGGAGAATATGAAATCAAAAAATACAATAAATTTATCATGAAAAACCACACTAAGGAAAAATACCTAGTCTTAGAATCAACTACATATATTATCCCACATGACACCTGACTTCCACAAATATGGTTCAGAGAACAAGATCATATATAATAACATGAGAAAAAATATTTAAAATCATCAATATCATTAATTTTGTAATGAGAAAACTACCGACCACTGGTTTATACTATTACAAAATTCTAGTCTAATAATCACATTAAATAAAAAACGAACATGATTTCATAATTCATATTTTAATTTCAATATTTATACACAATGTTAATAGAGAATTAAACCAACCACCCCATGGTTCATAATTAATGGTGACATTATCATCATCAACACCCAAAGCATGAATTATTTATAAATTCAATTACCATTCCATAAACAAGGTACTTTATTAATTAACCTAAAATAACTAAAATATGATGTATTCATAGATAATAGTCTAAGTACAATTAGAAATTGGAAACAAAATAAACAATAATTAAAAAACTAGGCACTAAGCAACAAAAACCAATCAAAACAGGCAAGACAAACTCTCAACCCATACCATCCACCTAATAAATAAATTAATAACACTATTTGGAAAATAGGTAAGATGGTATAAGAAACTATATAATCTAAACCCATATCATCCTAATCTCAACAAATATACAATAAGCAAGAATACCCCTCAAAGTTTTCTATACATCCCTTTCTTAACATCCTTACCATACTAATTCCATAATAATTCATAGAAAGTGTATTATAAAGTCTCATAACACATATTTACTAGAAAAAACATATTTTAATCACATAAAAAATGAGGGTAAACCAATTATATAACATAAAGAAAAAAATTTAGAAAACATGGAATAACAATAAGGTGGGGCTCACAACAACCCCAAACATGTTAATTTTTTCATTTTTTTATTATGGTATTGAATTAACTAATTAATTATACATAGATTTGTACAATAAAAAACCCATCATCAATAGATAAAAGTATATAACAGTTGATTATAAACATGATTTATGCAACACTTATATTAAATAGTTTTCTAAGAATAATTATAGTTATATTCGCATGCCTCTTTCATTACTCACTTCATCATTACTAGCTCAATGTTGTCTAAATAATTTTATGAATATCAAACCTACTATGGAATAATAATAATCACAATAATTGATGAAATAATATATAGTAAATATCATTAGGAATCAAGTCAAATATTTATACACTTGTGATCACTGCATCCCATTCCGAATTTCGTTCCTCCTTAATTTTTATATTATTATCTTCATTAGGTTGATTTTATCATTACCCCAAGAATCCAAATAAAGATAATACCTCACATGAAAATAAAATTAGTAGAAGTCAATAATCCCTTACCTTTATATAGAACATTAAATGTTATGTAAGAAATAATAAAATTACAAGTGTGGATCTCCAAAACCACCTCTCATATAAGGAAATCCTAATTACTCTAGAAATAACACAACGTATCCTCTAGAAATTATAAATAAAAACCCCATGATGAAAGTAAATAGGTATCTGTAATATGGAAAGATAGAAAATGAGAAAATGGATCCACCACAGAATAAGATACTAACATCAAATCATCGACCTTCAGTTGATGGACTCAACATGTTCGTATTTGGATCTCGGGGTCTTCAAGAATAAGAGGCGGTTGGTCTCCTTGAATGGAAACATATGATGATACAATTTTCTTCATAGGTTGACCTAATTACTACATAGTACAGAGCTACTCGATCCCTTAAAATGTGAAACTTATACCTATTTAGATGGTTTTTAGAGTTACACATGAATCTAGACGTGCCTACTTCATCTATGTGTGTTAGTTTTCAATGTTTACCTTTTCCTTTTCAAAATATGTCAATTATCAGTCTGATGTGGAACATGGTAGGATGATATTTATATTCTGATAGTTGTACTTCTAACGTTTTTCATCCCATATCCCCATGAATTTATATTTTGGTTGATGTATTAAAGCCTCAGACAAAATCGATTTGTATCACGGTAGGGGAAGATTTAATATGTGATAAATTTGTGGTTTTTGAGTCTTGCACTGACTTTTGTTCATTCTGTAACTGGTTATGATGTTAGGTTTTAGTTTTTCATTATGGGCATAGGGACCTGCAAGGGTGTGACTCTTCCCTGAGATAGGTACTCAGTATAGAGGCCTCTAAAGAACTTACAGTGAACCTGTATGCTATAGATCTGGTAGCTTCTATTCAAAAAGAGGGTTTTGTTTGGTCCAGATGGTATTGAGGAGGTATACAGAGCTATCTCAAGGGAACCTAGATCCTCCTTTCCTATTGTGCAGGAACATGATGATAAGGAAGGAAACTATTGGGGGGGGGGGGTATTCATCTAGAAGAAGGTGAAGAATATGGATTGTAGGTTGTGGGTTTTTGATATTTTTTCACTTTTGAGGCATAATTTGGCTGCGAGTCCCTTGGAAAGTCAATTTCAGGGCATCTCAGTGGAGTAGGAGAGGGTTTTTGAGGTTATGAGAACAATTACAATGAAACCCTCTTCATTTGAAAATTTTGTGAAATATTCTTTCAATCCTTAAGTGGTTTTATTCTAGGATACATGTGGGGTTGGTTCTTCCGTCACCCAAAATCAAAGACATGGGGTTGTCATAAATCACGAGGGATGGGTTGAGTATGCTAGATACGACATGTTCTATAAGGGTGGAATCTAGTAAGGTTTCCTTTGTTTCAGGCATAGGTAAATATAGGGTATTCATTCATGATTATTAGAACCATTTTTTGATGTCGGGAGAAGGCCTTTATCCACCTTTTTAGGAAGGAAAGAATGAAGAATTTGGCCAAGAAGACACTCTTTCAATAAATATGGAGGATAAAAGAGTGGATAATGATTCCGATTCAGATTCCCTCCCCTTATAGACCAAGGAATAGGATCTTGTGAAGATTTTATTTGATCCTTTCTAATAAAATGAAATAACAACATTATGGATTTAGATAGATTTATTCAACATAAGTAAATGACACAAAGATGTAAGGACTACTCAAATTTACCAATCCCTCCTGTTAAAAGGTTCTCTAGAAAAGGTAAACCCACCTAAAGGATTTTCACTACATTGGTTGACAAACATCAGAGTAAGGATAACGAGACTATTGCACATGTAGAGTCTATAGATTATGAGGAAACTGGTATGCAAGTAGGGGGACCGAAATTCACTATTGTGGGGAATGTAGATAAAGAGGCTGTTGAACCTAACATCACCCAAGATATATTCATGTATTTGAATAATGAAATGTTAGGGGAGTCTTTCCTGATCAATATTTCGAAGGATGACACACACATAATGTTCTAGATACTATTGTGTGTTAATTTGAATGAAGGAAAATCCAATTGGATCAACAATGAAAATATTATTCTAATACGTGGTTTTAATGAGGGTAAAAAAATCTAGAGGATCATGTGAATACCTTGGATAAGAAGGAATTAGACTTTTAGGATCTCATTAAGGTCAATACAAAGATAGAGGTTACCTCTATCGAATGGTGACTTTTAAAGGAAATGTTTTATAATAATTAAAAACTGTTTTATAATATCATGAAAATTTATTAATAGGTCTAACCATTTCATTATTTTGGACCTTGAAGGTTTACCAATTTTTCAATAAAAGTTATTTCTAAAATATAAATATTTTACTTGGTGTGTCTGTAAAGCCTCTAAAAGGGGTCCTTGAGTCACCTTGGGTTAAAAGTAAAAGGAATGAAATAAGATAAATTATATAGGGATAATGAATTTATATATCAGTTTTAAAATAAAATACAATGATACAATGTACTTGATCACTCTGCAAACCAAAAGGTGTCGACTAAAACTATAGAGTAGTGATGATGTACACAATGTAAGGGGTACTAATAAAACATCCTTCTATAATCCATGGTGAAATCCATATTGTATCTATAGTTGATAATATAAATCTTGGGTAACACCATGGTGGAGCCTCACACCCACATCATAATGATCCTTCAGAAGGAAGTGGGTAGAAAAACTGATCCCTAGGGCCCTATGAAATAACCTAAGCCTACACCATAATGAACCCATTTATGGACTATATATGTGCTCACCCCTATGAGCTCTAGAAAACATCCTTTAGCATCACATTCAAACTACATTCAGATCAACAAATACATCAAAAATCCTTATCTCTAGTCTCCACACTACAAGGAAGATTTCTACATTGTCAACCAATTTCTAAAACTACTCCATACGATAACCAACAGGACGACACTATAATTAGGACACATTAGGTTCTTTCTCAAAATGTAATGATGGAATGCATGACACAAACCAACCTTAATTATGTAAAATAATTACTTAATATTCATTTCATTTTAAAAAATTCCACATCTCATTCACCACGTAGTAATTTTTACTACCATGTCAAAATCCTAGTTTACAGCTAACTTTTATGCTCAAAGAATAGTTATTCTCTCCCATCTAATCGTAAACAGCTCCAAGAACCCAAAAAATCAAAGGAGTGGATTTAAAAAACCAAGCCCTAACATTCCCACTCATTGCAAAAAAAATATACTTCCTATTTTGATAAAGAATATATTCAATAGTCCAAATAGTAATGAAAAATATTTGTAAAAAATAGTTAATAAATATTTTAAATTTAATTTTTATTAAATTTTGAAAGACCTTTTTTGGGATGATTCCAATTGGATATAATATGATATCATTCAAAATTTTAAAATTTTAATAACTATAATTGATGTTATCAATTTTTGTTAGAGACTAAAAAAGAATTGATAAATATAAGTTATCAATTTTGATATATGGTTTGAATGTGACAAATTAATTTATATAGATTAATACACATCTAGTCATATAAATCAATAAGTTTCTTATGTCCATTAACCACATTCACACAATAGTTTTGATGATAAATAAACACTTCCCTATAATAAAAAAATTCTTGTTAAAACATAATATAAAATATATAATCTGAACTTTATTTGTAAAATATTGAATATAGTATAGTGAAAATTAATAATGGAAATCATGTGAGGTTCATATGTTGGATATCAAAGAATTAGATCTAAAAAATATATTGGTTGAGTATTCAAGTTGATTTCAATGGGCATCCATTGAGCCCTAAAGAATGGAAAAAGAAGTGGAAAAATGGAAATGTATTTTATATAATTAGAGTGTAGAGTTTTACACCTACATTAAAAGTATTAATACATTTCAATCATTTATTATTTTATTTTTAAACACTATTCATAATAAGTGTTAACTTACAGAAATTATATCATCTACCATTCATGTTTTTTCTGTATTAGTGAAATAAGTATTAAAAAATCCAAATTTTTCTTCATAGGGTATTCCTTTCAAATTGATGTGATATAAACATTTATAAAAAATATGATTATAATTAAACTATAATAAAAATATCAGATCATTTATTAGGGGAAAAATTAAGAAAATATAACTCATGTAAATATTCCCAAACAAGGATCACAACCTTTCTTTCTTGAGAATTTCATTTATATTCTCAAGACAAATATATAAGTAATTAGATATCTATTAATTTTTTCATCAAATTAAATGTAATCTAATTAACTATTTTGGAATATTAAATTTTCATGAAATTATAATTTTGAAATTTATTAAATTAAATATGTGTGGGTAATGGTACCCTTAGTAGGTCCTTTCATTCTATTAGTTGATCCTTGATATTGTGTTGAATCAACCTTTTATTTCCCTTATGTTTATCCTTATGTAAAAAATACCTTATTTTTGACATTTTTCATTAATTGTAAATATTTTTTCATATAAAATAAATTTTAACAGGCACACATCCCTAACAACATCCATATTTTAAATATTCATGCTATAATAGTTCCAATAGCATGTTTTAAAATGTGAACATCATAATCAACAAGGGGGAAATATAACTCAACACTTGACTCGTGAGCTATATGAGTCCCTACTCTAACATTATATTTTTTAGGTTTTATATTTTCTATAATATTTCATTGGATATTGTACATTGTACCACTCAAAATAAAGGGATGGGCATGTTATGATAGATATAAATAAAAATTAATTTCAACCTTTTAAATTTTAAATAATGAAAGTATAAGTTGTTTTTTGATTAACATTTTGTAGAAAATGTTATGAAAAAATCAATTTTATTAAGTAATTTAGTCATTTGATGGGAATGGATATAGTGAAAATTTGGGGTGTGCCACTATTCGTATTGTGGTTAAAGTGTTGTCGACTTATCTCATTGATATATTCAAATACATCGGGTTATAAAATCTCTAGCCACCAATATTTAAATGTAATATTATCTTTTTATTCAAAAACTCATTTTCATTTTATCATCTATATGCAACTTTGTATTTTCTTTCTCAATGTATTATAATGGTGAAACCTCTAATCATACACTTTAATATGGCTATATTGTTCTGGATGCTTCAAATACATGAAAATATTCATTCATATGATATAATAGAAGATGATTCTTGTGTCTAAACAAAAAAAAATATATAGAAAAATAAATATTCATTGTTATATTAAACGATTTTAAATTAAATAATATATATTATGTTATACTTATATTTGATTTCCATACTTTTTGTGATATTTCATCTACTAATTGTCCATTTTTGTTTACATGAGTCTCTTTTTATAACACATTTCATAGTATTTAAGTGGGTTGAGATTCAGATTCGTTAATTAATATATTAATTATTAATCATAAGTATGTTTGTTTCTCTTGTTAAATAAAAGTTTTAATCTAGATTTAAAATATTTTTTTTATTCACCTGAATTATATCCCCACAATTTTTTTATAGTAGGGATATTGTTATTTCAATGTGAATTGTTTAGTGTCTATACTCCTTTACTATTTCATAAATTATCAATTGTAAAAAAAAGGAAATAATACACTATAATGTCAATTAAAATATTATTAATTACAATATACTATCAATTATTTCATATCTCAATGACTAATGAAAGCATCCACGATTGCTTGGTTTATGATGTGTGGATATATATCTGGTGCGGGTGGTATTACTTTCCCCTAAGAATATATAAGATTATGTTTTTTAATGTGTTAAAAATTCTATTGGAGCCTTTCCAATGACCATTATTATGAATTTCAAATCACAATATTCTAATATAAATGTACTATAAATGTTATAATAAAGTTTAAATCAATGTTTAAATAATTAATTTTTAAATTGAATAAAGGAAGTATATCATAATGTTATCCTAATATCTTCCCCAAAAATTTTATTCAATTCCCAAACAACAATTTTCCAAGTATCTTTATCAATCCACACACTAACTCAAGTACTAAAACTAATATAAAATATGAAAATGGACTTGTTGGGGTTAATAGGTTGACTGTATGAATTCCATCCAAACTCAATTTTTTACCATTACTTTTCACCTTAATAATTATTAGAAATATCATTCTACTATAGAACTCTTTTTTTCAATCTTATCATTTTTGTAAATTTATTTGCTTCTAGTTTCTACTCACTATAAGAATGAATTTCACCATCTATAATTTTCTCCATTTAAGTATCCTTGATTTGTTGTTCCCTTAGATTAGTAGTATGAAAAAGCACCAAAACCAATATTTGCACGACTAGTTAAAATAATTAATTTAAACTATGTAAATATATTTATGAAAACAAAATATTATGAATAAATACATTATATATAAACAAACTAATCATAGATATTTGAATTATTCATTTAAATATATATTTTTATTTTAATATTGAAGGTATTTGGAACCTCTATCATGTATCTAAGTCACCTATTTATGGTCCCCTATGAAATATTAGAAATCATCTCTATTGATACCATGGTGAAATAATTAAAGTGTTCCACTAAAATAGTTATCCTAAAAAATTATTTAACCTTGTAATTAATTTATTTTCTAATAGAATAAATAATTATTTTTTTTGGAAATGAGGTATAAAATAATTATACTTCCTATGATACCAATATGCATGATTCATTCTGGTACCCTTCCTAGTATAAATTAACTTTTATTAATATAAAATCATCGATTTTTGATACTCTCATATTATTTGATTTATAATATATGTACATGAAATATTGTATAAACTAGATCTGATATTTTTTCAATGATGCCAAAGTACAAAATATACATGTAAATTTTATTTTTATCATCTGTACTAGATACAAGATTCACTTACACTACATGATTAACAGCATTATTTTTCATCATATTATGTTTTCCCCGTTCCATTATATATAACATATAATTGTTAATAGCATAACCACAATAAAATTATAAATTTAAAATTGTTCCTTTGAATAGACATTAATTTTTTTTCTTCTAAAATTGAATTTATATTTACATATAACTCCTTGAAAATATTTTCTCTAAAAAACCATATAATCTATTGATTATGCATATATGATATTTAGATTTTATCCCTTGGTGGATCTAAATACCTATGAATTAAATTGTGAGTTCAATATGATGGTGGGACCTCTATACTATTATGGAAAATGAAAAGGTTTTCATGCTCTAGATCTATGATGGAAATAATGTCAACATATATTCTAGAAATTCATTCACTAAAAAGGCACCCATTGCGATGATATTTTCAGGGACCAATTCCATAATTATCTTACATGTAGTCAGTATAAAATTTAAATACTTCTTCAAAAATATATCTCAATTTGAAATAATGTTTTTTTGGAAAACATTGATTTTAATATATCCTTTGATAATATTAATATACCATTAAATGAGGTAAATCCATCTGTAACATGTTAGAAAAAATATATAAATTTCACTAACCTAGTGAGCCATCAAGTGAAAAACTATGAAAAATAATAACAGTGGGAGGATGATATCTAACTCATATTATATGAATTTATCTCATTTTTCAATATATAGAAACATTACTGGTTCTATAATATTTTTTCACACATCTTTTAAAAAATAATAAATCTTGGTTAATGTGTGTCATACATTTTTAGATAATATGAAATTTAATGAAACATGCATTCAATCTAATGAGACCTTAAAATATAGAATATTTTGTCATCTTTTATTCAACAATTAACCCCCAAATTGATTCAATCCTGGGTAAAATAGTGTTTTTTTGACATTGATGGAAATATGAAATTTAAATTTTAATGGATTAAATATGGAGTTTTAGTGATTTATTAATTGGGGAATTAAAATGTAAATCCAAAATTTGTGTTTTAATTTAATTGTAAATGAGAAAATTCATACACAAAAAAATGTGTGTTTTATGAAGGTCCAAATTTTTTAAGGACACATGTGAATATTCCATTACATTGAAATTTAACAAGTGCATTACTTTCCCCCTATGAATTGACCATATGGAAAACAACCATGTTAAGACATATAACAAAGGTATGAAGCGACTATGTATTCAATCAGACACATCCTTGTTGTCTCTCCATGTTTCTAAAAATTTGGAAAGTCATGGGTCTACCATCACTTACCATATTGTGGTTGATCCAAACAATACAAAATTGAAAAATTATTGAATTCACTGTGTCACCCCTTCATATGGTTGATTGTAAAATAAAAAGAATATGCAAGGCATTGAGTGACTGTGACATCAGCCCATCATGTGGTAGATCAAGTAACTAATAATTTTACAAACACTTATAGATTCTACATGTGAATCCTAAATCTCAATATGATCCACCAAACCCCTCAATCAATCATAGTTTAATGATTGATAAAGTAACTAATCAACTATGCCTCTCCCATCTCATGGTCGATTCAGAAAACATAAAATCACATTACGTGACGAAGCTACCACATCATGTACTATCAGCCTCATGATCTCCTCTAGTATAACTAATGATCCCAAATTCATCACCGCTGTTGGCCGATGAATACAATCTTGTTATCTGGTTACATTGAAGAAATGGCTAACCGAATCCTTGTTCAACCCAAACCTCCCACATATCTAATTCAATGACATAGCCAAATCTATGAATATTCATATATCCAAATTCCCAAGGAAGAGTGAAACAACCAAACATAGGATCATCCACATAGTCGAATGATCCACATAGCTACAATTCCTATATACCCAAAAGTGTGACGTAACTAATTAAAGGAAGAGTTACATAGAATAAAACGTGTACTCTCACATTTCAAAAAATCTCACCTAATTAAATATGGAAAATGGTCTAAATCTAAACGACGTTATGTAATAATAATTCACTCTTGATGTCAGGGTACCAAATTTTTTTCCAATTTTACTTAAGTTTAGCAAAGAAACGCAAATATACATAGGTATATATTAGTAATTTCCAATGAAAATTCGAGGTTTGATAAGGTATCACTACACATTCCATTGGTTTCTCCAAATCAGGAAATTATCTAACAAAAATTCAATGTGACGATCATCCACATGAATAGGGATCATCAGATCATGGGATACAATTTTTTTATTAGAAATATTGATCATGGGTATAAAAGAAACTTGGATAAATGAGCCTTTTGATAATGAAATCAATATATGATATCATGAAAGAAAAAAAAGATACTATTTATGTGTTTTGGGAAATATTTAAGATATTAAAAATATAATTCCCTCATAAACCTTTTAAAGATCACCATTTCATGGTATTATTATACCAAGGGATGATATAAAATGACTAGAATCTGATAGATTATTTCTCTATAGGAGAATTAATCGAAAATTACCCAACTAATTTTATAGAGGTGACTGAGAGGATCGCTTAAAATTTTCAAATTATTTTTACAAGACCCACAACAATAGTAAATTAGGTAAAAATTTATAGCTCCCCTTTACATGAAAATTAAATTGAATAACTAACCTATCTTGTGATAATGTTATCTATAAAAAAAATATAAGAAACACTCTCACCCTACCTCAAAGGGTCTTCCAACTTTTCTAATCTCAAGGAAACATCACCAATGGATTCCTTGAAGTCTAAGGAATAGAGATATGTAATGAAATGAAAAAGATAGAGTACCAAAATAAACCAAAAAACACACATATATTGAGATATTTTCTAATAATAATTTTAGAGCTGGGAACTGACAGTAGTAAAGGGAACCTTTCCAAAAAGGTTTTCACCTGACATTCCAAACTCCATCCTTACAAAGAAGTAGTTCTCATCCCTCTATAAAATAAAAACTACGGAATAATCAGTATACTACCATGAGGGAGTTTCTAAAATAACTTGTGTCATATAAAACCACTAATAAAACTACTATCAACCATAATAGATCGATACTAAAGGTGATTTTGGGAAAATATATCCATATTATGACTTCCATTAACAATTTGAAGAATCTAGGGTTAGGTAAACATCCTACTCAATCAATTTCTAACCCCAGGGTAAATGTTAGTTCTATTACCTTAAGAAGTGGAAAGGAATCGGGAAGTAGTAAAGAATCATCATATCAAGAGGGATCTAGAAATGGACATCCCACAATACTAGAAGAATCTTCCCATGAAAAAGAAATTGATGAAACAGTTGAAACAAACCCTATAAATAAAGTCCAAGGGAAATAGAAAATTTATGATTAAAATCAACTCCAACCAGCCTTCACAATAAGGACAAAATAATTGTAGAAACCCAATATAGTCCTACTACAACAGGAAATTATGGAAACATTCAAGAAATTATAGATCAATATCCCTTTTCATGATAACATAAAAAATCACTATGTTTGAAAAATATCATCAATTATATATTTATTTGGGATATGGATTTCATGAGTAAATGAAGATGTTATATTAGGTAAAAAAGTTTTTTCCCTTATTAAAACACAAATTCATTTTAAATATCATAATATAGAATCTTTCACTATCCCTTGAAATACGTGAGCACTAAATTTTCCAATGAACTATGTGATTTAGGAGAATAAATATATATACATCTTAATTATATTTATTCTTATTAGTAGATATGATAACTAAAACCAACCTAGGTGGTTGCGAAACTCACCAATTGAACCACTACATTCCAATTAGGTGTTTTTTAACATTTCATGGTAAGTGTACAAGGATTTCCATTTTGTGAGGACTTATATATTCTCAACATGAAATAAGGATAAGATAACAACCAATCCCACATTATTTTAGAAAGGCCGTTAATCAAGTCTAATAAACTATAAAAAATGTCAATTAATGAACCATTTATACAAATTTCAGTGAGGAATACATGAGTTTCAACATCCTTTACTCAATGAAATAGGTACATGAAGAGAAACATATGCTAAAATTAAAACTATTTGAATATACCCATTGTTTTTGGAAGGAAATTTAAACATTCAATGACATAATAATATTTGGAAAATTGTGGGAGATAACTAATTTTAATTATGAATATCTTTTTGAAAATTATATTAATCTTATGATGATTTTTAGTGTTAATGAATTTGAAGAAATTTATGAATGTTTTTTTGAGGAGTTACCTAGATGTACTATTAATACTTCTTCATTACCTGTGTTGGTTTCTAACATAGAGAAAATTGAACTTAAAAAAACACTACAAAACCCCCTGATCTAGAATTGAAACATTATACATATAATAAGAAATATTCCTAGTTAAATAAAAATAAAAAACTACCCATAATAATTTCAAAATTTTTAAAAATCCATAGCGAGTATAAACTTATAAATTTTTTTAAACAAAATTGGAGGGAAATAGTCTAGACATTAGGTGACATTACCGAGATTATCCCTACCACATGAATGAAATAAATTTTGTTGGTAAATGATTCCAAATTGGTGAGATAATAAAAAATGAGACTCAACCCATCCCCTTTTTAAGTAGAAAAAAAAAGAATTATAAATAATTTTAAGTACCAGAATAATTTACCAGATCTAATACTACAAAGGGGCGAGTCCAAGTCAAATTGTCTCAAAGAAAATAAGATATAAAATTTTATAGAATAGAAATAATGAACTATTTCTCATAAGAATCCAGAATATAAGGAGATCTTTCATAGACATAATGATATTGAACCATGTTTCCTGAAAATACCACTCCCCAATAGCCTTTGTAGACGAAATATTAGTGACATTATCTAGGAAGGGTACCTAATATTTTGTTATTGTAATTTATAGTTATTTTTAAGTATTAATTACTATATAGGATCAATAATATACCACTATCATATATCCCTTCAATACATTTTTTTTACCAAATGATTCCTTTTAGTCTTTTCAATGCTTCATGTGCCTTTTAACACTAAAGGGTAATTATTTGCTCATACCTTATTGAGTGCTTCTTGGAGGCATTTTTGATGACTTATTCTCTATGGTACCTATTTTAAATGTTTTCTAGAGAGTCTTAATAGTGTTTTAAAAAAACTTCATTGATAAAAACATCTATTTTAATTTTAAAAAAATCCATTATTTAGTAGAAAATGATTTTTTCGGCCACATAATTTCTAAAAGTGGAATTAAAGTAGAAAATGAAAATTTTGATATCATCTCTACACTGCGTTACCCTACCACTATAAGACACGTTGGATAATTTTAAAGGAATGTTTGATTTTTCAAAAGTTTTATTATGGACTTTATCAAGATTTTTTATCTTTAATTAACCTATTCAACATGGAAACTAAGTTTTTTGATGATTCAGGTATTAACTATTTTTAAAATTTAAAATAAAGATTAACCACTTCCCCATAATATGCACACCAAATTGGAATCACCCCTTTTAGGTACTATTTGATGCTTCTAACATAGATTTAGGAGTTGTAATCACCTAAAATATTTATGGACACTCAAAATTGATAACCTATGCTTCAAAGACCCTGAAAAAAACTCAAATAAATTATAAAACAATAAAGAATGATTTTTTGTGCATTTTTGTTTCCTTAGAGAAATTTTAATATTATATTTTGGAAGTAAAGAAAACAAAATTTTTTATCATGAAATACTAAATTACATGATCAATAAGGATGATGTGAAGTAGAGACTAGTGAGATAGATGTTTACGTTAAAATAAATAAACATTGGGATTATGTAAAAGAGATGATATGAAAATATAGTTGTATGACACATGAGTTTACTAAAACACACTATTGAGTTAGAACATCCATATGAAACAAACTTCGATGAAGAATTTCCTGGTGATAAGCTATATGAATCCATATAAGTTCCATGAAATTCCAATTTAGTGAATTTTATTGTTACATTAATGGTACCGATTTTATTTTCCAAACAAAAAAAATTAAACTAAAATATAAATCAAAATTATATGTTTTAGAAGGTCTATATTCTTGAAAAATATATAGTGATAGATTAATAGGGAGGTGTATACCTAAATAAGAGGCAAATTTTATACATACATTTTCTTCCACATTATTATGGAGGCCATATTGGACCTTAAATATTAGATAATAATATTATAGAAGATGGTTTATTTTTTAAATTTAATAAAGATTTAATATATTTTTTCAAAAAATTACAAACAACCAGTTTACTAGTGGGATTTCCAATAAACAATAATTCCCCCCAAAACCATTTATTTTACATGAAATATTTGATATATGAGGACTTGATTTCATGGAACCATTTCTTATATCATTTTTCCTATATTTTTTACCATAAGAGTATGTTTCCATGTGAATTGAACAAAAATAAACATGAATTTATGATTCCAAAATTATGACAGAATTTGTAAAATAAAATTTTATTTATCGGTTTGGATTTCCTAGAGAAATAATTAGTGTCCAAGGAACACACTTCCATGATAACAACATGGAATCCCTAAGGAAGAAATATGGAGTAAAAAAAATAAAGTAAATTCCAACCATAAACTAATTGAATGGAAGAGGTTTTTAACATAGAGATAAAGAGGATTCTAGAAAATACAATGAATCCCAAACCAAAGGACTAGATAAAAAAGCTTGGAGATACACTGTCTATATAAAAGTATTCTTATAAAACCCTCTTACGTATGTCTCTTTATATAATATATTTTTTAAAATAGTGTCACTTTATTATTCAGTTGCAGTACAAATCCTTATTATAGTCTCTTAAGAGAGTAAATATAGAGCTTGGACCAACAAGAGAGTAGTTGAAGCTGTATATGAGGGAGGTCGTAGAGAAAAGAAGATAATTATATGAGAATTACTTTCTGTATATGGGGAAATATAAATATCTCTATTAGAGGATCATACAGAATATATAAATTAATATTAGATATAAAGTATTACTCTTCTCCTTAAGGATGAATCTCATGATAGGTAAACATTATTCCAAATATATTGAACCTTATATAGTAGCTCACACTTTTCCATTCGGTGCCATTTCTATCAAGTGATCTAAGTCATTGAACCCCTTAAATGTAAATTTCCATAAAGTTAATAATTAAAATAATATTTTTTGAAAAGATCTAATGGATGATTCCAAACTCCTACTTGCTTCTATTGAATAACTTACCCCATAATATCTAATTACTTCACACTGGTTTAGATGCTTTTAAATATTTATACATTTTTATTTGATTAAAATTTAAGAATTAAATTTAATGTAATTCTATAAGTACTATGTGTGGGTGAGATAATAAAAGGTAATTTGTATGTATGCATATTATTATATATTACATTAACTCTATTACAAAATAATTATAAATTTTTTTCGTCTTGTAAATGTTGTAAATTCCTTTTTTGTATTGTTTTTATTTAGAATTTTTAAAATTTCATTAATTTGAATTCTAACCTTGTAAGTTTAATTTTCATGTTAGAGATAATAATTTCAATTGTTAAAAATATTATGAAGTAGATTAATGTGTAGTGAATTCATCACTACCATTATGAAAATTCTGTTTTAGAATTATGGAAAAGGGCGGGAGTGAAAAGATTTTTATGGAATCAAAATTATAACTTGATGTTATTAGAATTTTTAAACTTAATCTGATGAAAATTAAACTCTATGAAAAAGAACTTATTATGAAGTCTACTCAAAATAAATTGACATAATACCTTTAAACTCAGAGTAAAATGGGGAATTATGATTCCATGGTAAATCATAGAAACATTGGGAACTTTGTCTATGGGAAATATCATTATATATATCTAATAATTTATTTTTATTGTTATTATTAAATAAAATGTTTGGATAAATTAAAAAAATAAAATAATTTAAGTTCAATATAGTCAAAAATAAATTCATTCATAGGTGGCGAATATTAAACCTAAATACAGAAGGAAAAAAACTGACTTTTAAAAAATTCATTTGAGGTATATCATTCAAAATTTGTTTTAAGAAAGTTGTGAGAGATGTAAAAAGGAAGTGATTCTTCTTATAATTTTATTCCACTTAAATATAATTTTATCTACTCTAGGAATTGGAAGTCTAGTTGGGTACAAGTGCGAAGTGGTCTTAAATCTCATTGGAGTCCTGATAATTCAAATAATTGAAGAACCTATGAATTTTTTCGTCTTCTGCTTTTATATTTAGATCTAAGAAAGTAGAATATTTTAGAATTAATTTTTAATAAATGAAAATTATTGTTAAAATAGTCTAAGAGTGAAATAATTTAAGTGTGGGGGAGTGATGAGAGCTTAAATATGAAAATATTTTTTCTATTTTTAATTAACAATTAATCTCTAATTGATTTAATACTAGGTAAATTTTTATTATTTTGACTTATTTAGATACATGAATATTAAATGTTAATGGATTAAATATTCGTTTTTAGTGATTAATTATTTTTTAGAATTACATTGTGAAGAATTTTTTGTGTTTTACTAAATTTAAATCTGAACAAAATCATGCACTAAAATATTTCTATTTTATGATGGTCCAAATTTGTAAAGAAAACAAGAAAATGTTCCATTTCATTTATAAATAGATAATTATGAAAATCTACCTTGATATCCCCCACCAATCGACCAATAGGCCGACAACCATTTTATGAAAATTAATAAAGGCATGATGCAATGTTCCTTCAATCAACCACACACCTGTTGTCTCTCTATGTTGTGAAAATTTTTAGCACAGATTGATCATGAAATCCCATAATAAAGTTGATCAAAAAAAAAAGTGAAAATTCTATAATCTACCATGAAACCCATTTTATGGTCAACTAAAAAATAAAAGAAAAAATCAAGTAAGGCTTGAAGTTATCACAACATCACCCCATCATGTGGTTGATTAAGAAAATGAAAATTTAACAAACACTTGGGGATTACAAATGTGAATCTAGAATCTTCTTGTGATAAAAAACATCTCTATATAAATATAGTTGAATGTTTGGTAATGGAAACAATGAACCACACCGCTCTCATCTCATGGTCGATCTTCAGAAAAGAAAACCCGATTAAGGGATAAAGCCAACACACCAAATCCAATCAACCACTTGATCTGCTCATCCGTAATCGATGAAACTAGATTTTTCACCACCATTGACTAGAGAAGACAACCACACAATCCACAAATATCAATGAAATGGCTGAAAAAAACAATGTTTAATACAAACTTCCAACATAGATAGATCGATGCCATAACTTAATATTTGAAGTGTCTCATAGCCAAGTTAACAAGGAAGCATGATGTAGCTGAATTTGGGAGTAGTCACTTTGCTAAATGATTCTCATAGGCTTAAAATTGTCTATAATTAATGTCCCCAATAGTATAATCAAAGTAATGTGTGACTCTTCATATACCATAAAACATATAATAATATATAGTCCCAACTCTCATTAACATCATTCCAATCCAGTGTATATGGTGGTGTGAGTTGAAATAAAACACCATACTCCCATTAAAAGTCATTTATGTCTTAGGAAAGAAATTAACAACCTTGTTCCAATTGAATTATAATTATATTCCTACCAAGATGATTCTCAAACTCATTCTTGAACTATTTGAACTTATCAAAGGATTCAAACATATACCCCATCAAGTAGATATAACCATATATTCTGAAGTTATTAGTAAAATTAATTAAGTATGAGAATAAACCTCTAGATTTGACTTTAAAAGGTCCCCACACATAGATGTGTAAAAATTATAGAATATATGTGGCCCTTTCACATTGACCAAGAAATGGGGGTTTGGTGATATTTCCTTATAAAATAGTGTGACATCTTTCAAGATGATTAAGGACAAAAGATTCTAAGTAACCATATTCATATATCTTTTCCAAACACTTCTCATTTATTTTAATAAGATTTTGATTCAATAACTAGGTGTAATGTAAATTGTGCATATTATTTTGTTATTAATTTCATATATTTGGTTTTTATAATTTAATATACAAAGACCATTTTTAAATTGTGTTATACCATAACTTATTCTATCTTAAAAAAAGTAAAAACCTTTATTTCTAAAGATGACAATAAATCCATCCATATCTAAAAAAATCAAAATATTGTTCTTTGTAACACTAGATGGATAATATCAATTCTTTAAAACTAAAATCAATCTTGTCTGCAATTTGAGATGGTAGAATCTAAAGGAAAAAAATCATATATCTTAGCTTTAGTGTCATCCTGTAAATCCACCTCGTCTCTAGTAATCTTCGGAAATCTACATGGTTCCTATATTTGGATATAAACGTCATCACTATAGAAAATATAAAACAAACAAATTGTATATATGGAAAGATCAAAATCAATATGGAATAAACCTAAAACCTACCCTTTTGGCTAGATGCAATTCCTCTTCTACTGGCCCATCTTGCCACATGAAAAACATACCACAACATGTTCCTTTCCTTGAATTTGGATATTATTATTTTTCTAAGGATGGTACTTTAGATAAATAGATGTAAAATGAGATTTTGGACCCTTTTCCTCGTTCTTTCTCTTCTTATTTTCTATAAGGAAAATGAGTTTTTCAAACCCCATGTCATTGTCAATTTAGAGAATATTTTTAATATGTTTTGGAAGTGTCTTATCAATATTTATCATATTGTAATTCATAATAAAATTGGGAATGTTTTTAGGTAGTAATTCATAGCTTCTCAATGTACTCAATCATATTGACCACATGTTCCCCAACTAGTGTCGAATCTTTAAGCTTTCATGAGAAAAATGCATTAGAGATCTCATGTCTGTCTGATCTCACATTCTCTTATTAGTGATATGTAACATGAGAAATGATGTTGTATGCATCCAAATCATCATATTTATTTATAATCTTGTTATATATGAGGATAACATGAAACATTGGACATCTATAGTGTCGTTTACATTTTTTAAATCAAAATATGCTTCTACACGTTAGCCTCTTTAGAAATGAACTTGGGAATTGGGTCTTCCAGTGTGTATAATTTTCATTTGTGGAGTAGTATAACAAAAAAGAACCTATACCATTTCTAGAAATTTAAATTTTTGATGAGTTTACCATTATATAATATGGATCATAATGATATTTTCAAGGTCATTTTATTTTCAATTTTTACTAATTAATAGTAGATAATTAGTATCTATTTTCATTTTAAAAACATAATAATAAAATAAAATAAAATAAAATAATTATTATTGTAATAATATTTTAAGAAAAAAAAAATACCCCAATATTAGTTTTAATATATATATTTTTCTTAGATATCATAGTGTCAATAATCCATATTCCCCTTCTCATAACACAAAATTGGGACTCATACGCTATATATAGGGTTTTAGGTAAGTGTAACTTTCCAACTAAAATAACTCACAATTCCATGTTCTTTTGTGTGGAATCCCCAATAATGAAACACTATTTAATGATTCAATTAACCACTTTCTCTTAGTTAAACCATGTCCTAATTGGTAATTCAACTCTTGATGTAAAGTACGTTATGTCAATTAAGAATTCTAGTTAAAAGTTTCATGATAATTAAAAGAACCCAAACATGGGTTCACTAAGAACATTGAACTTTGAGGTTATTTATAACTTATATATCGTGAATGTATAAGAAAAATATATATTTTAATTTCAGTGATTTTTATCCATACAATTAAATCTATTTTTATCCTTTCACATTCTTAGTTAATATTAATTGTATTTTACTTATGTGATTAACTATGTGTGATAGAACTTAAAAGGATAATATGATTATATTTTATTCCATATTACATGCTTGTTAATTAAATTATTTGGTGACCATGTAACATTCAAAAAACATAAATAATTCTCCATGAAACTGAATGAAATAAAACATAATTTATAAGATCATGATATTTTATAATGGTAAGTTAGTCTAGTGGATGATAAACTGACCCTCAACCCTAGGAAGAAACACATTAAATTATAGATTTTTTCTTGTTGCAGTGTCCAATATTGGCTCATATGTGTCACCTTAATTGGTTTAACAATATCTCTTAGACTCATACCACCTCCTCACTCTTGGGAGATCCAATCATACATAAGTTGTTACTCACACATAGGAGAGGAGATCCAATGGATTTGACAATGGGTGCTTGCATAAAAGAAACAATGGGCATGGGATCTTTTACATAATAAGGAGAAGGAGATGAAATAGGAAACATCGAAAATAATTTAACTATAGTGAATTAAAATAAACTAATCAAAAACAAGTCCTACTCTAATATAAATATCATCCACACATATATTAAAGAGGATTATTTTTAATAGAGTTACTTTGATTTGATTTTTAATTAACATAATGTTAAATGAATTAATCCAATTAAATCATTTTTAATTCCATAAAACCATCCTTAACTCACTATCATCTATAATTTAAAACAAAATAAATTTCATTTAAAATTAATGTATTAAACATGTTTACATATAGGAAAAATATTGTGTTCATTAAAAATTTTAACATGTAAATTAATTTGACATATAATTTGTTATCCAATGACATGAAGTGTACCATGGAATGAATGAAATAAAAAACAAAAAATAAATAGGTATAATTATATATTTAATTATTATTTCTATGAAAAAGTTTGATCACTACTAATTAAAGACTGTATGGAATGTAAAAAACTACATTGAACATACTTTTATTTTCCCATCTCCCCAATACACACATTTGGTCTGGCCACGTTCCCTTCCGTAAATTATAGCGACTCATCCCAAGATGGCCTGGAGTTGGTGAGTGCTATCCATAACAGTGGCATGACGAAAAGTAATGAAATCAAAAGGACCATGAGTGTAGTAGTATTTGTAAACTAGATACATACATGAGTCTTTTATAAAAAACAACTACAATAATTAGAAGATTTTTTTCATCTTCATAAATAAATAAATAACATCACAAAAAACTCTAATAAATATTGAAAATCCCTTCATATATTTCATAATATACTTCTTAGATTAATGGGGAATGAAATATAATAAGGGTGAGCTCAAATTCTATGAAAGGGTATGTAAAGAGAAAGAAATAATGAATCAATAAGAATAAATTAACATGCAAATGAAAATTACTAATAAAACATGCCATTAAAATAACTAGATAAGGAAAGACCAATAAGGAAAGGAATGAAACTAAAACACATTCCATTTAATCAATGAAATAAAAATGAAATGTATCCATAGATATGTTGGAAGAAAATATTATGGATAAATAATAAGTGAAACTAAATGAGGGAAATTCTCTATTATTGGATTCTATGTTTCCAAGTAACACGGTACCTTTACCATCACAGCCTTTCACAAGACAGTTTACAACATATCAGGTAAAAATCCATCTAATAAGTCTTGCAAAATGACTTGTCCCATGAGACCACCGATGCATTGAGGGTCAATCAATAACTGCGCCACACCTGTGTCGTATGAGTCCAAAACATTCCTCATATATATAATAATAAATTTAACAATGAAACATATAAAATATTTTTAAAGAGTAATAGATACAAAATTATAAATATTTACCCAAATAATCAAAAAAATTCAACGTAAACACCATATATAAATTATATACGGTTTAGTTAAAAAACATATCAATGATAAATGATATGGTAAAATAGGGGGAATTCAATGTTCAATGATAATATGAAATTGAATATTTCAAGGGGAAAAATGGAATAAAGGAAGTGAATGTGAATACTATCCTTGTCCAAATCAATCGTAAACCATCTAGAGGATGATTACAGATTTTATTAAAACAACATACCTCAAGTGGAGTGAAATATTTTTTTTTTGTTATTGATGAATATAAATATTGTAAAAAGATATTTTAAAAACATTACTGAGGAAAATATCATTTTTTAAACATTCTAAAAAAACTTTTCGTTGAAAATCAATTTTGAAAGAAATTCTTTAAAAATTAAACTTTTCAAAATAAAATGGAAGCTTCAAAAGAATGATGGTGGGTAAATATGTCTATTTCGTAAAGGGTAAAAACATTACTTTTTCTTGGTAAAAAGACAAGAAAAATTTCTTGTTCAGAAAGAGTAAATAATATTCTATTGAAAATGTTTGTAAAAGAAAAAAGGGTAAAAATTTCTTTAATAAATATTTTTAAATTATTTTGAAAACATTTTATTAAAACATTGTATTTGTAAGAAAATAGGTTCTCTTACTAAGTGAGGAATAATGTCTTCTATTTTGAAATAAATTTTCTAAAACATTATGAGTACTAAAGAGTATAAAAATGTTACTAATACTTGTAAAAGTTCATGAATAAATAGAGAAGTGAGAATTAATGATTTTATTGAAAAATGGTCAGGTAATTTCAGGGAATGAAAATACCATTGAGTGATCATTAAAGTTATTGTTGAGGAAAATGAACTTTTAACATTCCAGAGTATCCCATACCACCTTGTAACAATTTAAATTAGAAGCCTCATGAAGGAAAATAAATTAATGAAAGCTATAATATCATGATAACGAGGGTATTCATGATATTTCATGAAAAGGGAAGTACATAAACCATATAAATGAAAATAAGGGCATAACAATAAATAAGTCTTAATGAGATGTAAATTGAGACGTAATCCCTTACCTTGTGTTTCCTTTCGAGTGAAAATAAATAATATACATGTATAATAAACTTATGTTTATTATTTAAGTGATTTATAACCTTATTCAGGTTTTTAATTAATTTTATTTCATTTATTACAATGTTTTAAAAATTACTTAATCAATTTTTTTACATTAGTTGTTTTTGATGAGATTAATTTTATGTGTCAAAAACAACTTTGGTCGGTCAACTATGGTCATAGGGATCATTATATTACACCTATTGAATAATAATAATGATATAATTATCATATTTATACATAAATTGTACTTTTAAAACCAATCATTAAATATGGTTATTAAAAATTAATCAATGTTACAATCATGGAGATGGTAGTCTGTACGTACGCATGAGTAACATTCTTATTTTTCAATGATCATTATGGAAAGAAGTAAATTAAAACTATATCCTTATATAATTACCATTATATAATAAATAAAATATTATTTAATCAGATATTATTATATATATAGTTCCTATGATGTAAATGGAATCACATCGTGTTAAGGAGGCGATATTCCACATGTCAATGGCCGACATTATAACTTTTTAGCATGTGAAAGAATAATATGGAAAATGATATATATATATATATAAAATTAATTATTTAATTAACATCATATATATGTTGTGTATGTATCATATATTTAATTATAATCAACCTTCATTTAATCAATGGATTATTTAAATGAATGACATCACTTTTAGGGGGCGACAATCCATACTTCCTCAAATGATGTAATCGTTTTTACATAAAATGGAAAGTATAGAGATATGTATTTTAAAATGATTAAAGAAGTATAAATACATTATATATATGATATATAAATATATTTTACATCATAATGGACACTATGAGAGGTGGTAAAGGAAAAATTAATAATCATCATTTTGTGAAGTAGTAGTTCACTATACACAGAAACTATATGTTCGTTACCCATTAGATGGAAGTGTGTGTACGATTAGGTATAAAAATTATCATAAAATAAGGAGATTACCTAATATCAAGGATATTACCAAGTGAAAACACCATAAGAAGGTGTATCAATGTATTATAAGCCTCCTACCTTGGATATACTATATTTTCTATATCTTTTCAAACAATATAATCCAACCATAGATTAAGGATTCAAAAACATTTCATGGAACCTCTAGGTTCTTATAATAATTGGGAACTCTTATGACCATTCAAAATGACATATTTTGTAAGTACATTATCGAATATAAGTATTATGTAGAAGAATAATCATGATGTGATAAGAAAACATAACATAAGATCAAGATGTAAGAATATTGGTTCTTGGGAACCAAATTAAAATTATAGAACTAAAAAAGGATTTCCTATAAAAGTTTGGCATTAAAATCATGGTCACATCAGTGATAGTAGAATCAAAATGATATATTTCAAGGACCAGTTAATCATAATAAAAGGTATGCATTTGGATATTTGTAATGATGGAAACATGGGAAAACAACATAGCATATAATATCCTGGTTCATTTCCATCCAAGAAAGTGAATGTTTTAGATTTGATTCACACTATTATCTTCATGATGAGCACTAAGTCGATGGGAGGTACTAGTTATTATTTTAGCTTCATAGGTGATCATTATAGGAAAGTTTGAGCCTTTTATTTTGAAACTAAAGGCCATGTGTTGGATTTTTTAAATAAATTTCATGTGAAGATGTAAAGAGAAAAAGGAAAATTGTTAAAGTGCATAAGAGTATATAATAGAGGAGATTATAATGGTCCATTTGAGGAGTATTGTAGGTGTTTTGCTTCCATTCATTATTAATAATTTTAAAATAGTCCTTAGTATAATGGTATTAGTGAGAAGATTAATATAAAAAATTATGAGAGTGTCAGATGTATGCTCTCAAATGTAAAGGTTCCAAAAACCATTTAGAGGAGACAATGAGGACTATTGTTGATATTATCAACAATTTTGTATTCTCTCCAGTAAATAATAATGTTTAAAAAATGGTCTGTACAAGTAATGGTGTTTCAAAAAAACCTGACATTATTGAATATAGATAATTGTTTCACATCCAAAAAGTTGTATGGGCAAAGATGGATGGAAATGGAAATTAGTGTATTTTTTTTTGGGATATGCTCAAAAAAAAAATAGTTATCATCTTTGGGATTGTGTAAGAAAAAGGATCTTCAGTATTAGATATGTGGTGTTTCTTGAGTTGTATATGATTAAATATTTTAAGAATCCAGAGAATGATGAGAAGCTGTAGTATGAGGAAATTACAGTCAATCTAGAACCGGTATCAGCACCATCAGTTCTAGTTAGTGCAAGAGAGATTCACGACACCAATGATACATCAATACCATGTAATATTTCTCCATAGTGTCATATTTATCTGTCATATTATATTCAAAAATAGATAGAACTTGAATATTAGTTGATGAAATCCATCAGGGAATGAATACAGATTCATATATACTCACCACATTAGTATGTGATGATCATTGATGGGTGAGAGTTAGACAGTTATTATAATACAATTATGAGTAAGTAAAAGATGGAATATAAAAATTCCTTTAATGATGAGATGATATAATTACAAAAAAACCATACATCTGATTTGGGGTAGTTACGACATGGAAATAAGGATCTCTAGAACAAGTGTGTGTATAGAATCAAAGGATAATACAAAATCTCACAACTGTGATATAGATCTAGAATGGTTTTTAAGGGATTTAGCTCTATGGAATCTATCAAATTCGATTAAATTTCTTCACCTTTGGTAAAAATGACCTATATCATAGTTTTTCTTAGATTGGAAGATTGTCTAAACTTGCAGGTTCAACAATTGGAAGTTAAGATAATGTTCTTACATGGTAATCTTGATAAGGATATTTACATGGAGAAACTATAGGGGTTTCAAATAAAAGTTAATGAAAATATGATATGAAACCTTAGAAAATTTTTATATTATTTGAAATAGGCACTAATACAATGGTATATGAAATTTGACTCATTTATAGAGAAAAATGAGTAAAATATGATAACTTATAGTCACTATGTTTTCATGAAACCATTATTTAATGGTGATTTCAATATCTTGTTTCTTTAAGTTTATTATTTTGTTTTATTATTAGATGAGATAACACCAAATTGAAATAATAAATAAGGACTTGAAAATGTATTTTGAAATGAAGGAATTGGGAGATACTACTCAGTTTCTTGGTATGATAAATAACTATGATAGGGGGAAAATAATATTTATCTATATGAATAATTTTATATTGATAAGGCATTAAAAAGGTAAAAATGAGAATGGAAAAACAAGTTAGTATTCCCCTTTTTAGCCACTTCCGGCTTAATAGTAGCCAATGCTAATAACAAGAAGAGCAGAAAATAAAAATGGATAAATTTTATTATCAATTTATAGTTAATAGTATAATGTACACTATAGTTTGTGTCATAATAGACATTGGTCCTGTAGTAGGTATTATGAGTATACTCTTATCAAATACTATAAAAGATCATTAATATAACGACCCACACTTTACATACATTGTTAATACTTCAAAATTGAAGCACTCTTATTACAACATATGACAAAACCACAAAGGACCGTATAGGTATAGTGTCTTTAGAAACTGGGAAACATAAACAACTGGTTCATAAATCTTCTACAGTGTCTCCCATTTATTTCATCATATCTAGGGTCCCTTTTAGCATATTCTACTTAATATCCATCTTCCTGACCTGGGGAAAAGAAAACATAAAAGGGTGAGCTCAAATGCTCAGCAAGGGCAAATAAAGGAAATAAAAATCATATCATATCTTTATGAAAATCAAAAACCTGCAAAAGAGATCATAATATCTTAACATGAAATAAATCATAGAAGTGAAAATGAGATCCCCATAATCATAACATAAAACTTGAATCTTTGTGGCATGCACACATAATCATGGAAATCATTTCTTGTTAGTCATGACTCATTGCCAAGACTATCTTAGTGGACAAAGTCCCTTTCTGAACCGAGTTCACTCCTCGTTTCAGTCCTGTATCACTGAACCGAAATAACATTCCGTTCCAGCCATGTCTATCTCATGAGATATAAAATCATTACCCAATGCATTGGAGGGAGATATAGGTCCCACCCATCTTATAATGAATCCTTTCTTATGTGTGCCACATAATCATAAAACATACATCATCGCATAACACATATAACAAAAATGGGATTCTTGAAACATCATGACATCATAAATCAATTCATATAAGATAAAGGAATTCATAAACATAATTCCATCACAACATAGTCAAACCAATGTAAAAATATGGACAGAAACAGAACCCTTTATTATCTTAGATGGAAAATAATTTTGATAAAACACTTGAATTGAATTCTTGAGGAAAATATCCTTTCTTCTTCAAAAACATTTTTCCTTTCATAACATGTCATACAACTTTAAAATAAAAGAAGTTGATTAAAAATAAACTTGAAAACTTGTAAAGGAAGCTTCTTTGAAGTAATGTTTTAAAAATCCATTCATGCCGTATAAGTTAAAAAAAACATTCTTCGTACTTTTGTCGGAAAAGTCAAAAAGTACCTCGTACGGAAAAACGACAAAAGATTCCTTTCATATTCGTTACTAAAAACTCACCGAAGGGTAAAATTGGATTTAAACTATTGTAAGTGGATGGAAACAATATTACATATTGAGGGAACATGGATGTGGATGATAAAATACACCCCAGTAAATACTTACGAATAAACAATCTCGGATAAAAAATGAGATTGTGATATTTCCCTTACCTTAGGTCCGATTAGCTTTGTACGTGTCCGAAGCTCCTGTATAATGGTTTAAATAATGTTATTGACTTATTCCAGAATCATACATATTTATATGATATCATATATGGTCATATTATTAGCTTCTTGTTAGTTATATTTCATTGTTACTTGTTACTCGGGTCTTTATAACTTTTTGTTCTTATGCGTGTTTTGTCGAATAAATTCTTATTCTTATCTTTAGGTTATAGATAATTCATTTCCAGAATGGTATTAGTGTAGTATATACCATATTCATTCATTCAATTCATTTATATAATCATTATGAAATGAAGATCATGTAGAACGAGTCGCATCACATCGTGGAGACGGTATTCCGTACGTACGCATGAGTGATGATATCGTTCCTATGATCGTGGAATTGTATTGGAGTATATATATATATATTATTTCAGTATAAATATTACTTAATAATAATCATATATAGTTACTGATTACACCATTATACCCATCCTTGTAAGGTGATGGTGGAAAATAGATCACACCACGGCGTGGAGACGGTATTCCGTTCGTACGCACGCGCGTTGATTTCATTTTTCCGTAGGATGGATAGAAGGTGAATTAGGGTTGTTTCATATTTATAATAACATATCAGTATGTAGGTAATACTGATGTTATTACTTTATCATGAAACAACTAAATAAGAAGAAGTTGAAGACGAAAGAAATTGAAAAGATCGGTAATGGATATTACCTCTTCTTTGGAACGCCTCTTTGAATCCTCCACTTAGGGAACTAAGAGTGGTCTTTGGAGAAGACCAGGACCTCTAGGACTATTCTAGGGAAGTGGAGAGGGGAAAATGGCAGGGGTTGGCCGAGCTTGAGTGCTCAATTTGGTGTGAGGAGGAGGGGGATGAGGTGCCCTTTTATAAGGGAGGAGAGGGGCACCTTAGGAATATCTCAAAATATTATTTTATATTAAAGTCAAAATCGGTTTATAATGGTTCCAAAGGGTCTTATTTCGAAGATAAGGTGGGGAGGGGTCGCAATCCTATCAACCAATAGAATTTAGACAAGTTTAGGATATTATTTTAACCTTATCATTTAGATTTAACTCTAAGTTAAATAATTTAACTTTTATCATGTCTTTTTGTTTTCTTTCACTATATGGTTAATACACTTACAATAACATGCCAAACGAACCCAAAATTGTTTATTATTAATATATATATCCTTATCTAAATCATTTGGCCGAACCTTAGATTTTTAGGAATACAATAACAATTAATAATATAATATTTGATTTAAAAACTAATTTGTGTCAATTTTGACACTATTTGATATATGATTTTTGGGAAAGTCATAACAGAATTAAATGTTCGAACCAAGTTGATTAAATCAACATTAATATATCATAGTAACCTAGAAAATTAGTGTAATTCATAAAAAGTCTCAAATTACATTTATTTTGGTGTTTATAACATCAATTATGTCAATATTTCATTAATAAGATAATTACTGCATCATCATTGTGTCATAAATAAATTAAATTATTTAATGTCTAAAAATTACAAATAAAATACCATCATGTAGGAAATCTTTTTAGCTTTCTAATGAATATTTACAATCGAATTTATCTTATGTATAACCCCATATTAAAAATGTTTTTGTAAATATACTTTGATTTTAACTCTTTTAACCCTTCTTTAAATAAATTAATAATAAATGTCCTAATCTAATCCAAGTGGGCCTAAATGGTCATATTTTATTCCTAAGTTTGTTTTTGGTCGAGATAAACTTGTCCAATAGAATTAGGACATGTGTTAGGGTAATATTAATATCATATTTACCCTTAGTTACCCTATTTACTATTAACCGCGGTAAAAAAAAGTAAAAAGTTACTATTCACCAAAAAATTATTTTCATCTCATTGAACCACATTTTAGTCCTTGATATTAACCGTGTCTCTCGGATTTTTGAAATTCCATTCACAGAAGCGGTAAAATTAAGTTTTATGCAAAATTCAGTTTTTAACCTACCACTTAGTGGTTTCACTATTCATCAAAAATTGAAAGTTTTCAGAAAAATACCAAAATTTCACCCTAGGCTAATTTCGATATTCTGAGTCCAAAAATGAAGTCCATTTTGAAAAATAAATTTATAAAATTTTAAAAAGTGGTTATTACTATTCATAACGGCTAGTTTTAATAGCATATTGTTGTTTAGTGAAACTCGGTATTGCGTACGACGCAAGCTATCGAGGAAGGTCGCGATTGCGTGCAAAGCAAGCCAAGCAAGTGTTGTGTAGAAAAAGATTCCTTTGATGATTTATATAAAAGTCTCGGGTGTTACAATTAAAATCATTCAGATGGATATTGAAGTATGTTAAAGGTATATTCAGTCATGGTTTTTGTTTTGGAAATGGTAAACCTATTTTGGAAGGATACTATGATGTTAATCTTGATAGAGATATATATGTTGGAAAATTTATATTTGGATACTTGATATAAATTGTAGGGGGATCTATCTTATGAAGATCATGAATTTTTATGCGTGTTTCATTATCTACCCCAAAATCAGAGTATATAATAGTCATTGAAGGTTGTAAAGAGATGTTATGGATGAAGGTATTTTTAGACGAGATAAGATAGTGTCAATAATATTAAAGTTTCAATTGTGGTAGTCAAAGCACTATTCATCTCAGAACAAAACCAAAATTTCATTCCAGTTCCAAACACATCGATGTGTGATACCATTGGATTCTAAATTTATAGGAATAAAGATTTTTGAAAAATAGTAAAATCCACGACAATGATAATGAGGATGATATGATGATGAACATTATAATGAAAGAGAAGTTGAAAGAATAAAAGGATAATAAAAGTCCATCATTGAGCCCAAATTGGTTGCGAGGGGGAGATTTGTTGGTTCCATTAACATTTTGGGAGTCAATAATGGATCCACTGTGAGAGTAGTTTTTGGAACTTACCTTTTTCATCAATAGCATGGTGAATTAATTCTGGTAGTATCATTTTCCTTGGGCAATAATTAAACCAGTCTGTTGATGAATTTTATACATAGTTAGTCATGGGATAATCCTCTTCAAATTGATAAAAAGATATAGAAAGGATTTAAGATTTTTCATTAAACATTTATTGAATCCCAGGAAATTCTAATGCAAAAAACTTCTTGTAATCGTGATCTAATGATGATTCATTCAGAGAAATAAATAATAGATGTCATCCCCTAGTCTTATGGGTGTTGAAAAACTACCAAGCCACATAAATCCTTGGTGTTCTTGAATTTGTATTCTATATTTTCCCCAAAAGTATGATGATCCTAGTACAAACTCCTCAAGGAACCATTATGTTTGAATGCCTTAGATCATTGCTTCCGTTTAGTCGGATTAAGCCCCAGTTCGTTATAGTGGACTCCAAGAAGTATCCATTTCTAGTGTCATGCAAGAATCAATCTCTCACATAGGTGCACTCTAGTCAGATTATCATGTTATCCTAATGATATTTGGACACACATGGCATGAAATATTGACCAGGGATGTACATTTTATTCCTTCGGTTGGACATGAAAACCCTATATCATAGAGGGACACATTTTATGAAATTGTTACATGATTTATTATATAAGTTTTTTGAAAAAATTAATTAATTAAATTATCATAGGATATAAATATTTTAAAAAATAATATGCAAAGGAATCATCCACCTTTTCCCAAAATTTGTCTAGATCAATGACATGGTTGGTGGGTGAAAGACATAAGGAAGAAAACATCATTTCATTTATTTTAGGGGAATATAATTTTAATCCTCTGCACATTTAACCTAAATAAGGTGGAATAATTTTTGTGGATTAACACTATTGCCCCATACCCCTATGAAATCCACCCACCCTCCCCCATTATCACAACTTCTTTTCAACCTCCCTCTCTCTAAAAATTACTCCTTATATCTCTAAGTTCCACATGGTATTTTCCTCCATTTTGTGTAGCTTTTGTGTGGCCTTAATGGAGTTTGGAATTTGTGAAGCATCGTTGAGTGGATTTTGTTTAAATTTATTTTATATTTAATTATTTATTTAGTTGTTCAGTTTTTAGTTATTTGTAAATAGCATATTTATATAGTTGGTTCGTTAGTAATATATAATTTTAAAAAATATTTAATATCCGTTATTAAATAATTATTATTTAATTAAAACTATACTGTAATTAATTTATAATTAGTATTATTAATTGAAATATTATTATAATAAGATTACTATTTATTATGACTTGGTTATTTTTAAATATTGGGGAGATAATTATTAATTAGTTGATAATTAATGAATTAATCATTATGAACATAAAATTTAGTAACAAATAACTAATAAGTAATTATTTAGTAATTTGAAATTAATACTAATTAGATATAGAATATGTATTATCAAAAATTATGATTATTTATTAACCATTGATTAAATAATGTAAAATCAATGATTAAATATTTGATTAACAAATGATTAAATAATGATACAATTAGTAATAAACGTTGATTGGATAATGATTAACATATAATTCAAATAGTACTAACTTAGGATCAAAAATGATTAAATAATGATCAGAGAATGATTGAATAATTTTTAAATAAAAATTAAATAAAAATTAACTATAAATTAAGTACTTAGTAACTATTAATTATGTAATTATTAATGAGATATTAATTAATGAAATTGGGGTGTTGGCCTAATCAAAAGGTATCCCTATAATAATACTTCTTAACCAAGGTTCAAATCCTAACAGTCTCTAATTATGAGAATAAAAACTCAGGTGGCATGTTAAGGGGGAAGTTTTTATCATTGGGGCGATGTATCTTTGGGAGAGGTAAGTGTGGTAGTCAGTGTGATGGCTTTAGGCCATGGATGTTTGATGATGGTCAACATATGTAAATATGATGTGGATGTATCAATGATGGATGAGTCGATGGTGGTTGGTGGTGATAATGTTGTCATTACTGTAAGTGTGGTTGTCAGTGTGACGACTTAATGTTGTCGATGATTAATGGAGGCCGACTTATGGTAGTAGACTACAAATGCGGTTGTGATGGTTGGGTTTATGGTTTCCGGTAGAGATATGCCTTTTTATATGGCTCTAGTCTGGTGCTATGGATACAGCAGTGATGATGGAAATGATATTGATGGTGGGTCATGATGGTAAAGTTTTTGGGTGAAAAAAGGCTTCCATAGAGGATGAGAGTGAAGGAACTATGCATAGGGGTGTGATTTTCGGTGGAGGGTGGTGATGAGCCGCGACCGAGGGTCGGTTCATTGTTTAATAAGGGCAATAGGGAAAAATGGAAATCCTATTAGGTGAAAAGGCTTCCACGGAAGATGATGACGATGGACCTATGGACAAGGGTGAAATAATCAATGGAGGGTGGTGGTGAGATATGACTTTAAGTAGGCATGATGAAGGAAGCGAAATGACTAGTCGTTGCTAGAGATAATTCTAGTAATGGGAGGGAGTTTGTACAGTGTGATTTGAATGGAAATATGTCAATGACATTGATAAGAGACAATTGGCCTCTTGTAACGGGGTTTAATACTCATGGGTCCTTCAATGAACATGTAATGATATCCCTCTTCCCAGAATAACAAGCAGATGTTTTTTTCTATAAAATATGGGGGACATTCCCCTACATTTTCAAAAACGACTGATTGAAAAATGATTAAAGTATAAATAAAATTAGATTAACTAATTCTTAACTTATAATTAAGTTAAGAAAACTAATGAATACTAAATGATTAACTAATGATTAATGAATGATTAACTTCTGATTAAACAAAAATTACTTAATGGGTAACATTCAATTTACTATAAACTATCTAACTAATAAATATTAATTAATGGATGATTAAAAAATGAATAATGAATGATTAATGAGAGATTATAGAATTATTAATCAATGATCAAGGAATGTTTCACTTAGGATTAAACAACGATGATATAATAAAAACCAATAATAAATAATAAATTAAATATTAAATAATTATAAATAAACTATTTAAGAACTATTAATTATGGAATTATTAATGAATGATTAATGATGAATAATAATTCACTGATGATTGATTAATAAATGATTACCATAGGATTAAGAAATACTCACCTTAGGATTAAGTGACGCTTATAAAATAATTAAGTAAAGATTAACAAGTGATAAAATAATTATTACCTATTAATTAACTAATAATGAACTATAAATTAACTACTTAATAACTATTAAAAAAGCACATATTAAAAAATTAATAATTATTGATTAAAAAGGTATTATAGAATGATTAATGAATGATTAACTTTGGATTAATTAATTCTTTACTAATGACTAAGTAATTATTAATTAATGATGAGATAAGTATTAAATTTGGATTACATAATGAAAATATTCTAATTATCATTAGATAAACATGGAAATAACTTAAGATATACGTGGGAAAACTTCATGACAAATATTTATAATTTTAGACATGATTTTTCACTCTCAAATGTTCTGATTTTGATGATTCGTTACTTTAATAAAATTAGAATTTGTACTATAAAACATTAGTGTCACTTGTGAGGATATAATATAATATTATCAAAATTTATTAAAGTAAATATTGTGTGTTTATATATTCAATGAAAACCCTATCTGGACACTACAAGTGGATGTGGCTATGGCATAGAAGATCCTAGGGGTAATATCCCCGAAAAGGGTGTATTGGGATTCGACTCGAGTATAACCTAGTGCATGATAATGGGACTTGCTACACACATTATTTGAAACCCCCTTGGTATATCCTTTAGATGATTCACATTCTCTATATTAGCTACTTAACATGCGTTTATTAAGATCAAAATGTGTACTATGAAACATTAGTGTCATCATTAATGATATAACAAGACATTCAAAAATTTCAGTAACGTAAAGTTTGTTTCTCTATCTAAGAAATGAAATCATTTTATGAATACGACAAGTGGATTTGGCTTTGGCACAAAAGATCCTAGGGGTAGTAACCCTAAAAGGGAATAATTTCCTTTGACTTGAGCATAATCTGGTACAAGAAAACATTCCATATTGCAGACTTAGATTTACACTCCGAAGTGATATGATTTAGATTATTTCCATTCTCTTTCTTAATTCACTAAGCCAAAATTTGTATTTAGCTTCGGTTAAAACCGTGTCTAAATCATTCTACGACGGTTTTGGAAAACTGTTGCTAAATCAGGTGTCGAAAAATAAATAGCGGCAATTTTTTAAAACCATCCTAGAGTGATTTAGCGGCAGTTTAAACCGCCCCTAAATCGTTTTTATTTTCTTATTTTATTTATTTTCGTAATTTAATTATTTAATTTAATAATAATAAAATTATTTTGTTTATTATTTATTTGTTCATTATTTATTTAATTTTTTTTATTAATTATTAATTATTTATTATTTATTATTACTATACGCATTCCCATCTCCGTGCACAAGTCCATGTCTATGGACATGCCCATTCCATATATAGAAATTCTGTATTGGGTGAGAATTGATCCCCTTACCTCTTTCTTATTCTCCAACGACTTTACCACTCTTACATACTCTTCATGCGGTCAACAAATCGAATTTAATATACTTATATATATATATATATATTAATTTGAAAACAATCAATAACAAATAGATACACAATAAATAGTTATTAATCAATAATTATAAATCAATAATGATTAATCAATAATCAATAATTAATAATTAATAATTTAGATGTAATTATTAATATTTAATAATTAATAATTTAGAAGTAATTATTAATATTTAATAATTATTAATTACTAATTACTAATTAATAAATAGAATACATATGAATAATAAATAAAGAAATATATAATATGGAAATAAATGGTAAATAAAAATAGTAAATAATAAATCATAAATAGAAAAGTAAATAATAAATAGTAAATAGTAAATAGTAACTTGTATATAATAACTACTAAATACTAAATAATAAATAATAAATAATAAATAATAAATAATATATAATACATATTACATAATATATAATATGTAGTAGATAATATATAATATATGATATATAATAGATAATAGATAATATATAACATATAATATATAACATATAGTATATAATATATAATATATAACACATAATATATAATACATAATATATAATACATAATACATAATACATAATAAATAATACATAACACATAACACATAATATAAAATATAAAATATATAAGTAATAATATATAACATATAATATATAAGTAATGTAAAAATAATAAATTAATTAAAAAATATTTTAATATATGATAAATAAATAAATAATAAATAATAATTTTATAAATAATGGATAAATAAATTAATAATAACTAAATAAATAATAAATAATAAACAATAAATAACAAATAATAAATAGTATATAATTAATAAATAATAATTAAACATAATCATTAGAAATTAATAATTAATAATTAATAATTAATATTTAAGAAATTATTAATTATTAATAAATAACAAATAAACAATTAAAACATAATAAATAATAAATATTAAAAAAATAAAAACTAAATAAATAAACAATAAATGAAGAATAAACATATAGTAAATTAATATTTAGAAAATTAAAAATAAAATAATAAAAAAAATAAAAAATAAAAAATAAAAAATACATAAATACATAAATTAATAAAATAAATAATGAATTTTTTAATTAATAATATATAATAAATAATTAATAATAACTAATAATTCATAATTCATAATTCATAATTAATAATAAATAATTAATAATTAATAATTAATAATTAATAATTAATATTTAATATTTAATAATTAATATTTAATAAATAATTAATAAATAAGTAATTAATAAATAATAATTAATTAATTAATAATGAATAAAGAATAAATAAAAAAAGAATAAATAAATAAATAATAAATGAATAATAATCAAATAATAATTAATTTATTAAAATTAATTAATAAATTAACAATAAATAAATATTTAATGAGTACATAATAACTAATAAATAAATAAATAAATATTAAATATTATATAAATAAATAATTAATATTAATTAATAAATAATAAATAATAAATAATAAATAATAAATAATAAATAATAAATAATAAATAATAAATAGTAAATAATAAATAATAAATAACAAATAATAGATAAATAAATAGTAATTAAGTAATTCCTAATTAATACGTTAATAATTATTTAATAAAAAAATAATAAATAGATAAATAAATATTAAATAAATCAAAAAATTATTAAATAAATAAATGAAAAATAAATAAATAATAAATAAATAAATAAATAAATAATTAAATAAATCATAAAATATAAATAACCTCTAAAAACCATAAAAACACTAAAATGACCCTGAAATCTGATCATGGACTCCTTTTTCAGGGCCACAACAAGTCAAATCAAAGATCATGAAATGAGCTTTCATATGATATGTAGTACAGGAAGAACAAACACCTGGATCGAAAGTTATAACTGTTTGAATTTTAAGATATTGGGGTCTACAACTAACACCTCTATTTCAGAGACCTTCTAAGCTGTTCTGGAAGAATATAAAGCAGTACCATACTCAAAGAGTTAGTACAAGACCAAAATGGCATAGAGCTCGCCGCAAGAATCGATTTGTTATGTGGTAGAACCCAAACAGACTCCTAGATTAAAAGTAATTTCAATATCACGTTGTAGTTCTATTTTCATCTTTTGAAATTTGAATATATTTTTTCCATTTGATTATCACATGATTTAAATATCACTTGGTTTTATCTCATTTAATAAGCATCAATTTGATCAGTTGTGGATCTAAAATGCCCTCCCAGACTATAAGTTATGGTCATTTGATTCCAAAGTTTGTTCATCAACTTATTAAAGATTTTTATTCAGTTTAAAAATATTATTAACTAATAATTATAAAAATTTATTAGTTGAAACATTATAAATAAATAAAATTATAAATAATAAACTATATTTTATTGTAAATAATAAATACATAACAATAATTTGTGTAAATTTGTTCTCTTAATTTTTTCAGTGGTTTTCAAAAAACCGCGCCTAAAAAATTGTAATTTTTTTATGAAGAAAATTTAAAACATTTTAAAAACATTTAGTGGCTGTTTTTTCATGGCGGTATTCAAAATTGCCGCTAATTTTTTGATCGAAAAAGTTTTACCAGTGGTTTTGAAAACCGCTGCTAAAACACTATTTTCTTTTGGTGATTACTGAACATACCTTTAGAAATATTAAAATTTATACCATGAAACATTAGTTTCAAATTTGAGGATGTAGGAAGACATTTTAAAACTCGGTAAATTAATGATTACGTGGTCAGTGCTACATGATTATTCCTCAATATCAATATTATTTAAACTATCATAATCTGGATTAGAAATAATTTTTCCTATACACAATCATGTTTTCCAATGTCTACTACTGTAGGAAAGTTAATTAAGCGGAGTAAGGAGCTTCGTATAGTACAAAGCCGTCCAAAATGGTTATGTCATCGGATTGTGTTTCCCTAAGAGATCGTTGGGATATACATCAAGGTCGGTTAAATCTAAGACCTGATCATGATATCTAGGCTATTAGTTATAAACATTTATAATTTCAGGATCAACTATGACATCTACCATGTCCATTCGATAATAATGATGACTGGGTCAAAGAAAAAACTTTGTTTAATCAAAATTATAATAATTCCATCATGGAGTTATATGTGGGGGTTTCTACTATCCAACAACAACATGAATATGTACAACAACATAGGAATCAAATCATTATCAAACAAGGTCCACACCAAGATTATGGGGCTATTACATATCATGTAGAAGAAGACAACCAAAGTGAAGGTCCTGATATAAAGAAAGATCATTTTGATGATGATGACATGTCTATTGATGGAACAGATTGAGGAAACGATGACGGTGATGAGAAATCTGTATAAGTTGGGGAGGAAGTTGGTAGAAATGAAGTATATGTACTTTAGACTTGAGACTTATTTCTTGGTGGATTCAGGGTTCTGGTGATGGTCTTGTGCTGTTGAATCCCTTGGTCGCTCATCCACTGCCCCGAATGCTTATTCCTCAGCACCTCTCCAAGTCAGACATGGAGCATGAGTAACAAATGGGTTTTGGGATCTATGGTCGGCGATTTTCAGGTTTCAAGGCGCTGCTTGAGTCTTATGCCTCATCATCGATGCCGTCGCTTGGAGTAATCGATGGTTCATCCCCGCTCTAACCTCGCGTTCTATTGTTCCTCTCCAGGTAGGATCTGGAGTGGCAGTAACTATGAGGTTCTAGGCTGTGAGGTTCAGCGACAGTGAATGTTCCAGAAGCATTCTCTTCGACGCTGGTGCTGTTTCAGGGTGGCAATGGCTCTTCATTGGTGAGTTATCGTGATGGATTTATGTCTGGATTTGGGTAGGTTTTCTTCTGGTTGTAGCGGCGACCATATGCGATCTACGATAGTGACACATCGATGTTTGTTATGTTATGTTGAGGATGATTATTCTATGATGTCGGTTGATGATGAGGTGGGTCGTTGGTCGGTGGGTTCTTGCCGGTGATGCAGTTCCGACGATGGTCGTTCTCTCGACGATGTTCGGTTTCTGTGATGTTCTGTTATGGTTTTCGATGTCATCAAGGGAGTTTTTCGGTGGTGACCTGTGACAACTATGTTGAAGGTTGACAACATTTGAACAGTTGAAGGGTGTTGTTTTTTTATCCGGTCATAATCTCTGGTAGTAATGGGGCTAAAGAAGGTGACACAATGAAGACTACAATGATGCGACAGTGTAGTGGTTTCTCAGGAAGATTTCGACATTTGCGATATTTGTGATATTTGCGGTATTTGAGGGATTTGTAAGATTTTGTTCCCACGTTGAACACTGCTCCACCTTATTTAGTCTGTCCCTGAATTTTGAATTTTGAATTCCCCGTGCATGGTGTAATTTGGTCGGTTCCCACTCTACCCTAAAAGTAGATTTAATTAAAATACCAGAAAAATAATCTGGACTTACTTTATACATGATGGAAAATAAATCATCCAACCCTCTTCGCATCTTTTTCAGAAGCAGTAATATATTTTATTTAATGGGAATTAAATTTTATCACACCATTTTTTGAGTTTACATAGGTTCGAGAAGATTGATTTTTTGAACTAGAAAAAATATTATACATTGGAATATATTTTTTGGGCATGTATTCCATGAAAAATATAATGAAAATATTAAATATTGAGAGACATTGTAGATACTTAGTTCATGAGTCAATCCCGAAAAAAATAAATTATATAATTTGATAAATATAGTAATTATTGTAGGTTTATCTTGAGGACGATTCATTACATGGCTTATAGAGGTTATAAAACATCAAATATTGAGGCACCTCATAGTTTTGTGGAGCCAAACCTGACATAAGATCACACATCATTGGATGATTAATTTATATAATCTATTTTTTTTGTAAGGATTATCAGGGCCTACCAAGATGTTCTTGTATCCCTTGTATATGAGAGGTAAAACCATATTGTGGTTATAGTATCTCATATGGAAAGACTTTGAATGGAGAAATAGATGGAAATTGTAAAATTTTATACTGATTGGGATGAATCATATCAACTGCTTCAAAACTTATTTCCCACACTTAGAGAAAACACCATGGTTGTCTTTTAACTCAATATGAATGAACATGTGTCAAATTATAATTGAGTTGATCCATATCATGTAATATTTCATTGGTTTTTTTGAGCATTAATTTGATGTGTTTTCGCATTTTGTTTTTGAAATTTATTTAAAAAAATTTATGAAATATCTTATATGTAAAATACATTGGTGTATTTTTTATTACGGTAACCCAAGATGGAAACCGTTCACCTCAACGGCTTATATTTTCCATTTTGGAGAAGGGAAATAATGAATCCTAGAGTTTTACATTAGCATATATTAACAACCATTTCACACACATTTAGTGTGTATGTATGATATCCAATCACTATAAAGAAATCAACAAGGAAATAAATGAATATCTTGTTACTTATAAATCCCAAAATGCACATCATCGATACTGGATCTGATACATTTCCAGCAGCATTTAAAATGCTTTTCATGATGAGCCTATGAAGAAATCCTGAATTTTGTTATGAAATATTTTTCTTATTTTTTACTATGTAAATGTATTGATAAAATTTATTTATGTGAAATATGATCAATTTGGTGAAGCATATGATCCAAATCAATGATGTTTTGAGCAATAATTAGAAGGAATCTATAGGGACAATCTAGAAGTGTATGATTACATGATTCATATTCCAAAAGATAAATGGAAATTGGAATATGATAGGGGAAATAGGTACAAACACATGAAAAAAACATTATAGAGTGAATCAATGGTGTATTCAAGGGGAATTATAAGTTACCTATAATTGGCCTAGTTTAGGATACTTTTTATCCTTTTGTTCATTACTTTTTCTAAATAAGAAAAGAAAAGGTTGTAAGGATTCAGTAGTGAATGTAATACAGAGGACACTTTCAATTAGATACTGAAAATAACATTGAAGAAGCCTCAAATCATATAGTTTAGGTTTTAAATAGAGAAGGTATATAATTTTAAGGGACAGAGTGTTAGGACCCCATCACACGTAGCAGAGTTGGGGTGATAGTGGTATTACTGGGAGTAAGGTAGTGTCATTGTAGAAACTTCCAGGAATTTTGTATTTCATGTGCACATGCCATTATGGTATGTGCCTCTGTGAACATATCATGGGAACCATATGTTGATATTGGTTATCTGTATAACACAATTTATAAATGTTATAGTGGACCATGGAATCCTGTTGGAGAGTTTCAACAATTCCATATACTTGAACACCATCCGACATTGATACCTTAAATTAACAGGTTGCGATATCGAGGGTGACCAAATTTCAATAGGATGTGGAATGATATGGAATGGCCTCAACAAAAGGGAAATGTTTGATATACAATATATATCCATAGGATGTTCATAACATGAAATAATGTAATAAATTTTTTGGAATGAGTTAACACTATCAGCCATGATGATGTGTTACCTTCTAATGATAAAGTTTTATAATATATATTTCATTTTTTAATATAAAATTCCTCATGTTTTCAAATTATAGGACATTTCCAAATATTTTTTTGATGAAATAATAAAAAATACATAAATTATACAATCATTTTCATAAATAACACACAAGATGAAGATTCATTATTATTACATAATTTGAATAATTTAATCTCTATTCATCTCATAATCCTACATATAATTTCATAGGGAATTGGGAATGGAAAAAGAGTGAGATCAAATTCTTAGTAATAGAAACCATAATAATGGGTCATTAAGAGTTATATTATAAGCACGAGAGATCAAATAATAGTGGGAGAAAAGTTTGACTAAAAGTATTAACAAATCATAATAGAAGACCAAAAAATTCTTTGTGTGTCACAAAAAAACATCCAGATACAAAGGTAATGAAAATAGTGAAATTAAAATTCTTCAAAATGTCTTTACCTTCACCAAATTCCTCCATAACTACATCTAAAATAACCCAAAAGTAAAAGTAGGGTGTGAGTGAAGAGTCATGTATGATTTCACTAAATCATCTTTAAAAACTATTATATCAAGAATGTGTTATCTACACCTTTTAAATAATAACATTTTACAAATCATTTTTACGTGATAAAACCATTTTGTAAATTATTGTTTAGTTTTATTAATAATCCATTAAGATTCACATAATAAGGAATTTGAGAATTACATGTCATAGGTCAAAAAATCATCATCCATAAAACAATGGATGCACCATAAAGGAAGGATGTGTGATAATAACCATGAAATATACCATTATGTGAGAAATAATACATAAATGAAAAACCACACCATTTGGGATTTAACCTATGGGTATATGTTCTAGACATGAGAGAAATCCCCAATCCCTAAGAGGGATCCAACTAATATAACCTATGTGTACTCAAATATGTTTTAATGTAAATCCCATTTAAAAAATTACCCAATTCAGACAAGAACAAAGAATAAACTAGTCTCCTTAAGAAATAGTGTCTGGGAAAGAGTAGAATTGGTCCTCAGGATCCAAGATGCATAAGAAAAAATTCAATACCCTGTCAAACCCCTTATATCTGAAATCTACTACCCAATTGGGTTTCAATGTGATAAGATGAGAATATATCTATTGATTATCTAAGAAAAAAAGGGGAAACCCCACCCAAAACTGATCATACCTTGATAGATTCATCAGGAAAGGAGGCATATACTCTAAATCATCTAGAAAGACCTCATAGATAAACCATGAACAAGATAAAAAATACATGTGATATATAAATATTTAACCAATGTCTTGGATAGTTATATAAGACCACACTCATCACATAATGATAAACAATACTTATGTATCCCAAATGAACATGAGAGAATCAATCATTCATTTATAGATTAGTTAACCCATAGAAAGGTAGTTCGTTTCATGAAAAGTTCATTACAACATTGTTAAAATACATATAGAGAAAGAAGGTGGATAGTATCATTTGATAATATCCCAATAGAATGATGGAAATAATAAAAGGATGTTGACATAGATGAACAATACTTTTCCAATATAATTTTAAATATGATTTGGAAAATATGAATAAATTCCTTTTTCTTTTGTAAAGAAACATTTCATAAAATAATGGGAATAAACATGTTATATAATAAATTCTATCAATCATAAAATTAAAAATACCATAAATGTTTGTTAATATTTTAAACTTACTTAATATGTATTTAATATTTATACATTGATATGGAGGACACTACTCTACCAACTGAGTTGTATTAGTATGTTTCACGTGAGATGCTGGTGGACCCTGAGGTTCGATGGATTAGGGTGCATAGAACAGACCACTATCATCACATTACATCTCTAGATTCTTTTATACCATGCCTACATCATGATAACTTAAATGGTGTTTTTTATATGATTATACATTCATTGATTATCACCTCCTTACTTACCTCACTGAGATATGGAGACCTCAGACTCACACATTCCACATGCCTGAGAGAGGGATGACGATCACCCTTGAGGATATGGAAGTTATTCTTAGTCTTATTATCTAGGTTGATGCGTTATATGTCCCACCCATGGAGACTAGCCTATGATTATACAATGATTTCATGGTATCAACATTGTGGGGGATTATTCTTCTATGGGTGAAGGTTCTCTCTCTATGATATGGATGGACATGCGCTATGACCATTTACCTATTTAAGCTGACCAGAAGACTTCCATGCATCATTCCCATGAATATATTTTACTACTCAATGGAGGGACATTGTGTTTTGATCAGTTTCACATGCATGTCCATGTAAGGTATTTAGGGATACTTGAGGACTTTGATCAGGCTGGGAGATACAACTGGGAATCTTCATGATTAGAATACCAAAACCGGGCATTATGCATGGCATTTTGATCAGATCAAAACGATCTAGGGGGATGTGTCATCCTCATTCATATGTGGTAAAGAGATCACATCCATCCACAAACCCATATTGATCCTTCTTCAAAGCTTCACATGGGCATGTTGCGTGATTATCTGCATGGATGCTGGTATGATCAGTCATATTTATTGTTTTTTTGATACTAATAAGAGTTATTATAATATATTAATTATTTTCTATCACTATCAATGTTAAATGTTATAGGTGGATTCAATCAAACCACTTCATCAAAACTCCAATACATAATTTGGGTGCATACCATCCCATATTGGATAGTCTACTGCCCACTGATGTAGGTATATAAATTATTTCATAGAAAAATGAATTTCATAATGTTATAATTTTTTAAAATAAGTAAAAAAATATTTTAATAAATTTCACATGTCATTTCAGATTTCATGGCCAACATAATGGTCTTTATTAGACCAGCTTTCTGCATACTGCACTGAATGGATTCACCATTCCATAGTTTTAGCACCCATCATTCTGTTTTTATATTCTATAGTAGACTTATACTTATAGATTCACATGTGAGTTTAGATTTTTTCAGAATATTCCAATTCCACCCAAATAGTTATTATTTATTCATTCCATTAAGCTAACCATGTGATAGGGTGTTGATTGGCGCTTATAAAATGTACAATATCTTAACCTCTAAGACAAACATGTTCCATTTCATATAGAGGGAATGAGTACAATGAGATTCCATCTTTCACAGTATCTTAAGTATGATCCATGGTATAGAATAAAGTTTATGTTGTATCTTACCCCACATAGCATAGGGATTCAGGATCTGGTTATTCAATAAATTTATATTAGTTTTTTTTGTACTTTTTCTATTCACATTGATTCTCTTTACATCATAATCGACTATAACATATTATCTACATGTATGATTTGGATGACGGTGAGTTTTTAAGCTAAGAAACATACCATATTTTCCTGGGGGAGATTATTCCAGTATATTATGTTCTACATGATAGTATCTATGATTGTCTACCTCAGGGATATGATATTCCATCCTAGGGAGAGGAGGCTCTTAATCAGTAACCTCCTCCAATAGTTTCTGATATTAAAGAGGTGTGATTATGATGACATAGATCATGTCATGCTATATGTGAGGCCTCACCTATTCCATAGGAAGAGGATATACCTATAACAGTAAATCCACATTCTATTAAAAATGTGAATAAAGAGGTATGGGATCTGTTTGTGTTTTTAGAATATCCATAGTTTTATCTAGGTTTATCTGATCTGAGCTAGTATCACGGGTCATTTTTTAGGCCTCCACCATTTGTAACTGAGTTGTCATAGGCCTAATAGTTCCGCCAATAGATAACGACAAGTCCCTCAACATATGTAGTGAGAGACATATCAGGTTCACATCTGGGAATCCAGATAACATCTCCTCTCAATGAGTCATAGGCAGAGCATCAAAAATTCGAGCTTTCATCACCCGACAAACACCCCTTTCTAACTCATTATAAACCACCCTAACATAGGTCAAATATCTCGATATTGGAATCCCCTTTACACAAAAGAATGTGGGATAAGACATCATCATTGATAGTGATTGTACTCATATTCATTTATATGTTTTCAATTTAATTAATGGATTTGGAAAATAAATGTATTCTATAATCTATATTATTATTTGTCTATTAAATTGAATTTATAATATTTAATAAAAATATAAAATTTAACTAAAAGGAAAATAAATTAAAAAAATAATATAAATACAAATTTATTGTTTTAAAACAAAAATTTATTGGGACATTAAAATAAATTTTCATTTTTTATGAAATTATTGTTATTTTCAATTATTTAATATATTTTTAGTAGGCGTGTCAAATTACCTTTATATTGTTTTTATAATTTATTATTTATAGGCATTCAAAGTCATTTATGTAAAACATTATTATTTTTCATATTGGTGAAATTAAAATCATATAATTAAAAATCATTAAATACAATCTAAATGAATTTAGAAAAGCTATTTCAACATATAAAATTTAATATAAAATATTTTTTTCTAAAATATAATAAATAAAATCTAATTTACTTGTCATAAAGAATATTGTTTCAAAAAATAACATTTACAATTTAAAATATTAATGGGCATATTTTTTATTAAGTAGTGTATTATTAATTATATTATTATGCAGTATTATTAATTATTTTCTTATAATTAAATGTTAGTGATTAAATTGTTAATAAATATTAATTATATTATTATATATTTAAAATAATTAAAATAATAAATATTAATTATTATGTAAATAATATAATTATTAACGTAACTAATAATGTATTTAATAATATAATTTTAAAATAAATATTTATTAAATTAGTAATATAAAAAATTGGATTGTTAATAATAATTATATTATGAACATATTAATTAAATATATTCAATTAATGAAAAAAATATAAAAAAAATATATTTTAAATATAAAAACATATATATTTTTAATTTATTAAGAGATTTTTTATTTTAAAAAAGTGACATTCCCCTCAATTAGTTTTCCAAAATTCTATGATAAATGTTGGTCGGAGTGGTTTACTCAAGAGGGGGGGTGAATTGAGTTCCAATTAAAATTTCTGTATTTAAAAACTCTGTCTTAAAGACCCCCAAATAAAATAATAAATTAACCTGTAGTGAATTTATATTAAAGTAGAGGTTCTGTTAGATTCTCCAGGGATTGATTAATTCCCAGTTAATCAACACAGGAGTGTGTGATTATCTTTTGAAACGAACTTACTAATCTACACTTAACATAAACACTTGCTAATTTAATTATCAAAGTAACTTTAAAAACAGTATTGGTTTTAAAGTGATTAGCAGCGGAATAAAACTTTGAAAGAGATGGCACAACAAATGTAACCAAGAGGTTCAGTCTCAAGCCGAGACTTAGTCCTCTCAAAAGTTTATATAAAAATGATCCACACCCTGGATCGGGGTTCAACAGTTTACAACTGTCCAGGTCCAAGACCTCTACCACTGTTCTTCGTGGGAAACAGTACAACAGCACCCAGCTGTCCAGGTCACACACGACCTCTACCACTGTTATTCATGGGAAAGAAAGAATGAAAGAGTTTGGTAAGGATTTACAAATCCTCCAGTTTAAGTACAGGAGACAATGTATGTGTTAGATACAGCAGATAACACACACTGCTCGAAAAGTATAATAATAAATCACAGAACAAGAGATGTAGAGTTTAGAAGTGGTTCTGGTGATTTTAGTGTAGCTCTGGACTCCTTTGGATTCGATCAGAAGTGAGTTTGAGTCCTCTTCTCGTTTCTGTTTGAGAAACAGAGTGTCGTATGCTCCAGGTTCACAGACAGTGACAATGTAGTGGTTGAAGTTATTCAGTGCTCTTCTTGTATGCACAGAACACTTCTCGAGTATGCTTGATTTTCTATGAGCTTCTTTGTGTTCATGATGGAACTGGTTTTTCTCTTCTTGTGTTTCTGGTATATATCATCCACCACGCACTTCTCTAGTTCGCTTCTTCTTTGGGCAGCGTAGTCTTCTCGTTTTTATCTCCCAACAGGGCACAGAAAAGATTTCTTTTCAGCAGGTACGAGGTACGGGTTCCGGACATCCGACAACCATTATCAGATATTTGACAAATCATTAAAATGTACATGATATGACCGTTAGATAGATTAAATATAGGAAATAAAGAAATTCAAACAGTGAGTCGAGTGATCGGTAGGTAATCAGCATCGGTAGCTTGGACATCGGTAGCTTGAACATCGGTAGCTCAATTTCATTAGATGCTTTGACTCTATCGGTGGCTCTATGCGTCGGTTGGTACATGCTTGTATCGGTGACTTTGTTTATCAGTAGCTCCATGCATCGGTTGGTACATGCTTGTATCAGTGACTTTGTTTATCGGTAGCTCCATGCATCGGTAGCTCCATGCGTCGGTATCGGTAGCTGTGAGTCTGTATCGGTAGCTTCGTCCATCGGTGACTCTTATTCCATCGGTAGCTATTTATACTTACACCGGTAGCTCTATGTTTGTATCGGTAGCTGTCTGTAAGTCCGTAGCTTACATTTATAAGTACATCGGTAGCTCTGTGTTAAGTATATCGGTGACTCTGTCTGTCGGTAGACTAAGTCTATCGGTAGACTGGTTACCGGTAGCTCTTTATCAGTAGCTATAGGCAGATTACTTATCTGTTTTAGGCAGAACACATCCGATTATGTTAGAATTAATTTATAACTTGTATGAACATGGATAAATGAGGGTTAACATATTTCAAAGACTATTTTAAAAATTATTATTGGTTTGATCACAGATTTGAAAGAATTAAAGTATATATCAATGATACTTAAAGATATCATAGAGAATGAATACATAATTGGGATTTTCAACACATATGAATACATGATTGAGATTATCAAAACAGGTGAGGTCAACAATCTCCCCCTTTTTGATAATCACAATTTATGATATGGGCATTTAACATAGTGAAAATATAAGAGTAAAGAGTATAATATTGAATTCAATTTTCTTATTGAAAACAGCATCAGAGATAATAGAAATAGTATGATATAGACATAAGTTATCAGAGGTAACAATCATAAGGTACTAAATAGACATAAGGTATCAGAGGTAAAAATGAAAAAAAGGGTAATGTGTCTCCCCTTATTCCTTATTTTTCTCCATTGAAAATATTTCTCATTCTCTCATTTTGTTCTCCCCCGCTTATTGTCCTCCCCCTTATTATTCTCCCCCTTTGTGATAATCAAAAAGTGGGAAAGCATATATAGGAGACAAATAAAACATGAGAAGTAAAAAGAGTTCTTCTGTATTAGAGTAGTCAAAAAGTACAGAAACAGAATACAAAGGAATTCCTATCAAAAAATCCTGGCCACTGGATCAATCCTCATCTGCAACGTGAGATTTTCCTTTGGGATCAGAAGAAGGTGCAGGTGGTGAGGATTCAAGTGAAGGTTTTGGAATGCCAGAAAAGATCAAAGGAGGCTGAGCCACTGACACAGAGTCATGCCTGTAGGTTGAAGATCTTTGGGTGATCATTGGTGTGAGGCTTCGAATAGCTTGAGGAGGAGTCAGCTGGACTGTGGAAGCAGCTGAGGCAGAAGTAGGCAAAGCATGAGGTACAATGACTGGTCTGGCATCAACATGCATGAAGGGAAACAGCAGATTTCTAAAATCCATAATAATTCCTCCTCCTCTTTCCATAGCATAGATGAAATCATCTTTGTTCTCCATGAATTTCTCTAAGGCAGGAGTCAATTCTCTTAGCTTGCTCACTTGTTCTCTGAAAGCTTGAGTGACTGGAGGTAGCTTCATGTTTTCCAACATCAGCTTGAAGTGGTGTTCGAGTTGATGCTTGGTGAAAATTTTGGTGAAGTAGTAGTCCACTTTGCTCTTTATGGCTTCCTGAGAGGCAGAGGCTTCTCGCATATAGTCTTGAACAATCTTCATTATTTCTCTGGCAGAATCTCTTGTAGAAAGCACCACTCGGCTCAACTCTGATGAGTCCACAGAGCCACTGGTTGAAATAGAACTAATCTCCTCCTTCAACATTGCTCGAACTGAATTCAGATCAACTAAAAGTTTGGATGTGAGAGGGCCAAGAGAGAAGGAAACAGTTTCTTTGAAACTCTTAGACAAACCACTGATTAGGATTTGAACTTGAGAGTCTTTTAATTGAACATGATCCTTCACTGAGGTTTTGAAACTTTCAAACACCGAGACAAACTGGCTTACTACACTATTCACATAATCTAGGTCCTTGTCAACTTGAGACTTGGAGCTCATATAAGAGTCCAAAGCAACAACTGTTGTCTTGAGAGCTTCCAGATCTGCTTCGATTCTAGAAGACTGAGTCTGGCACTCTTTCACTTCTTCCATAAGCTCAGACATAAAAGAAGATAAATTACAAGCCAGAGATATCTCAAAGGATCTCTCTAACATTTTCATTTCTTCATAAAAACTTTGCTTCATCTCAGCAACTGATACACTGAATGATTCTTTCAGCTCATTCTTCATGGATTCAAGATCGGATTTAGAGACAAAATCATTAGGGACAACTGCAGCAGATTCTCTTGCTGAGGCCAAACTAACTACAGAATCAGTCATTATTGAATTAATTGAGGATGAAAGGGAGGTTTCCATTAACTTCACTTCTTCAACAAAACTGGTTTTGAGGTCCTCTTTCAGCTTATTCAGATCATGAAATCTGACCACATTATCTAGCAACAACTCAGAAGCAAGATCATAATTGGTCTTCGGTCTATTCACAGACATCTCATTATCTGAATCCGGATAATCCAATCCACAGACTATAAACCCTGGGTCTTCTACCCAGTCTCCAAGCTCAACAGCTACTGTAACATTTACAAGAACAGATTGATGCTCCCCCTCAATGGGTGCATTCTCATGTATCACAACAGCATTCAGTGCTAGATTCTCTTCATCAGAATCTTCTACTACAAGTTCCACCGGTGCAGCATCTAGAACATCTTCTAATACAGGTACAACTTCTTCTGTATCTCTTTCTACTTCAGCAGTCGGCATAGCTGAGCTTCCAATCAAAGGAATCATACTTAAACTACCAGAAGCAGGCGATTCAGATACATTTTCCTTTTCCTCTTCTTCTTGGTGAGGCACAGACTGGTCTTCCTTATAAGTAGACAAAATTTCCTCTACCTTTCCTTTCCTAGAATAAACCAATTCTGCAACAGGACTTGGGGGCAAGTTTGGATCTCCTCCAACATCCATAGGAGTTTCTTCTTCTTCTTCTTCTATTTCATCACTATAAACAGGTTCCTCTTCATCAGGTCTCAGACTCGGATCTCTCTCATCCTTTGGTCTTGAGGGATTATCCACAGGATTAAACCTATCATATATCTTCTGATCATCACTGACCCATTCTCCCTTCCATGGGTTCCAGTTAATTTTCATGTACATACAAATAGTCGAGGTGATGCAGAAATTGTTCCTGACTACAACTGTCTCATCTTGAGACTCAGCTATTCCTTTCACTTTTATCATTACTGAAATCAGCTTGTCAAAGAACAAAGAATTAGTCTTTGACTTTGGTCTAATCATGTCTTCCATTTGTAGCATTAAAAATCTGCACAGATTGATTTTTACACCATGTCTTAGCAAATGAAGAAGATAGATATCTTGATATCTCAGATTTTCAAAATCTCCTCTCCTCGGTATCAACACATGCTGAAAAAACTTGAAGAGCAGTCGATTCTCTCCATCCATTTCAGCAGCAACCACTTGCCTTTGATTTCCATTACCGGTCAGCTCTTGTAAGGTAGTTTCATAATCAAAGATGTCACTGGTAGGTGGAATTGCTCTTGATACATACCCAGAGACACCTTCATGTGGTACTTTCAAATACTCAGCCCACTCTACTGAAGAAAAAGACATCTCTTTTCCATTTACAAAAGAGCTTACCCGATTCTCATTTTCAGATTTCTCGAAGGTTACAAACTCGTAGAACTGTTTTACCAACTTCGGGTAGTATGGGCCATTGTTATTTGAGAAACAATCCACCCATTTCTGGTCCTCCAGAATATCGAGTACTAACGATTTTCTAGGCAGTAGCCATTCCACGCACAGTTCCTTCTCGATTACTATGTCTCTATTCTGCAAGTGAGGATTCACTGGTCGCTTTCCCGATCTAGTTCTGACTTCACTAACACTGGCTTTATGCTGTGTCTTCTGCTTCTTAGCTTTTGGTTCTACTCTTTCATCTCTGACGGTAGGAAGCTTAGTTTTTGCCATCGCGGGTTTAGGGTTTTTGGCCGATTTGGGAGCAAAGGTTCGAAGGTGAGAGATTTTGAGCTCGGTGTGGTAAGAAGTGGCTTATACTTAGTTTTATCATTTAGGAATTCCAAATAAACGACTAAAATAGAGTAAGATAAAATAAAATAAAACGATTCGTATTCTTGGTGGCAGACAGATGTTTTAAAACATTGCATCGGTGTGAGTTAATCATCAGTGAGAAAAACAAATCAGTGAGGATTGTACATCGGTGAGAATTTCACATCGGTGAGGATTTTCACATCGGTGAGAATTTTCACATCGGTGAGAATTTTCACATCGGTGAGAATTTCCACATCGGTGAGAATTTTCACATCGGTGATAATTTCCACATCGGTGAGAATTTTCACATCGGTGATTAAACATTCCCAATTCATGTCTTATGTAACTTAGCCTATCCGAACTTAAAGGTTTAGTGAAAATATCAGCCAATTGATGTTCGGTGACAATAAATTCAAGAGAAATATCACCTTTTTGATAGTGATTTCTTAGGAAATGGTGTCTTACATCTATGTGTTTGGTTCTAGAGTGAGATACAGGATTCTTAGAGATGTTTATTGCACTGGTGTTATCACAGTTGATTGAAACATGTTTAAAATCATATCCATAGTCCAAAAGAGTGTGTTTCATCCACAGAATTTGTGCACAGCAACTACCAGCAGCTATATATTCTGCTTCGGCAGTAGATAATGCAACTGAGTTCTGTTTCTTACTACACCAAGAAACTAAGGATTTTCCAAGCAAATGACATGTTCCTGATGTGCTTTTTCTATCTAACTTACAACCAGCAAAGTCAGCATCTGAATAACTCATTAAGTCAAAGGATTGTCCTTTTGGGTAAAACAAACCTAAGTTAACCGTGTGTTTGAGATATTTAAAAATTCTTTTAACAGCAAGCAAATGATATTCTTTTGGATTAGCTTGAAATCTAGCACACATACACACACTAAACATAATATCAGGTCGACTAGCAGTAAGATAAAGTAAACTACCAATCATACCTCTGTAATTTGTTTGATCAACTGGTTTCCCAGTTTCATCTGCATCCAATTTAAAGGTAGTAATCATAGGAGTTTCACTTTACTTGATACTATCCAGACCAAAACGTTTTAAAAGATCCTTTGTATATTTAATTTGATTCAAAATAATACCATTTTCATTTTGAAATACTTGAAATCCCAGAAAGTACTTAAGTTCTCCCATTAAGCTCATTTCAAATTCATTTTGCATACTTTTTGAAAAATCAGTACATAAAGAGTGTTTAGAAGATCCAAAAATAATATCATCAACATATATTTGTACAACTAAAACATCTTTAGAAATTCTTTTAATGAAAAGAGTTGGATCAGCAATCCCTTTAGTAAAACCTTTTGAAATAAGGAAATTGCTAAGTCTATCATACCGAGCTCTTGGAGCTTGTTTTAAACCATACAGTGCTTTAGAAAGTTTAAAAACTTGATTTGGAAAATGGGGGTTAGTAAATCTAGGTGGTTGTTCTACAAAAACATCTTCAATTATAAAACCATTTAGAAATGCACTTTTCACATCCATTTGATATAACTTGAAATCCAGATGTGCAGCATATGCAAGTAAGATTCTAATGGCTTCTAGTCTAGCTACAGGTGCAAAAGTTTCCTCATAGTCTATACCTTCTTCTTGACTATATCCTTGTGCAACGAGTCTAGCTTTGTTTCTAACTATATTTCCAGATTCATCTACTTTATTTCTAAAAACCCATTTTGTGCCTATTGTCAAAGTGTCCTTAGGTCTGTCAACTAATTCCCAAACTTTGTTTCTTTCAAACTGATTTAATTCTTCCTGCATAGATATTACCCAGAATTCATCATTGATAGCATCATTGATATTTTTGGGTTCTAACTGTGAAAGAAAAGCTTGATGTTCAACCTGGTTTCTTAGAGAAGCTCTAGTTTGTGTTCCTCTATCAAGATTACCAACAACAGCTTCTAAAGGATTATTATTTAGAATCCTCGTTGATCTGGTAAAGGTTGGACTAGAAATTTCAGGTTCGTCTATAGGTCCGGGTTCAACAGAAGCAGATTTTGGAGAAAGTCCAGAACTGGATGCTTTTATAACAGGTTCTTTAGATTTATCATTAAGGTCCAGAATAGACAAATCTTCTTCAAGATTCTCAAGAGAGGTTTTAGGCTCATGTGGATCAGTTTCATCGAATTTGATGTGAACAGATTCTTCCACACATTTGGTTTTCTTATTGAATACTCTATAGGCTTTACTTGAAATAGAGTAACCCAGAAAAATTCCTTCATCACTTTTGGAAGCAAACTTATCCAGATTATCTTTAGTATTCAGAATAAATACTTTGCAACCAAAAACATTAAAGTAATTAACCTTAGGCATTCTATTGTTCCACAATTCATAAGGGGTTTTCTTAAGAACAGGTCTGATTAAGACTCTATTAAGGACATAACAAGCTGTATTTACAGCTTTAGCCCAAAAATAAATAGGCAGGTCATATTCATTGAGCATGGTTCTAGAAATTTCTTAAAGGGTTCGGTTTCCTCTTTCTACTACACCATTCTGTTGGGGTGTTCTAGGGGCATAAAAGTAATGAGTATAGCCATTGTGTGAGCAATAAGATTCAAAATCTTGATTTTCAAACTCACAACCATGATCACTCCTGAATGTTTTAATCTTAAGTCCACTAAGGTTCTCTAAAGATTTAGAGTATTTAACAAAAGAAGAACAGACTTCACTTTTGTGAGCTAGAAAATATACCCAAGTATATCTAGAAAAATCATCTACAAGAACATAAACATAGTGCATCCCATTTAAACTAGAAACTCTTGATGGTCCAAACAAATCCATGTGAACCAATTCAAGTGGTTGAGAAGTTGAAACTTCTTTCTTTGATTTAAAATAAACTTTGTGTTGTTTTCCCTTTTGACAGGGGTTACACACTCTATCAATTGGGAGTTCTAATTTAGGTAGGTCTCTAACTAGGTTTTTTCTAGAGAGTTTTCTAAGTGATTGAATGTTGCAATGTCCCAATATTCTGTGCCATAGCCAAGATTCTTTATGAAAAGCATTCAAACAAGTAATATTCTTCTTAGCTAAAGAATTCAGATTAACAGCATAATCATTTTCATTTCTTAAGGCAGAAAATACCAAAACATTCTTAGAATTAAAAACTTTTCAAGAATCATTTTCAAATTTAACATGAAAACCATCATCACATAACTGAGAAATACTTAATAAATTTTATTTAAGGCCATCAACAAATAAAACTTTAGAAATCAAAATTGAATCAGTGTTACCAATCTGGCCTAGGCCGATGATTTTCCCTTTTGAATTATCACCAAAGGTGACAAAGCCTCCATCAACTTTTATTAAACTCTTGAAACAAGAGAAGTCTCCTGACATATGTCTTGAACATCCACTTTCCAAATACCAGATCTCTTTACAGGAGCTCTTTAAGCAAGTTCCCTACAAAACAGATTCAGATGGGAGATGATTTTGGTACCCAGATTTTCTTGGGTCTAGAAAGGTTAGCCAATAACACTTTAGGTACCCATATTTGTCTAATGGGTCTAATATAATTTGTAGAATTGACATGCTTTGAAAGATAAACTTTATTAGATCCATAGCTATGTATATAACTGGTTGAAGCATATGAAGTTTCAGAATTACCTTCATTCTGTCCAGATTTAGAAATGAATCTAGTTTTGGCAATTTTCCTTTGTCCAGGTTGGTATCCTATACCAGTAGTATATTTAGGTGCTATTTGCTTTCCTAGCATCTGTGTTAGTGTATTTTTGCCATTGGTGAACTTCTCTAAGTCTTTCTTGAGTTGCTCATTAGATAGTTTCAGTTCAGTGTTTTCTTTTAACAGTTGAGCATTCTTCTCTTTTTCAATAGTGAGTTCGGTTTTAACTGTAGTGGTGAGAGCATGCTGTTTCTTTAGTGACTTGTATTTATCCTTAAGTTCATTACATGTTTCTTCCAACATATCACAGTACTCAAACAATTCATTTTTAGACATTGTTCCAGAATCAGAATCAGATTCTGCATTATCTCCAGAGTAATAATAATTTAAAGCAGGAGTTTCAGCAGTTACCTGAGAAGTGTTTGTCATAAAGCACATATTTTCCTTACTTTTGTGTTCAGTTTCAGAGCTTTCATATTCAGTAGAGCTATCCTCAGAAGCACTCCAGGTAGCCTTCATGGATTTCTTAAACTTATTGTCCTTATATTCATATTTCTTTTTATACTTCAGCTTTGGACAGTCGGCTTTAATGTGCCCTTTTCTGTTGCACTCATAGCAGACAACATCATCTGATTTGTCATTCTACTTCAGCTTTGGACAGTCGGCTTTAAAGTAGAGGTTCTGTTAGATTCTCAAGGGATTGATTAATTCCCAGTTAATCAACACAGGAGTGTGTGATTATCTTTTGAAATGAACTTACTAATCTACACTTAACATAAACACTTGCTAATTTAATTATCAAAGTAACTTTGAAAACAGTATTGGTTTTAAAGTGATTAGCAGCGGAATAAAACTTTGAAAGAGATGGCACAACAAATGTAACCAAGAGGTTCAGTCTCATGCCAAGACTTAGTCCTCTCAAAAGTTTATATAAAAATGATCCACACCCTGGATCGGGGTTCAACAGTTTACAACTGTCCAGGTCCAAGACCTCTACCACTGTTCTTTGTGGGAAACAGTACAACAACACCCAGCTGTCCAGGTCACACACGACCTCTACCACTGTTATTCGTGGGAAATAAAGAATGAAAGAGTTTGGTAAGGATTTACAAATCCTCCAGTTTAAGTACAGGAGACAGTGTATGTGTTAGATACAGCAGATAACACACACTGCTCGAAAAGTATAATAATAAATCACAGAACAAGAGATGTAGAGTTTAGAAGTGGTTCTGGTGATTTCAGTGTAGGTCTGGACTCTTTTGGATTCGATCAGAAGTGAGTTTGAGTCCTCTTCTCGTTTCTGTTTGAGAAACAGAGTGTCGTATGCTCCAGGTTCACAGACAGTGACAATGTAGTGGTTGAAGTTATTCCGTTCTCTTCTTGTATGCACAGAACACTTCTCGAGTATGCTTGATTTTCTATGAGCTTCTCTATGTTCTTGATGGAACTGGTTTTTCTCTTCTTGTGTTTCTGGTATATATCATCCACCACGCACTTCTCTAGTTCGCTTCTTCTTTGGGCAGCATAGTCTTCTCGTTTTTATCTCCCAACAGGGGACAGAAAAGATTTCTTTTCAGCAGGTACGAGGTACGGGTTCCTGACATCCGACAACCTTTATCAGATATTTGACAAATCATTAAAATGTACATGATATGACCGTTAGATAGATTAAATATAGGAAATAAAGAAATTCAAATAGTGAGTCGAGTGATCGGTAGGTAATCAGCATCGGTAGCTTGGACATCGGTAGCTTGAACATCGGTAGCTCAATTTCATTAGATGCTTTGACTCTATCGGTGGCTCTATGCGTCGGTTGGTACATGCTTGTATCAGTGACTTTGTTTATCGGTAGCTCCATGCATCGGTTGGTACATGCTTGTATCAGTGACTTTGTTTATCGGTAGCTCCATGGGTCGGTAGCTCCATGCGTCGGTATCAGTAGCTGTGAGTCTGTATCGGTAGCTTCATCCATCGGTGACTCTTATTCCATCGGTAGCTATTTATACTTACACCGGTAGCTCTATGTTTGTATCGGTATCTGTCTGTAAGTCAGTAGCTTACCTTTATAAGTACATCGGTAGCTCTGTGTTAAGTATATCGGTGACTTTGTCTGTCGGTAGACTACGTCTATCGGTAGACTGGTTACCGGTAGCTCTTTATCTGTAGCTATAGGCAGATTACTTATCTGTTTTATGCAGAACACATCTGATTGTGTTATAATTAATTTATAACTTGTATGAACATGGATAAATGAGGGTTAACATATTTCAAAGACTATTTTAAAAATTATTATTGGTTTGATCACAGATTTGAAAGAATTAAAGTATAGATCAATGATACTTAAAGATATCATAGAGAATGAAAACATAATTGGGATTTTCAACACATATGAATATATGATTGAGATTATCAAAACAGGTGAGGTCAACAATAAAGGTTCTAATAGCCTTCATGACTTTGGCCCTGGTGGGAAAAGGCTAATTATATGAATGGATTTAATACATTTCTGTCTTAATATTATTTTTAAAAGATTAACCTAGGATTATTTAATTATTTTGTTTTCAAAAAAAATATATAAAAAACTCTCGTTCCACTCCATCTCGAGTGCACTTCATTATTAAATGAGGTATGTATTATAATCCCACAAAAATAGTTGTTCTTTTACAACACTCTATTGATAAGTTAGAACATGGAATCACCCCCTCTTGTCTCCCCCTACGTAGCCCAAACCACAACCATTTATAGTCTTGGATTACTATACACTCTGCCTTATACTAGTGTTTATTCTGCTGGTTGTGGACACCCACCTTTTCAACACCTTCAAACATTTCATATTTTTTCCGTTTAATTTCTTTAACCTATTTAAAAAAAATTGCAGTCTATTTAATAAAAAAACCAATAAAAATATGTCTATAATAATAATTTTTCATAATGAAAAAAGTATTCTTCAAGGACTTAAACTCATTCTAATCATCTTTTACAACTAATTTTAATCCCAAAATGAATCTCACTGAATACACATACGTTTAGGGATTAAAAACAGTTTCAACCAATATTTTAAGATAACAGTCATTCTAAAAAAATCCATTGGAAACTGTTTTCCCAGATCCTTAAAAAAACTAATTTCTATTATTTTTAACAAAAACAAATATACAAAAAACCCTTACGAGAAAACCCTAATTATCTTATTTTTATCAAAAAACAAAAACATATTTTCAAATCGTATGGACTATAGTGGAAACACATGGGAGAAATATGTGGGAGAGGATAATAATTCCCTATAAATTTATCACAATCACCTTAAAAGAGTTTTTTTATACTGAAAAGAAATAAAATCACTCAAATTTAATAATTTTTTACAACTAAGATAGAAAGGAAAAAGGTCGATTCTTTCTTTTTGTCTAATTAAAAGGTGGAAAGGTTGATGATGCCTTATGCCTAAATTAAAGTGAAAGGTGAGATAAATGATTCCACCTTTTCCCCAAACCATATCAATGAGATCCTTCCCCTATCCCATTTCATAACTCAATTACACTCCCTATCAATATAAATGTTTCTTCATATTTGATCCCTTGTGCGTGACGTTTTTGGTGGCCAAATAAGAGTGCCAAATTTTTTGAAGAATCATTTTGAGTTATTATTTCTTATTTATTTTAAATTTATTTATTTATTTAGTTGTTTATTTTTTAGTAAGTTTTAAATATGTTATTTATGTAGTTTTTTGGTTAGATATAGTTTAGAAATAACATTTAATATTAATAAATTAATTATTAAAATTTATTTATGATTTTTTAGTAACAAATTTCTAATTAGCCTTAGTGATGGACTTATTGTTGTATTAATATTTTTATTTCGTATAACATAGTAGTTTTTAAAAATTAATGACATAATTGAGAATTAATATTAACCAAATGATGGAAAAATATTAGTAGAATAAATATTTTCCAATTACTGACTATTAAATAACTAATGATTAACTAATGTAAATAAAAATATTAAATATTGATTAACTACTGAATACCTTTAGATTGAAGAATAATGAGATAATGAATAATCTAGGATTAACTGATAACTAACTAATGATCAATTAATGTTCAATTAATGATTAACTAATGATTAAATAATGATGAACATTAGTTAACAAATAACTATCTATAAATTAGTTAACTATTAATTATGTAATGATTAACAAGATAATAACTAATGAGTAAGGAATAATTGATTTAGTATTAAATAATGTCTATATAATGATAGACTAATAATTAATTTATAAATAAAAATGATTAAATAATTATTAAAAAATAATTTACTAATAAGTACATAATGATTATAAATTAATTAAAAAAAATTAACTATGAAGACACTAGTTAATATTTATTAATTATAAAATTATTAATGAATTATCAAATAATGAGTACAACATAATTAACATAGGATTAACTAATAATTAATAAAATATTATATAATGATTAACTAAGGATTAGTGAATGATTAATGAATGAAAAAATAAATATTGATGAGTGATTGAATAATGATTAATCAATGATTAAGTAATGGTTAACATATGATTAATTAATGATGAAGTAAGGATTAACGAAAAATTAAGTAACAATTAACTTTTAATTAAAAACAATCTAAGCTCACAAATAATGATTACATAGTACTTAACTAATAATTACTTTAAAGTAACTACTTAATAACTATTATTTAGTAATTATTAATGAGTTTTTAATGATTAATAATGGTGTAGTTAACATAGGATTAACTAATGCATGATGAATGATTAAATAATGATTATCCAATGATTGATGAATGATTAAAAAATTATTAACTACTGATTAACTAATTACTAATCATTGATTAAGGAATGCTTATTCAATGATTAAGGAATTAATATATTAGAAATAATTAATGATGAAGTAATTATTAAATAATAATTATTTAATGACTAAATATGACTCACTACACCAAATTATGCATTTAACATCAGTTTTTAGTGACGATTTCTTAAACAACTATTAAAAAGAATCGAAAAAATTAGTAGTTCTTTTTGAAAAATAGCCACTAAATATTTTTAATTTCTTGAAAAAATAATTCAACCAATGAACTCCCTTGAGCATAAGACCTCCCCACTATCCCCCTCTACCCCAAACCCTTGCCACCATCCCTTCCCACTCACTACCCTTCTTTTACTCCCCCTCACTGATGAATCCCCCTCTCATGAGCCCACGTGGTCACCCTTGAGACTCAGTCACTTCCCCTTGACCCCTAAATAAGGCCCTCCCTCTCCTCCCACCTTCTCACAATAGGAGACTATCAAAGATTTTCCCATATCAAAATCCTCCACTGTTAATCATTAAATACATTGTCCTTCCTCTTTCAATTTCAAAATTAATCCTTCCATTTTAGGGTTTTTTATTTTTCCTTTTCCTAATTATCTTATCTTTTATCATATTTTCCATTACTATATTGATAGATTTTTCCCTAAGCCGAACCCAAGGTGAGATTTTGGTTATAAATCTTAATGGTTTTAAATTTTAAGGTTTGTGGTCTCCTCTCAAGATCCCATTCTATGCATATTTAATGGTTTTGAATAATTAATTCTTGGTTACAAGTACTTGTTTCCATGTTTTTTATTTTATTTAGAATACCTTACATGATTATGTTTTATAAATTGGTTTTTCTTAAAATTAATATTTCTAATGAGTTTAATGAATTTATATATATTTATTCGACTAGGTTCTAAAGATATTATAGTTGGTTCCTAAGTTGGTTTTTATATATTTTCCACTATTGTGTGTCTAAAACTAAAGAATAAATTTATTTTTCTCCTATAAAATATTTATGGAGGATTATGTATGGAATATTAGTGTTTTATTATTATTGGAAATTATTTATGTTGGTATATGTAGTTTTATATAATTTTAAGTGGTTAATTTGATTGGGGTTTCTTTGGTTGATCTATTTTATTAGGTTTACTAATTTTATTCATGTGTTATCAAGATTTGATTGATGTTCGTGTTTTTCATATTGTGTATAGTATTATACACATATGTACAAGTCTGTATATATTTACATGTATATATTTACATAATCACATGAGAATATTTGAATATGTGAATTGGTATAAGTACACACATATATATATATATATATATTCATATGTGTATAATGATAAAGGTAATCATGATGTTTCAATTTTATTATTGAAATTGGTTTTCCTAATAATATTTTTAATGGACTTTTAAAATAAATTATAAAGGACAAGTTGGTATTTTAGAAAGGGCCTTAGAAATTATTTTATTTTCAAAATGTTTTCAATTCAGTTTTATGGAATGTGTAATTTTATATTTATGGATTTTTTAATATTAAATCATTTATCGTGACTTTCTTTGATTTGGATATTGGAAATGGATTGAAATATGTTTTTGGAATGGGACTTATTCAACTAATGATTAATGAGATATTTTATTTATCGGTTGTTCTTGTTTGTTAATCATTATGAGAAAACTAGGGTTCTTGGGTAGGATATCTTAGATAGGAAATGGTCCTCCCACTTTTGGAATAGTCACTGAAACTTTACTGTTGAGGCTTCGCTTTTAAGACCGTACTTCCAACTCAATGAGATTTCATCGCCGATCCTGAGCCCTTGCCATCGACCCTAACCCCATGTTCACCCTTACTGACCTTCCCCCTTCCAAAGAATTTATACCCTACTAACACACTAGTTTTTCAGCCATATTTATAATCTTATTAGTTTATTTGATAATTGTTTATCATCATACTATAACGTTCATTTTACATTTTAAATTAAATAAATATATTTATTAACAAGCTATATGTAATATCTCATATTTCTCCGTATTTTATTTTAATATTATGTGATAATTATTTTGAGACCAGGCGACATGACGATGTGCAGTTCTGAGGCCCAGTGATCCCAGAAAAAATGTTTTAATTTAATTAAATAATTAATTTACGTGTGCGTGTGGTTTTCCTGAAAAAGTATTATAACTCCTGAAAGGGTTCTCATATCGAAAATCCGAGGGCATCGTTGCATTCAGAACAACTATTTTACCTTAGGCGAGGCTTAACATCGGCTGGCGCAGGTCGGTGGGGAAATCTAGTTTTTGGACGTAACCGTAATAAAATATTTAATAAATATATTTTTATTAAATCATATGGTGGAGAGATATTTTATCTTTTCTAAATAGATATTTGCGCAGGGGTCCAGGGTTACAGATCTTATAACCCTGAAACACTTGGAGGCTCTAGTGGCTCTAGAAGAAACCTACCAACGCAGCGACGACATTCTTGACAAGTTTCACCGGCGATGACGACACGACCACCAGATCTTCACCAACGAACGCCGCAAATCTAGGTAGGATGTTTGATTTTAGTTTCCTTCCCCGTTCTTGATTCCTACGACTAATGCAGAATAATCCATGAAGAGATTATCCCACAGATTGATCATATTTACGGGATGGGCTTTTTCCGGGATTTTGGGGATTTTATTCTTGAAGGTTGTTGTGGTTTCGTTTAACCTTCTAAAGGTGATGAACCAAGATCAACATGAACATCGATCGAGGTTCGTCCCTCTCGATTTTGTTCTTCCTTTCTTCCTTGGTTTCTTGTATTCTTCGTGTGCGTTCTACGCGTTCTTGGAGGAAATCTATCATTACACATTCGTTTTTGGGGAAATGATCTCAGATTGTAGATCCAACATCGGGAGGATGGTCTAGAGTAGAGATGACGGTTTCGGTGTACGATTCGGAGTGGATCAAGAGATATGAGTTTTTTGGGAGTTTTTCTTTGGATAGATCGTTGGAGGTTTATGACCCGATCAAAGGAACGAAAACACCGGATTCAGTGTTCATATGATGGGACGAACCAAGCCCTGAAGTATCGAGATGAATGGAAGAGAGATCACGGATCTGGAAATTTGATGAGGCGCGAGGAGGAAGATGACACTTTTGGAAATTTCATGACTACACGACGTGTAGTATGGGATACATGGCGTGTGTTCGTCGGTGGGCCACCTGGTGTGTACTACGGGAATACCCGGACACAGGTTGGGTACAAGGCTAAGGATAGGTCATGTATACCCGTCCACGGCCAGACCCGGCTAGATACACAGAATACCCCGTGTACTGGTATACGGGCATGAAACACAGACGAACACCTTGTTTGGTCATACGACCAGGGTACACGGGTGTTTCCCAGTTGACAGGACACGACATGTGATTTGGATTACACGCCGTGTATATGCTTTCCTACTAGACTTTGTTTTTAGACATGGGATGTTTACACGGGCAGTACCCGGAGTTAAGGAACAGGGCGTGTGATCCTTCTACACGCCGTGTAGTTGATTTTTACACAGCTTGGACGGATAACATGGGTAGTACCGGAGTCAAGAAACATAGTGTGTAATCTTACTAAACGCTGTGTAACCTATTTTACATGGCTTGATCCAGTATCCTTCTGTGACATGGACAAGTTTCCTTGGGGTTCTTCCCCTTGGTCTTTCTTCTGAAGGTTTCCAGTATCATATCCTATATACAATAGTATGATCCCTTCATCAGGACTTCCGAAATAGAGTTGTTGGAATCCCCTCTATGATACTTAGAGCCAGATCCTATATTCCTTCGTGGTACCCTAGGTATAGTTTCTTGGTATCGACATGACCTACTTTACCCGGGCGCTGATCCTCTACTTAGCAGGTTAGTTCAGACTGAGTTAATGGAATAACCCCATGGCTATTGGTTGTGATCCTCATTTGAGCATCATGTTCTCAAGTACTAGTGGAGTGTGTTCTCCCGGAATGAGTACTCCATATCTCTCTCTCCATACCTAGTAGTGTGTTCTCCTTGTTACATGCATAGTGGAATCTTTGAGCTAGATCTTAGTACTGGTTTCGTGATGGTCGATCGTGTATGACTATATCTGGATATTCTTTTTATATGTTCTGTAGACATATAATGTGTAGATATGACTGTATCTTTTCTTTGTGGTATTTCCCCTTTTTTTATTCCTTTGTGGTTTCGGGGTGTCCTACTAGGTATTTTTATACTCACCCCTGCATGGGTTTTGCCCACACGTGTCATGTCTTGCACAGACGAGTGAGCCTTTGACAAGATTCTAGGTAGGCCAGAACCAGATGGTCCTCAGTGTGATCAGACAGGCCGTTGTGTGTTCCTACTGTTACAGATTGCAGTCTGAGTACCTTTCTTTATAGGTTGGACATTGTTTCAGACTTTCTTTTGGTGGGCTTGTACTTTTGGCCTAGGGTTTTACATTTTCTGTACTTTACCTTCCTGTCGTACTCTGTTGGTTGGGATTTTAGTGTATGCATGCATTTCCTTTTTCAGTAGTTTTTACTTTTCAGCTTTGTGGGCTTGGAGATGTGTGTGTGTTTGTACAGGTTTATAGGCAATGCCTCCCATGTTATTGACATACCTACTCAGTGCTAGTCACTAGCCCCTGGCCTATTGGAGGCAGGTTTGAGGAGTTGCGACATGAGCCCCACTAGGACGAGTCGTGAAACTATAATTTTTGGATTCATTTTATACATTAGAATTAAAATATATGAAAAATTACTTTGTTAAAAAATTATTCAAATTAAAAATTATAAATGATTTTATGTATTTTTTATTTTGAAAGAATTAGTAATTTTTTTAAATGACATAATATTTCTTATGTGTTTTAATTTTCTTTAATGAAGTGTTAAAACTTAGTGATATATGGGTAAAATTTTCATCACATTACCAAAGAACCCACATCATTATGCTTAGGTTTTTGGGTATTTTTTTGATATTTATGTTTCCAATTGATCTATGGAAGAGAATATAAGATTTTCACGCCATAAGTGTAGATTTAGAAGATTTTTTAAGAGACATGATGTTTATGAACAGTTTATATTGAGGTAATTCCATCTTAAATATTTGTGATAGATTTGGAAAGGAGAATCGAATTTTATATAATGTTTGAGCACCAATATTAGTCAACCTAATGAGACACCAACTTCCTAGACAATGGAATATGAAATTTAAAATCATAAAAATGATTTTTTCAGTATTTCAATGTAATAACATCCACATCAAAACATATCAGAAGAACTAGTTGAGGGTCGTATAAATAGTAACATGAAAAATTATGTTCTTGGGACTACAAGACAACTAAATAAAGATCGTAACATATAATTAGATCCTCCTTTTGATTATGTGGAGAAAATGTAAGTGATATCTTCACTGAGTAGAAAAATGTGCTTCATTATTTACTTGATAATGGAAATCATGATCTATGTGGTGGATGTCTCAAATATTCAAAACATTCTTTTCCGATGAAGTTTTTCCATACCAAATTCCTATATAAATTTAAAAATAAGGTGATGTAAAATATATTTTAATTTTTGTGTGATTATTTCCCTAAAGATAAGATCCCTAATTCTTTTTATGATATGTTTTTTAACTATATTCAATTGAATTATAAAAAAAACACATGCTTGTACAAATGATTGTATACTTAACTCGGGAGTGGATTGAAGTTGACATGATCGAAAAAATTGATCGTCTTCTAGTTGGAAGTAAATGGGTAATATAGAACGTTTGAATCAAAATATTATTACAATGAAGAATAAAATAATAAAAAATGTATATGTTTTTCATTAATTCCTTTTAAAACTTTATTTGAAATTATTATTCATGTCATTGAAATCCATTAAGCACATGAAGTGGAATTCTATAAATAGTAATAATAATTTTTTAATGAACAATCCAAGATATTAAAATTAGGGAAAAAATTATATTCATTACATCCAAATTTGTCATTTGATCCTAGGAATTCATGATTGGGATTCAGTGTCGATGGATTCAACCCATTTTGGACATTGAGTACGAGTTATAGGATTTTTCCTATTGTTTGGATCCCTTATAATCTACCTTTGTGGATGTGTATATGAAAATTATATTTTATCATTTAGATGATTATTCCTAGAAAATAAATTCCTTGATATGATATTAATGTATACTTTCATCCTCCAATTGAATAATTATATGAGTTTTGGAGAAACAGTGTTGAGACATATGATGCATCTTTTAGAAAAATGTTCAAAATGCATGCTTATTTAATGTGGACCATTAGTGACTTCCTAGTACCTGGGAAGTTATCTGATTGGAACACTTTAATGGGTTTGAATTTTACTATTTTTTACTTTTAATTTGACCCCAAATGAAAAACTTAGAGTAAAATTTGTTTCCTCACATATTATCACATTTTTCTCGATGCACCTCATAGATTTCGGTTGAAGAAGTCAAAATTCAATGGCTCTATTGATCGTAGACCACATCCAATGTTTCTGATAGGTTATTAAATATTTTCCAAACTTTTAAATGTTAAAACAAAATTTAGGAAGGTGCTTCATTTTGAATGATAGTGGAAAAGGAGTTTGAAGTGAATCAACAATTGAAATTGGAACCAAAATTGAAGAAAAAAATTATAATTTTCCAACTTACGTATTGAAAATTTAATTTTTCTCATCATAATATTGATGTTAGGAATATTAAAAATAATTTTTGTGATAATTTTATCTTCACATTACTCAATGATAATGTAAAATAGAAGGACCATCTAAATACTAAAAAGGGATTAAAAATTAATATAAAGTGTAATATATGGCCATATTAGAATGAGAGGTATGCTACAAAAATATTTATAGTGAAAAATATAGATAAAGATACATTCCATCGAATTTTAAAACATGCGAATGTAGTTGTGGGGTATTCAATTAACATCTCAGGGTCTTTTGACTTCAATCATCATAGGTTTAATGGATTTAAAAGTCATGATTCACATATTTTGTTATAGCAGTTACTACCATTGATATTGTGTACATTGTTACCATAAATTTTTACTGTAGTTATAATACAATTTTACACATTATTCATAAAATTATGTAATAAAACTATAAAATAAATTTATCTAGGAAACCTTCATGATATATTTTTAGTGACACTTTTTGAAATAGAGATGATCTTTCCTCCATTATTTTTTACTGTTTTGATACATTTTACTATGCATTTGGTTGAGGAAACTAAATTAAGAGATTTCTTACATTATCAATAGATGTAACCAACTGATATTTTATTTATTTATATTTCTTAAACTTATGTTAAAATTTCATAACACTTCATTAAATAGGTATTTATATTTTTTTTCATAAATACATTGGTAATTTGAAATCAAATGTAAAAAATAAAGCTCAACATGAAGGTTATAATTCTGAAGTATACTTATAATAGGAGTGAATACCTTCTATTCTATATTCTTTATTATTATTGACACATCATTCAATCTACTGGGCCATTTTGAAAAAACATTGACTCAATCTCACCTACATGGGAAATCAAAAATATTTCCATCAATTGGACAATCAGTTTGGAAGATCTCAATTATTACATTAAAATAATGGAATTGTTATAGGAACAAATATATGTTCTACTAAATAGTGAAATTACACATCCATTTATTGAAGATCTCATGATACAAACAACTAGATGAATGTGATTTCAAATATGAAATGAGAAATATATAAAAAAATATTAATAAAGAGATTATATAATTGATTTTATGTTGTGTACATTCAAAAATATTTCAATCAATAAAAATATTAGGTTAACCTATATATATTTTTAAATATAATAATGTATAATACTTTTTTTAGATCATGAATATTGATTCATGAGATGATTTATTAGAAGATTCAAACATTCTTGCTCGAGGGCCTCTAAAACATGCTAAAAAGTTTGGCACTTACAATGTAAATGGATTCAAATTTCATATAGTTGATCAGGAAGAGGGTTTAAAATCATATAATAGTGTCATATTTAACGTTTTTGGATTATGATACTAATATATGTTGATTTATATTGTAAAATTAAACTACCACTATCATTAATAAATTGTTTTACTCAAATTAAAGGTGGGCGATATTACCAGGGGTATTGAAAAGGATTCCTTGCAATTTATTTTAGTGAACTTATATCACATGATGGATGTTGGTGACCATAAATCACACAATATTTATATATTCACATCAAAAGAGAAAATGGTTTATTATGTGGAAGATTTCCTGAATTAAGGGTTGAATGTACTAGTTCACATAAAAAAAGAGACTTGAATGATATGGGTGATGAAGTGAAATATTTGAACTCTATTATGGAATTTTATAAAAAATAAACTGACTTAATTTTCTATCATTTTATTGAAAATATTAGTCTTCAAGGTTGGATGAAGTAAATAATGTAATTACGGATAATGACAACAACATTATTGAATGAAAAAATGATTGTATGTGAACTCATCCATTAGCTTATCAAAAAACCATGTTATATGTTATTCATTTCAAGAATTGTGGACCTATTATCATATTTATAATTAATTTTTGGCAAGTGTTGTTTAATTTTGAAAAAGTAAATGTTATATTTTTTTGTATGTACAGTCATTCATTATCACACCTATGTATAATATGTTTTTTGTACTGTGTGTCTGTTATCATTTCTAAAATTCTATTTCTACAATATTTTTTTCACAATATATACTTTGAGGCTATTTTTAATTTTTAAATTATAGGAATTTTAAGGAAGAATCATTTCACTAATCCGAGTTGACTCCCAATTGATGATCCCAAAACCACACAGAAACCTGATGATCCACCAAGATCCCTCCCTATAGCATATGAGACACTGTTTGGCTGGCCCTTTTTGAATTTTCCACACCCTCCATCTCTCTCCTTCCATCCTATAGAACACACTCTATCTCCATACCATAAACATATGGAATATTTCTTCTGAATTTAGCAGGTTCAAAACACATAGACTCTATGATGAGTGAATGAGTTGTCACTAATATTTCATCATGTGGATATTGGAGGGTGACAATCATAGAATCAAATTTTAATCTGAAATAATTTTGTTGTAATTTTTTATACTAATAACTATTCTTTTCATAAAATATAGAAACTATGTCAACATAGAGAAAAATATTAACACTTTATATTTATAGAATATGAATGGATTGAAGATAGTTGTCCCCTTTGATTACTATGGGGTCCCTACAGAAAATATTTCTAGATTATTTGGACATATTCTTGTCCAGTTGGTGGCTGAAACGATAACCTTCTGATTACATATTTTGATTGGAGGCACATGCCACTATCTTGGAAGAATTAAATATTTGATAGTCATATAAAGGTAAATTTAATAAATAATGTCTCAAAAGAAATGAATTATTAAATTAAATTCTAATATTTTTAAAATGAAACTCTATTTAAAGATGTTATTCCACTTTACCATTATTGATCTTATCACACGAAAGTGGATGTTTAATTTTTTTTGTAAGAAATGAAAAAATTTTAAATATAGATTATGAAATAATGACAAGAAAACCAGTTGTTATATGTCTTTTATTATTTTTGGTTTTTATAACCACCAAAAAATAAATAGTATTTAAAAAATTTAGGATATATAATAGGTTTTTAATCTGATGCTATATTTGTTTTATTTTAACAATTTCAAGTTGTTTTATTTAATCCTATGCTACATATTTCAAAAACGTATGCCTTTTCCCCATCCCTCCTTCTCCCTGAGCCACCGTACCCTCTACCAATCCCTCTATGACTACAACCCAACCCCTAACCTACCTCTCCCCTTGGAGAAACCCCCCCACCTATTGCTCACCACAGAAGAACCCCCCCCCCCCCCACACACACACCTCAAAATCCCATCAATGGGGACCCCCAACCGTCTCCTCTAAGTGGAGACCCACCCCCACCCATCCCTCCCCTCTAGAGTGATCTATCACCTCTTGATCCCCTCAAATGTTACCCCCAAACCCCCACATCATGCTCCCCTTGGTAGAGAACCCCTCCCCCCTCCACCACCTCCTGCTCTCCTTTGGTGACTGTAGTTACCCCAAACTCCTACTGATGACCTCCAAAACAAAAACACCCTACCAGTGATCACCATCACCCCGACCCCATGCCTGCTACTACCAAGACGCTGACCCACCTTTCCGGCAACCTTTGTGACCCTGACCCCCCCGGTCGGGGTCCACCATGACCCCAAACCTCCTTTCCCTCTACTGTCATGACCCTGACCCAACAACGAGTAATCATTTAGAACACGAAACTCCAGCTGGCTATTTTCATGGACCTGATCCCCCCTTTGGAAAACCACACAACCCCAATCCCCCTTCAAGTGACCTTCATGACACCGACTCCCCCTTCTCCTCAACGGCGACCCAAAGTCTTCCCTTCACATTTTTTGGTGACTTCGGCACCCAACATCATTGAAGATATGATTGATTTTAAATTTTCTAAGAGTTTTGTATAAATTATATAAGGTCCTATGTAATTGGTTTTTTATGTTTTCAATGTTGTATTGAATCATTTTTTTGTTGAAATTGTGTTGTGTCGATTCAAGAACCTACATAGGTGAATGATAATGTTAGGTGATATTTAATTTAGATTGTATAGGTTAGATTAAACATTTATATCATTATATCTGAATGTAATGGGATAAAAAAATCCAATATCTATGGATAAACATTGGATTGATTTACCTTGAAACACACCTCAATATTCCAAGGATTTGGATGATTTTTTAGATTATAAAATTGAAAACTGATTGGTAGATAATAGAATAAAAGTTATGTGTCCAGATTATAAATTCATGTGATGTTTGAATAGAATCAAAGTATATGAGAATTATTTTTTCCAAAAAATCTCTTTATCGATATGTATGTTTAATTTGGCATAGTGAAATGAATATTATTGAAAGGAAAAATAATTAAAGTACTATAAAAAAACAAGGAGGTCATGGGGTTCTAACACTAGTTATCTGATGTGGATGCCTTCATATGATCGTTCCATGTATTTTACCTCTTGTTCCCATATTCATCTCTAGGTCAGATATATAATAGTGGTTGAAAGAGGTTTTGGGTTTTGCGGTTCAGTGGTCGATGGATATCAAGGAGCTGTTAGATCGCTTGTTCCTGTTTTGTTTAGTGTTGATTTTCCCCCCATCATTGTTTCCACCATGTAGATTTCTCATCCACACAAACACTAATCTAAAATATCATTATTCTTTTATAGAGAACCAAGATTCACATACATGTATATTACATCATTTTAGACGAATATTTGGAACATTAAGAAAATAAATTCCCAAGGACCGTAATAGTTTTGTATATTTGGAAACTTGGAAACCGAATCTTTTATAATGGTGAAAGATTTTAAAATATATCTCATAGATATATAAAAACTTTTTAATTATATCTAAAACCTTTCTTAATAACATGGTGATAGTAAAACTAAGAATTAGGTGATCTCAGATGCCCATTATGGGTAAAAAAAGGAAATGCATAAGCATAACCAGGTCAAAAGGGTCTGGAACATGAACACAACATTTGAAGATCATACCCTACATATTAGAGTTAGAAATAAATATGGTTAGTTAATAAAACATGGATTACAAAAGAGAATTAAGAGAAAAAGTCATGAAATCATTAAATAGGAACAAGATAGGGAATTTCTAGCATTCAAATTGGTTTATATCATTTTTAACATGTATTTGTGGAAACAGGTTCAATCATTAAGTTAAGGACCTGAAATATGGCCCCCCACATGAACTTATGGACATGAAAATAGTCCATTAATAACATTGTGAACATGTAATATAGTTCACACATAACCTTATAGACATGAAACTAGGTCCATTCAAAATATTTTCTACATGTAATCCAGTTCACACGTTACATTGTGAACATGTAATCAGGTTCACACATAGACTTATGAACTTTAAACCAGGTCCATGCATAACATTGTGATCATGTATATGGTTCACTCATAACATTGTGAACATGTAATCTGGTTCACACATAAACTTATGGACATGAATCCAGGTCTACATATAATCTGGTTCATGTATAACATTTATACTCACGATTCATCCATTGTTACCCAATCCATTAGAGGGATATATGGGTCCCACCCATCTCATAATAAAATCATTCATACATGTTCCATAAGATAATAAAACACTCATCATGTCATGACCCATAAAAATACATAGGTTATATAAAAATAAAACCATTACCTAAGGAATGAAATTGTTATGATTAATATTTCATCCCATCATAACCTATGGAAAAGATATAGGTTTCATAAAAATTTCATTATACCCGAACCCATGAAAAGAAGTAGGTTTCAAAAGTGTAGAACCCATGGAATAGAAATATGTTTCACAAGCATTATTCCATCAAAACATAAAAAATCAATGAAAGAATATGAATGGAGAATTTATATCATTTACTAGAAGGGATTGATTAACATAAAAATATTTCATATTAGATGTATAATAACATAGTATGATATTTTGAAAACATTTCCTAAGGAAAATATCCCTTCTTCTTTGAATAAATTTTTTAATTAATAAAACATTTTTGAAATCTATTTTCTTTTAATGTACTTTGAAAACATAGGATAATGGTTTGAAATCTTTCAAAAAACAATTTTCCATAAAAACTTGTAAAAAAATGAAATTTTTTGAAAACCTTTTTCCTTGAAAACTTATAATGTATTCTTGAAAACAATTTTAAAACTATTTTCCATGAAAATTTTATAAAAAAATCATTAAAACCTTTTTCATATAAAAAATTGTGAAAACATATAAAGAAAAATGAAAATGTTTTGAAAAAACTTTCTTTTAATACACTTCAAAAAAATTCTTAAAAATAAATGCATTAAGGATGAAAAGGATGCCTCAATGAAATGATGGTAGGTAAATCCATACATGTCATATGATGTAAAAACATTCATTTTGTATGGTAAAAATGTTAGAAAAAATCATTATTTTTAAAGAGAAAATAATATTACTTTGATAATATTGGTAAAATAAAAAAGGTGAAATTTTATTTTAAATATTATAAGTGAATTGTATAATATTCATGGAACCCTTTTTAGAAAACATATATTTCCATTAGAAGAGAGGGTAAAGTCTGGATTTCATGAAAAAACATTCTTAACTATATTATGTACCCAATAGTATAAAAATAGTATCGATATATGAATATAGATTGAATAAACATAGGGTGTTAAAAGTAATGAATGTATTGAGATATGGGTTATAATATTTCATTAAAAGAAGCATAAACATTAACAAACTTGAAAAGCGATGAGACTATTTCAAAAACATTTGTAACATGGTTACATGGGATCATTATCTCCATATAAGAAAAGGAAAATATATAAATCTCATATTATCATGAACAAATTTATATTCATTATATAATAAGATAAAAGGAATTATAAACACCTCAAAGTGAATTTAGGTGCATAAGGAAACATGAGTCTGAGAGAAAGAAAATTGAGACAAAAATATTTTACCAATTTGGTAAATTTTGAAATGTAAACCCCATAAAATAAATTTCATAGAATAGATATGTAAGAATCAATAAATTTAAATATAATAATAATAGATTAAACCCATGGGTTTTATACACACCACATAAATGGAATGGGTGGTGAATAAAGAATTTATCTCACAGAAATTAAAGGTGAGATGAAAACTCCTTACCCTATGTCTTGACTCTCATTGTACTCATTCCAAACACCATTATGATAAATATAAATTTATTATAAATATTTTAAAAAACCATATTATTATATATAATACCATATATGGTTTGATTATGTCCTTATATTACCCACTTGTTGAACATCATATGTTAAGGTTTCACTTCAATTAATACTTACTTGGTTCTTCACATGCGTCCTAATTTTTTATATCGTTGGTCCGTATACTTATATCCTGATTCCATAATATAAATAATGATATAAATATAATTTATATACATTATATTCTTATTACAATAATATATAGAATATATAATTATGAAATGGAATACACCATTCATAGAGATGGTAATCCATACGTACGCATGAACATTGTTTCTGTTTTTATTATCGTATTGAAAGAAAGAAAGAAAGAAAATGAAATATATGTATATATGTATATAATATAATTAAATTATAATTATAATTTTGTATATATAATATATGATAACTAAAACCTTCATTAATACATTCAATTTAGTGTGTGAAACATTCACATCGCTTTGAGGGGGCGGTCGTCCACACTTCCTCGAACGAAATTATCGTACTTAGAAAAAATGGAAAGTAAAAAATTTGTGTGTTTTAAAATGAATAAATAAGATTAAATAAATAATAAATATAATATATAATATATATAAATATATTTTATATCATAATTTATAACAATAAAGGCAGTAAAGAAAAGTTAACAATCATCGTTTTGTGAGGTGGAAGTTTGTCATTCACATAAATAGTATGTTCATTACGCATTAGATGGATTTGTGTGTAAATGTAGGTCAGAACCTTATCATAAAAAAATAATTGTATATTTATTATTCTAGTTATGTTATAATATAAAGGAAAAAAATATAGTTGAGGTGTGGATAAAGGAAATAAAATAAAAGAGCTTTATAGAAGACATTACCTCTTAATCAGGTAACTCCTTTTGGTTTGTGGAAAAAGGCTTCCATGGATTGATTCTTCCCAAACAGAGGATCAAAGGGAGAAGGTATGGATATTGAGATACTATTTTTTAGAGTTTCTACAAGCCAATGTGTCTTGAGTGGTGTGAGTAATGGGAAGATTTCTAACCTTTTTATAGTGTTGGGGGAGTGACACTTTTATAAATACCAAATGGTATTCAATAATGGGAGGTCTCCCTTATAGAGTGTCCCTCCAAAATGTACAAATAAGGATTTAAAGTGAATTTATGGTTGAATAATGTATACACCACACCAAAATATTTTCATTTTAAAAACTTAGTCCCTTAACTTATATGATTTATTGATTTTTTCATTTTGTTTTTTATTAAAGTGTCTAATTAACCTATGTAATTTTACCATTAAGAATAAAATTTAGTGATATTTATTATATAATATATATCAACTGAATTAAAAAAGTTATACCTAATTACAAATAATGGTTTAATGTGAAGGTTAAATAAGTGTATAATTATATATTAATCATCATAAAATAATTAGAGACAACAATTCAATCAATTCACTTCAGTTTTTACATTTATAGTATAATTTATTTTATTTAATTATTAACTAAATAATTGCTATGTTGGCGTTTCATAATCATTTTAAGTAACTAAATCATCCCTAAAATTTATTTATAAATTATTATAATAAAAAGAAACCTTTTATTTTTAAAAATGATATGTATAACAAGAAATTTGATGTTTTTATCATATCTTAGAGTTTTATAAATATAAAAGGAAAGGAAAGTTCCTTTTTGTCTTTTTCCATAACATTTTATATAGGTCAATTATTTTTAATAATATTATAGTAACCCATAAAATTAAATATAAGAGGGTATATTGTCTAATTATAGAAAACCAAAGGCTTTTGGAAAAGTTTCCATGTCATTTTAGTCCTTATGATTAAGGTTTTTCCATAATTAAGCATAAACTTACCTTAATCGTTGAGATTAATTTTAACCACTTTTACTAATATTTGTTGGAAAAAATGAATTTGATATTACTAGACTAAAAATATCATACCGATTACTTCCATGTATTTCATTTTCTCAAAACACATTTCATTTAAGTGGAAAAATTATGAATAATGATAATCCCACAAATATGGTGAGAAAGCGAGTTTTTAAAGTAAAAATGTTCATAAGTTCAATAACTTTTCATGTCTAATTTCAATAAAAAATGATTCAAATGAAAAAAATTGTATTAATGTATTAATAATTTTTCAATTGTGACTTAAAAAACCAATTTAAAATTTAATGTAACAGTAATCATTATTTAAATGAAAAGGCCATTTTTAACTAAATTGCATTAATTTTTTATTATTCACCAAAAAAATATGTTTTTTAGAAAAATAACATAAATTATCCTGAAGATAATTTCAACATTCTAAATTAAAAAATTATGTTTATTTTATTAAATTATATTTCTATTAGTGTTTAAAATATACTTCTCTATTATTCATAGTATGATATAAAAATAAATTTATTTATTAAAATTTGACTTTAAAAATATATAATTACTTTAAAAAACCATATATTTCATTCTAAATATGTTTTATTTATATGAAAAAATTATAAATAATATATGAAGTGTATTTATTACAATATTAATTACTTATTTTAACATTTAGTTTATAATTATCTCATTTAAATAATTATAACAATAAAGTGATATATTATATAAACTTAGTGTTTCATATAACGCACGATAAGTTGATGTTCTGTGTAGCGCAATCCAATCTGATTCCATTTGAAAGCAATATTTGACTTAGTGAAATTAAATACATCAATGAACACTAATTTATTTAAATAAAATAAAAAAATCACAAAATCTCGAGGTATTACATTCTACCCCCTGAAAATGAATTTCTCCCTCGAAATTCATTCATGTTACAAAGGTTCAGTACTTGAATGATTAATTCATAGAAACCCACAACGTAAAAATTAATACTAAAACATCCCTTAAAAAGGGAAATTTGGAACCATAATGGTTTACAAAAGTTATCCATAATGATATTCCCACATTGTAGAACATAGGTGTGAGGCGAAAACTTGGACATGTAAGAGAAATCCTACCATTAAGTTCTAATGGAGAGAGATAGAGAACAAGTTCCGGAGAAAGTTACAAATTAGAAAGCAATAAATCTATGATGAGCTTAAAGAACATCTAATCAATTAGAAATAAATAAACTAGGATAAAATTTTATTTATAGAGTGTTTTCCTAATGTTGAGGAATTTTAATGAAAAGATATACCTGCATGATTTGATGAAAATGTCACCCTTTGTTGTTCTATAATCCACTTCACCACTTTCTCTAAATAGGTTGGTGACCTTCTCATTCCTAAAGTACAAAAATATCATGAGAAACTTGATATACCATTCCCATCAATTATCATCAGCACAAAGTATTTTTAATAAGCTATATAATATGCATAAATACTCATATGGAGTAATACCACTTTAATCTTACTGACTTCTTCTGAAATATAACATAAAAAATCCATAAATTTGTAACCTAATAACCCGTATTAAAGATAAAAATTCAATGCTTTGGAAATAATTTCATGAAATTGACTTAATGTTGATCCCCCATATATCACAACATACCAATTGGTTGTCACATTCCCAACATTTGAATAACCTTATCATATATTGCCTTGAAAAATGGTAATAACTTTAATTACCATAAATCCTTTTGGAAAACATACATGCTTCCTTATTATAATGATTACAGGATATATCCATTAAATCAATGAATATGTAAACTTCATCCTTTATAACATAGAACACTTTTTTGTATAATTAGTTCTAGCGTAATCTGTACCACCCAATTTACTTATTTGTATCCATCATATATTTATCCAAACATCAATATCTAAAAATCCAGAATTAATTAAGGGTTACCTTCCCATAATAAAAATATCTTCTTTCTTTGAAATCAATTTTATATGTCATCATCAAATTTTAACAATTTTTTTTCAGTAAATAATGAATAATTATATTGAAAATACTTATATATTTCATGATTCATATAATATAATATTTTAATTCCAAAACATAAATACTTCATTAATCCAACCTTATTCTTATTCTATTACTAAGGCTTGATCAACATATTTAATAATTCATATTTCCTATAAAATTAATTATGAATCATTTTTATCTTTCCTTAACATCAATCTAGTCATTCCTATTATGATTTATGTAAACAAAACTATAATAACAGTACATACCTTTCACATGTCATTTTAGGTCTCATTATCTTCAGAAGAATAACCAATACCCATACAAACTTCCTAATTCTCTTTATGAAATTTCAAAATGGGAAATAAATTCACATAATTCCCATGATTTCTACATATGAAACATTAAATGTTAACAATGTTCCTTATCTTACTCTTGATTAACTAGAACTTGAAAGGCTAGTGTGAGAAACATTTATCATTTTGAGATACCATATAAACATGAAAAATTACTTATAGGGTTCCTAAATCTTGGTTAAAAATTATTTAATATATTACAAATATGGTTTATCCAAGGTTATTTATAGCCATACTCTATTTAAATCCTTCGTAATGGTTAATGATGATTTTTTTGAATTCTCTACCCATATCCACTTAGAGTGTCGAACCAGGTGTGAAACAAGGCCCGTTTTCATGTACCAGATTATCCTATGTCAGGATGAAAACATCTTGTCGGAGTTATTACCAATAAATACATCTTTTCTAGATCTTCATCCACTATTATTATCTAGAATAGGATATATTTCTAGGAAACCACTCTCTCTATCCTTTACCAAAATTCCAAAACATTTTTCTATGTGTCTCACACAACCTTATACTTATCATTAGAGACATCTCTAGACATATCCTTAAAAATATACATTGAGATCTCCCTAAAGTTTTCTCATCATAGTTTCCAAAGGATGTCTAGAACTTTACTTAGATACCTACTATAGCGACCCAGGATTAACATAAATGGATATTATATCATTTTAGATGAATATTTGGTTCATTACAGAAATACATTGCTGTGGACTGTAATAGTTTAATGTATTCAGAAACATGGAAACAAAATATTTTATCCTAGTGAAAGATCTTCAACATATCCCATAAAGATCTACACCTTTAGTAATTATAAATAAAATCATTCTTTATAAATTGTGGAAAATAAACAACTAAAAGGGTGATCTCATATGCTTAGTAAGGGTAAATAAATGAAATGTGTAAGCATAACATGAACAAAAGGGTTTGGAACATGAGCATAACATTTGAATATCATACTTTGAATAATATAGATCATAATATATACTGACATTTCATAAGACATGAATAATAATATAATTAATAGAATAATTCATGGCAGAATAACATATGAATAATATATTGAATTTGTGTCATGCAGATTGGTTTATAATGTTGGGTAAATGAATAAGTAGAGACAAGTTTAATCATTAAGTAAAAGACATTAAATAAAATCCCACATCAACTTATGGACATGAAACCAGGTTCATTAATAACACTGTGAATGTGTAATCAGTTTTATTAAAATCCTTATGGACATGAAACTATGTCCATGCATAAATTTTTAAACATGTAATCAGGTTTACAAATAATATTGTGAACATGTAATCAGGTTCATGCATAACATTGTGAACATGTAATCAATTTCCTACATAAACTAATGGACATGCTACCAAGTCCACACATAACATTGTGAACATGCAATAAGGTACACCCATAACATTATGGACATGTAATAAGGTTACCACACAAACTTATGGAAATGAAGCTAGGTTCACACATAACATTGTGGTCATATAATCAAGTTCGTGAATAAAGTTTATAATCATTAGTCTTCCATCATTACACAATGCATTAGAGGGTAATACATGTCCCACCAATATCATAATTATATTATTCAAACATGTGAGACAATATTATAAAAAATTCATCATACCATGGACCATAAAAAGAAATAGGTTTTGTCAACAAAAAATAATAACCCATGAAATGAAATGGATATCACTCAAATTTCATCACATAATAACCAATGAAAAAAAGATACGTTTCATAACCATTTCATCAAAGAATAACCCATGAAAATAACTGGGTTTCAAAATAGTATAAACCAATAAATAAAAACAAGTGTCATAATAATTATTCCTTCAAAACATAAACCCTTCAAGGAAGAATATTAATGGAACCTTTAGATCATTTCCTTGAAGGGCCTTCTTAACATAAATGGATATCATTTTATGTCGAATATAACATGGAAAGATATTTTGAAAAAAAAATTATTAAGGAAAATATTATTTATTATATGAAAAATATTTTTAAATTATAAATACTTTTTTAAATACTTTTTTTTAAAATACTTTGAAAACGTAAAAATATGTATTGAAATCATTTTGAAAACGTTTTTCATTAAAAACCTACAAAAATTGAAAACATTTTGAAAATATTTTTCCTTAAAAACATTTAAAATAATCTTCAAAACCATTTTCTTTGAAATTTTTTTGAAAACATATAATTAAGATTAATTTTTTTAAAAACATTTTTTTGAAAAAACATTTAAAAAACATTTTCTAAAAAATTAACCTTTTAAAAATGAAAAGGAATATTCAAATAAATGATGAAAGGTAAATCCGTAAAAGTCATGTAAATTAGAAATAACATTCGTTTTGTATGGTAAAAAGGTTAAAAAATGTCTTATTTGGAAAGAGACAATAATATTACTTCTAATAGATTTTTAAAATAAAAAAAATGGGTAAATTTTTTAATATTACTGTAGAATTATACAATATTATTTTATTCTTTTTTAGAAAACATAAATTTCTTACCGAGGAGAGGGTAAAGTCTGGATTTCTTAAAAACAATTTACTATCTATATTATGTTCCAAAGTGTATAAATATGTTACCAATAAAAGAATTTATCAATAATAACCATAGGTTATTAAAATTATTGAATGTGTCGACAGACAAGTTATAATATTTTATCAAAGGAATCATAAACCTAAACAATCTGGAAAAGCGATGAGGCTGTTTCAATAAACATTTATCACTTTGTAAATAGAGATCATGCTCTCTATTTAAGAAAAGGAAATTAGAAAAATATTATAATATCATGAAAAGATGTATATTCATGATATAGAATGTAAAATGGAAGTGAACAGACCTCAAAAAAAAATTTAGTCGCATAAAAAACATGAGTCTTTAAGAAGGAAAATTGAGGCCAAACTATTTTACCAATTTGGTAACTTCTAAAATGTAATCCCCATGAAATAAAGGTAATATAATGGATATTTAAATCCCCAAAAATTTAACAATAAGAATAATTTATTACATTCATGGTCAGTATACACACCACAAAAATGGAATGGGTAGTGAATAAAGCATGTATCTGAAGGAAATAAAAAGTGAGATGAAATCCCTATACACTGATTCTTGATACAGATATTAATCTTTAAAAAAATGCATAATAAATATAATTTTATTATAAATAGTTTAAATAATAACATTCTTATATCTAATAACATATACGGTTTTATTGTTACCTTACATTACATTCTTGTTAACCATCATATGTTAAGGTTCCACTTCGGATAATAAATACTTGGTTCTTCACATGTGTCTTAATTTGCTATATAATTGGTCCTTATACTAATATATCATTATTAATGAATGTAAAACATGATATAAATAACAATTATATCCAGTATATGTGTATTATAATAATTTGTAGAATATATAAATATGAAATGTAATACACTATTCATGGAGATGGTAATCCATACATATGTATAAACGCTGTTTCCATTTTTATTGTCGTATTGAAAGAAATAAAGAAAATGAATAAAATGAATAATATGTATAAATTTATATAATATAGTTAAATAATAATTCTAATGTTATATATATCATATAATCTCACTATGCCCATCCTTAATACATTCCATGTAGTGCACGAATGAATCACATTGCTTTGTGGGGGAGGTAGTCCACACTTACTCAAACTAAATTATCATATTTACACCAAATGGGAAGTAAAAATATATCTGTTGAAAATGGATATATAAGTTTAAATAAATAATAAATATAATATATAATTTATATACACATATTTTCCATCGTAATTCCCACCATGAGTGGCGGTAAGGAAAATTGTACAATTGTCTTTTTGTTTGGCGGATGTTTTCCGTACACATAAACAATATATTCATTAAGAATTATATGGAGGTGTGTATTAGTTTAGGTAGTAAACATATAATGAAAACAACCTTATATATTTACGATAAAGGTTTTTTACACAGTCAAGGAATAAATAGAGCGAAGGGGAGGAGAAATAAAATAAAATAATGGAGCTTGAGAGAAGACATTATATCTTTATTGGGTAACTCCTATTGGTTTTTTCCAAAAGTATCACATGGATTTATTATTCCCAAATTTAGGCTTAATTTAATAGGGGATATTTGTTTGGATACTTTTTCGGTAGAGGTTGGATGATCCAATGTGGCATGAGTGGTGTGAGGAAGGGGTAGAGTGCTTGTCTTTTTATAGTGGAGGTGGAGTGGGACTCTTGTAAATACCAAAAGGTATTCAATAATGGGTGTACACCTTACCTAATGTACCTAAAATATGCAAAAATAATAGTTTAATTTGAATTTTGGGTCTAAAGAATCTACACCCCACTAAAATATGTTCATTTTAATAATTCCTTTCATTAACTTCTATGATTCTCCAATTTTATTATTTTTGTTTTTATTGAAGCATCACATTTTAACCAATATAATTCAACATTTAAGACAAAAATAAATTATATTTATTATATAATATAGAGCAACTAAATTATAAATATTATTCCTAATTTAAAAAATATAAAACCATTTTTTGGAAATTAATGTTTAAAACAATCACATGTGACATGCAAAAAACTACTTATACCCAGACCGTGATAACAATAGCTCGACAATCTATAAGTCAACATGCTAACTATAAAAGATCAATTTTTCAATTTATTAAACTTTTTAAATATTTTTTAACCCTTAAAAATTTCTTCGAATAATATAGTATTTTATTAATTTCAAATCATTAAATAAAATATAATTTATTGTAAAATAACAATAATGACAATTTTTAAATTCTTTATTTAATTTTTATTTTAAAATAACAGAATAATATTGAAATTAAAATAAAATAATTTTACAGATGTGTAAAATGATATATTAATCTTTAAAAAACAATGAAAGACAATAATTCAATCAATTCAATTCACTTTTAACATTTATCGTATCATTTATTTTAATTAATTATTAACTAAAAAATAACTACGTTGGTGTTTCGTAAGCATATTTTATAAATAAATAATAACTAAAAATTATTGATAAATTATTATGATAACAATAATCCAATTATATTTCAAAAGGATATGTATAACTGAAAATATGATGTTTTTACATATTGTAGATTTTTATATATGTAAAAGGTAAGGAATGTTATTTTTTTGTGTTTTTCCTTACTTAACATTCTATATAGGAAACTTTCACTTAATAATTTTCCAATAACCCATAAATTTAGATCCAAGATGTTATATGGGAGAATTATTGGATTCTAATGGCTTTTTCTTCAAGTTTCTAGGTTATTTTGGTCCTTAAGAGTATGGTTCACTCCCAAATTAAGCTTAATCTCACCTCAATCGATGTGGTTAATTTTAATCACTGTAAATAATATTTTGGGTCATAAATTAATTTGAACTTATTTGAAAATAAATATTATATTAATTAATACCATTAATGACTATTTTTCAATATTCTAATCACATAAGTGGACAATTTAATATTAACACTAATCTCGTAGACGTGGTGGGAAAAGTAGTTTATAAGGTAAAAACGTTCAAAAGTTCAAAAAGTTTTTAAATATAATTTAAATATAAAATGGACTCCAATGACCTAAATAGGATTAATATATTAATTATTTATCTATTGTGACTTAAAATACCAACTTAAAATATAATGTTACACTAATAACTATTTAAACGAAAAGGCTTTTTTTAGATAGATTGCAGTAATTATCACTATTCACCCAAAATGAGGTTTTTATAAAAAATATAAAATATTCACCCTAAGATAATTTCAAAATTATGAATTAAAAAATGATTTTTATTTTATCAAATTATGTTTTTATTAGTGTCTAAAATTAATTTTTATATTGTTCATAGAAGGACATAAAAAGAAGTTTCTTTAAAAAAATATCATTTTAAAACATATGGAGACTTTACCAAAAATTATATATTTCATTATCAATATGTTTTATTTATGTGAAACCATTATAAATTACATATTAATAGTAGTAACTTATATTCAGATTACTAAGTTTAATTTCTATGTTATAATTACCTCTTTTAAATAATTATAACACTAAAATGATGTTTTATAGAAACTCAGTGTTGCCTATATTGCACACCAAGTCGGTATTGAATGTAGTGCAAGACAATTCAATTGAACAAAAAAGGAATATTTGCATTCTTTAAATTAAACACTTCTAATAAAAATACTTCATTATAATAAAATAAATTAACAAATTTCACAATATCTCGAGGTGTTATATTCTACCCACTTAAAATGAATTTCTCTCGCAAAAATTGTATGGGTTATCAAAGGTTTAATACTTTAATATTTCATTCATAGAAACCCACATCATAAAAATAAATTCTAAATTTTCCATTAAAAAGGGAAATTTTGAACCATAACTGTTACCCAAAGTATCTCATTAGGAGACTCCCACATAAGAGAACATAGGCGGGAAGTTAAAACATGGACATGGAAGATAAATCTTACCATCATGTTCTGGTGGAGATAAATAGAGAACAAGATTAGAATATTGTTATAAACCAGATGTACATAAATTTATGATGACCTAAAGGGCCATCTAATCTATCAAAAACATGGGTTCTATGATAACATTCTATTTATATATCATTTTCCTAAAGCTGAATAATTTTCATGGAAAGATATACTTACATGATTTCCAGGCAATGACAACCTTTATTTTTCACTAATCCACTTCACCACATTCTCTAAAAAGCTAGTTGACCTTTTCATTCCTAAAGTACTAACAGATTATGAGACCCATGATATTCTATCCCATCAGTCCTCATCCACAAAAATTAGTTTCAGTAGGTTATCCAATATGCATAAATCCTCATATAGATAGATAACACATTAATCTTACTGAATTATTTGTGAGTTTAACTCAAAATTTCATTAAATGGTTAACCTTATAAACCTTTTAAAATATGAAAATTCAAATCCATGGAAGTAATTCCAGGAAATTAACTTAACATTGATCCTCCATATATCACAATGTACCACATGTTTGTCACATTCAAAACTTGTGAATAACCTCATCATATATTCCCTAGAAACATGTTATCAACTTTAATTACCATAAATCCTTATGGAAAACATTTTTTATTCCTTATTCTGATTATTACTAGATATACCCTTTAAATCCCTGAAGTTGTAGAATTCATCCTTAAGGAAACAATGAACTTTTTAAAAAATTAGTTCTAAGGAATTCCATACCATCGAATTTACTTATTAATAGGAATCATATATTTATCCAAACATCATTATGTCAAAATTAGGAAATAATTAGGGGTTACCTTCCGTTAATCACAATATCACATTTCTGTGAATTTAATTTTCTATCTCTTCTTCACCACACAACTTTTCCTTTACAAGCCTTAATGAAAAATTATACTGAAAATACTAATAAATTTCATGATTCTTATAACAAATTTTTTGTATTCAAAAACGAAAATACATCACTTATCCCACCTTATTTATAAACTATTACTTAGGATTCATCAACATATTCCTTAATACATTTTCCCAGAATATGAAATATGAATAATTCTTTTGTTTCATTAAATTCAATATAATCATGCATCTTATGTTTAATGTGAAGGGTATTGGAAGAACATCACATAACTCTCACATATCGTCTGTAGTCTCATTGTCTTATTAAGTATAACCAATACTTGTACCAACTTCCTAATTCCCTTTATGATATTCCCACTTGGGAAATTAATTCACATAATTCCCGTTCTTTCCACATCTAAAACATTAAATGTTAACAATTTTCCTTCTAGTTCTACCAATTGAATGAAACAAAAAATCATAGTGTGAGAAACATTGATCATATTAGGATACCATATAATCATGAAAAATTATTTATAGGTAGCCTAAATCATGGTTACAACATCTTTAATATATAAAACCTTAGGTTTATCATAGGTTATTCATAGTCATCCTCTATTTAAATCCTTCAGGACGGTTCGTGAAGAGTTTTGTGAATTCCCAAAGCATATCCCCCTAGAGTGTCAAACCAGGTGTAAAGTAACTCTCATTTTCATATACCATATTACCCCAAGTCAGGCCTAAAACATCTTGTCATAGTTGTTACTCCTAGAAAAATATATGCCAGAGCCACAACCACTTGTAGTTTCTAGACATGTATGTATTTCTATGAAATCACTCACTTTATCCTCTACCAAAATTACAGGACATTTTCCTATACATTAACTCATCCTTATACTTATTCATAGACACATCCCTAGAAATATCCATAGAAATATACCTAGGGATATCACTAATGTTTTTTTATCCTAGTTATGAATAAACCATTCTGTTAACACAATCTAATAAAAATCATTCATAAAATACATTTATACTACATCATTTTAGAAGAATATTCAGAACATTATAATAATACATGACTGAGTATTGTAAGACTTTAGTGTCTCCAAAAACATGGAAACAAAATCTTCTATCATGGTGAAAGATCATCAACATCTACCCTGGAGATCTCCCCAATTAGTACTTCTAACTAAAACGTTTCTCCATAACCTGGGAAAATGAAACATATGAAAGGGCTGAGCTGAGATGCTTGGTAAGGGTAAAATAGAAAATATATAAGCATTATAGGAATAAAAGGGTCTGCCACTTGAGACTAACATATGAATATCAAACCATGCGTATTAGAGATCATAATAAATATTGGTAGATCATATGATATGGTTTATAAGAGAATTAAGATCTTATGTCATGAAAGAATAACATAAAAATAAGGCATGGAATTTTTGGCATACACATTGGTTTATATCATTGTGATCATGTATATATTGAAACATGTTCAATAAATAAGTTAAGGACATGAAATCAGGACCCACCTCGACTTATGGACATACAAACAGGTCCATGTATAACATTGTAGACATGTAATTAGTTTCATGCATAACCTTTTAGACAAGAAATCAGGTTCATTCAAAACATTGTGAACATGTAATTAGGTTCACACATAATATTGTGAACATGTAATCTAGTTCATGAATAATACTATAAACATGTAATTAGTTTCAGAAAAAAGATTATGGACATACAAACAGGTCCATGCATAACATTTTGAACACGTAATAACGTTGACTCATAATTTTCTGAACATATAATTAGGTTCACACATAAACATATGGAAATGAAAGTAGGTTTATACATAACATTTGGAACGTGTAATCAGGTTCATGCAATACATTTATACTCATGAGTCATTCATAATTACCCAATTCATTGGATGGATATATAGGTCCCACCCATCTCATAATAAAATCATTTATACATGTGCCATATGATAAAAAACATTGATCATACCATTACCTATAAAATGACATTGGTTTTATAAACATAAAATAATAACCCTTGAAATGAAATGGGCATCATTATCATTTCATCACATTAAAAACCATGAAAAATAGATTGGTTTTATAACCATGTCTTAAATACATAACCTGTGAATAGAATTGTGTTTCAAAATTGTATAACACATGAAAGAGAAATAATTTTCATAAGTATTATTCTTTCAAAAAACAAACCATTAAAAAAAATATTATTAATGGAACCATTGGATAATTTTCTATAAGGGTTTGATTAAAATCAAAGGAATTCATCAGATATGTAAAATAACATGGAAAGATATTTTGAAAACATTTCTTGAAAACAATTTCCATTCATCTTTGAAGAAGTCTTTTTAAAACCTAAAATCATTATTCAATGAATTTTCTTTGAAAATAATTTGAAAAAAATAAAAATGGGCTTGAAATCATTTTGAAAAACCATTTCCTTCTATTCTTGTAAGAAAAAAATAAATCCTTCTGAAAATGTTTTTCCTTGAAAACTTTTAAAGGAAGAATGAAATATTTTGAAAAAAAATTTCTTTAAAAACTTATAAAATAAACTTCTAAACATTTTTCATTGAAAACCCTTTTTAAAATTTTAAATATTGTAAACATTTTTAAAATTAATTCTTTAAAAATAGTTTTAAATAATTTTCTTAAAAAATATCCTTTAAAAATGAAAAGGAAGATTCAAATAAATGTCAATGGGTAAATCCATACATCTCGTACAAGGTAAAAAGGGCATTCATTTTTTACAGTAAAAAGGTAAGGAAAATTACATGTTCACAAAGTGACAAGAAGATTCATTTTACGATATTGGTAAAATAAAAAAAGGGTAGACAAGTATTTTAATGAATACAGGATAATTGTAGAATATTCTTATATCCCTATTTAGAAAACCTAGATTTCCGATCGAAGATAGGGTAAAGTCAAGATTTATTAAAAACATTTTAATTATTATCTTATATACCAATGAGTATAAATATGATACTAATACATTAATATATCATGAATAACAATAGGGGAATAAAACTCAATAATTTATTCATAGATGGGTTATAATATTTCATCAATGGAAGTACAAACATAAACAATGTTAAAAACAGACGAGATTGTTTCAATAAACTTTTATCACTTGATAACTTGAAACTATGATGTCAATGAAAGAAAGTAAAATTAAATGAATCATATAATATCATGAAAATATGTAGATTCATGATATATCATGTAAAATGAAATTTTATACACCTCAATATTAATTTAGGTTCATACCAAAAACTGAGTCTTAGAGAAGGAAAAATTGAGACAAAACTATATTACAGATTTGGTAACTTTTGAAAACTAAAACCCATCAAATTAAGGTAATGGAATAGATATGTAAATACCAATAAATTTAACCATATTAATAATTTATTACATCCATCTTAAGTATACACACCACATAAAATCAATTGGTGATGAATAAAGAATGTTTCCCACAGAAATAAAAAGTGAGATAAAATACCCTTAACTTGGGTCTTGACTCTCATCGTACATGTTCAAAAAACCATTAATATTAATAAAACTTTATTATAAATCTAATAAATAACCATATTATTATATATAATACCATATATAGTTTTATTTTTACCTTATATTACCTTCTTGTTAACCATCCTTTGTGAGGGTTTCACATCAGATAATATTTAATTGGTTCATCACATGTGTCTTCATTTGTTATATCTTTGGTCCCTATACTTATATAATGATTGAAAAATATAAATCATGATATAAGTATTATGTATATTTATTATATTTGTATAATAAAAATATATATAATGTATAACTATGAAATTGAATACACAGATCGTGGAGACGGTCAACTGTACGTACATATGAATGCGGTTTCCATTTTTATTGTCGTATTGAAAGAAAAAAATGAAATATATGTATATATGTATATAATATCATTAAAATATAATTATAATTTTATATATATCATATAAGTTCACTAAAACCATTCTTAATACATTTCATGTAGTGTGTGAATGAATCACAACGCCTTGAGAGGGCGGTAGTCCACACTTCCTCAAACGAAATTATCATATTTACACCAAATATAAAGTAAAAATATATTTGTTTGAAAGTGGATAAATAATATTAAAAACATAATAAATATAATATATAATATATAATATATATAAATATAGTATCTATCATAATGTACACCATGAGAGGTGGAAATAAAAATTGATCAATCATTATTTTGTGAGGTGGATGTTCGTCATACAAATTAATAGTATGTTCATTACGCATTAGATGGAGGTGTGTGAAAATGTATATGAGAACATTATAATAAAAATATAAGTATCTAGCCTTAAAAAATTACTTAATCTGGAATTAAATGAATAATTCACATTGAGGATCTTTTCAGGTGTAGAGTTTTAGAGAATTAGGACATAACTACTAAATCTCAAAAGATTACAAAGTAGACACTTCTACACAGTTTCCATTTTTTAACAAAATATGAACTCTTAAAAAATGATTCATGTCTAGTTCCATGTTTGAGACAACATAAATTTTCCTTTATCCCTTCCTTGACCCTATTCCACATTATGTCATGTGAAAAACATTTCAAAAACTTGGGGTGAGCATAAAAAGCTCAGTAAGGGATATACAAAGAAGGAAAATGGTTAGTTTCTTTCAAAACAATAGGTAAACCCTGAATACGTTATTATAAGTAATAATTTTCACCATTATGAAGTAGTAAATACTATTTACTAAATAAAAGATCATTACTAACCATTTTTTTACCCAAAATATTACCATAAAACCCATATAAATAACACATAACATATAAAGGTAACTTGGGACATAAACATACATAAATTTAATAACTATATGGTTGACTTCCACACATATAACTAAATGGAATATCCACACATCCGACTTCCATACCCAATGAATTGGAGGTTATAACGTAACCACCCATCCTGGTATTCACGGAACCACCCGTCCTTTGGTTTATCATGTAACCACCCGTCAAATGTCAAAGTACCATTATAAAATCATAAGACATAAAACAAATAAAAGGAAAGAAAACATTTCTAAATTTTAATCACAATATATCACTTAAATATATTGACATAAAAAATCCTTTATCAAAACCATTTTCAATACCAAAATACATAAAAGTGTATATGATATTTATTTTCTATAAAAAACATTACGACTTGTTGAGGATTTCAAAGATCAAATAATACTCGAGGTGGCGGAAAGGTCATTGTCACCACGTACTTTAAAAGAAACATTACTTTTTTTAGTTTAGTAAAACACTTTATATAAAAATTTTCCTTTTGAATGAAATGAAAAGTCAATTTTGTTTATACATACTACAAAAGAAAGTCTTGTATTAAAACAAAATATGCCTCAATGAAAGAAGATTGAGACGAAGTCCCTTACAAAGACGGTATCCTTTGATTAAGGATAAATCAATTACATAATTATGTTTGAAAAAATAATAAACCAAATATAATTGGATATTATGTGTAGTTCATTCCCACATATTCATAGAATGACATATTCAAGGAGTACAAGTTTAACCCAAAGAATCGAAATTGGGTTAAGAAGTTTCTTTGCAAAAATTCGACAGCCTAATGGCGTCACATAAAATTTCAGAAAAAGAGTTGATGAGAGAGAAAATGGTATCTAATAACATGGGAATAATATTTATAGAAATAAATATATATATAAACATATCCCAACATAAAAAGATGTAAATTAAAAGACCTAACAAAAATAAGTCTTTTAAAAAGAGGAGGGTGAAAGGTTTTCTTACTGATTTGGGTATCTTTCAAAACGTACAACCCATGAAAGAAGGGTCATAAAATGAAGATGTAAATACCCATAAACGAGAGTATATTACACAAATAGTAGAATAATGGGCAGTACAAACACCACACAAAAGGAAATAGTGGAAAATGTTGCATTAATCTCATGGGAATAAAAAGTGAGATAAAAACCCCTTACCTCAATGTAATCAATCGAGTTGTATGACCAAAAGATAATAAAAACCAAATGAATTTCCAAACAACATGAATATAAATAGAATAATTATTATATATATCAATTGGTAGTTAAAAATACACCAGACTCCATAAATAAGTGGCGACCGATGGAAATCTCACGGAATTAAAAGTGAGATAAGAAATCCCTTACGAAAATTCAGCATCCTAACGGCGCGACTTAAAAATTCTTAAAATGAATTGATTAGAGTAAGAGGGGGTATCTCATCACCTGAAAATAAAAATTACATTATGGGGAATAAAAAATAACATCCTACAACATAAGAACATGGAGCATAAATGAAATGACATAAAGAGGGTACTTGAAAAGAAAGAGAGAGGTCAGATCCCTTACATCGTGTCCGACTTGACTCGATCGCTCTTTAATCTACTGAATAATAAACTAGTGTTAATTTATACTTGCTTAAGAAAATTTTTCAAGTTTATTATTACTTTTATATCACTTATTTCCATGTTATAAACATTACGTAATCATTTAAGTTAATAATGTTCGTTTTGTCGATATTTGGTACTTAAGTCAAAAATGGACTTCTTAAAATTACATGTTGTTCATGTGGTCAATGGTTCATTATATCCAGAATTATATTCATGATTTGGATATCATATATATCATATATATCCAGAATATACAAGTATTTATAATAGTACATAACATTTTGAGGTAAGAAATGAAATGCACCGTTCATGGAGACGGTAAGTCGTACGTACGCATGAACGGTACTTTCATATATATTTCTTATTTAATGGAATGAAATCAAAATGATATAAACGTAAATTATAATTCTAGTACAATATAATATATAATATTTTTATATCCATCCTTTATACGTCCCACATATGGCATTAACGATTCAAATCACTTTGAGGGGGCGGTAGTCCTCACTTCCTAAAATGAAATTATCACGTTTACCCATAATGGAAACCCTAAAGGTTTGACATAAATGAAAAATACAGAATCATAAGGAAAAAAATAAACATAATTTATATCATATATATATACAGTGACATCTTAATGGCCACCATGAGAGGTGTTAAGAGAAGATTGAACAATCATCGTTTCGTGAGGCAGTAATTTGCCATCCACAGAAACAATGTGTTATTTAACCATTAGATGGAGGTGTGTATAAGTGTAGATCAAATAATTCTCATAACCAAATCCTAGAATATTTAATATACTTGTGTTGTTACAAAATATAGGAATAAAAAGTGTTTAATGGGTCGGAGAAGAAAAATAAAACAGAAGAACATAAGAGAAGACATTACCTTTAAATAGGGTAACTCCCCTTGGTTTGAACCAAAAGGTTTCCTTGAATAGCTTTCTTTATAAGGTAAGTCTTCTAGGATGAATAGAGGGATCTTGGGAGCTTCCTTTAGTATAGTTTGGACGAGAAAAAGGGATGAGAAGTGTGAAAAATGGGTAGGACATGGGGTCTTTTTATAAGGGAGAGGAGGGGCTCTTTGGGAAAGCATGAAACTATTATTTTTTTATAATGATTTTCGGTTTCTAAAGGTCCAAAAATTATTAACATCAAATATAAGGTTACCCATGTTCGAAAAAAATCATCCAATAAGAATTGGAAAAGTGTTGGATATTATTTTGAACATTATCTTCTTATTTATTTAAATCATTCATTAATGACGTAAACACTGCATCATCATTGTGTCATAAATAATTTTATTTATTTGATGTATAAAAATTATAAAACAATTACCATGTTGTAGTAAATCTTTTTATATTTTTAATGAATATTCATAATAAAAAATATCAATTATATAACCCCATATAAAAATTGTTTTAGTAAAACAATACATGTTTGTGAAATTTTTATTTTTTACTTTAAATAAAAGGTATTAATGTCATTATGTTACCTAAGTGGCACCATGGGGTCCCAAAAATCCTCCCATGGATTGTAATAGTAGGCCATGACTCATAAAATAAGTTTATGACAAGTTTAAAGGTAGTTTCATATTATTATAAAATTATGTTTAACTTAAATGATACTAATTACTTTAATCGCGATTAATAAAACTTAAAAGTTACTATTCACCATAAATTATTTTCATCCCATTGAACCAAATTTTACTTACTAATGACAAAAATGGATGTTGGATGTTCTAAATTCAATTCACAGATGGTTTAATGTTTCATTTAAACAAGAAATCAATTTTTAACTACCACTTTGTGGTTTCACTATTCATCAAAAATTGAAGTTTCTCAAAAAAATAAAAAAAATTCACCCTAAGATATATTTGATATTCCAAATTAAAAAATGATGTCTATTTTGCAAAATTCAAAACATATAAATTGAATTAATTAATTGAATAATTAATTCCCGTTGTCACAACAAATAGCGTGTTTTTAAGAAGCAATATATATCAAAAGATTGACACCTATTTATGTCCACTTTCAAAGTGAAATTAATTCCAAAGTCCACCATTGGTTTAAATGGTAAAAATATATTCTAATTTTACTTTAAAACCAATTAAAAACATAATCTAACTATATAAATAAATTAGATTAAAATGATGTTTTGGATTAAAATACACCATTTTCACTTATTCATTAAAAATGAATTTTATCGAAAAAATAACAAAAACATACACAGAGTAAATTTTGATGTCCTGATTCAAAAAAAAGATTTTATTTGGTTCAATAGAATATATAAGAGTGGCCAAAACTATTTTTAAAGAGGGTACACCATCAAAAGGCGATAAATCGACCTTTTATTGAATATTAGAGTATATATGCCTAAAATTGAATTCTTTAATTATTTTAAGCATTTATATTTTATTGGATAAATATAAAAACATTTAAAAAACATATATAATCATATTTTAGTTTTTTATAATCATTCCTTCCAATACGACGACAACGTGTTAACTACCATTTAAAATAATATTATTTTATTATTAGTGTGTAACATAAGATTTCCAAGAAACTCGTTGTTGTGTATTGGGTACGCTATCAATCATAGAAACGCCTTTAAAGTAATATTAATCTTTAATTCACAAATATATGAAAATTTCTTATTCTTTATTTACCTAGGATGTTACATCCTTCACCCCTTTTGGGAATTGCGTCCTCGCAATTTTAAAATTGGGCTCGAAAACTTCATTGAAAGCCCCACATCGGAAAAGGAGTAAATTAAACTATCACTTTAAAAGATAGAAAGAAAAGTTAAAAGGTCACTCGAGAAAAAATATATTAGGATTCCATGAAAACATGGATATGGAGGAGAAAACAAACCATCAAGTTCTGATGGAGAGTGATGGGAAAATATGTTTAAGAGAATGTTAACCACACGAAAATCACAAACTTGTGATGGGTTAAACGATATTTGATTTCCCAGTAGGAAAAGTTAATAGACAAAGTTTTTGTTCTAAGTTACTTTTCATTGAGGAATTTATTTATGACCTTAACTAAAACATACGGAACCATACTTACTTTTCGTGTAGACTTTCATCTCTTATAATATTTCTTACACAAACCGATATTTTCTCCAAAAGGGGAGTATTTAGAATGACTTATTCACATTAAGAGAGCTATAATAAACTTCTAGAGAATCACCTAATCGAAAAAAGAGAACTATATATTTCCCATGCCTTTAGATCTTAACCAAAATCAAAAATTTTAGTATAAAACCAGATAATCCCAAAAAATATATAATCTTTTACAAAAATAGAAACTACTCTTAATCTCAAAATTTTGTCAAAAACCCAAAGTTCAACAGAGACCGTTCAATACAAAATTGCACTTAAAATTATTCAAAAATAAACTAAACTATGATTGAAATTCAAATATATGAAGGATTTAATCAAATAGCCTTCCAAGGTAAATCTTAAAATTTATCTCCAAATAACATCAGTTACTCTTAAAGTCTCATACTCAAAAGTAATTAACCTAATCACATATCTTCCATGATAGGTTAATAATTTCCATAGATAACCCAAAATAAACTTATTCCTGATTCATAAGATCATCTAACTAAAAATAATTAGTCATACCAACCAGTGACTTCAGGTAGTAAAGTGGTAGGTGATAAATGTCTGTCGCACTTTGGTTGTGGGTTCGATTCCCGTAGCTTCATCCGACGTGACGAGTTGTGACACGGTCTGCATGTTGTCCTTTTTCCAAAACTATATAATTCTTAAAAAATTCCCAAAAAAAGAAATAAAATCTTAAAAAATAACCATAACATAATTAATCTCATGTTTATCTCTTGCCTTTAATTTTACATAATAATATATAGTAACCCATAATTACCTCAAAATTAAGGATCATATAAACCCTAATTTTTACCTTTATAATTATTACATGAACTTCCACATCGAGTTGGTTCTCCAGTACATGATGCATTAGAGAACTCAAAAAGGTTCAAGTGTTTAATCATGACTCCTGATAGTTGGTTGAGAATTACCACAAGAGTTCTCATTGTAGCTCCCATATCATTCAGTTGTTCTTTCAGAAAACCCTCAGAGTTTTCTTCACATCCACTATTACTTTGGTGCCTACTAGATCAAACTATTTAATAAAACCAAAAAGGTTAATGTGAGTATATCATTAGAATCATCATATAATATCTTATAAGGAGGGTAAATACTAAGATATAATTATTCATGTTATCTTAAACTCATTAACTTTATCTAAAACTATGACTATTTCTGAAATCCTAACCATTATTGTAATGTCACTTGTGCTTAAAGAATACCCTAACCTTTAAAGTTATCTAAACTGACCTCTGATACCAACTATAAGGACCCAACTTTAAAACATTACTTAATCTTGAATTAAATGAATAATTCACATAGAGTATATTTTCAGGTTTAGTGTTTTAGAGAATTAGGACATAACTATTACATATCAAAAGATTACAAAGTAGACACTTATAAACAGTTTCCTTTTTTTTTACAAAACATAAACTCTTAAAAAAATAGTCATGTCTAGTTCAATGCTTATGACAACATGACTTTTCCTTGATCCCATCCTTAACCCTATTCCACATTATGTCCTGTGAAAATCATTTAAAAACATGGGGTAGGTATAAAAAGCTCAGTAAGGGATACATAAAGAAGGAAAACAGTTTGTTTTCTTCAAAACAACATGTAAACAATGAATACTTTATCATAAGTAATACTTATCACCTTTAGGAAGTAGTAAATATTCGTCACTAAATAAAAGATCATTACTTACCCTTTTGTAACCAAAGTATTACAATAAAACACATATAAAGAACACATAACATATAAAGGGTAACTTGGGACATAAACATACATAAATGGAATAACCATACGGTCGATTTCCACACATATCACTAAATGGAATAGCCATATGGACGACTTCCATACCCAATGCATTGGAGTTTATAACGTAACAACCCAAACTAGTATTCATGACATCACCCTTCATTTGGTTTATCACTTAACCTCCCGTCAAATGTCCAAATACCATTATAAAATCATAATACATAAAACAAATATAAAGGAAACAAATCATTTCCACATTTCAATCACAATATATCACTTAAATATATTGACACAAAAAATCCTTTATCGAAACCATTTTCAATACAGAAATACATAAAAGAGTATATGGTATTTATTTTCATTAAAACACATTACGACTTGTTGAGGAAGCCAAAGATCAAATAATACTCGCGGCGGCGGAAAGGTCGTTGTCACCACGTACATTAAAAGAAACATAAATTTTTGTCGTTTAGGAAAACGATTCGTAGAAAAATATTCACTTTGAATGAAATGAAAAGTCAAAGGTTTTTATACAGTGTATAAAAGAAAGTCTTGTATTAAAACAAAATATGCCTCAATGAAAGGAGATTGAGACGAAGTCCTTTACAAAGATGGTATCCTTTGATTAAGGATAAATCAGTTACATAATTATGTGTGAAAAAAGAATACACCAAATATAAGTGGATATTAAGGGTAAAAAAATTATAGGACATTCACACATATTAATAGAATGGCATATTCAAGGAGTACAAGTTTAACCCAAAGAATCGAAATTGGGTTATGAAGTTCCCTTGCAAAAATTTGACAGCCTAACAACGTCTCTTAAAATTTCAGAAAAAGAGTTGATGAGAGAGAAAATGGTATCTCATCACTTGGACATAAAATTTATAGCAATAAGGATATATAAGAACATATCCCAACATAATAAGATGTAAATTAAAAGACCTAACAAAAATAAGTCTTTTAAAAAGAGGAGGGTGAAAGGTTCCCTTACCGATTTGGGTAACTTTCGAAACGTACACCCCATGAAAGAAGGGTCATAAAATGAAGATTTAAATACCCATAAACGAGAGTATATTACAAAAATAGTTGAATAATGGGCAGTACATACACCACACAAAATGAAATAGTGGCAAATGTAGCATAAATCTCACAGGAATAAAAAGTGAGATAAAAACACCTTACCTCGTTTTAATCAATCGAGTCATATGACCAAATGATAATAACCACCAAATGAATTTCAGAAAAACATGAATATAAATAGAATCAGGATAATATATATCAATTTTCAGTAAACAATACACCACATTCTATAAATAAGTGGTGACCAATGGAAATCTCACAGATATAAAAGTGAGATAAGAAATCCCTTACGAAAATTCGGCAGCCTAACGACACCAATTAAAAATTCTTAAAATGAATTGATGAGAGTAAGAGGGGTTATCTCATCATATGAAAATAAAAATTACAGTATGGTAAATTTAATAGAACATCCTACAACAATAGAACATGGAGAATAAAAGAAATGACATAAAGGAGAGTACTTGAAAAGAAAGAGAGAGTTCAGATCCCTTACCTCGTGTCCGACTTGACATGATCGCTCTTTAATCTCCTGAATAATAAACTAGTTTTAATTTATAATTTATTAAGAACCTTTTTAACGTTTATTATTCCTTTTATATCACTTATTTACATGTTATAATCATTATGTAATCATTTAAGTTAATAATGTTCGTTTTGTCGATATTTGGTACTTAAGTCAAAAATGGACTTCTTACAATTACATGTTGCTCATGTGTTCAAAGGTTTATTATACCCAGAATGATATTCATGACTTTGATATCATATATATCATATATATATAGAATATACATGTATTTATAATAGTACATAACATTTAGAGGTAAGAAATGAAATGCACCCTTCATGGAGACGGTAAGCCGTACGTACGCATTAACGCTACATTCATTTCTATTTTGTATTTAATGGATTGAAATCACAATTATATAAAGGTACATTATAATTCCAGTATAATATCATATATAATATTATTAACTCCATCCTTTATACGTCCAACATATGGCATTAACGATTCAAATCACTTTGAGGGAGCGGTAGTCCGCACTTCCTAAAATGAAATTATCGCGTTTACCCAAAATGGAAACCATAATGGTTTTCTATAAATGAAAAATAAATAATCATAAGGAAAACATAAACATAATATATATCATATATAAATACATTGAAATCTTAATGGCCACCATGAGAGGTGTTAAGAGAATATTGAACAATCATCGTTTCGTGAGGCAGTAATTCACCATCTAGAGAAACAGTATGTTCTTTAACCATTAGACAGTGGTGTGTGTAAGTGTATCTAGAATACTTCACATAAAGACAACCTAGTATATATAATATACTGTTTTTGTTACAAAATAAAGGAATAAAAAGAGTTTGTGGGTCGGAGAAGTAAAATAAAACAAAAGAACATAAGAGAAGACATTACCTTTAAATAGAGTAACTCCCCTTGGTTTGAACCAAAAAGGTTTTTTAAAGAACTGTGTTCCTAAGGTAAGGCTTCTAGGATGAATAGAGGTATCTTGGGAGATTATTTGAGTATAATTTTGACGAGGAAGAGGGTTTGAGTAGTGTGAGAAATGGGTAGGAAGTGCAGTCATTTTATAAGGGAGAGGAGGGTCTCTTTTGGAAAGCATGAAACTATTATTTTATTTTATAATTCTTTTCGGTTTCTAAAGGTCCAAAAAATATTGAAGTCGAAGATAGGGTTTCCCGGTATTGAAAAAAAAATCATCCAATAAGAATTTGACCAGTTTTGGATATTATTTTAAACATTATCTTCTTATTTATTTAAATCATTCATTAATGACGTAAACACTGCATCATCATTATGTCATAAATAATTTTATTTATTTGATGTCTAAAAATTATATAATAATTACCTTGTTGTAGGAAATCTTATTATCTTTATAATTAATATTTATAGTAAAAAGTATCAATTATATGACCCCATGAAAAAACTGTTTTAGTAAAATAATACATGTTTGTGACATTTTTATTTTCACTTTAAATAAAAGAAATTAATGCCATTATCTTACCCAAGTGGCTCCATGGGGTCCCAAAAATCGACCCATTCATGACTCATCCAATAATTGTAGGACAAGTGTAAAGGTAGTTTGATATTATTATAACATTATATTTACCTTAAATTAAACTAATTACCTTTAATTGCAATTAATAAAACTTAAAAGTTACTGTTCACCAAAAATTATTTTCATCCTATTGAACCAGATTTTGCTTACTTATTATAACCATGTATGTAAGATTTTTGAAATTCAATTCTAATATGTTGTAATGTTTCATTTAAATGAAAAATCAGTTTTTTAACTACCACTTAGTGGTTTCACTACTCATCAAAAATTGACGTTTTTCAGAAAAATACCAAAACTTCACCCTAAGAAATATTTGATATTCTGATTTCAAAATTGATGTCTAGTTTACAAAATTAAAAACATATAATTTGCGTTAATTAATTTAATAATTAATTCCCGTTGTCAAAATAAGTAGATTGTTTTTAAGAAACAATATATATCAAAAGATTGACACTTGTTTAAGTCTACTTTCAAAGTGAAATTAATTTCAAAGTCCACCATTGGTTTAAACGGTAAAAATATATTCTAACTGTACTTTAAAACCAATTAAAAATATAATATAACCATATAAATAATTTATATTTAAATGAGGTTTTGAATTAAAATACATCATTTTTCACTTATTCATTAAAAATTAACTCTATCGGAAAAATAACAAAAACATACACAAAGTAAATTTTGATGTATTGATTCTAAAGAAGGATCTTATTTGGTCTAATAGAATGTATAAGAATGACCAAAACTATATTTAATGTGGTCCACCATCAAAAGGGGATAAACATCCTTTTTTTGAATATTAGAGTATCTATGCCTAAAATTGAATTCTTTACATATTTTAAGGCTTTATCTTTTATTGGAGAAATGTAAAAACAATTAAAAAAAATATATAATCATATTTTAGTTATTTATATTCATTCCCACCAATACAATGACTACATGTTAACTACCATTTAAAATAATATTATTATATTATTAGTGTGCAATGTAAGATTTCAAAGAAACTCGTTGTTGCGTATTGGGTATGCTATCGAACCTAGAAACCCCTTTAAAGTAATATTAATATTTAATTCAAAAATATATGAAAATGTATTATTATTTATTTATCTGGGATGTTACAAAAAACATCTCAATATATTGAGGATACTAAATTGTTTATACAAGAATGAAATAACTATATTCGAGGATGTAGAGAATGAAAATAAAAGAAAAAAAGAATCACTGAAGACACTACCTCTTAATCTGGTAACTCATTTTGGTTTGTACCAAAATGATTCCTTGGCTTGATTCTACCCAAGGAGAAGATTAAAGAATTAAGTTATGGATTTTGGGATACTATTTGGGATGATTTTGGATGTGGCATTGTGGTTTGAGTGGTGTGAGTAAGGGGTATAGTGCTTGCCTTTTAATAGTAGAGGGGTAGTGGGACTCATGTAAATAATAATAGGTATTCAAGAATGGGAGGTATCCCAAACCTAATATCCCTAAAAAATGTACAACTAATGACATAATCATAATTTATTCTCAGAACAAATATACACTACAAAAAACATGTTCTAATTAATAATTTTCTTCCTTAACATCTCTGATTACCCAATTTTATTAGTTTTTGTTTTTGTTAAAGCATCTAGTTTTGTAGCCAAAGTAATATAACCATTTAGAATAAAAATAAAGTTATATTTATTATATAATTTAGATCCACTTAATTATATGTATTATACCTAATTTAAAAAATAAATATCCCATGTGTTTTGGAATATAATTTTTAGAATAATCTCATGTGACGTGCAAAACACATCTTAGATCCCAGACGTGCTAACAATGGTTTTATAATAAATAGGTCAATATGATAATTATAAAAGATCAATTTTTTAATTAATATAAAATATCTAATATTTTTTACCTCTAAAAAATAAATTAGTAGAATATATTATTTTATTAATTTTAAATCAATAAAAAACATATCATTTATTGTAAAACAACAATAATGTCTAATTTTACATTATTTTTTTTCAAAACTCATACTAATATTTTAATACAAATAAATAAAGGTTAAATATGTTTAAAATGATATTATAATATTCAAAATTTAATTAAAGAACATAATTCAATCAATAAACATAACTTTTAACATTTATAGTATAATTTATTTTAGTTAATTATTAAATAAATAATCACTATGTTGACATTTCATAAGAATTCTAAGTAACAAAATCATCAATAAAAATTATTTATGAATTATTATGATAAAAGTAATCCATTTATATTACAAATGGAAATTTATAACCTAAAATATGATATTTTTAACATATCCCTGTGTTTTATAAATTTCAAAGGAAAGGAAAGTTACCTTTTGTCATTTTCCATAATTAGCATTTTATACAGGGAACATCCATTTAATAATATGATGATTACCCATAAAATTATAACAAAGAGGGTATATGGTTGTATTATTGTCTGAAAATGGTTTTCGGACAAGTGACCAGATCATTTTGGTCCTTAAGGATAATGTTAGGCCCTAATTATGCTTAATCTTATCATAATTGCTTTGATTAATATTGATCACTTTCACTAATATTTTTGGTCAAGAATGAATTAGATCACAATATAAAAAAATATACTTATAATATTTACCATTTATTTTTATATTTCAAAATTAAAATAAAAGAATTGGAATAATTAAGATTAATTCTACTCTTGTAGAGGTGGCGACAAAACATGGTTTTAATGTAAAAAACATTCAAATGTTAAATAAGTTTTTGAATATTATAATGTCCTATAATTTATGTATAATTTCTTTATTTATATGGAATTATTTTGAGAGTGTGAAATCTGATGATGTGTAATTCTGAGGCCCAGAGTGTTCGGAATGATCCATCAGAAAATGTTAAGTTTAAAAATAGCGTGCATGAGTTGAATTCCTAAAAAAGTGGAATAACTGTTAAATGGGTGCCTAGATCAGAAATATGAGGGTGCCGTTTCATTCAAGATGGTTAGTTTACCCTTGGCGTGACATAAGTTTAGTCGGCACTGGCATCCAGTGCGAAAAACTGAAAATGGCATAACCGTAAATAAAATAATTAAATAAAATTATTTTATTTTTCAAATAATTATAACTCATGAACGGTAACTTGGATTGAAAATCCGAGACCATGGCTGAAATCATGAGGGTATTCATTCCTTAGGCTGATACTAACATTGGCCAATATCGGCCACCAGTGAATGATTTTTTTTAGCCGTAAATAAAATAATTAAGTGACAATTATTTTATTGTAAAATCCATAACTTCTAAACGAAAACTCTGATTGAAAATCTTAGAGTACTGTTGTGTAATTCCCCAACCCTAGTTACCCAGAGTCGGTGCATTATTACATAACATTGGCATGATCATAAAATATCAAGTATCGAAAGACCGATTATTTTAGTATCCTTGGAAGTACTAGATACATTCATAAGGTTTACATTACATCATAAAGTGAAAACTACAACAACATCTTGTCTCCACACTCATATCCCCTTATACTATCCCTGAAGGTCAATCAAAAAACACTTCTTCACATCCTGGGAAAATTAAAACATAGAAAGGGGTGAGCTCCGATGCTCAGTAAGGATAATAATATAGCGTAAACTTTCATAAATAAGAATAAACATTTAAGGCAATGTATAACTAAAAAAAATACTTTTAAAATTGAACTCAGCATAATATGGAAAAGATAAAATGAAATAATTTCATTTACTTATTAACATGGATATTATACTAGTCGAATAACCACATGCAATATCAATAACCACTTTCATAATGATGGAATGCATAATGCCAGACTATAATAACCACGTAGACAAGGCCTCGTGCCAAGAATACAAATAAGATTTTGTCAAGGCCACGTGCCAAGATACTAGTTTGTCTCATGAGACCTACCGATGAATCTAAGAGCTATAGCGAGCTCCACCTATCACTTTTTAAGTCCAATTAATTCCACATATGAACAGATTTAAACATTACATAAACATTCGTATTAAAACTAGCATACGAAATGTCAATAATTTATCCACAAACCACGAATGGTATAATAATTCTACATCCACAGTCAATCATAACTCATTAAATACAATAAAGAATATAGTATTAAAATGGATTAACCTCAATCGATAATAATGAAGTATATTTACATAGATGAAAAATACTCATCAAAATTCTTTGAGAGAAATATCCCCCTATTTATGAAAACATTTAAAAGTAATCCTATTTATCAGGAAGACGTTTAAAATATATTTTTGAATCAAACTGTCCAATACCAATTTGAAACTTTTAAAAGGAATTTTAATTTTAAAACTTTTAATGTCCATATAAATAAATCCTTAAAACAATTTATAAAACCTGGACATTAATGAGGAAGATTTAGAATAATAAATCTTTAAAACATTTAAAATGATATTTTAGTTAGTGTTCCTAACCAACATAGAGACACCTGAATACAAATAATTGAGGTAATCAAAACATTTTAATATCATGAGAATATGGGTATTCATGATATACTATGTCAAATTACATTATATACACCATATAGAAGAAAATTGGTGTATGAAAACAATAAAGTCCCAATGGGATGTAAATTGAGATTAAGTCTCTTATAAAGACTGTATCATTAGGTTAAGGATAAATCAACAACATAATTATGAGTGAAAAATTTAAATACACTCAATATTATTGGATGTTAATTGTAAATCAATCAGAGGACATTCACACATATTCTTCTAAAGAAAACACCAATGAATTGGATATTTTACTCAAAAATGGAGAATGTGTTAAAAATTACTCTTATCAAATTCATATCGATGACTTGAGAAATTATCAATGGAGTGATTATGTGTATCAAAAGTATATCCACATAAAGGGAGTGTAAATTATGACATAAGTAAATGAATAGTGATTCAACACATAATCCTGGAGTAAAATAATCAATGAAGTATGCATAAAGCCGAATGAATAGAAATTGAAATTTCAAATTCCCTTATAGATTTGGAAACATACGAAACATAAAACCATGAAAGATGGATCATTAAATGATGATGTAAATATATATGAATTAAAGTATATTACAAAATGAATACAATCATGGGAATTACACACACCACATGCAATAAATAAGTGGTGAATAATGGAAATCTCATGGAATTAAAAGTGAGATAAGAAACCCCTTACCTTGTACTTTTCCTTGATAGAGTGTAGTTTAACATCATGTATAATAGTTAAATCATTTTTCTTAAATTATAAAAGAATCATATACGTTAATATTATATCATATATGATCTTTTAACATTGCTCTGTTAATAATATCTTAGTATTATCGTTGTTTCGAGTGTTAACTTACTCGTTTTATTTTATATGTTTTGTAACATAATTTGTGTTTGTTATGGATAGGTTGTATATTACTCATATCCAGAATTATATCAAGTCCTTAAAAATTATTTTTAATCATAAAATGAGTATTATACTTGAATGTATACGATGGGGAATGAATCTCATTGCGTTCGTGGAGACGGTAGTCCGTACCTACGCACAAATGCTACTTCCATTTAATTTTTCATTTCAGAAGGAATCAAAACCAAATAATACATAGGTGTATTATTATTCTAGTATAATATAATATCTTATATGTGCTACTTAATTTCACTAATACCATCCTTTATACGTTCCATGTATGGTATGAACAATTCATATCATTTTGAAGGGGCGGTAGTCCACACTTCCTCAAAAAAAATTATCATATATATGTATTACATGAAACAAATAATGGTATGTTATAAAATGGAATTACATAAGCTTATATAATTAATATCTTATTTAATTATAGTTCCATAATAATGGCCACCATGAGAGGCGGTAGGAGATAATTGAACAATCATCGTTTCATGAGGCGTGTGGTAGCCATCCACAAAAACATTATATTCTTCACCCATTAGATGGAGGTGTGTGTAATTGTCATTCTAATACTTCTCATAACAATATCCTAGTATATATAGGATACTTTTTTTGTTACAAAAGAAAAGAATAAGAATATTTTAGGGGTTGGAGAAATAAAATAAAATAAAAGAAGCTAAGAGAAATCATAACCTTTAATTAGGGTAACTCCCTTTGGTTTGAAGAAAAAAGGACTCTTTAAGTGCCTTATGCAAAAGGTAAGGCTTATAAGAGGAGGAGAGGGATGCAGGGAGCTTAATGGTTTCATATTTTTGATGAGCCAAAAGGCTTTAGAGTTGTGAGTAATTGGTTAGAAGTGGTGTCCTTTTATAAGGGGGAGGAGGGGCTCTTTAGAAAAAACTTAAAGTATTAATTTATATTAAATTCATATTAGGTTTCTAATGTCTCCAAAGTAGATTATTAAAGGTCTAAGGTGGGGATGGATATAAAAAAACTCAACCAATAGATTTTAGACAGGTTTGGGTCACTATAGTAACCTTATCCTTTAGATTTAACTCTTAGTTAAATAGTTTAACATTTACCCTGTCTCTTTGTATTTTTATATTATATTGTTAATAAACATAATATATACTTATAAGAGACCCCCAAGTGGTCAATTCATGATACACCTATCATTATATAAGTCCTTTTTCTGAACCGTAAATTTTTAAAAATATAATATCCATTAATAATATAATATTTGTTTTAAAAACTCTTTTATGTCAATTTTGACACTGTTGTGTATTTTGTTTTTGATAAATTCATAACAGCATTATTACGTCAAATAAAATTCATATAACCAGTAATACTATGTCATATTAACCTGTAAAATTATTGTAATTCATAAAAAGTTTAAAATTACATTTATTTTGATATTTATAATATCAATTATTTTAATATTTAAATAATTAGGTAATTAATACATCACCATTGTGTCATAAACAAATTAAATTATTTAATGTCTAAAAATTATAAATAAAATACCAGTATGTAGGAAATATTTTTATCTTTCTAATGAATATTTATAATCGAATTTATATTATGTATAACTATATGTTAAAAAATTTTAGTTATTAAACTTTGATTTTAACTTTTTTAACTCTTCTTTGAACTAAATACTAATAAATGTCCGAATCTAATCCAAGTGGACCAAAAAGGTTCATATTTTATTCATAAGGTTTTTTTTGGTTGAATTATAATTATCCAATAGAATTAGGACATGTGTTAGGGTAATAATAATTTCATTTTTACCCTTAATTACCCTATTTACTTTTTACCGTGGTAAATAAATGTAAAAAGTTACTATTCACCAAAAATTATTTTTATCTTATTGAACCAAAATTAATTCTTGATATTAACCGTGTCTCTCAGATTTTTGAAATTCCACTCACAGAAGTGGTAAAATTATGTTTTATGTGAATTTTCAAATTCTTCTATGAGATGGGTAAAAGACGGTGAAAAGTTCAATAAAATTTTTATATATCTAAAATTATTATAAACTAACTCCAATGAAATACATTGAACATATATAGGTATTACGTATCTATTTTGACCTAAAATAAATTTAAATAAAACGTTGGTTTTAACCAATAACTCAGTGTTTTTCACTATTCATCAAAAATTTAAAGTTTTCAGAAAAATAACAAAAATAATACTAGGCTAATTTTGATATTCCAAATCCAAAAATGAAGTCCATTTTTAATGATAAAATATATAAAATTTCAAAAAGTGTGTATTACTATTCATAAAGGATAGTTTGATTTGTTGTGGTGTTTGTTAGAACTTGATGTTCCATACAACACACACTACTGTATTATTCAAAGAGAAGCGTACCGTGGAAGCTTGGGGTGTTACATTCTCCCCTCCTTCACAAAATTTTGTCCTCAAAATTTTTAAAATTGGGCTTGGGAATATTTTAGAAAGTCCCACATCGGAAAAAGATTCAATAAAACTATCACCTTATAAGAAAGAAAGAGAAGTACAAAGGTCACCCAAGATAACTCATACTAGGATTCCATGTACGAAAACATGGATATGGAAGATAAAATAAGTGTCAAGTTCTGATGGAGAGGGATAGAAAACATGATTAGGAGAAAGTTAACAACAAGAAAGCTACAAACTTTTTATGGTACAAATAGTCATTAGTTTCCCAGTAGGAAAAGTATACGAACAACATTTTTGTAAGTTACATTACATAAATATGTGGAATTCATTTAGGAGATTTACTAATAAAATAAAGAGATATACTTAATTTTTTTGTAGAGTTTCATTCATTAATAAATTTCCACCCCTAACTCATTTTTTTAAACGATGAGTATTCAAGTAGGATTGGTCACACTAGAAGAGCTAGAATAAACTTCTATAGAGTCACATGATCCAAGAAAGATAAACTATATATTTACCCTGTCTTTAGAGATTAATCAAAACCAAAACGGTTAGTAAAAGCTCTGATGATCCCCCAAAAGGATATTCCTTTAAAGAAAGAAACATTAATCTTAATTTCAAAAATTAAACCAACAATATGCCAAAGTTTAATAAATACTATTCAATAAACAATTCCCTTAAAATCCTTCAATATAATCCAAGCTAATATTGAAACCCAAAACATAGAATAATTTGGTTATGTAGTCTTCCACATTAAATTGTATCTCCAAATTACATCAACTACTCTTAATGTCACATACATAAAAGTAATTAACCCAATCAAATATTCTCTATTATAGGTTAATCGTTTCCATAAATAACCCAAATCACTATAAATCCACTATAAAAACGTAGATTAAAATTGACCATTACTCCTCAAAAGAAATCCCATAGTATTATAGTTTCCTTGGGCATATACTATTCCCAAAAAAGCGAACATCTTCCAAAATAACATTTATCACTTAATCACCAAATCATTTTCCTATACCAAGGGTATTAATTTGATAAGACATAAGAACCCAAATCAACTTATTATCGATCAATAAAATCATTTAACTAAAAATAATTAGTCACACTAACTAGGGACTTCACGTAGTCCAGTGGTAGGCGATAAATCCGAATCGCACTTGGGTTGTGGGTTCGATTCCCACAGCTTTGTCTGACGCTATGTGTTGTCACATGGTCTGCGTGTTGTCCTTTTTCAAAAACTATATTTTATAACATTACCAAAATGAGATAAATTCCTCAAAATAACCATAACATAATTTTAACCATAAATCTTATCTAATACCTTTCATTTGCATCCCAAAATATTATAACATGTAATTTCCTCAAACCTAAGGATCATATAAAACCAAATGGTAATTTATATCTATATCCCCATGGGAAAAAATACTTCTTCCTCAAATATCATTCTCACATGGCAAACTGCGGGGTTACAAATACAAGAGAAAATTATTCCAATGTAATCCCATCAACAAGGAGCACTAATAAATTTAAATATTTCTCCAAACATTTATTTCCACATAGCTTCTTATTTGACCATGAAAATATCCTATAGAATATGTAATTTACTAGGGTAATGGACAATCCCCCTACATTTACGGAAAATGACTCTAAATGGATTTTTGGAACCTTTTTTATTTTCTTCTATAGTATTCTTCATTTTTCCTCGACAATTCTTCACTTTATGTCCTTATTTCCCGCACATAAAGAATTTCTTTGTTTGGTTGAGACACTTTCCTCGGTGTCTCCTTCCACATTTCATGCATGATGGAAATTTAGGATTTTTTTCTCTATGGTCTCCACTGCTGGAGCTCTTATCATTCATCACTATTCTATTCATTGTTGAGTCCATGAGTTGGTTAATATATATATTGTTGATCATTTTTTTGGAAAATGGATTTGGCATGAACACGCTATCTTTTACGCCTATCAACATTCTATTTTGTTGCTCATTTCCACCACCTTTCCCACCTTGTAAATCATTCTCAATGTTACTATGACTTCCTTGGACTCCAGCCGTTGACAAAAAACAGAAAGCATTATGTGAGTAACATTAATCATAAAATCATTTAGAGAATATAAGGACACCATATTATCAATTTGAAACACTTTAGGATTAAACAACGTCATTTATTCTCATCTTATATTAAAATAATTCAAATTGGTTTGTATAGAAAATGTAAATTATCCTAAGCATATCCCCCGGGAGTGTTGTAACCAAGAGTGCAGCAAGGCCCGTTGTCGTGCACTAGTTCCCGTTCGAGTCTAGCTCAAAGCGGTGTTTTTGGGTTTTACCCCTAGTTACATCTGTTCCAGAGCCACCTCTACCTTCTTATATCTAGATAGGGATGTATTGCTTAGAAAACTCAGAAATCTATACAATACCACTATTCTAGGAAGTTCTTCTATACTAATCCTCAAAGTCTATCTTAGGGCTATGTTCTCTAATCAGAGTTTATCTAAATCTAGCTTCTAAGGTTTGTACAAAACTTCCTCTGATACCAACTATAATTCCCCGACCCCAGTTACCCAGAGTTGTTGCATTATTATATAACATTGGCATGATCCCAAAAGACCAAATCTCGAAATAACGATTAGTTTAGTAGCTTTGGAAGTACTAGACACATTCATAAGGTTGACATTACATCATAAAGTAAAAACTACAACAAAATCTTGTCTCCACACTCATATCCCCTTATACTATCCCTGTAGGTCAATCAAAAAACTCTTCTTCACATCCTGGAAAAAATAAAACATAGAAATGGGTGAGCTCAGATGCTCAGTAAGGATAACAATATAGCAGAATCTTTCAGAAATAAGCATAAACATTTATGGCAATGTATAACAAAAAAAAGCCTTTTAAACTTGAACTTAAGTATAATATGGAAATGATAAAATGAAATAATTCCATTTACATATTCATATGGATATTCTAATAGTCTAATAACCACATGCAATATCAATAACCACTTTCATAATGATGGAATGAAAAATTCCAGACTATCATAACCATGTAGCCTAGGCCTCATTCCAAGACTACAAATAAGACTTTCTCAAGGCCTCCTACCAAGACACTAATTTGTCTCATGTGACCTACCGATGCATTGAGGAGCTATAGTGGGCTCCAACCATCACTCATTAAGTCAAATGCATTCCTCATATGAATAGGTTTAAACATAACATAAAAATTTGTATTAAAACTAGCATACGAAATGTCAATAAATTATCCAAAAACAATGAATGATATAAAAATAGAACATCCACAGTAAAAAGTAAATCATTCAATACAATAAAGAAGATTTTATTGTAACAGATCCTCAATCGAGAATAATGAAGGATATTTACATAGATGAAAAATAGTCATCAAAATTCTTTGAGAGAAATATCCCCCTTTTTATGAAAACATTTAAAATTATCGCTATTTATCAAGAAGCCGTTTAAAATAGATTTTTGAATCAAAGGTTCCCATACCACTTTGAAACTTTTAAAAGGAATTTTAATTTTAAAACTTTTTATGTTCATATAAATAAATCCTTAAAACCATTTTTAAAACATGGAAATTAAAGACAAATATTTAGAATAATAAATCTTTAAAACATTTAAAATGATATTTTAGTTAGTGTTCCTAACCGAAAGAGAGACACTTGAATAAAAATAATTGATATAATCAAAACTTTTTAATATCATGAGAATAATGGGATTCATGATATACTATGTCAAAGTACATTATATACACCATATAAAAGAGAATTGGTGTATGACAATAATGAAGTCTCAATGGGATGTAAATTGAGATTAATTCTCTTATAAAGACCATATCCTTAGGTTAAGGATAAATCAACGACATAATTACGTGTGAAAAATATAAATACACTAAATATGATTGGATGTTTAGTGTAAATCAAGGTGAGGACATTCACACATATTCTTGTAAAGACAACACCAATGAATTGGATATTTACCTCAAAAAATGGAAAATGAGTTAAAAATTACTCATATCAAATTCATATCGATGACTTGAGAAATTATGAATGGAGTGATTATGTGTATAAAAAGTATATCCACAGGACGGGGAGTGGAAATTATGAAATAATCAAATGAATAGTGATTCCACATATAATCTTGGAGTAAACTAATAAATAAAGTATGCATAAAGCCAAATAAATGGAAATTGAAATTTCAAATTCCCTTATCAATTTGGTAACTTACGAAACATACACCCATGAAAGAAGGATCATACAACTATGATGTAAATATACATGAATTAAATTATATTACACAATGAATACAAACATGGGAAGTACACACACCACATACAATAAATAATTGGTGAATAATGGAAATCTCATGCAATTAAAACTGAGATAAGAAACCCCTTACCTTGTACTTTTCCTTGATAGAGTGTAGGTTAACATCCAGTATAATAGTTAAATAATTTTTATTAAATTATACAAGAATCATACACGTTAATATGATATCATATATGATCTTTTAACATTGATTTGTTAATAATATATTATTATTATCACCGTTTCGGGTGTTAACTTACTCGTTTTATTTTATATGTTTTGTTACGTAAGCCATTTTTATTATGGATAGGATGTATCTTATTCATATCCAGAACGATATAAAGTCCTTAAACATTATTTTTAATCATAAAATTAGAATTATACTTGAATGGACACGATGGGGAATGAATCTCATCGCGTTCGTGGAGACGGTAGTTCGTACGTACGCACGAACACTACTTCCATTTCATTTTTCATTTCAAAAGGAATAAAAAAAATGATACATAGGTGTATTATTATTTCAATATAATATAATATCTTATATTTGTTACTTATGTTCATTAATACCATCCTTTTTATGTTCCATTTATGGTATGAACGAGTCATATCACTTTGAGGGGGCGGTAGTCCACATTTCCTCAAATGAAATTATGGTATATATGTAAAACATGAAATAAATAATGGTATGATATAAAATTGAATTAAATAATCTTATATCATTAATATCATATTTAATTATAGTTCCATCATAATGGCCACCACGGGAGGCGGTGGGATATAATTGAACAATCATCGTTTCGCGAGGCGTTTGGTTTCCATCCACAGAAACATTATGTTCTTCACCCATTATATGGAGGTGTGTGTAAGCGTAGTTCGAATAATTCTCATAAACATGTCCTAGTATATTTAGGATACTGTTTTATTTACAAAATAAAAGAATAAGAAGAGTTTAGGGGTTGGAGAAGTAAAATAAAGGAAAAGAATCTAAGAGAAATCGTTACCTATAATTTGGGTAACTCCCCTTGGTTTGAACCAAAATGGACTCTTGATGTGCCTTCTGCCTAATGTAAGGCTTCTAGGAGGAGGATAGGGATGTAGTGAGCTTCACTTATTAGAGGTTGGACGAGCCAAAAGGATTGAGATGTGTGAGTAATTGGTTAGAAGTTATGTTCTTTTATAAGGTGGAGGAGGGGCTCTTTAGAAAAAACATAAAGTATTAATTTATAATAAATTCATATTCTGTTTCGAATGGATCAAAAGTGTATTATTAAAAGTCCAATTTGGGTATGGGTCGATAACCACTCATCCAATATTTTTTAGACAGGTTTGGGTCACTATAGTATCCTTATCTGTTAGATTTAACTCTTAGTTAAATAGTTTGACATTTACCATGTCTCTTTGTATTTTTATATTATATAGTTAATAATCTTACTATATACTTCCAAGAGACCCCCCAAGTGGTCCATCAATGATACAACTATCATTATATATGTCATTTGGCCGATCCTTATATTCTTAGGAATATAATATCAATTAATAATATTATATTTGTTTTAAAAACTCTTTTATGTCAATTTTGACATTATTGGGTATTTTGTTTTTGATAAATTTATAATAGCATTATTAAATGGAATAAAATTGATATAAACAATAATAATATGTCATATTAACCTGGAAAATTATTTTAATTCATAAAAAGTCTCAAATTAAATTTATTTGGATATTTATAATATTAATTATTTTAATATTTCATTAATTAGGTAATTACTGCATCACCATTGTGTCATAAATAAATTAAATTATTTAATGTATAAAAATTATAAATAAAATTCCACTATGTCGGAAAATCTTTTTATATTTATAATGAATATTTATAATCGAATTTATTATACATATAACCCTATATTAAAAATGTTTTAGTTATTATACATTGATTTTAACTCTTTTAACACTTCTTTTAATTAAATAATAATAAATGTCATAATCTATTCCAAGTGGACCAAAGAGGTTCATATTTTATTCCTAAGGATGCTTTTGGTCAAATTATACTTATCCAATATAATTCGGACATATGTTAGGGTAATAATAATTTCATCTTTACCCTTAATTACCCTATTTACTTTTTACTGTGGTCAATAAAAGTAAAAAGTTACTATTCACCAAAAAATTATTTTTATCTTATTGAACCACATTTACTCCTTAATATTAACCATGTCTCTCAAATTTTTGAAATTCCACTCACAAAAACGGTAAGATTAAGTTTTATGTTAATTTTCAAATTCTCCAAGGAGATGGGTAAAAGACGGTGAAAAGTTCAATAAAATTTTTATATGTCTAAAATTATTATAAACTGACACCAATGAATTACATTGAACTTATATAGGTATTACATATCTATTTTTACCTAAATTAAATTTAAATAAAATAAATAATTATTTAAATAAAAAGTTGGTTTTAACCAATAACTCAGTGTTTTTTACTATTCATCAAAAATAGAATGTTTTCAGAAAAATACCAAAAATTCACCCTAGGCTAATTTCGATATTCCAAATCCAAAAATGAAGTCCATTTTGAAATATAAAATTTATAAAATTTCAAAAAGTGGGTATTACTATTCATAACGGCTAGTTTTATTGGTTCTGTTGTGTGTTAGAACTCGAAGTCGCGTACAACACACGCTACTATATTATTTAAAGAGAAGCGTACCGTGGAAGCTTGGGGTGTTACATGTTGAGCTCTTGAGGGCGTATTATCCTTAGGTGGAGCCTAAACTCAACCAGTGCGAGTCAAGTGTAACTATTAATAATTTTATGACCTTTTTCGGGTACGTTCAGTAAACACACGAGAGGCGTTTTCTAACTTTTGAACCAGTGATCGGATTAAAAATATGAGGGCACCATTGAATCCAAAGAACTGAGATTCTCTTAAGGGAAGATTCACATAAACTGTAGTATGTCTGGAACAAAGGATAGATTTCGGGACTTTTAAAAGAATAATAAAATAGCTTAGTTATTTTATTTATCTCATTTCTATTCCTCCAACGGAAAAACGATAGTGGCAGGACCAACGACTTGTCACGCCATTAAATGGATTGACTTATCAAATATTTTGTAACAGCGACATTAGAATTAGGAGCGTTCTTACTAAATAAACCCCAATTAATTTCACGGGCATTACTCACTCTCCCCCTCTCCTATTTATATGGAACTTGGGGAGAGGTATTGGCATGCCTTCACTATGAGATGAAGCTCAAGTAAAGTGGCATGATGCCAAACAATGGGAGGATGGGGCCGGTTCCAACGGCCAGTGACGAGCGAGGTCAAATTACGAACCGAGGGACGATGTTAGAACGAAAATGTCTGCAGCTTGTTACAGGAACAATGAACTTTGAACCTCCTTCAAGTGTGGACGTTATCAAACGATCTTGAGGTAGGAGGTCTATTTTGAAATTTTTCATGGATAAATTAAATCCTTTTCCACTTTCTATCACCATAAAGTGGAGGGCGTGGGCTATATGGACATGTCCTAGACACTCCACCACTTCGTTTTTGATGTGAACTTCTGGGAAAAATTTAAAACTTGATGGAAACGTGAAATGGAGGGTCACGCTATGACGGAAGCAGCACAGAATATCCATAGGCGTAGACGTCACAAAAAACAGACATCAGGGCACATCCGGTGACCGCGAAAGAAACTGCAGGCGCACCATGTTGGAGGCGGCCAAAGGAGACCTGTGGCAACGAGTCGAAGGCGGTGGAAGGCGGCGCATGACGGTGTGCCGTGAAGGTCGGCCTGAGATGGCTGCACGGAACAAGGATGGCGCCCGTAGGTGCCGCTGGTGGTAGCGGTCGTGGCCAGCAGGCCGAGGGAGGAAGCTGGGGTGCAGCCCGCGCAGCTTCGCGTTGGCGAAACCCAGTCAGCCAAATGACCGGTCGATTAATTGTGATGGTGCAGCACCCCACCGGCTGGATAACGACCTCAAAATTGTGGGGCCAGCAGGGAGAAATGGTCCTGATCTGCGTGGACTGAGCCGGTGCGGGCCAATAGAGTGGGATATACCCTTCCAACATTCAGGAGCCGCTAGCCTGCTGGTCCGGATCCACAGCCCTGCGGGCTGGGCCGGACCAACGGCCCAGTTGGCCTATGCAAGTGGGTCGAGCCCCACATGACGGGTGGGGGAAACCATGCATTGGGCCCACGGAACGAACCAGGTCAACCCTGATAGCTTTGACCCAGTAAACTGGCCCAACCTTTAGTGGGCTGGACCTGATCGGGTTCTGGTGGACCCAAGGACCTATTGTGTCGGTCCGACCAGACCAAGTCGGACCGGGCCCAGACCCAACCAATCCCCGAATAAAAAAACGCCCATAAATGAAAAACTAGGTGTCCATTTGATACTCCATTAGGGGAGTTGGATTCTTTTTTGGGAATCGGTCCCATTGACGTATTCCGGCGGGCCCGACCAAGCCGGGCCGGACTGAGGTGGGACCACATTTGTTTCACAGAAAGGGGTGTAACTACCAAACAAGGTGTCCATTTAACAAACCGTCTACGGTGCCGAAACCCTTAAGAAAGGGAGGGACTTTTGGTATACTCTACTAGAGATTTGGATAATGTTGGTGTATTTCTAGGTTGGATCGAATCCGAATCCAACCTGGCCCTCAGAACTAAAACACTTATAAATCACAGATTGGGCGTCCGATTGACGCACCATCTGTCACGTTAGAACACTTATTACATGGCAGTCCATTGGAATACTTGTTCATGGAGCATCATGGTGTTTCCGGTAAAACCTATGGATTGAGGTGTGGTTCACCCGGAATCAAGCGTACAATAATGGAGAATCCAGTGACTGGCAGTGAGGCGGAGGTTGGAGACAGATCATATAGAGGTTAGTACTGAACGATCTTGTAAGGGTCAGTCCCAATCTCGTGTGGGTCAGATCCTATGTGGGTCAGCGCTCAACGATCCTTTGTGGGTGAGAGCATACCGATCCTGTGTGGGTCTGATCTTGTGTGGTCAACGCTCAGTGATCCTATGTGGGTCAGCGCATACCGATCTTGTGTGGGTCAGATCCTGTGTGGATCTGATCCCATGTGGATCATTGTGGGGGTATGAACCTATCGACTCTAGGTGGGTCGGTTCTTGTGTGGATCATTGTGTGGGTTAGTACCTATCGATCCTATGTGGGTCAGACTCTGTATGGTTAGCAATAATGCGTCTTTGTAGAATAAGATGATCTAGCTTCTCGACTAATCATATGTACTTCTGTGTCTTACCTATATACCTAATCTGAGGCGAGTCTATTATCTTTGTGGTGTTACCTATGTGGTACTTTTATTTTTGTGGTGATACCAGTGTGGTAATTTTCCCTTCTTGGTGCTATCTTCATGTTGATACCTATGTGGTACTTTTACCTTTGTGGTGTTATCTTCGTGATGATACTCATGTGGTACATTTACCTTCATGGTGTTATCTTCATGGTGTTACCTGTGTGGCAATTTTACCATCGTGGTGTTATCATTGTGATGTTCCCTCTGTGGTACTTTTACCTTCGTGGTGTTACCTTTGTGGTATTATTCCCTCATGTATGAGATGAGTATATCTTGCTAACTTAGGTATATGTATGGTCATATACATAAGTAGAGTTGTTGACTACCCGTGCATTGTGATTGAGGTCTTGCTTTGTGTTTTTCCTTTGTGGAACTCTAAGAGGACTTTGGGGGTCTCGAGATCCCATCTAAGTATTGTTATACTCTCCCGTTCATGGGTTTCACCCACATCTTTTTGTGTCTTGTGTAGATGACATAAAACATTGATCAAGGCTGAGGGAGACAGGACTGGGCGGTTCTCAGAGGTGGACCATTTGACGTGGTGTGACGCAGGACTACTGATCATGAGTTGTACCTAAACTTTAGGTAGGATCCTTGGTGGATGATCCAGGAGTTGTTTTTATCATTTTAGTTGTACATGTACTTTCTAGTTGGGCTTGAATTTCATCCCCTTTACTTTAATAACAGTTTTCACTACAGTAGTTTACATCATGGATTCCTCTTGTTGTGCTATTGGATTTTTGTGTTTGTATAGGTTTAAAGGAAATAATATCCCATTAAGGGATACACCCTTCTAGTCCTATTCTCCAGCCCCTGGCCTATAGAAGGCGGGCTTGGGGTAGTCATGGAACAGGCCTCGGGGGACGGGTCGTGACAAAGTGGTATTAGAGGAGTCTGTTCTACCGAAGAACGTGGACTATGATCTTTTCTATGTGGCAATAGTGTTAAGTGTTATGAGTGTGGTTTTTAGTTTGGGTAACCCAGTGTTGGTGCGGCGACTGACGTATCCATACAATAGGACCCTAAATTCTGATTTTCGACTCAGTGCACGAAAACAATGATTGTGTGTGTTTTTGAAAAGTTTTTCCATTGATCTCTTTGAGTCTGCTCACCAGGTATAACATATTGACTGTGGAACACCTATTTCGCATCAAGATGCTGCCACATAGATAGCCATCCAGGATTCCTAGTAGAGTACATGATGATGGCCCACCAAGCGATGAATCTTCGGTGTAGGGCCCTCTTACGGTGATAGAACCATCGGGTGGTGCACCAGTAGCACCACCACCCGTTGGGAAGAAGATGGCACAAGCCCCACCCGTAGAGGGTGCATGAAAACCGAGCACGTTTCATGACTTATAACAGCATAGGCCTATGAGGTTTTGAGGAGAGATAGATCCCGAGGAAGCTTATAAATGACTCGAGGCTGTGGCTAGAGTTTTTCGCCTAGTTGGGACACCGAAAAGTCAGATGGTGAACCTAGTTGATAGTCTTTATTAGCGTGTTACCGTGAGGAAGGTCTACATAGTGATTAGGCTTCGGTACATGGACTGTTTCCCATTATGGTACCTTCAGGTAGTGTTCCTACTATATCCCTGGCTATTGGTTAGCAGTTACAACCAGCCATACCGGTAGAGGGACATGTAGGCTTCGTGCCTTACAGGTGTTTCAACATCAGATACCCCTCAGGTTCCGAGGAGAGCCCGAATCATAGGTGGCTAAGGATTGTATTGTAGAGGTGACTAAGTTTCCACCAATCCAAGACACCATTCGAATAAATGGTGGTCCTGGTAGAGAGCCTTCTACGATGCTCAGTAGGATGATGATAGGGTTTGGATTACCCTGGTCTTGTGATGAGGTGACTCTTCCATGGCAAAATTTGAGAACCTTCCTCATAGAATGGGATCTCTTGCTATAAAAAAGATAAGGGATGAGTGTTATATAGAGCTTCTAAAGCTTTAGCAGGACAACATGTCGGTAGCTAAGTATTCATCGAGATGTACCGACCATCCTAGGTACTCAATGAATATAGAATGTTTAGTGCTTCAGGGCTCGGACCTCCAAGAGAGGTTTGTTTAGAAACAAATGATCCATTAATATTCCCTTATGAATTCATACGTATGTTAGGGTGCTATAGAGAACCTTTTTGGTTGAATATTCTTTGGTAGAGCAGATACAAACAATAAATGTTAGTAGTGGGAAACCAAGAAATTGACGCCATTTGTAGAGACTCGGGTGTGTAAAATGTTTTGGGAAGAGGAAGTGATAGGGACAGATGAATCTGCAGGGCAGCAGACATGGATGTGGATATAAGAGAGCAACATGAGGTGGTATACATTTCAACATGCTACAACCACCACCACAATGTGGTCCCCACCAAACTCAGGGAGCTGGAGGATAAGAGAAGGGAGTATCGACATGCAGTAAAGGGGTGTGACCCAAGGGCATCATGAATGATTCGAGGTACGGTCTATGTCTACTGCTAGCTGCCGTATTAATAGACATAAGTACCAATCATTCATTCTTTCCACAAATCTTGTTCAAGAGCTAGAGTTTCTGGTTAAACCAAAGACTTGACATGTATGTCTAGAGATTCATTTGGGAGGAGACACGATCATAAAACTTATGCTGATAGTTTGATCTGAACCTTGAGATGTGAGTTTCAGTTGTAACCTCTTGGTTGCAGCGTCGAGACCTTATGAAGATATTTTGGGTATGGACTTGTTATCAACAATTAATACTCAGATTGAATGTATTAGGAAAAAAGGATGTATTATTTATACAACGCTGGAGTGGGTTTTCCTAGGCTAGTGAAAAGGGAAACACAAACAGCACAAGATAAACTCAAGCATAGGAGGGTGTAGCCGATCACTCTAGAGTCGGACGACCTTACCCCCATGGCAGTAGGAGTTTTGAGTTACCAATAGTAGGGGAAGAGTGTGGGGAAATTTTACAAAAGATGTTTCTAGGACTACCTCCCCGAGGTGGGAGGGACTTCTTCTTTGGCTAGGTACTACTGGAGATTTTTACCTGACTACTCCAGGGTAGAGACGCGCTTTTCATCTTTGGTGAAGGAAATGGAATGTGGTCTTAAAGGCACTAACAAGAGGTATAGTACACAACTGCTGAGAGAGGAATTATATAAGCTACTCGCGCTATGGATATCCTTTGTGGATAAAGATAGTGAAGCTTACATCCAGTCTATGACTATCACTCCCCCAATTCTTTAGCGAGTTTGGGAGGCAAAACTTGGGATGTTTACTGCGAGGACCAACGTGCTCAGATATCATCAGGATGTTCTCTTGAAGGATTTTATGAAGGTAGGGAGCACGAAGTTCTCTTTGGAGGATGCACCATGGTATCAGTGACGTTTTGGGAGGAGGTGTTGAGGGAGTTCCATATATCCCCTTTAACGGTACATCCTGAAGCGGTGAAGGTGTACTAGGACCTCCGAAATCAGTACTAGTGGCCAGGGATGAGGGAAGCATCAGAAGAGTTTGTATCATGATGCATCACTTATCAATAAGTTAAGACTACATAGAGCCAGCAGATAATTTATGCCGACAAGATACAGAGACCCTTGAGGACCGAGGAGGGAGACCATGTCTTCTTATGGGTGTCACCCCGACAAGAATTACGAAGGTTTAGATGTGGAGACAAACTATTTTGAGGTTCATCGAACCTTTCCAGATTTCTAACAAAGTTGGGGAGGTGGCGTACCATCTAGCTCTTCCCCCTGGAGGCACCGGGTGCATAATATTTCCCATGTGTCACAGCTGAGGAGATACATGCATAATATGTCACACACTATCAATTGGGGTGGCATGGACTTGATGATGTGGTGACTTTTATGGAGTTCCTAGTGGAGATAGAGGATTAACATGAGTGAGTCCTTCAGGAATGGGGGATCCCTATGGGGCGAGTTCGGTGGCAGCATGGGAACCTCCAAGAGAGAACATTGGTGTTGGAGACTCAGATTCAGGCTCAATACCCTATTTTGTTTGATTTTCCTTTGTTTTGGATTTTGAGGACGAAAGGCCCTAAGGTGAAAAGAATGTAATGTCCTGGAATTTCCACAATTTTTTTTATTTATGTGGAATTATTTCGAGACTGTGAAATATGAAGGTGCATAATTCCAAGGCTTGGAGAACCTGGAATGATCTGTTGAAAATTGTTATGTTTAAAAATAGCGCACGTGAGTGGTTTTCCTAAAAAAGTAGAATAACACTAAAATGGGTGCCCATATCAAAAATATAAGGGCACCATTGAGTTCAGGATGACAGATTTACCGTAGGTGGGACATAAGATTATCCGGCACTTGCCTCCAGTGCAAAAACCCAAAAATGGAATTACCGTAAAAAAATAATTAAATAATTTTTTTTTTCAAATGATTATAACTCTCAACGGGTATGTTGGATTGAAAATACTATAACACTGCTGAACTCATGAGGGAATTCTTTCCTCAGAATGATACTAAAATTGGGCGGCGTGATCCACTAGTGAAAATTAGTTTTTGGCCGTAAATAAATTAATTAAGTGAAAATTATTTTATTATAAAATCCTTAACTTCAAAACGGTAACCCAGATTGAAAATGCAAGAGTACCATTGAGCTCTTGAGGGTGTGTTCTCGTTAGGCGGAGCCTAACCTTGATCGGCACGAGTTGGGGGTGATTGTTAATAATTTTATGAACTTTTTTTAGTTATGTTCAGTAAACACGCGGGCGACATTTTCTATCTTTTGAACCAGTGCTCAGATTTAAATGCTGAGGGCACCATTGAATCCAAATTTCTAGGATTCTCTTAAGGGTAGATTCACATCGATGACAGTAGGTTTGGAGAAAATATAGATTTTGGGACTTTTTAAAAATAATAAAATAACAAAGATATTTTATTTCTCTCATTCCCATTCCTCCAACGGACAAGCAGTAGTGGTGTGACCAGTGATGTGTCAATCCATTAAATGGCTTGACTACTCAAATCCTTTGTAAAAGCGCCATTGAAATTAAGAAGGTTCCTATTAAAAGAACCTCCATTAATTCCATGGGCTTTACTCACTCTCCCCTCTCAAATTTATATGGAGCTTGGGGAGAGGTATTGGAACGCCTTCAACAAGTGACGAAACTCTGGTAAAGTGCCACGAAACCCAACACATGGAAGAAAAAATCTGGTTCCAGTGGGCAGTGATGAGTGACACCAAATCACGAACCAAAGGACAATATTTTAATGACAATATTGGTGGTGTTTTGCAGGAATGATGAATGTCAACTCTCCCTCAAGCGCGGATGTTCTCCAACGATCATGAGGTAGGGGGCCTATTTTGAAATTTTACTTTGAAAAATTAAATCCTGTTTCGATAGCTATCACCTTAATGCGGATGTAGCGGGGAAAACAAACATGGTCCGGACCCTCCTCTGCTTCGTTCTTGATATGAACATCAGGGAAAAATTTCTAACTTGATGCCAACGTGAAATGGTGGGTCACACTATGACGGAAGCATCACAGAAGAGCTGTAGCCACATACGACACCATGAATGGACACCAAAGCATGTCTGGTGACCCGCAGAAGAAACTGCTAGGCTACCATGTCAGTGGTGGCCGATGGAGGCCATAGAAAACCCACAAAAACCAGCTAAGGGTGGTGGAAGGTGGTGCATGACGATGCGCCGTGATGGCCAAGGGCGGTCGACCCGAGCCAGCCGTGTAGAATAAGTACGGTGCCCGTAGGAGTCACCTGCGGAAGCGGATACTGCCAGAAGGCCATGGTAGGAACGCGTAGCGCGGCCCATGCCACACCGTGTTGGCGACACCTAGTCGTACAAACATCCAACCAGTTAATTGTAGTGGTTCAGTGCCCCACCAGCTGGAGAACGGACCCACAAGCATGAGGTCAGTGGGGGAAATAGTTCGACTCTGGGCGCACCGAGCTGACATGGGCTGGGCCAGACCCGAGACCGAGTGGGCCAACGCCGGTGGGCCGAGCCCCACCCAAAAAACGAGGCCAACCACGGCCCAAGCCTACGAACCAAACCGGACCAACCCCAACCGGATGGACCAAGTAAACCGGACCAACCCTTAGTGTTCTGGACCCAAGCAGGGTCGGGTGGACCCCATGACCTATTCTGTCAGGCAGACCTTACCGAGTGGGAGCGAGCCCAGACCCAACCGGTCCCCGAATAAAGAAATGCCCATAACTGAAAAACTGAGTGTCTATTTGACTCACTGTCAGTGGAATTGATATCCATTTTGGGAATAGGTCCCTTTGATGTATTCCAGCGGGTTTGACTGAGCTGGGCCGAACTGAGATGCGACCACCCCCGTTTTACAGAAAGGGGTATAACTAGCTGACCAGGTGTCCATTTAACGAACCGTCTACAATTCCAGGACCCTTAGGACGAGGTGGTCCTTTTGGTATAATCAAATCAAGATTAAGATAAAGTTGGAGTACATCCGGGATGGATTAAATCTGAATCTTACTGGGCCCTTGGAACTAAAATTCTTATAAGTCACAGACCGTGAGTCTGATTGACGTGCCGTCTATCGCGTTGCAACCCTTAAGACATAACGGTTCTTTGGAATACTTATTCGTGGATATTGATGTGGAAGCATTATGTATGAATGATGGATTGAGGAGAGGTTCTATCAAAATCAAGCATATCAAAAGCGGGAATCCAGTGGCTGTTATTGTGGCAGAGGTTGGAGATAGATCATACGAAGGTTAGTACCGAGCGATCCTGTGTGGGTCAGCACCGATACTGTGTAGTCCATATCCTGTGTGGGTCAGTGGATTTCGATCCTTTGTGGGTCAGAACCTACTGATCTTATGTGGGTTACTGGTCAGTGATCTTGTGTGGGTCAGCGCTCAACGATTCTGTGTGGGCCAACACATACAGATCCTATGTGGGTCATTGCGGGGGGTAGTACCTATGGACTCTGGGAAGGTCAGATCCTATGTGGATCATTACGGGGGTTAGTACCTATTGAATCTGGGAGGGTCAGATCCTATGTAGATCATTGTGGGGGGTTATTACCTATCGATCCTATTTGGGTTAGACTCTGTATGGTCAGCAGTAGTGCCTCTCGACAGAATAAGATGATATAGCTTATCAACTAATCATATGTATTTTTTTTCCTTACATAAATACCTAGTGTGGGCTGAGTCTATTATCTTCATGGTGTTACCTATGTGGTTCTTTAATTTTTGTGGTGATACCTATGTGTTACTTTTACCTTCATGGTGCTATATTCGTAGTGATACATGTGTGGTACTTATACCTTTATGGTGTTACCTTCGTGGTGTTACCTGTGTGGTATGTTTTTCTTTCGCGGTGTTACCTTCGTGGTGTTATCATCATGGTATTACTTATGGGGTAATTTTACCTTCATGGTGTTACCATTGTGATATTCTTTCATCATGTATGAGATAATACATCTTGAAAACATAGTTATATTTATAGTAATACAGCTAAGTAGAGTTGTTGACTACTCCGTTCTTTGTGATTGAGGTCTTGATTTGTGGTTTTTCCTTTTTGGAACTCTAGGAGACCTTCAAGTGTATCAGAGTCCCTAATGATTATTGTTATACTCACCTTTGCACGGGCTTCACCTGAACCTCATCGTTGATCGAGGCTAAGGGAGCCTAGTCTAGATGATGCTCAGAGGTGGACCATTTGACGCGGTGTGACGCAAGACTACTAATCACGAGTTGTAGATACCCTTCAGGCAGGATCCTAGGTGGACAATCCAGGGGCTGTTTTTCTCTTTTTAGTTGTACTTGTACTTTTCATTTGGGCTTATATTCTGTCCCCTTTACATTCATCACACTTTTTACTATGATAATTTACTTCATGCTTGCCTCTCGGTGTGCTCTTGGATTTGTGTGTTTTTACAGGTTTAAAGGAAAATCCTACATGTTAAGGGATACCCCTTTCTAGTGCTAGTCGCTAGCCCTTGGCCTATGGAAGGCAGACTTGAGGTAGTCACGACACGGGCCCTGGGGGAAAGATCGTGACATATCTAATTTCAATAAAAAAATGTCTCCAACGAACTAAATTGTATTAATTGAGTCATAATTTATCTATTTTGACCCTAAAAACCAATTCAAAATATAATTTAAGACTAATAATTATTTAAATGAAAAGGGTGTTTTTAACTAAATTACAGTGATTTTTACTATCCACCAAAAAAAATAAGTTTTTTAAAAAAAATCCAAGAATTCTTTCTAACATAATTTCAACATTCTGAATTCAAAAATTATGTTTATTATATCATGTTCAAAATCTAATAGTGTTTAAAATTAATTTTACTGTTGTTCATAGAAATAATATATAAATTAGTTTCTTTAAGAAAATTTTATTTCAAAACATATAAATACTTTACAAAAAACTATATTTTTCATTATCAATATGTTTTATTTATGTGAAACCATTATTTATAATATATTAAGAGTAGCTTATACTATTAATATTACTGTGTTTAATGTCTATGTTATAATTATATCAAATAAACATTTATAAAACTAAAACGATGTTTCATAGAAACTAAGTGTTGTGTATGACACTCGTTAAGTCGATGTTGTGTGTCGCACATGCCAAGTTGGTCCCATGTGAAAGGAATATTTTACACAGTGAAATTAAAACCCTCAGTGAAAACTAATTCATTTGAATAAAATAAAAAACACATTTCACAAAATCTCAAGGTGTCACATTCTACCCCCTTACAATGTATTTCGCCCCGGAAATTTGTCTAGGTAATCAAATATTAAATACTTGAGTGTTTCATTTACAGAAACCCACATCAATAAAATTAATACGAAAAAATCCATTATAAGGGAATGTTTGAACTAAAATAGTTTCCCAAAGTAAGTCATAATGATATTACCATAGAGGATACCATACATGGGAAGTGAAAACTTAGACATGTAAAACAAATATTACTGTAATGTTTTGCTGGAGGGAGATAGAGAAAAATTTCAGGGGAAAGTTATAAATCATAAATCCGTAAATCCATCATGAAATAAAGGACCATCTGATCCATCAGAAACCAAGGTACTAGGATAATGTTTTATTCATAGGCCATTTTTCTAAATTTGAAGAATTTTCATGAAAAGATATACATTCATGATTTCAGGGAAACATCACCCTTTTCTATTCATTATTCCACACCACCACTATCTTTAAAAAGTTAAGTGACTTTTTCATTCTGGAAAAAATGAATGATCATGAGACCCATGATATACCATCCCACCAGTTATCATCACCACAAATTAGTTTGAATAGTCCATCCAATATGCATAAATCCTTATGTAGAGAGATAACACTTTAATATCAATGGCTTCATCTAAAGTTTAACTTAAAATTTCCATAAATGGTTAACCTTATAACACCTATGAAATATGAAAATTCAATGCTTTGTAAATAATTCAATGAAATAAACATAACATTGATCCTCCATATGTCACAATGTAGAACTTGGTTATCACATTCCATATAAGAGAATACATTCATCATAATTCATTTGAAATGTGGTAACAACATTAATTACCATGAATCCCAATGTAAAACATGAATGCTTCCTTATTCCAATTATTACTGGATATGTCCTATAAATCCATGAATTTTTAAACTTCATCCCTGATGAAATAGAATGATTTTACAATAATAAATTCGAGGGTAATCTGTACAATCCAATTTACTTATTAATATCCAACATATCATTATCCAAACATCATTATCTCATTGTGAGGAATTAATTAAGGGTTAACTTCCCTTAATAAAAATATTACCTTTCTTTGAAATCAATTTTCTATGTCTTCATCACCATTCAACATGTACATTTAAATTATTTATGAAAAAATATAATAAAAATAATTATATATTTCAGGATTTATATAACACAATATTTGAATTCCAAAATATACAAACTTCATTAATTCTACCTTATTATTAAACCATTACTTTGGATTCATCAACATATAACCTAATACATATTTACTAGAATATGAAATATGATTCTTTTATAATATTCCTCAAGATAAAAATAATCATGCTTATTATGATTAATATAAATAATACTAGGAGAACATATCATACCTTTCACATGCCGTTTTCGGCCTCATTATGTTCATAATTATAGACAATAATCATATGAACTTCCTAATTCTCTTTATGATATTTTTCTTTAGAAAATAGATTCACAGAATGCCCATTATTTCCACATATGAAACACTAAATATGAACCATTTTAAATCTTGTTCTCTGTATTTAATAAAACTAGAATGCATAGTGTGAGAAAAAATTTTCATATTATGATACCATATAATCATGAAAAATTACTTATAGGGTGCCTAAATCTTGTCTATAACTTCTTTAATATATGAAACCTTAGGTTTATCCTAGGTTGGTCATATTATTCCTCTACATAAATCTTTTTTGTTGGTTCATGAAGTGTTTTGTGAATTACCAAAGCATATCCCCCAAGAGTTTCAAACCTAGTGTGAAACAATTCATGTTGTCATGTACCTGGTTACCCCATGTTAGGTTTGAAACGTATTGTCAGAGTTTTAACCCTAGGTATATATGTTCTATATCCACATCCACTTATAGTATCCAGACATTGATGTATTTCTAGGAAACCACTCACTCTATCCTTTAACAAAATTCTAGGAAAATTTTTGATACATCAACTCTTACTTATACTTATTCATAGATACATCCCTAGAAATATCCTTAGAAATATAACTAGGGATCTTGCTAATGTTTTTTCATCCTAGTTTCCAAATTTTTACTAAACCTTTCCTTTTATACCAACTACAACGAACCTTAGTTAGCATACATAGATATTTCATTACTTTAAAAGAATATTTGGTACATTACAAAAAAATAATGGGGACGATAATAGTTTAGTTTCTTTAGAAAGATGAAAAAAAATCATATCTCCTGGTGAAAGATCTCCGACATATATGATAAAGATCTCCATATTTAGTACATCTACTTGAAACATTTCTTCATAACATGGGGACATGAAACATAAGAAATGGGTTAGATCAGATGCTTAGTAAGGGTAAATAAAGGAAAAACATAATTATAACATGAAAAAATTGTATTTAACTTGATTCAACCATTTTAATATCTTACCCAACATATTAGATATGATAACAATGATTGGAAGTTCTTATGAAAAGGATCACAAGTTATTAAGAGCCTAAGTCATGGAATCATTAGATAAGAATAACACATGGAATTTTTGGCACACATATTGGTTTGTAACGTTGTGAATATGTATAAGTTGAAATATGTTCAATCATTAAGTTAAGGACATGAAATCTATCCCCCACATCAACTTATGGTCATGAAACCAGTCCTAGGCATAACATTGTTAATTTGTAATAAGGTTCACGCATAACTATAGGGACATGAAACCAGGTCCATACAAAACTATTGAACATATAAATAGGTTGACACATGAAATTGTGAATATTTAATCAGGTTCACAAAGAACATTGTGAAAATGTAATCAGGTTCACGCATTAACATATGGACATGAAACCAGGTGGATGTATAACATTTTGAACACATAATAAGGCTCACTCATAACATTTTTAACATGTAATCAAGTTCACACATAAACTTATGTACATGAAACTTGGTCCATGAATAATATTGTGAACATGTAATCATGTTCACTAATAACATTTATACTCACGATTCATCCACCATTTATTAATTAATTGGAGGGAAAAATAGGTTCCAACCATCTCTACAAGATAATAAAAAATGCATCATACCATGACCCATAAAAAGACATAGATTTTATAACCATAAAATAATAATTCATGAAATTAAATGGGTATTATTAAAATTTCATCAAATTATAACCTTTGAAAAATAGATAGGTTTTATAACCATTTATTTAGAGTATAACCCATGAAGAAAAGTGGGTTTCAAAAGCCTATAACACATAGAAGAGAAATAGGTGTCATGAGAATCATTCCCTGAAAAAAAAATCATTAATTAAAAAATATGAATGTAAAATTTGGTTCATTTTCAAGAAGAGACTGATTAACATCAACAGATGCCATCTTAGATGGAAAATGACATGGAAAGATATTTTGAAAACACTTCTTGAAGAAAATATCATTTATTCTTTCAAGAGTCCTTTTTAATGCATAAAACCTTTTTGAAACCCATTTTCATTGAAAATACTTTGAAGACATATAAATAAGGTTTGAAATCTTTTTAAAAACATTTTTACATGAAATTTTTTAAAAGAATCTTGAAATTTTTTTGAAATACTTTTCCTTGAAAACTTATATATAAGCTTCAAACCCTTTTTGTTTGAAAAAACTTTGAAAACTTATAAAGAACCTTGGAAATGTTTTCAAAACCATTTCATTAAAAATAATTTTAAGAAAATTTCTTTGAAATTAAACATTAAAAAATGTAAAGAAAGCTTCAATGAGATGATAATGGGTAAATCCATACATTCTGTACTATGTAAAAAAGAAAATTCCTTTTCTATAGTAAAAAGGCTAGAGAAAATCCTTTTCCAAAAAAAGATAAGATGAATCCATTGAATAGATTGTAAAATAAAATTAAGGGAAAAATGTGTTTTAAATATTACATGAGAACTGTATAATAATTTAGAAACACTTTTTAGAAAACATAGATTTCCTACCGAAGAGAGTATACTGTCAGTATTTCTTATAAACACTTTATAAACTATCTTATGTAAAAAATATTTGAAATATAGTACCAATACATAAATATATCATGAATAACCACATGGTAATAAAAGTCATGAATTTCTCGAGAGATGGGTTATAATATTTCATCAAAGGAATAATCAACAAAAGTAATCTTGAAAAGCGATGAGATTTTTTCAATAAACATTTACCACATGGTAACATGGGATCATACTATCCATGTAAGAAAATTAAATTAAATAAATCTTAGATTATCGTGATAATATGTATATTCATGATATAATATGTATAATGGAAATGTACACACCTCAAAAACAGATTTAGTTATATAATAAAACATGAGTCTTAGAGAAGGAAAATTGAGATAGAACTATTTTACCGATATGGTAAATTTTGAAAATTTCTCCGCATTAAATAAATCATGGGAAGTATACAAACTACATAAAGGGAATTGGGGGTTATGAAATCATTTATCTCACAGAAATAAAATGTGAGATGAAATCCTGTTACCCTCTGACTTGAATCTCATCGTACTCATTCAAACCACCTATATAATAAATATAATTTTATTATAAATATTATAAATAATTATATTATATATATAATACCATATATGGTTTTATTATGACCTTATGTTACCCACATGTTAACCATCCTTTGTTAAGGTTTCACTTCAGATAATATTTACTTGTTTCTTCGCACATGTCTTAATTTGTTATATTGTTTGTCCTTATACTTATATCATGATTAGAAAATATAAAACATGATATAAATATAATTTATATAATTTATATGTGTATTATAATAATATATATAATATATAAGTATTAAATTGAGTACACCATTCATGGAGATGTAAAGTCGTATGTACACATGAACACTATTTCAGTTTTTGTTGTCTCATTGAAAGAAAGAAAGAAAATTGCATGTATTTATATAAATATATAATATAATTATAGTAGAATTATAATTCTATATATATCATATAATTTCACTAATAAAATCCTTAATACATTCCTTGTAGTGTGTGAATGAATCAAATCGCTTTGAAGGGGCGATAGTCCACACATCCTCAAACGAAATTATAATATTTTCACATAATGGAAGGTAAAAATATATATGTTGTAAATGGAATATATAAGGTTAAATAAATAATAAATATAATATATAATATATATATAAAAGAGTGTCCATTATAATTCCCACCATCAGAGGCAGTAAAGAAAATTGAACTATCATTGTTTTGTGAGGTGAAACTTCACCATACACATAAATAATATGTTCGTTAAGAATTAGATGAATGTGTTTGTAAGTGTATGTTAGAAACATAGAGTAATAACATCCTATTATATTTATGATTTAGGTTTTTTATAAATTTATGGAATAAAGGGAGTGGATTGGGGGAGAAAGAAAATAAATGAATGGAGCTTGAGAGAAGACGTTGCCTCTTAATTGGATAACTCTTTTTGGGTTTTGCCAAAAGAATTTCTTGGATTGAATATAACCAATGTGAGGATTAAATAAATAAAGAAGGGAAGTTGTTAGAATATTTGGACAGAGTTTTAATGATCCAATGTGTCATGAGTGGTGTGAGGAAGGGTTAGAATGCCTGCATTTTTATAGTGGAGGGGAGTAGAACTCTAGTAAATACCAAAAGGTATTCAATAATGGGAGGTATCCCTTACATACTGTCCCTAAAAACGTAAAAATAATATTTAAATGTGAATTTTTGGTCAAAAAAATCTACACCACGAAAATATATGTTCATTTTAATAATTTGGTTTCTTAACCCCTACGATTCACTAATTTTATTATTTTGGTTATTATTAAAGCATCTAGTTTTCTAACATATGTAATTTAACCATTAAGAATAAAATAAATTTTGATTTATTATATAATATAGATAAAATGGAATAAAAATATTAAACTAATATAAAAAATTAAAATCCCATTTTTTTTGTGGAAATTATTGTTTTAAACAAGCGCATGTGATGCGCTATACGCTGCTTAAACGTAGACTGTGCTAACAATGTTGTTGAAATATATGGGTCAATATGATAATTAAAAAAGATATTTTTTTCTATTTATATAAAAATTTAATGATTTTTAAACCTTAAAAATAACTTATCATAATATATTATTTTATTAATTTTAAATCATATATTAAAATATCATTTATTATAAAATAATAATAATGACAGTTTTGACATTATTTATTCACTTTTTGTTTAAAATATCAAAATAAAAATAAAAATAAAATAAATTAAGTTTATATATGTGTAAAATAATATATTAATCATCCAAAAAAATTAAAGGCAATAATATAATGAATTCAATTCACCTTCATCATTTATAGTATCATTTATTTTAGTAAATTATTAACTTACTATTCAGTACATTGGCATTTTTAAGCATTTTAAGTAACTAAATCATCCCAAAAAATTATTGATGATTTATTATGATAAAAATAATCCATTTATATTTAAATATTATATGTAAAACCTAAAATATGTTTTTTAAATATCTCAGAGTTTTATAAATGTTAAAGGTAAGGAAAGATCCCCTTTTGTCTTTTTTCCTTACTTAACCTTTTATAAAGGGAACTTCTATTTAATAATATCAAAATTTCCCTTATAATTATAAAAAATTGGTGATTGGGTGGAATTGTTGGATGAAATAGATTTTGGACAAGTTTTTAGGTCATTTATTTCTTTAAGTTTAAGGTTCAGTCCCCAATTAAGCTTAATATTACCTTAATCACTATGATTAATTTTAACCACTTTTACTAATCATTTGGGTAAAAAATGATGTTTATATTAATATAATAAAAATATAATACATATTAATTTTTTTATATTTTTATAAATTCAAATCACAAATGTAGAAAAGAAATTAGATTAAAATTAATCTCAGAGACATGGAAAAAAGCGGGTTTTTAAAGTAAAATCATTCAAAATTTCAATATGTTATTATATCTAATTTCATAAAAAATCACTCAATTACAACAATCTGATTAATATATTCATAATTCATCTATTTTTACTTTTAAAAACAATTTCTTATATAATGTAACACTAATAATTATTTAATGGAAAATGCTATTTTGATCTAAATTGCAGTGATTTTAACTATTAACCTAAAAATGAGGTTTTTTATAAAAATAACAAAATTCCCCCTAAGATAAAAATAGATAAATTATATTATATAAAAATTATATTTTTTCATATTTCTATTTTTATTTTATATGTAAAATTCATCATATTTAAATAATTATAACAGTAAAATGTTGTTCTGTAGAAACTCAGAGTTACCTATAACGCATGCAATGTCGGTGTTGCATGTAGCGCAAGCCAAGTCAATTCAATGTGAAAGGAATATTTGACTTAGTGAAATGAAATACATCAATTAATACTAATTCATTCTAAGAAAATAAAAAATCCTATTTCATAGAATCTTTGGTTGTTACAGCAGCTCCTCTCTTGGTCGGAGCCGAAGAGGTGGCATATATTTGGTTTTGGGAGGTCTAGTTTAGTGACTACCATCGTTCTAGGTGAAAATATTCAAAGTTGGTTTCTATTTTGTGATTTCTTCCTCATGTTTTTATAGATGTTTTTTTTGTTTCTTTCTCGATGGTGGTGTGTTGATGGCTTATGATTTTCTATGTGGTGTACTTTACTAGTTTTGTTTTTAGGTATTTGGTTGTTGTTGGATTGATTGAGAATAATGACATGGTGTGATGTTTACCGAGATATTGGAGTTCTGTGATGGTCTTCATTGTCTAGTGTGATGGTATGATGGTGATGGTTAAAAGGATATGTATGGTGATTTAAATGGTGGTCTCATGATGGTGATGACTGGAAACTCAAAAAGTGTTACTCATGATGATGATGACAAAAGGGGATTCACAGACCATGATCTCATCTGGGGGTGTGGAAGTTTTTTTATTCTTAAATGTTTATTAGGGTAACAATTGAATTTTGGTATATAGGTTAACACTCAAACTTAATGGGGAATTTTAGAATCAAATGAATATAAATTTTGAGTCAGTTAAGAATTAATTGGAGGCAGACCACAAGAACTGTATAAAGGGCGTGATATGTATTCACAATTGCCTTTTCTACCTTTGATCTATCACATGAAGTGTCTATATGGAATTACAGACAAATAATGTGTTAACAATTTTGAAGTTTCTCGATGATTCATTTTGTGATGTGAAGATCCCTACATCATCTACGTGATGAAGAAAGTCATCAAAAAATTTGTACATGATTATAAAAAGATATATGTATGCCCTAATGATTTCATGTTTTAATGGGGAGTAGATTCTGATAAAGAATAATTAATAATATTTCATACAAGAATATTTATGTTAATGAAAAATATTGAGAGTATAAATCAATTCAACCCCAGGAAGGAAAGGAAAAAGAAAACTTCAGCAAAGGTATTGTGTTATTCCTCTAAAACTATGATTTCAATGATTATTCATGTCATCTAGGACCGCATCCCGTATGATGTTTCATTCTCATGGTATTAATTGTTTCTTTATGAGACATCCAAAAGATTCAACATCATGTAAGATTTTTGATTCATTAAATCCAATTTTTTCTTCTGATCCGAGGAATGCATTAGGGATTGGATTATGATGGTTTTAACCCTTTTGGTACTTTATGTACTGATTATAGACATTGGATAGTTGTTTTGATCTCATATAATCTAACTCGATGGATATATATAAAGAATAATTATTTAATTATTTAGATGATTATTACTAGAAATAAAATGTCTAGAAATGAAATTGATTTCCACCTTCAACCACTAATGAAAGAATTTTGATAATTATGGGATGATGGCATGGAGAAATATTGTGCATAAACAAGACAACTAATGAAAATTCATGTTGATTTAATTTTAAAAATTAGTTAATTTATTGTACTATGAAATTTATCTGGTTGGAGAAATCATTATGGTTTGGCTTGTCCAGTTTTTTATTTTTATTTTGAACCTCAACAAATACCACATAGAAGAAAATGGTGTTTTGTGTGTCATAGTTAATTTCATGATATATCTCATAAATTTAGGTCAAAAAATAATAATTAAATGGAGATATTTAATTGATAAAGCCTTAGAAGGTGTTATCAGATTCATAAATCTTAGGATAATTAATGAATGTCACTACAGAATTTCAAAAATGTCCTTAGTTTAAGGAATGGGGGAAAGGATATGAGGCACAATATTTGAATCTTCTCAAACACAAAAATGGAAGAAAAAAATTATTATTTTTCAAAAATCCTTATTGGGAATTTAATTTGATATGTCATAATATTGACATAATTATTTTTTAGAATAACTTAATCGATAATATAATTTTTTCATTAATTAATGAAGATGGTAAATTTTATGATCACCTTAATTCTTGTAAGGACATATAGTCAATGAATATAATGCATGGTTTGTGGGAAAATGAGAATGAGAAGTATCCTTTAGCTATTCTTACAATGAAAAATTATGAGAAAGACATATTCATTTGAAAGTTAATGAATTTAAAAGTTCCAAATGGATATTTAGGTAACATATAAAGGTTCTCTAACTTAAAACATTAAATGTAACATGGATTTAAATTTCGGGACTCAAATATTATGATGGAGTATTTGTTGTTTTTTTCATTGGGTACTACTTTACCTAAAAAATTAACAGTAGTTTTTGTTGTGTTTTATATATTTTCATATTGATTTGTGGAAAACATCTATATCCAACCGAGCTTGATAAAATTTAGGATAGAGTTTTTTGAAAAAATTTCATTTTTAGATTTCATTTATCCCTTCATTATTCACAATCATGATTCATTTGAATGTTCATTTGGTTTAATAATAAAAAATTTGTGGAATTATATACTATCAATAGATGTGTCCAATTAATAGGTATGTTGAAATTATTTTTATTTTCGTTGGTGAATTTTATTTTTTCAATTCATTGTATAATTTTTTAATATGTTTGTTATTTTATTCATCAAGAACATAAGTAATTTGAAATAATATTTGAGGAATAATTCTTAACCAAGAGGATCTTCTGCTGAGAGTTACATATCCGAAGAGTGATTTACCTTATGTTCTTGGTATTTGGATTGGATTGAGAATAAATGAAATACTATGGGAAATTCTGACAACATGTCAACTAATTGTCCTTCAGAAAAATAGTAATAAGTATTTCCAACTATTAGACAACCAATTAGAAAGGGTTGAAATTTTACACTGACTAAATTAGAATTTCTACAAGAAAAAAGATATATTATACTACATATTTTAATTTTAGATCCATTTATTTATGAATTGGGATTTCAAACAAAGAGGTGACTAAGGGGTCGAGATCAAAATAACCTGGAATTAAAGAAAGATTCTATTGATGTGATTTTTGAATGTTTCAATCTATGTTTAAGTATATACTCATATTCACAATATTAATGAGTAGTTATTTTGTATATGATAAAAGCAAAACATTATATCTTTTTGCCTAGATAATTAATGTTGATAATTGATTTGAAATATCGAATCATTTGAATTTTTTGGCTCAATATCCTTTAAAGAAGTCTAAGATAATCGATGCCAATAATATTCATGGCTTTAGTTTTCATACAATTTTTCATGAGGAAGACTTGAAAACTAAAAATAGTTTTGTATTTAATTTGAAAAGGTAGGATACTATGGAATGTTGAATGATATAATTGAACTAAACAATCATTTTCAGTTTTCGGTTTCCGTATTCAAATGTTAGTGGGTAAAAATTGAAAGGAGTGTAATGAAAGATTCGTCTAATTTCACATCCTTCATCTTCTATCATTTGATCTATAATTTTGAGTGTGCGGAGCATGATCCATTTATCATGGATTCACAATTGAAGATGGTTTACAATATGGATGATGAAATACATGAATATTTTAGTGTTTCTATACACTTAATGCAGATAGAGTTATTTGATATGGGTGATGAACATTAATTGGTCCTTTGGGACTGAGAACCTCATCTACCAAAAAACATTGAACATTTTTTCATCACAATATAGAAATTATAGAACTTTCAAGAGATGGAAGAAATGAAGGACCCGTCTTAGTAGCGGTTGATAATAGTGAAGAAAATGAAGATAAAGATAATTTAATGTATATACTGGTGATGAAAATATACTACAATTTCTCATTCATAAGGGTTTCATACATATATACATTTTCATAGTTCTTATTTTATTAAAATATTTTATTTTTTCATTTTTTACACATTTAATATTCATGAAACATTTTAATAGTCAGAATACTAAGAACAAAAAAATTCACAATCCTAGTCGATCAGCATCTCAGAGCATGACACTGCTTCCAATATCTTCTATGGATATGAGTGTTATATTGTACTTGATACATCTAGAGTGATTTCCAGTTCCATAGATTTTATTTGTCTCCCACAACCTGATTCACCTCTAGTGATGGATGAGTTAGTCACCCATATATCCAATGGATATTGGTCAATTATCATTACTGGTATGCATGTCATTGTACAAAAATTATTATACTTTCTTAATTTTTTAATTACTTTTTCTGAAAAATAATGATATCAATAGAAGGGACATATATATGAACATGGAATATGCATGATACCTAATGGACATCAAGATTATTATTCCTTTTGAGGAGTTTGGGGTGCCTACTGGTGATGCTGCTAGAATTTGTGGGTAGATTCTTGGGCATCTTGCTTGCGAGCTGATGAGATTTCTCATTAATTATAACGATTAGAGGCCTATTCATATAGATTGAAAAATTGAGATATTTTATACTCATGTCATGGTAATATTAACTTAATATTCCTTGATATCTAATTTAAAACACATGAGTAATATTTTGTAATATAAATACAAAGGGTGATTTTTTTTATTTCTAGATGTTTTTTCATTTTAATCCCCAAATCCATTTCACACTCATTTACTTTTAAAAATTTTGGCAAGAAATATAGATATTTTATATAAATATTATGGAATGAGTCTAATGAAACATCTATTGGTTTGTGAAAGATGTATGAGAATGTGCCTAAAGGAATTTCTCATGAGAAATGTGAGCAATTTGTCTATATTAATAGAGATTCATCTCATGAGGTAATTGCATATTTTATTGTACCTTAATATCCTAACCACAATAAAATTATTATTATCATTAATTTTTCTCTTTTTTATATTAATTATCCATGAAATACAATTAACAATGAGAATTAATTCATTCTTCATATTTCTAGGTCTCATAGTTTTTTTAGAAAAAGAATAATTTTGGTTTGTATTTTATACATTATTATTATATTATTTTATTATACGTCAAGGATTTTTCTAACTTGTTTATATTTTTTATAAAGGATAATGAATTAGGTCACTCTATTGGACTAAAAGATAAATGATTTAATGTGCATAGGAAGAAAAATGATAGTTTTGTAAATGACCGCACAAAAGACATTGGAGTAAGTAATTTTCATTTTCATTTCATGTTATTTCATTAATATAAAAAGTTAATAATAAAAAATATATTATAACAACTAACAGGGCCTAAACCCAATTAAATAGGGTCATCTCCATGGATTAATCTATTCAAATTTCACATAATTTGATACATCTAGTCATCCCCAATTAATTAGGAGTAAGAATTTTTTTTGTTATAATTTATTTTTAAATATTATTTTTTAATAGTAATGAAGTAACAATAATTATTAATAAAATTTTTATTAAATATATAATATTATGAAGTTCATATATATTAAGAATTTTTTTATTGTTTTTTTGTTAATTGATTAAAATTCAAGATGTCTAGGATGTGAACCCTTCAAAATCATCATCAGTTTCCTAGAAAGATGCAATTGAAATCATTTTGGGGAAGGATCATCACAAACATGTATGAGGATTTGTTCTTGGCCTACTCCATCTTATGTATTTTATAGGGTGACATCATCTGTTACATCTACACCCAATGGGGGATCAAGTAGTGTAGTTGATCGGGAATCACAATGGGAAATTTAAAAATTAAAAGAAAATATACTAGAATGAAATTATTATAAGAAAAAACTAGATCAATGGTTTTTTGAAATGGAAAATGATTAAGTTTCATCATTTTAGTTATTGACACAGATGATTCCTATAGAAATTTCCATTATTAAAGCTCATCCTGAAGAGGTAAATTATAAATAACACATATCATTCACACATTTTCAAAGAACACATAGAACATCCATAAATAAAACATAAATGAAATTTTTATATAGAAAAACATACATCGTGCCATACTGACCAAATTTTGTGCCATATTGTTGTGTGGTTGGTTCTTATACATAAAATATGAATTATAGATCATTTTCCATATGTTTGAAAACAATTCGAGCTGGATTTCTTGGTTTTGACTAATTCATTTAGTGACCTAACCCCAAAAAGCCTAGATATGATGTCTGCTATCAATTACATTGGCATGATTAAAAGGAATAATTTGCTGAAGGACCAAGAGTTTTGTAGTCTTTGTAAACTAGATACATACATGTGTCTTTTATAAAAAATTAATACACTAATTACAACATAATTTTTTCTAAAAATAAATTACTCCATGAATAAAAAATTTCTTATAAGATAACATTAATCAGTCAATTATATCTATTTATATCATTCATAGTACACTTCTTGGATTTCTGGAGAAAAGAAACATAATAAGAGTGAGATATAATTCTTAGTAAGGGTGAATTATAGTAGAATCAATAATCAATAAATGATAAAAATAATTATGGTCTGGTAAATAACTAAAACACAGATTCCATATAATCAAAAAACTAAGAACAAAGTTAATAAAAAATATGACAAGGTAATAAATTGAAGCACATTCCGTTCAAGTAACTAGATAAGGCAGGATCAATATTTAATGGTATGAGACTAAAACACATGAAATTTAATCTAAGAACAGAAATTTAAATGTATCCATAGATATATTGATGAAAAATTTCTAGAATGAATAAAAAATAAAACCAAATGAGGGAAATGTTTGATTATTGGATTCCATTTTTCCTAGGTACATGTTACGTTTATAGTGAAAATCATTCACAATGTGAGTTACAAAATATCAGTAAAAACCCATTCAAGGATGATTGGAAAATGACTCATCCCATGAGACTACTGATGCATTGAGAGGATATCTATAACTAAGCCCCACCCATGTCGTACCAATCTAAAACATTCCACATATATCGAATAATATATTTAAAGTGCCTGATCAAATATCCATATAGAGTAAGAGATATATATTTTCCAACATTTACCCAAAAATAAAATATCATTTAAAGTAAACACCTTTAAGAAATGACACAGGGTTTAGGAAATGAACACATCCTTGATAAATGATATGGTAAATTATGGGAATTTCAATGATCAATGATGATAGGAAATTGACTATTTCAAGGGATTAAAAGGAATCAAAGAAGGGAATGGGAATACTATCCTTGGACAAATCAATAATAAACCATCCAGAGGAAGATTAATTATGGTATCAATAAAATATACCTTAAGTGGATTAAAATAATGGGTTGAAATGTTATAAAAATATCTTTTAAAAACATACTTGATTAAAATATCCTTTTGTTTTGAAAATACCTTTGAAAAACCATTTATTTGAAAACAAAATTTAATATAAATTTATTTAAAAATTAATATTTTAATCAAGAAAATGAATCATCGAAGGAGTTATGGTGAATAAATTTTTACATGTTGTACAATGTAAATAGATCATTCATTTTACATGGTAAACAGTTTGAAAAATTCGTTGTTCAAAAAGAAATAAGAATATTCAATTGAAAAAAGGTAAAAGAAATAAAGGGTAAAAAATTATTTACCAAATTAATTTAATAACATTTTTGAAAACATTTTATTAAAAAATGGATTTTATAAGAAAATAGGGTCTTCGACTAAAGAGGTAAATGATGCTGGGTTTTTTGAAAAATAGTTTCTAAAAAACATAAGCAACCAAGAGTTGAAAAATGGTAAAAATAATTGAAAAAAGACATGATTAAACATAAGAGAGTAAAATTAAAGGGTTTATTTAATACTATTCATCTAATTTCCTCAAATTGGAATGAATGATAAGAAAAATTAGTTTGGAGGAAAATAATCTCTAAACATTTCAAAGTGTCCCATACCACATTGAAACATTTTAAATCATAAGCCCCCTGAAGGAATAATATTAAATAAAAATAATAATATAATGATTGTAAATATGTTCATTATATATCATTTAAAAGGGCATTATATTCACTATATAAAATAAACAAGGTGCATAATTACAAAATAAGTCTCAATGGATTGTAAATTGAGACAAAATCCATTAGCTTACGTTTCTTCTAGGTGAATGTCCTTTAAAATAAATTATTATAAAATTATGTTAATTATATTAATTCATTAGAACATTTTTCATATTTATCACTACTTTTATATCAATTATTATTATGTTTTATACAACTACTTAAACAATTTGGTCTATATTGTTTGTTTTGACCAAATTCGATTTATATTTCAAAAAAAACTTTGGTAGGTCAACTATGGTCAAATGGGACAATATATAATATCTATAGAATAATTTTAATGAAATATTTAACATATTTATACATGAATTATACTTTTAAAAACACTCATTAAATATGGTTATGAAAAATGAATCAACATAACAATCATAGAGATGGTAGGTCATACGTACGAATGAGCCACATTCCCATTTTTCAATGATCGTTATAGAAAAAAGGTAAGTAACACCATATCTTTATATAATGATAATTATATCATATAAGAAATTTTATTTAATCATATATACTTATATATATAATTATTTTAATTTTAAATGAATCCCATCATGTTGAGGAGGTGGTAGTTGACACGTCACCGAATGACGTTATCACTTTTTAATTGTGTGAAATGGTAATAATGAAAATGATATATATATATATAGGAAGGAAATTAAGTCATGAATATAATATATATATATATTTTTATTTATCATATAGATAATTATAATCATCCTTTTTACATTCCATGGATAACGTGATAGAATCAAAGTGATTTGAGGGGGTAGTAGTCCACACCTTAACACTTGATGTTATCATATTAACAAAACATTGAAGGTCTACAGGTATGAGTTATAAAAGAATAAAAAAGAATAAATATATAATAAATATCATATATAACATATATGAAAAAATTTCCATCATAATGACCACCATGAGATATGGTAAAGGTAGAATAGACAATCATCATTTCATGAGGTGGTAGTTCTCTGTACACAAAAACAATACGTTTGTTACCCATTATAGGGATGTGTGTGTTAATGTAGATAGAAACGATATAATAACAACATACTATTATATTTTTTATACTGTTTTTCTATATAATAACCTAATAATTAGGTTTTATTTAGTAGATAATGTAAATAAAACTACAATGCTTAAGGAATGATGTTATCTTTTAATCAGGTAACTCCTTTTGGTTTGAACCAATGATTTCCTCGACATTATTTATTCCAAATGGGAGAATTCTAGGATGAGTTTAAGGATTTTTATAATATATTTTAGTAGATATTGGTCAAGATAATGTTTCTTTCTAGGTGTTATGAAGTCAAAAGAGAGGAGGCCTTTTTACAGTGGAGGAGGAGTGGTACTCTTGTAATATTTTGGAAAAGGAATTCCAAACAAGTTTTTCAAATTTAAAGTGTCTCAAATAATCTAAATAAATAATAAAAGGTATTATATGGTGAAAATATTTCCAGAAAATGGCTATTGGAAATTTTTTATGTCATTTGGGCCCATAATATTAAGGTTTACCCCTTTATTAAGCATAATTTTTACCTTACTAATTGTATTTAATTTCGCTAATATTTTTTTAAAAAAAAGAAAATTTGAACATATTATGAATAATAAACTAGGTTGACTCCATTTATGGAATGAATTTTTCAAAATTCTAATCACACAAGTTGAAGGAATAAATTTTAATTTAATCCTGTAGAAGGGACAATAATGCTAGTTTTTAAAGTAAAAATGTATGAAAGAGTGCTATATTTTTATAGTTAATTTCAAAGTTGAATTTAATAAAATTAACTAAATTGTATTAATTTATAATAATATGATCTAATTAAACTTGAAAACTAATTTAAAATATTATTTAAACATATATATAAATTATAAGAAAAGGTAGGTTTGAATTAAAATTCAGTATTTTTCATTATTCATTAAAAAATAAAACATCACAGAAATGTACTAAAAATCACACTAATATATTTTTTATATTTTTATAAAAAATAAGAAGTTTATTTTCACATATATAATTTATAAAACCTCCAAAATTTTAATTTAAAATAGAATCATCATTAAAAGGAGGTAAAAAATTGTTAATAAAAATATAGTTTTTTATGTGAAATGTTGGGGTTTTCTTATTATATGTATATCGAATGTATTGGATTAATATAAAAAATATTTGTGTAGATAATATATATATATATATAAATATATATTACAATAATATCACTATGAAATTTTAATTTATTTATTTTATTCGGGTAAAACAACTTTGGGAGCATAAAAATAGTTTTTTTAAATATACTATTTATATTAAATTGTTTCTTGTATTCATTTATAATTATTTTGTAACCAATTAATTAGTTGTGTAAACAATAGATTATAATATTTTAGTTAATATTAATCTTAATATCTATTTTATATCTTATTAAATATTAATATTTTTATAATATATTATTATTCTGTAAAACTCGGTGTTCCGTGTAATGCAAGCCATTGAAGAAATTAGTTGTTGCGCATATCACATGCTAACATTATATCATGTAAATTTAAAGTTATATAATATAATTTATTTATTTAAAATATTAAATATAATATAAATTATCAAGATATTATGTTCCCATACATTCTTTGTGTTGTGTGTCATACACACTATCAAATACAAGTTACTCTTTTAGAATTTTTGAGGTGTTACAAGAAAAATGATTGTAAAGGTACCAAATACTTTAAAAACATGTGATTGAGGGGGGACTAGGAAAATGGTTTCTTATTTTCTTTAACTCATCGTAAAATGATAGTATATTTAATTGTAAAATTAAGGAACTTACAACATCTCATTCCATGTCACGGTATTCCCAGGATGGCTGTAAATATGTTTTTAGTTTTTTAAAACATTAACACATACATGTAATGGTCAAAACCATATAAAAAACTAATATCGATGTCACTACTGGAAAGTGGGTCTAACCACAGAGTGTTATACCCATAGTTTAGAAAACCATACGTATCGCCTTATTAGGGTTTGTCTATACCCATTGTTTTGAGTGGACCATGGGTATAAACTATTAATACCAAAAGTTTTTACATAACTGTTGGTGTAGAGGGGTGAATAATTCTGCCTAACCCCACTCCCCCTCACTCATCATGCTGAAACCCCTTAGCAGTTCCCTTTCTGTCCCCCCATGTTTCCCTCACCCGATATCCCTTCTCCTTCTCTGGTCAACGACATACATCCCCACTCCTCCTCCTCTTGTCAGCACCCATCACCCTCCTCTTCATCCTGGGGTCAAGCATCCTCTCCTAGGTCGTGAATCCCCCTTAAGTCCAACTTTCCATCACCCGATGCACATCCCACCTAGGTTTAGGATTTCATCAATCACAAATAATGTGAGATTCCAGTTATTTATTTTTTAGTATTGTTTATAGAGATTCTATGTATTTCACTAATTGTGGTTGGACTAGGGATAATAATGTTTGCGTCATATGATTTTATGATGGGATCTGATATGTTTTTTTGGTAATAAGTGAACAATTAATTAGATATTTTTTGTAGAGGTTGTAAATAAATCATACATATATAATAAAAATGGAATGATGACATGGGATTTGGGAAGACTATTTCTACTTCTAAGATTTGAAGTGGGACTTTAAGTTGTAGGAAAAATAAATTTGATGGTTCATAACACAACCACATGTCTCTTTTGTTTTTTGTGGGTTGTGGTCTAATTAGAATTTTTTTTTTCCCACAATTCACATGATACAAGGATGTGTTATCCTGATACTGCAAATGAAAATGTTATCTAATGCATATTGTTTTAATATATTGATGATATATGTGAAAAGAAATTAGATTATGGATAAATGTGATGTTATTTTTGTATTTACATACAGTTGAATGGGTAACCAAATTTTATTGAATTATAAAGTGTTATCTAGATGAAATTTACCCTATAAATATGTATTTAAATAATGGGAAAGATGTTGATACTTTTTTAGTGATGTGATTAACAAGAATTTATTTTTATATTTTCTCTATGATTATTTTCAATGAAATAAAAACACTATATGAAGGATTCATTGTACAAAATTTTTTCCTTCACAAATAATTATATATATGTGAAGTGCGTTTTTAATGATATTTTCATTCTAGTTTTGATTAATATGAAAATTCATTAAAAATAATTAAATAATTTTAATTTATTTGTAAAACAACAGTTTATAAAGAATAAAATTATTGAACCAATAACATGAGATAAGATACATATTCTATGAATGGATCATATACTTTATGTGATTGTAATTTAATTTACTCTAGAATAATCATAAATTTGAGATGTTATGAATTTATAGACATTAAAAAATATCTAATTTAGTGAAATGTTACACATACTGAGCTATAATGAAATTATATCTTGCTAAGAATCTTCAGTAGGTGAGAACATGCTACTTAGTTCATCTTAGAGGATAGAAAAGTACAATCTTCTCTATTATAGAGAAGATTTTATGGTGTAATTGATTTCCATTATATTGGAGAATATATGATTAGTGCATCTTATCTATCATAATAATGATTTTTCTTGTTATGAGACTAAACATTGTAATAATATTGTGTCCTATTGAATTAATTTTTACTACATTTGGGTAGGGTAAAATTTTAATTTCTTTGGACTAGATCAAAATATTTCAATAGTGGTATATGTCAATATAACGAAAAATTTATAAAAATATCAACTTATTCAACCACTCCCCCACCTTTTAAATAGTGAAAGCCATTATGGGCTCCAAAAATAAAACCAAGACACCCCACTACCATACTATACATCGTTAAAGATTAGTAGATGAATTTTGAAGCTTATAAATAAATTAATTTTTCTAATTGTATGAGGTATTATATATCGCTTCATAATAAGACACTTGGTTTACATCTTAGTAATGGATGTTATTGTAGGAGTAATTCATGACCCAATAATAGATCATTAATAAATAACTCCAGTAGATGAACGACTATAAAAATTAATACTTTTTTGTTTTAAAGCATCTAAAAAAGGGGTTGTATGTTATATTTTATCTAGATAGGGGGAGATAACATTATAATGGTTTATCTAAACTATAATGACACATACCACTCTATCAAAGACATGGAACCTTCCTTTTCCCATTATTTTTTACCCTGTTGATCATCCCTTTATAAGATAGTGGTAGGAATTAGATCTCTAATACTGAAAGGGATGTAGTTGGTGATAAAAAATAAAGCTCTTACAATTAAAATGTGAATTAGATTTACTATTATGTTTTTATGTTATAAAAGTTTTACTTTTTATAGGTTATATCCCTTTTTAAATTATGGTTTACATTTTTTATTGGAATATAAATTTTTTCCTTATTATAGAATGGATAGAATCTGGATATATCAAACTGATCAGATTTCAACTGAGATATAAAACAATTTGTAGAAATTTTTAGATTTTTCATTTAATAGTGAATCAGATGGAGGTTGTTTACAATGTCCATGATATAAATGTTTTTTATACCATGGTTATGTTGGGTATAAGTTATGTATAATATTACAAAATGTGGATTTCAAACAAACTATTTTGTTGGGTATCACTTTGGAGAGATGACTCAATCTACAACTATTCATGAACAAAATGAGATAAATGATATGGAAAATTTGATATTTGATCAGTTTTTATTTGTGAATTATCCTTAGAGATATAGTATACGAGTAAAATAAGATAATGATATCAGTACATGAGGAAAATACTGGAGATGATGATGTTTTGGGAGTGATTTTTTTTGGATGATGCCGGAAATCCAATACATCAAAAATGCAATAAAATGACCAAGTTTGAATTTTTAATGTGGTTATATCAAGGTAAAAAATGTATGGAATTTCTAATATATCCATTTATTATATTCTTAAATTATTTAAGGACTTTATTCTTAATGGTGAATATATTCTCTTATATTATTACAAGGCATGTAATTCAATTAAGCATCTTGGATTTGCTTCAAAAAAATTCTATCATTTTCTGAATGATTGTAGTTTATTTTTGGAGGAAATAGATAACCATAATGAAAAAAATAATGTGGTATATCTCGATGGAATAAAAATTCATATGGAATACAATTTCTTAAGCTACTAAAAGTCATGTGGTACTGTCCATTGATTCTCAAACCTCAATATCTATTCATGTCTATAGAAATATTGTCTAATATGAAATAGAATGATGCTGAGAGAATTAAAGATAATAATGATTTGTTTCATACTTCAGATTTATTAGCATGGTGTACATTTTATATACAAAATCTTGATTTTATATCAGAGGTGCATAATGTCAGGTTGGGTTTGTCCAATACTAGTTTTTATATGTTTGGTTAGATTCTTACTCCTCACGACAAGTGGCTAGTTTTTATTCATGTTTATAATCCTCATCCATGGATGTGTATGAAAAAACCATTCATTGATTTCAGTATACTGATATCTGGATCTTCTAATCCCGGTAATGATATATTTTTCTACTTCTAGCCTTTAATAAGATAGTTGAAATAGCTTTGGGATTTTGGTGTGCAAACATTTGATGTCTCTTCAAAGAATATGTTTTTGATGTGTGATTCCCTTCTATGGATAATAAATGATTTACTTTATTATACAATGATATCTATGTGGAGCACATAGGGAAAAATATCATTTCCCATTTTTATGAATAATACATGATTGATAAGGATTAAATATCATCGTAGTTTTAGTTTGATATGGCATCGATGATTGTTGCCAATGAACCGTCAATACATGGAGAATTATCAATGTTTTGATAATACTGTTGACACTAAACAACCAAATCAACGTATGTTAGGAAGTGACATTATTAATAAATTGAATTATTTCATTTTTTTATTAGGGAAAGGTCAGTTGAAATCTAAAAAGAGGTATAATGTTTACACTGAAGCCACATAAAATTGGAAAAAGAGAAGTATTTATTTTGAGTTTCCATATTGGTCTACCAATTTTTTAAGTAATTATGTATATGTAATGCATATTTAAAAAAATATATGTGAAATTTTTCTTACAATTCTTTTGAATACTAAGAGTAAGACCAAAGATGAATTCCAATCTCATCGGGACTTGTTGGATTGGGGTATTCAACTAGAACTACATCATGTGTGTATCATTGAAAACAAATGGAAAGTTATTTATGCTTCTTATGAGATGAAACCATCAAAGAAAGATCAATTTCCAGAAGTATTGAATAATATCAAGGTTCTTTATGGATATTGCATTAACATATCTAAATGGGTCAATAGAAGAGATGTGAAACTAGAATCCCTAAGAACTCATGATTATCTTATCCTTCTTCATGAATTAATTCCAATATCAATTCAGAATTTTATATCCAATAATGTAAAGGTGAAAATGATTCAATTGTTCCCTTTTTTTAGATAACATTATTCTAAAAGGATATCCAAGTCATTATTGATAAAAATGCAGTTGGAGGTGTCATTAATTTTTTGTGTGGTGGAAATGTTTCCCCCCATCATTTTTCACTTGCTAGTTGCATTTAACATTTCCTCTTCAAACCGAAACACATCGTCAGGGACCCGATTCTTTTCAATGGATGTATCCAATTAAATGAAATATGTGAAAATTGAAATAAAATGTATGAAACAAGAATTATCTTGAAGGTTCGATTATGAGGGGTTATCTATCTCAAAAATGTATGGATTTTTGTTTGATGTATTTTTCTGATGTGACCACAAGACATAACCAATAAATAAGAAATTAAGATGACTTTTATGGGGAAATTGATCCCTCATTTTCATCTCTTCCCCAAACATGAAGAATTATTGGGTCTTATACATTAACGACAATGACCCTTGAAGGGAGGGAGATGAAACATTTCATAGTCTTATTTAACCGTGGTTTGTTCGATGACTATATCAAGTAAGTAATTTATATATTTATATATTATGTCATATTATGAAATATCACCTATACCTTATAGTTTTATTATCAATTTATATTGGGAACATTAAAAAATATTTGTAGAGTTCATCAATCATTGCCTTTGAGAATGAGAGAGGATTTATATTGCCTAGGGTTTCCTATTTGGTTGAAATCAAAGGTATTACCATTATTTTAATTATATTAAAATATGGATATCCATTTTATTGTGTTATTTCTATATATTTATGGTGTTGAGTTTACCTATTGACTCCATTTCTAAAGAACTAAGAGCTTTGTGTTTTGGTCCTAATTCATTGTTTCGTGAATGAAAATATTTAATAATCAATGGGTATAAATTTGCTTCAAATGATAGAGTGGTTAAAATGAGAACGTAGCACGATGGTGTTTTCTGAACTACTAAAACAGATTATTATGCAAATGTATCTAATATTTGACCTCGATAAGAAGATGTGTTTTTTTATTGACTTATTAAGAAATTATTTTTATTGGATTACTTCTTTCAAGGTAGTGTCACTATGATGAAATGTAAATGGTTTTATTCAATGAGATGATAGGGTACATTTATTGATGACTATATATTCAGAGTTATTGAAATGAGTCAATTCGTATGTACTGATGAACATTACATTTTAGTATGAATGGATAAAAAAGTGTTTTACGTGAAAGATCACCTGAGACCTGATTATGGGGCCCTTAATGACGTAATCCCAACACATATTTTTGATGATTCTAGTGTTCAAATTTACACCATTTACACACCCATTAGTGTTGCCCAAAATATTGCATTTGTTGGATCAAATTATATCATTGTGAGAGTTGATGTCAATCATTATGTAGTGTTTGGTAATATATTGAAGCAACCATATATGTTCAGTGTTCATTCATTTAACATTTACATGATTTTATCATGTTAGTATTACTATAATTACATTAATTATGTTTCAGTTTGGAATGATATGTTAGTTTTTTGTATTTTTCGGTGTCGCTTCATTAAATCATATTTATTTCAATGTTGAAAATTTTGTTTAATTATTGTTTGTAAAAAATGTATAACTTTGTATTCTAATTTTTAAACACAATTTATTTATTTCCTTGTAATCATTTGTACAATTAGTAATTAAAATAAGTCAAATTGGTTCCTATCAAGAATTGATGATATATGTAAGTTGTATGCATGATTTGTAAAAATTGTTTCTAAAAAATTACATTTCATTCTTATTATTATTATTCCAAATACTAGAGAGGGTCAAATGAAGTGACTATTTTATCCTGATCGATCGGGGCAGGTGCTTGTCTTTCCTCCTTCAATTCCATTAGTGAGTATAATAATTGTTATATTTTTCTTCTACATTGTATATAATTTCATGTTAATTTTCTTTATCAAATTTTAATGACATTTAGATCCACTAGATCTGACTCCTTATCTTACTAGCATGGGTCCATGTTGGGATGCTCCTAGACCTATATGGAGCACCCTTCATACCCATTCCTATAATAGCCCACCATCAGAAACCCCTTCCACCACACCTTTACATCCACCGCTTCTGTCTCTGGGGATGTTCATATCCATAACTCTTTCATCATCATAACTACATTCTAATTAACATTCCATGTATTTTCTATCTTCAGGGATGATATGACTAATACCTCTTTCATCTCATTTTTCCTCTTCTTTCTATACCATGACTACACCACCTCAATAAATGTTTCCAAATTTACCATATCTGTATCTGATGATGTGACCCACAACCTACTACCCATATTCATATATGTATACACCACCTCCAATTTTTACCATCTAGTCAACATCTGATGAGTCTATCCCTTTATCTTCCACTCCAGTACATGAAGGCCACTTAGAGCATGCACTAGACCATACATGTCCATCATAGGTTGTAGTGTCAGGACAAACCACAGATCTATCACAGTCTATTGATCAAACTATATAATATTTTTATAATAACATTTTCAAATTATTTCAAATTATTTTTTCCATATTTTACGATGATTAAATTATTCTTTCCCCTCATTTTTTTATTAAGTGTTATCTTCTGCTAGGCTACATGGGAAAACTCAGATGAATGAATCTTGGAATTTCCAGATATAACTAATGGTATATTACAATCGAAAAAATCAGATGGTATGTCCAAATTCACGATACTATAGAAGTTTCATGGAAACTTTTTCAATGTATAACAATATAATTCTGGTGGTACAAGTTTCATGGATACATATAAAAAAGAGATCAAGGACAAATCATGGAAAAAATATGGATAAATTTTTTTTTATAAATTCACATCAATATTATTATTTTATTTAAATGAAGTAACATGTTTATTGCAGAGTCAATTTATCTTTAATAATAGGGAAGCTGCTAAAACTATAAGAATGATGAATGTTCGGGAGTTATGGCGATCATAAAAGAATAAGTCTTATGTTGGTTGGAAGAGAAGGGTTGGTACTGACTTAAAGGGTGTACCCTCATTCCCTTACTGTCCAAAAAGTCAATATGAAAATATGATTGAACATTGGAAGAATGTTGAGTTTAAGGTAATCTCAGTCCATAATTTTTTACATAAAAAATTTAATTCTTATTATTGGTATTGGAATTTTTTAGGAACTATTGGAAAACAAACAAAGAACAATGATTTAATGAAATATCTACACACATTGGGGCACACTATAATGCCTGAGCATGAGAAGCACCAGGTTCTTTAACCGGATATTGTGATTTTATACAAGACATTATACTAAAAATATTATTGAAGATACATAGGCCATATGTTTGAATTTTCCATATATGGTTATAATATATAGTTGTGCATTTATTATTTTAGCAAACTATATTGGCTATTGAAGGTATTATACCTCAGGAAAAATTATATTTCTCTAGTAAAAAAATGATGGAAGTGTAGTAAATTCACAGTCAAAAGATAATATTGTAAGGTTATTTATTTATATTTTAAATATTTATTCAAAATTTATAATGTAATATGTTAATAATTTCAACAGTATACCTTGGAGTCCCTCGATTGTAAGGAGGATGACAAATTTGGGCCACATGATCATCTAATTTGGGTATTAATTGAAGAGATCCAATGGAAAGTACGATGTAGACCAGGGAAAAAAATCATCACCTCTAGGTATTGGTCATCATAGGCCTCCTCTCAAGACTCTCAGACCTCTGAGCTTGAAATAACTCATGACTAACCAGCTAAGACAAAGAAAATAACTTAGAGGAGCGTCAAAGAAGTATGTTGATGACCGAGAATTTAAGGAAAGCAATGGAAATTTTTAGTCTGTCACTTCGACCAGAGGATACAAATACTTTTGAATCATATATGGTGTCAATTAACACTATAAATGATGTGTTGGGTGAGGCTAATTATGGGTGTAATGGCGATGAAGGTGGTGGCGATAGAGCTGTTTGTGGTGAGGATGTTCTTGATACTGCTGTTGTTGATGAGGCTGCTAATAATGTTGTTGTTGCTGCTGATGATAGGCATGTACATGGGGGGTGCATGTAGGGAGGGGGAGCAGGTTCGGAGGGGGATACATGTGGGGGGGGGGGGTGAGGGTTTGGAGGGTGATAAATATTTATTCATATTGAATATTTTTAGGATGATAAAGTTTCCTAAACATTCTTCTGTCACTAGACCTACCACAGTACATGGTTGAATTTCTTTGTCACAGATTTCTTCAAACCAAACCACATGATTCAAGGAATCTAGGTATTAATTGATTTCAAAGATGAAAAAATAGACAACAATTACTCATGTTTGGTCTTAAATCATTTCTTTAATAATCAGAATAATTTAGAGATTCTACATTAAATAAAAATATTTCCAAATTTCCATTGTTTCTATAGTAATTTATCCTTTATTTCAGGTTCCAATATTTCTATGACCAGTGTTTCCAATAAGATATAAACTACATGACATAATCCTTTATAAGAGGGTATACTAATTGGTAAGATACTGATATATTTTTCTCTTTTATATTTTATTCATGTTATTTAGATGAATCCAGTCATATCATTAATGATTATTAGTAATACTTTTTTCTCATTATGATATATAAAATTATAAATTAAATGGCATCAACAATTCTTAATCCTTTACCTAATGAATACAGAAAATTTTTTAGAATCATGCAAGAAAATATTAACTCACTATCTACTTTCACTACCAAAAGAACTGTATGTGCAATGGAAGAAAGGCTACGTTGGATGTTATTTTAGAAGAAACCAAAAGAAACTATTCCAAGTATGTTATTATTTATTTTCTCATTCCATAAAATATCCAATTTTACAATTTGATACTATAATTTTTTTTTATAAATAGCTACTGATAAATTATTCAATCCATATTAGGTTCATGAACTACTAATAGTTCATTACTTTCTAACAACCAATTACATAATGTTGAGGCCAAAACTTCTATGTCCTTCAATGTTACCATTGAATGGATTGAAAGTCAACTCCCACCAATAGAATTGACAGAAAATAGTATGATCGATGTTCTATATCTATATCTATCATTAGGTTTTTAATTTTTTCCTAGAACCTCTGAAAAAAATTGATTCTCGATATTCAATTATAGGTGCATCTTTGGATTATGATCAACCTGAATCCAAGTTAACATTCCTTAATAACCTGTTGGTTTCTTCTAAATTAACATTACTTCTTAACAGTTAATAATTTATTATTTCAAACTCAATTCTCTAAAGTCATGTGACATAGCTTATTTTTGGGATGATTTATCCAAAAAATATATAAAATGAAATGAATAATAACGGATAAGAGGGAACAACTATATTTAAAATTTATCTGTTCAATGTAAATACATGAATAGAGTTTATATCAATTTTTTTCCATAATTTCAATGTCATGTATTATATATATTCAATCAATATTAATCGTGGTAAAATCCATTCCTAACCTCAACATTACCATATAAGGAATGAATTAATTAATAATATTCTGAATTATTTTCAATAGTTGGGATTTTTGAAATTAGAAGGATTAGCATGTAATTGAAGCTGAAAATTTTCATGATTCTCAATCAATGAGTAATTCTATTTGTATACTTTCGGTATGCATCTTCCATACATATTTTAATGTTACTGTTATTATATAGACAATTTTGAAGAAAAAATGCGATTTTGATTATTTTCATTTTTTAACTATAAAATACAATGTAAATATAGTTTTATTATACATCAAATTTTAACCATACTACCAATTAAAACATGAACATTCATAAAATTTTATTTCAGAAATAGGTTTTATACATTACTGCAAGAAATCTATTGACTTAATTTTTGTTAAAATATGATTAACCATGAATCCCACATATTTTATTATGAACATTCATTTATGTATCCATCCTCTACATTTGTTTTATGAATGTATGATTATGCATACATTTGTTTTATTCCCCTAAGTGATTCTTTAGGATTATTTTTTAAAAATCGTTTCTTATTTAGATTTCTACACCTGATTTTTTCTTTAACCCAACAAGTTAACGATTTTTCATTAATTATCTTGATTTATATTATAATAATTTTTCTTCAGTAAACATCTTCTAACCCTAACATACCTACTATTTATAAATGTATTAGTAATATGGAATCATAATGTAATTATTTACAACTAAATGAAAGAGTCTGACGCAACATATTTAAACTATACAAATTTATTTAATTTTCAAAATTTTGTATTTTATTTTCTATATTTACATTTATTGTATTTGATTCTTTTCAGTTTATCAATCTTTCAAGACATCAAATACTAAATGGTTGGAAAATGAAACATTGGATATCCAGTTTTAGATGAAATTGGTTGATTATAAGCCAAATTATCGGATTTTTGTAGTATTTATGTGGATCTATATTTTTTAACTAAATAAGTATCCTTTTGAACATGAATATCCAAGAAATGCTTTTAGTGGTATGGAACACCCACCTGCGGTTACCTCTGTCATTGACAGAATGAGCACAATGGATTCTAGTGGTTGTCCACTAGAATATGTCCAGTTTTCTAGAGGACCAGATCCTGACCTGACTAATCCTATGTAATTTCTGGAATGAGTAGAATGGATTCTAGTGATTTTCTATTGGAATATTTTCAGTTTTATAGAGGATTGTCTCTTAAAATGAACGATCCTCTAGGGCCTAAACCAAATTTGTCTTCTCCCGCTACCTTTTCTCCATATCCCCTTATTTATGATAGAGGAACTATTTACTCTATAATTTTTTAGTGGGATAGGAAATACCACATTTCCTATTGAAATACCAACTTTCCAACCGTTTTTTCTAAAAATGATCGATGTAAGTCTGCACAACTCCCCAGCATTGCTTCCACTGGACTACCTGTCTCCTCTATTGCAGAACCTAGACATAAAAAGGTACCCTCTATCCTAATCACTAGAGGCACTTATATTGCACCAAGCGCATATACCAGAGCTTATAAAAATACACCTTACATGTCTCTGATGGTGAGACCATATGATATCAATTTAAAGGAAGTAGTGGTCTCAAACTGAAGTACTCAATCTCATAATGGGAAGGTAAAAAGTAACATTTGGTGAACACGATTCCCAAGGAATTTTCATTCAAGAAAGAAATAATTTGTAGATTTTAGTCATTCCACAACCATATGGGTTTTAATTATTTGGTGGTTGTGATATAAAATTCATTAATACTAGGAATAAATATGTTTCCCTTCAATTCAAGTGATATTCTTTCGATCATTATTTATGCTATTATTCGCTTTCACTTTTCACGTGTACATATTAATTTTTTTTCCTTTTTTTATAAAACTAATATTATTCTAAGGTTCTCTCCATTATCATCAGATTAAAATATAATCAATTTGAAAATTTTTTAAACATATAATTTAGATAAATTATAGATTTAGATAAATCAATTTTTTTTGATGTGTTTAATTTTGAGTATAAATTATCATTTCATTTTTTATTATCTAAGAGAGATATATTAATAAATTCAATGTTTTTTATATTTTTTGAGTCAAATATAATTTAGATCAACATGATTAATGGAAAAATATTGAAAAAAACTAGGGTATGGTTGCCTAATAATTTCTTAAATTTTACTAGATTATTTTCTTTCATGTTTTTCTTTTGAATCTTTGCATAGGTTATACGTATAAAATTTCCATTTTTGATGTAATTTTTTGTATATCTATTTTATGTTCTTATTAATATTTAAAGAGCATGAATTATCAGTAAGACATATATTTACCTTATAAAAACTAAAAATAAAGGTAAAAAAGAAGAAGAGTATGCCTCAAGGTAGTGTTATTTCAGCTATTAGCTTTCCTTCAAGAACCTATTTGTTTGTAGTTCTTCAGTGGTGATATATATCTCTTGATTCATCCTCCAAACTAAATCCAATGAAATATTCCTTCAATTTAGTATTCATTATGATATTATAGTTATTCTTCGACCACATGGTTTTAGGTTCATCAATGGTGACTCCGGTCTTTTGATGAATCAGCCTTACTCGATGTATTATAGAGCTTGAAAATCCTGGAAATTTAATTAAAAGAACCATTATTTTGGTTATTATAGTCATTTCCCCACCTCCTAGTTTATAGTTATTTATTTCTCATGCTACCAAATTCATACCTACCCTAAATAAGAACATTTACCTTAGAATAACGTAATAATAAAGGTATTTCCATTGAATTTTCTTTTATAATTGTCAATCCATTCCATATGATCTCGATATTATTATTATTTCATCATTTTTTGATATTATATTTCTCTATAATTTGGGTTTTATATTATATTGTCTATAGAAGATCATGAATATGTTTAAAAGGTGAATTTTTATTAAAGATAAAAAGGGGTGGAACAACAGTCATGGTGGGCTAATGTGGTGAAGGAAAAGGGAATTTTATCTCATAATGAGATTACAATTCATCGAGTGAGATACCATAGTAAAATATAAAATAATCCCCTCACCCGAGTCCGCTATACTAGATTTGGAATTGACCCAATGTTGTATACTATCCATGTGTGTCCATCCTTCAATCCATGATCTAATATCCTCTTTTCATTTATTATGAAATAAACCATCTCCCATAGGGGATTAGTTGCACCTTAATGAAGTCCAAAAGGGGATTTGGAATCCTTTTCCACCTCTTTGAGAATAATGTTAAATAATTTTCATAGTTTCAACCCACTGAAAAAATATCTAACCTCTACACCAAGAGTGTTATTGACACATTATAAGTGAACACATGATCCATTCACATTCTATTTTAAACCTATAGATGGTGGATTAGAGAAAAACCACCTACCCCTGTTGAATGAGTTTCCCTCTATCGATAGTACCACCCTTAGAATAAGCTTCCACGATGATGACAAGGTATATCCTCTTGACTCGAGGCCTCTAAGATCAGCCACCATGTCTTGGGCTGTCCCCACCTCACTATGGATACCCGTCCCATTAATGAACCCATTTTTATTTTCTGAAAAAATTCTTATAATGATTTCTCTTATAAATTCATCCAAAATACTAGAAAATATTTAATATTTAAAATTACTTAAGTGTATTGGGAAATATTATTTGATCATTTTTGGATGATTCCCTTTGGGAATCAAAGCCTCTAAGGATACACAAGATGCTCTCCATAATGCTCCCCTTAAAAAAATTAATATACTACATCCATGACCTAGGCCCTAATGATCTACCATGTTTCCATAAAGAATGATACAAGAATCCCATTTGGTCATAGAGCAGTATTTGGTTTCATAATAAACACAACCTTTTTCATCACTTCCACATTAGAAAAAACCTATATATCCTTATTATCCAGGCCTTAAATAATGTTTTGAATGAATTTACAAAATATAACTTCATTGTTTTCAATACCCTAACCCGGATAGTAGGAATCACATGACCCGACAAGTAGATTTTTGAAATGATCCAGAGACAAGTTTCTAGCCACATAAATATATTTGGTGAGGGATCCATGAAAAAGCTTGAGGGTGATTTTCTTTAACACCCTCCTCTACTTTATCCAAGAATGAACATATTAAGTGTTTCAATCATCCTATGTAGAGCAAGTGTACCACGATATTTTACTATAAACTAATTCAAGTTCAAGTATTATTTAGTAAATAGACTTTACTTTTCATTTAGAGTAGAAAAAATTTCATCATCCTGGGTGTGTTGTAGCCTCTATTCCAGCCTTTCTTTTCCATCTTTAATTGTTTACAAATAATTTTAGATACCAATATTTCTCTTATTCCATTCCCGAAGGTCCTTCCACATCCACTTGAGATATGAGATTATGCAATACCAAGGGATTCCCTTTGGTCTTTTGAAACCATTAATCACGAACTATTTGCATGGATCCTTACATTCCCGACCTACTACAACTGCACAGAAATCATTCTGGACCATATTTCTATCTCTGGAAATTTATCAACAATAGAGGTCAAGGTAGATGATTCACCATCGATTGAGGGAAGGAGTCTATGTATTTCTTGTTACCCAAAGAAAAATCAAGTCAACTCCATATATATCTTCTAGCCTTCCTGTTATTAAACTAGGTGAAGCAACCACCTATGAAATCCATATCCAGCAAAACATTGGTTGTCAAGAATGAAATGAAGTCACTCATGAAATAATTTCTGTACTCTATACCACCTTTCTTCTCACTAATGATTTCAATAGTATAAAAATCACCTCCACAAACCACACCATCTTTCCATAACTAAAATTTCAATGTGACCACCATAAATCCTTCCTGCCAGTTGCCTCATAACTCATGTACATGGAATAATAAATCCCAATACAGTTTGAATACCATAATACGATGTTTGAGTTTCATCATTTCCTTTGGATACTAGGATATTACTACAGTTTTAGGGGTTATTTATCCAATATTTCAACTCCAATGAATACCGTTACCCAAAAGGGAAGACTTTCGTCAATACAAATCATGGTGAAAGAACCTTCAAGGAGATGAAGAAGTGGTAGATGTTTTATAATTTCTACCTGAAGTAGATGTGTATGGGGTGTTTCTTGATTATTCATGGTCTAATGATAGATTTTGTGTTGTAACTGTTTTGTAAGTGGCTTGTATTCTTGATTGTATTTTGGAATGCGTATGGGGTGTTTGTATTGTTTTTATAGGTCAAGGTTGTTAGGAAGTAGGAAGGCGGGCACCTGCTATGTTGGGAGAAGCATCAATACCAATGGTTCATTGAACCATTGGTATATTATATGTTCAAGGAAGTAGGAAGGCGGGAACCTGCTATGTTGGGAGAAGCATCAATACTAATGGTTCATTGAACCATTGGTATATTATATGTGCATGATAATGATGAGTTACTAGGAGAAGAATCTATACCCATGGTTCATTGAACTGTGGGTATTTTAGAAGTTTTGTGAAAATCTATACCCATGCTTTTGTAAACCGTGGGCATAGATATATACCCATGGTTTACTTAAACCATGGGTATTATGAAATTTTACTACGATATTCCCACAATTCTATAGAAACTATGAGTATAGGGATATAAAGGTGCCTTAGTAGCCCACGATTCATGAAACCGTGGGTATATCCTGTACCCACAGTTTCATGGGATATACCCACGGTTTGAAATTGTTGGTATAAGTGACATTTCAAGTAGTGTGTGAAATCATGGTACAACCACTGTTGAGTAATTGTTGATGTTTATGCATATACTACACATCGATCCAACATGTGGTGTGCTCAGAATGACTCTATAATAACATTTGAAACATACAAAATCCATTAAAAATATGTTTCGAGTAGTCAAAACCAATAAAACAATGTTATATTGAAATGAGATTAGTATAAAATGACTGTAGATTTATTTTTTAAATGTAGTAACTGATGGCATTTCATTCTGAGTTACAGGTTTCCTAGGATGTTTGTGAATATGTTTTTAGTGCATTAAAACACTAAAACATTTGTTGAATGATCAAAACCCTAGTAAATGACCACATATTGATGTGAAATCATGGGGAAAAACTTTGGTGTTATTTTTATGTGTACACACAAACTAAATGTCAATTAGATGAGCGATGTGGTCAGGATGACTCAGTAGAAACTTTTTAAAGGTACTAAAGCTTTTACAAACTTGTGTCAGGGGGTCAAAACGAGGATAATGATGCCAGATAACCATGAAATTAGTTGAAAATGATTATATATTGATTTTTACAATTTAAGAAGCAATAAAACATCATTAAGAGTTACAATTTTATGGGAATTTATGTATATAAATTTACTGTGTTTTAAAATACTAAAACGTGAGTGGAATGGGCAAAACCAAACAAAAAAAATCATATTGATGTGAAATCATGGGAAAACCACCGTTGTGTTATTTTTGATTTGTACACATAGGCTATAAATCAATATGATGTACGGTGTGATGGGTATGACATGTTAAATATTTTTTAAATGTACCAAGGCCTTTAAAAACATGTATCGAGAGATCAAAACCTAGATAATGACCTTAGATTTCCCAATACTTTGTAGAAATAGAATGTTTATTTATATTTAAAATTTTGAAACTGAAAACACCTCATTATGATTTATGGTTTTTCTGAGAAGGAAATAAACATGTTATTAGAGTTTTAAAACACTAAAGCACTTGTGAAACAGTCAAAACCATATAAAAGTACCTTAAATTGATGTGAAATCAAGGAAAACCCACCGTTGTGTTATTTTGGATATGTACATGTAAGATACACGTCAATATGACATGTGGTGTTGTCATAATTACATTGAAAAAACATGTTAAAAGTATAAAATCCTTTTAAAAACATGATTTGGGGGTCCAAAACAAGAAAATGTCATAGTATTTCCTTAAAATAAATGTAAAATTACTATATATTGATTTTTGAAATGTAAAAATTGGTAACGAGTCATTCCGTGTAATAGTTTTCTTGAGATGACTGTAAATAAGATTTTAGTGTTTTAAAATAATAAAACATTCATGTAATGGAAAAAAGTACTGAAAATGACCTCATATTGACATGAAATCATAGAAAAACAAATTTTTTGTTATTTTAAATGTGTACATGGAGACTACACATCAATCTGATGTGCTGTGTGGTTAGAATGGCTCTATAAATTTTTTTAAAGGTTCAAAATGCTATGAATATATATCTCCTGGGGGGGGGGGTCAAAACTAGGAAAACAAAGTTGGATTTCCATGAAATTTGAAGAAAATTACCGAAAATTTATTTTTTAAATATATTGACAAACAACACATCATTCTGAATTACAATTTCCTAGCATGGACATAAACACATTTTTTGTGTTTTAAAACCGTAAAACATGTGTTTAATTGTAATAACCACTGAAAAATACCTAACATTTACATTAAATCATATGAAAATTAACATAGATTTATTTTTGAAATGTAGGAATTGATGGTATGTCATTTTGAGTGACAGTTTTCCTCAGATGACCGTAAACAAATTTTTAGTGTTTTAAAGAACAAAAAAGTGCATATAAGGGTAAAAACTATAGAAAATTAAGAAATATTGAAATTTAATAAAGGGATAATAACCATTGAGTTTTTTGATGTGTAAACATAGACTACACATCAATACAACATGTATTGTGGTTGGAATGACTCGTCAAACACTCATTAAATGTACCAATGCCTTCAAAAACACATGTCATGGGTCAAAAGCAGGGAAAGGACATCAGATTACAGTAAAATTAAAGGAATGTAACTATATATTGAATTGTGAAATGTAGGAATTGACAACACTTCATTCGGAGTTAGGTTTTTCCGAGGATCATCATAAACATGGTTTTACTATTTTAAAACACTAAAAAGTGTATACAATGGTCAAAACTATAGAAAATATCCTCATATTGACGTAATATCATGTTCAATCCACCATTTTGTTATTTTTTATGTGTACGCATAGAATTAAAGTCTATTTGATACGTGGTGTGGTCAGAATGACACAATAAACCCTTTTTAAAGGTAACAACATATTTAAACACTTGTGTCAGGTGTAAAAACTAGGAAAACAGTGATGAATTACACTATAATCATAGGATAAAGACTATAGATTTATTTTTTAAATTTAAAATTTTAATGAAACATCATTCCGTATTACGGTCTGCTTGGGATGGTCATAAACAAATTCTTAGTGTTTTAAAACACTAAAACATTTGTGTAATTATCAAAACCCTCGAAAATGAAATTATATGGTTGTGAAATCATTAAAAGAACACTATTTTGTTATTTTTGACATATATGCACAGACAACAGATCAATCTGACATGCAGTGTGGCAACAATGACTTGGTGAAATTTTTTTAAATGTACCAATGTCATTAAAACAAGTGTCAAGGGGTCAAAACCTGGAAACTGATGTCATATTGATCAGAAATAAGAGGAAAATGGACGTAAATTTATTTTTGAAATGTAGGAAATGATGAAATTTCATTCCAAGTCACAGTTTTCTAGAGATGGTCATAACCATGATTGTAGTGTTTTAAAACACAAAAGCATCCTTGAAATGGAAAAAACCATAGAAAATGACCTCATATTAACGTGAAATAATGGGATGACCAACATTGTGTTATTTTTGTCATGTATGAATAAAAAATGTCAATCTGACTTGTGTTGTGGTCAGAATGACTCAGTAAACACTTTTTAATGACAAAAATCCTTTAAAAATGGGTTGGGGGTTAAAACCAAGAAAACGATGCTAGATTCCCATGAAATCATCGGAAAATGACTATAAATTGGTTTTTGAAATTTTCTAACTATTTTCATGTCATTTTGGGTTATCATTTTCTACGGATGTCTGTGACCACATTGTAGTATTTTAAAAAACTAAAGAATGCTTGTTTTTTTCAAAACCATAGAAAACATACTTATATTGAGATGAAATCATGGGGAAAACATTAGTTGTGTTATTGTTGATATATAATTCATGTTATGATATAAATGTCTTTAAAATTTAATTATTAATAAAATTTTAATCACACCATATGTTGATTTAAAAATTACTTAGGATATTTACTTAATGATTTTCAGGTTCAAGTGTTGAATCATGTTTTAAATAGGTATATATTTTTCAATGTATTTTTCATGAAATATTTTTTATATATTAAAATTTCTTATTTTTGATTAACATAATAATAAATTTTATATGTAGAATTATGAATATATCCTGTTCATTTTTGATTTCGCATTTATTTTATTAAATTTTCTGGATTTTATTGAAGGAGAAAAATGTTGGCAGTAGATAAGAGGTTGACATTTTTAATCCATGAAATTATTCATAAGACGATCATGATGGTTATAATTTTCCTACAATATTTTTAAATTTTATCAATTATTCTAGTGTAATTATGATTTATTATTATTATTATTATTTTTTTCCATTTTTCTTACAATTGATGAGATGATCTTGCAAGTTTATGTTGATATAATGATGTGGAGGAAGATAGATACAATGGAAGTAAAGTCATGGATGTATATTGGGCATGCGATGTGTCATGGAAATATTTTCTATTTATATATTGATGAATGAGGTATGGGTTGATTGATGTGTGGGTTGATTGATGTATGGGTTGATTGAGGTGTTTGTTTACTAAGGTTATTATGAATGTGGATATTTGTATATATGACAATAGATGCATGACATATGTATGATGTGTTAATCATAAATTTTTGTTTTATATTTCTACATGCCCGTTTTTTTATATTTATAATTCTTATTATATATTTTATAGAAACAAATTATAATATTTTGCAGTGGTTTTTAGTAACTGCCTCTAAGTAAATTAAATAAAATTATTTTTTGCGGTAGTTACCCTTAGACACTACTAAACATAACATCTACTAAATTATTTAGTGGCAGTTAGTTTCATATAATATTTTTTTCAAGTAATTTTTTAAAGACCCACCACTAAATAAAACCGAAACTGCCATGAAATGATCAATAAATAGAATATGCAAAACCGATGTGATATTAAAGGAGTCAATAATAAATGTCTATAGACCGTTCAATACACGCCTATTTTGATAATTATAATTGTATTATTAGGTGGATGTTTAAAACCCCACTAGTTCATGGAAAATTTACCACTAATGCACTTTTTTATAGTGAGTTTATTCCACAAGATATCATTGACACTCAATAACTGCATGATAAGGTTCCTAAAGGGGTACCTATAGAGAAGTAGAATATGATTGTTCATATCCATTTCCATGAGAATCATATGGTAATTAAAAATATATTATTATACATATATACATTTATATAGAAAATAGATTTTATTTCATAAATTACTATTATATTACACTCCATTTCTTTTGGGATTTTCCCGAAAAAATGAATGAAGTTGATCTAAAAAAACAAACCCCTGTACTCTTAGTTCAGAGAGTTTTTCTAGAAAAATATCTATTATATTAATACTTTAATTAATTTAAATATTTATAAGATAAAATCATTGATTTCATATATTAATTTTTTGATTTTTTAAAATATAGTTAAAGAATTTTGGGTACTAAGTCTCCAGAATAGAACTTTGGTTGGAGATTTATCTGAAATCTAATGGGATTTATTTAAATTAATATGCTAATGATGTTTAGGTTTGAATTATATTTTTATTATAAAAACTGACATTTAATTGTGATTTTTTGGTATGTATTTTTTTAAATATGATCGATATTTTATTTTGAGGTGGAAACCAGTGAACTGCGAGATTTCTAGCCTGCAGAATCCTTCTTTGTCTCCTAGAATGATCAAGTTGGTCATGTTATTTGGAAGGAGCATCCTAATGATGTTTGTGAGATGGGTTTGGGACCATTAATATTTGAGGTCTTTGTAATGCCATTAGGTATTTCAGAAACATCTACTCCTCATTGTAGTTACTGCCTACCACAAGATTCTCATAGGTAGTTTATGGCATTGAGAACATAATTCAAAAATATGGGAGCACATTATACTAATTGGGGGCTCATATATTGTAATAATATGTCAAGGTAGATCCTCTATAGAATGCATTGGTTGAATTATTTCAGAAGTTGACTTGATGTGTCCCTGGTGATATTGTGTTGAATGATGGTTTGATTGATCTAGTTAATCACACAACATCATAATCATTTACTACACATACTTTAATTTCTTGCTGTTGAAATTTTGATAAAAAACACTATTTAATTTTTAATTAAATTTTCCTACAGGTGCTACTAGTATAGAGGGGAGATAAATACATGGACATTATCAATATTAGTTCATTTTGTAGTGATGAGGGTTGACGTTGGATTTAGTTATGGTGATGTGTAACTACGCTCATGACAGAAAACCTAAATTCATACTTATTCTTCATGATGAAAATATCTTTATATGGTTGTTATAGAGGCAATGAGACGTGTCATTGATCATTAGTTTTATTTTTTGTTATGTTATAAGCATGTATTTTATCTGTTCCTTATCCTAAGTCATTTATTCTCTTATAAAATAATGTTACTTGTTTTCTATAGTCTATAAAAGTAGGTTGAACATAAGTTTAGGTAGGTGAACCTTTATCTTCCATATTTTTGCAGTGTTTGGACAATCTTTGGTATGGGTATGAGGGATATTAATTCAAAATAAATTTTTTCTTTTAATAAAGTAGTTTAATAATATAATTTATATAATTTAAACATTTCATTAATTGTGAATACATTTTAATAAAATGATAATTTTTTAGTTTTATGTGATTTCAATCACTATACGTGCTTATAACACAGAATTTGTCTTATTAATAGTACGTGAAATAAATTATACACTATTAGTATGTTTTTTGTTTTATTATTTTCTATGTTATTTTTATATGTGATTTATCTTAATAATATAACCATGTTAAATATATTTCATTCTCAAATGAGATCATGTTTAACCTATATAATATTTAAAATGATTTTATATACTGTATATAATAGATATTTGGATTAAGAAAAAGTATATTAGTTTTCATTAATGGGTTAACTATTTAATATAGGTCTTCAAAATATTATTTCAAGTATTTATTAGTGAATATTATTATATGGGATCATATTTGGTGTTGGTCGTAAACTTATGTCACAATTTATTATGTAATAAATTTCATGTTTATATTTTTTTGGAGTAGTAGTTTCGGAAGCTTTTATTTTTTTTGTTACTAGAAATATATAGGGGTGGTTCAAACCACTCCTATATATGGTCAATAAAATTCATAGATTTTTAAGCCACTATTAAAACCTTAAATTTTTTATGGAATAAATGGTTGATAATAATGAAATAAACACCACTAAAAAAATATTCCATGAGAATTCCCAGAAACTACCGCTGAATGAGTGAAATCATCACGTGTTAGATTTCGACACCAAATTTAGATTATGTTTTAAAAACCCATTATAGATCTGTTTTGTGGATGGTTAAAATGACCCTAGTCCAATGTTTTTTGGTAGTGAGTTAACCTTAATCTAATTACTTAAAAACTATAAATTTATTAATGCTTAATAAATTAAGGACTAGTGACTAATGATACATTTATTAATTATTTAGAAATGATTAAATTAGGAATAATATCATTTAATAAATAATTATCCATTTTCATAATAAGTATTTTATATTCACATTACATGTAAATTGACATGTACATGTGAGATGATATGAAATCATAATCAAATTATAGATGGATACTATATAAATAAAGAATGTGAGAAAAAAACCATGAAATATACCATCATGTGAGAAATCATACATAAATAACAAAACACAACATTTGGGATTTAAAAAATTGGAATACATTATAGACATGAAAGAAATCCTCAATCCATAAGGCGAATCCAACCATTATAACCTATGTGTGAAGAAATATTCTTTTAAAATAAATCTTATTTAAAAACAAGACTCTATTCACATAAGAAATGAGGAAAAACTAGTCACCTTCTAAAATAGAGATTGATAAAGATTTAAATCATCAAAAAATGTTGACATAGAAGAATAGCACATTTTTTAAAATAAATTGAAATATCATTTGAGAAACCAGAAGAAATTTCATTTTCTTCTTTAAAATAGTAGCGTAAAAGGAATGCAAATTTTCTTGTTATACCATACATTGTACCAGTCATAACATTTTCTTTTCATAGTTGAAAAATACCATACTTTTTTTATTTAAAAAAACAACTATTTAAAAATTTTCCTTATCTTTAGAAGATTTGGATTTTCTTGGAAAGATTTTTTGATCAACATTTCACTTGGACTTTTCTACCTCAACTTGGGCATGAAAACCCAAACTCTTATAGAGACACATGTGATTAATTCATTCATCTCTAAGTCTTGTGTACTTCATTATTAAATATTGTATGTGTTATATTACCAAATACATTGTTCCACTTTTCCCATGCTCTATTAATAACCTAGTACACGACATCACACCCTCTTGTCTCCTCACACGTAGCCCCAACCAGGGTAATTATTGGATTCATATACATAGTCTTTATTTTTCCGGTATTAGACACCCACCTTTTACTCAAAAATGATTTTTTTATATTTTCCCCTTTATTGTATTTCCCCCCATTTCCCCCAAATTTTAATGTCATTTAATCACAAAAGAATAAAAATAACACTATAACAATTTATCATCCTAATTAAAAATGGGATTCCATTGGGTCTTGAACTCCTTATATTAATTGATTTTAAAATTTACATAAGTCTCAAAGGCATTTCACCGAACCAAAATGCATTTGGGGATTAATTATTTTTTCAAATAATGTTTTAAAATAAAAATACTTAAAAAAAGAATGTAAAATATTATTAAAAATATTTTAAAAACCAATTTTTATTATTTTTATCAAAAAAATGTACTGAAAAACCAAATGTGAAAAACAGATTTCAATTGTTTTTATCAAAAATAAAAATAAATCATTATTTCCTAATATTTTCATCACCTTAAAAAATTTTAAAATTTTATTCTTTATTATATTTCCACTATTTTTCACAAAATTTTATCAAGATCATTTCATTCCATTTAATCAAAAAACCAATAAACAGATGAAAAAAATAATTTATTTTCTTAATAGAATACAAAATTTATTAGGGGTTAAAATACCTTTTCTTATTTTTTTATAAATGTGTTTAATACCCAACTACTTTTAACCAAACAAAATCACATGCAAAGTGTGAACACATTTTTAACCCATATGAAAAATATATATTTCAAAATATTTTAAAACCTGATAACAATTTTTTATCTGAAAACACATGTGAAAATATCCATATATAAAATCTGATTTCAATTGTTTTCATCGAGAACCCCAAATGAAAAAACCAAATTAATATAATTATTTAAAATCATTAAAAATACATATATTTATAAATATCTAAATAATTAAATAAAAAACTCGATTACAAATTTTTTCTTCAAAAAACCCATTATGAAAAAACACATGAATTTCCAAATATTTTAAAATAATAAAGTCCTGATTTCTATTATTTAAAAATAAATCTCTATAAATAAAAGAAAATCAATCACATAATTTAAAAAAAATAAAAATTAAATGTAAGTATTGGGTATTACAGTGGGTAGAGGTCAAAGAAAAATGTCAGATATAGGAATACCCTAATAATGAAACTTCCTTCTACTCATCATAGTTTGATTATAATGTAATTTTTCCCTTGACGCAAACCCCTAGAAATTAAATACCCTAAAATTCCATCTCTCATATATTGGTGGCCACCTCCACATTATCGTATCAAGCTATACACAGATCGGTCCTCAAAATGAAAAAATAAAACGTTGGGTGTCATAAGAGTTTTTAAGGATCAAGAAGAATATTTATTCTTGGGTAATTTTGTAACATCAGTTTCACTACTACTGTCATGGATGAGTGTGTGGATCTATATGTGGGATTCCACAAGGAATGAAAAAACAACTTAAAAAATCTCTTCTGTAAGACTGATGATTAGTGCATCATGATGAATATCTACATGCCCTGTATTGCATCTCCATATTCTTATTCCAAGTGTTTTTATGGATGATTTATATAAATTATGGGAGATTTTAGAGAGTTGGTGTCGAACTATGGAGACTATTACATCCTCCATACTCAACAGGAGGAAAATGCCTATGTTAAGTCATTGTTCAATGTTTCACAGGACTTTGATTCCCTCACCATTGAGGCCTGTGATTTGAGAGTTATAGGTGTTGGATGCTTTTATGAGGGATCAGATGGATAATGGAGTTCCTCAAAACACCACAAGAAACGACTTCCCAAGAAGTTTCCCTGAATAGATGGTTTATAATGCAATTTGTCACTGTTTTCTTGGTTAGGGTTTTGAGAAATGGATCATGTAGTGCATAATGATGAAACTGGAATGGGTGATGGGTTTTGCTGCACTCACCAAATATCCATCCATTTTTATATAAAAATTTATAAATTTAAAATGTGTTTCAAAATTTTTGTTAACTTTTTTTTAAAATCTACCAATAAATCACCTTCAGTGATCGAATTGTTTTAGGTTTTCAACTGGACCAAAAAATTCAAAATGTCCTAGGATATTCTCCAAAAAACAGATGTTGTGTGACTTTGTTTCTTCTTTTTTGAAAACATACATGTTATTTGTGTTCAAAGAACAAATAAAATGAATATATATATATTGTCTTATTTTATTAAAGTTATGTAAAAAAAATAAAAAGGATTTTATTAGATACTATAAAATGTTTATTCTTTTAGTATTTATAAATGTGTGTGACTTATCACCAGTTTTAGTTTTCATAAAACCTAAAAAATTAAGATATCTATATTCATCACCCTATTCTAGAATCAAAAAAAATTAATAATTCAACAAATCATCAATAAAGGTCCAAGTTTGAAGCAATGTCAGCTCGAGTAATACAATGTTAGAGTGTGTATATGGCCAAAGGTTCAAATGACTTAAACTTAACAAATTACAAAAAAAAATAAAAAATGTTCTAGGATAGGGTGTCAAATATGAGTACATATTATCAGATACCAGGGGAAAATATATTAGGATTTATTGATAATAGAGAATAAATGATGTTTATATAACATTAATCCATTAGTGAATCTGTAACATCCCAGCCTAGTTCACCTCCACTTTGACTAAACGAGGTGCCACAAACCTCAATCCCACCACCCTATACACCAAATGTTTCCCAAAAATGAATAATGTATATGTATAATCCCTGGATAATATACCCTCTTTGTCACATATAGCTCTAAGTCATATAGAAATTAATATAAGAAGATGTTATCACAATTTTATGTAGGTGAAAGTTTAAATCAACAATACAAGCAATCTATAAAAAAATAACACTACCATAGATCATGCTTCATCCAACACTGAATTTTATCAGAACTAAACATAGTGTGTTGATAAAAGGGTGTATTCTACCAGTTGTAGCTAAAAGGGATCATAAAAGTAACTTTTATCAGTGTTATAGAAAATTATGAAAATAGTGTACCCTTTGTCATCACTATTTTACATTGATAAAGGTGTATCTTTATCAGAACATTTCTCAGTGTCGAAAAAAACATTTAATAAAAAATATTAATAATATATATATACATAATTATCATATTTATTGTAAAGAATTAATGTTTATTTATACACATTAATTACAAAATGGATTTATATAATTAACATAAATATGATATATTAATTTGTATATTTTAATAATTCAATCAATTATATAAATATAAATGGTGTATTTTTAATAAGTGATATTTGAAAAAAAAAATTATATCAATGTCTATGTGTATATATATAAATGCATTATGTTCTATGTGTGTATTTTTTTCATGATTATATATAGATTTTGTTTGTGTAAAATTTTATGTATGTGTATTTATATGAGAACATGTAGGTGGGATGTACATATATATAGAACATGGGTACATGTGTATGTATGACATTTACTTATTTCTCATTTGATGTATACTGTTTCACTTTTGACATAATATTATTTGAATTTAATCATTTTTATACATATTTATATTTTACTATTTTTTATTTTTAATATGTTTTTAATTCATATGATTAGTCTTTATTCAATTTTATTTATTGAGTTGTAAAAATTTTAAAATGTTTAAAAATTATAATATATGTTATTTAAATGAACTTTTTTAATATTTCCTTCATTTTTTTACGTGTTTAAAATTCATGTAGTTAATATTATATGAATTTATTTTATAAATAGTTATTTATATTAAATTCTATTTATTATTTTCTATCATCGCATTCATTTAATATTGTTTATTAAAAATATAATTTTGGACCAGAGCTACTCCCTCTTTTTATTCATGGAGATTAGGAATTTTTTTGATGGAATCCTCATCTTCTCCCTTTAGGACTGATGTTTTTCTTTCTCATTGGTATTTCAATACTCAAAAATTCGTCGTTACTAGTATAGAGAGAAAGAGGAGTATCCATGGTGGGGTTATTGCAGATTCTTCGATTATGGAAGATGCACTACATCACAGTTTCTCACTCTCTAAGGATTTAGTTGTTGGAGGTCTCTAGTGAAAGGTAAAATTTGATTACGTGAAAGAGGATGAAGATGAATCTCAGAGTGACTGAATATTACTAAGCCCTCTATCATCTCTCCTATTATCTTACTTAGGGGTTATAGTTCATGGAAAATTGGTGACGTTGTGGTGCGCCCCTCAAAAATTTGGGAATATGAGAGTTGGAAATGCACCACATTGGGTAAATGTTTATTTCACATAATTTCCATTCTAAACATTAGAAGATGAGTCCTTGGAAATTTGAATTAGTCTCCATCTAACCCGGTATTCACTACCATAGGTCACCAAAAAATCAGTGCTTGTTTTTATTAGCACTACATAGAAAGTGCTGATAAATTAGTTATCTTTATTAGTTATAAGTAAAACTGCCTATAAAGGTTTAACTTTATCATCACTATTATTAGTATTGATTATGTATTTAATGAAAAAAATTATTAATATATTTATAATTATTATATTTCTATTAAAAAATTATCTTAATTTATATAAATTAAATTAAAAATGCAGGTTTATAATTAATATAAATATGATATATTGATATTATTTTAATAATTCAAATAAATAAATATATATATATATAGTTTTAAAAAGTATTTATAAAATTATATATATATATATATATATAAATTATTATAATAATATAATAATTTTTTTAAAATAAAAAAATATTTATTATGTTGATAAATAAATTTTTATAATTATAATTATAAATAAATAAAAATATGTCTCCAATGAATTGGTGTAAAAAATATAAATAAATAAATATATCTCATGAGATAATGATGATATTCAAGGACATGATTGTCATTATTTATGTTAATATATTGAGTCACGAGTATAATTGACACTATATGATCATAAGTTTACTGGGGACATGATTGGGATTTTTATGTTCCGAATGTTTATATTACCTATATTATGATGATGAATGCATATGTTATGTATCCATGACTCATAAATATTCATATATAAATCGATACCCTTATTATTAATTCTTCCACTTATGCAATGACTCATTTTTATGATATATATGATTCATTCATGTTGTACCCTAGATCTTAATAGGTTATCATAAATAATTTTACAATTACAATAAATATATTTAAATAATATAAATATTTATTATATTTATAAAAATAAAATACTAATTATATAAAAATACTTTTAAAATATATTCATTTATAATAATAGATATAAATAAAGATCTATATATTTAAATAATTTTAAAATTATAATAAATATATTCAAATAATGAAATTTGTTATTATATTTATAATTATATATATTTATATATTTATATAATTATATAAAATTATTAAAATATTCCAAAAGTGATGTCCACCATGAGGTATAAAAATATAAATATATTTAAAACAATATATAAATATTTTAAATTATTTTTCAGTTTCCTGGTACACCATGTGCTTGCCAAAATTCTTTAATAATCCTTATAAAGGAATTATCCAATTTTAAAATGTGTCCCTGTCTTAAAAAATAATTTTCAATTTATTTATTAATTTTTTAATTGTAATTTCATGTAATACTTGAAATTAAAAGTGTTGATAATGTAATTGAAGTTTAGTGTTGAATAAAATATGCATGGTATGAAAATTCCTTTTGACATATTCAATATTTTTCGTATTTATAATTTTACAGTTCAATATAAATTTAAATTTATATACTTTTATAATTTTTATAGTATATTGTATGATAATAATATAAATTAATAATAATTTATTATTAAATATGTATACTTTTTTACTTTTATTCATATATAAATTTTTACACTTTTACAAATTTTATATTATATCATATTAACACATATAGTTTAAATTTAAAATGTTATTAAATATTTTTACATTTGTAGTTTTCAAGATTTATAAATTAATATAAAATTAAAAAAAATTTCATTACAAATTATTATTCTTTAATACTTCCATAAATTTTTCATTTATAAATTATAATTCTATAGATTTATAAATTTGTAAAACCATATAATTCTATAAATTATTTATACTATTATAACATATATGTACTTATATATAATTTTATAAAAAATGTGATTGGTCAATGAATAAATTAGATATTTAATTTATTACCATTAATCTCATGTTGAATTATCTCAATATATAATGAGATAAAATCATTGAATAATGATGGAAAATCCTTAAAATTAACCTAAAAAATATAAACTCAGCAAAATATGTATTAGGATAATAAATGGGCTTTTAAGGACGAGATTGTGGGGTTATAATTGATGAAACATAACAAAAACATATAAGTATAGTTTTTATGTATTGAATAAAATTAGGCTCTTATAATTAACACACATGGATTATATATCATTTTTTTGAATGTGTAATGTTACATTACCCATTTTTTGACCGTACAAGGTTTGTAAATCCTGCTCATAAATAGTTCATGGGCCAAATAATATTCCTAATTTGTATCTTCATATCATGTTTCCACCAAATTTATATTTCATTGTACCCACCATATTTCATGTTCTACAGCATACTCAAAATTTTATTTTGATATCATTATGATTTCTGTCTTAAACATATAAAATTATAATGACTGAGAGTTCATTAGAATAAAAATAATTTTATTTATAGACCTACACCACACTATTAAAGTGATATCATAGGTTCAAACCTATGGGAATGTGGGTGAATGTTCAATGGCCTTTGTTGATCCTATAATACTAAAAAATGTGAGTGGGAATGTTGAAGGAATTAATTTTGAGTGAATAATTGAATTGGGATACTGAGTAAATGGTATTAATAGGGTTAAAACCAAATGTTATTGGTAGGATACATGTAAAAATATGATTGAGAGGGAAGTATAATTAATGTAACCCATTGAATGAATTATGTTCAAGTGAATGAGTTGAAAAATATTTTCCATTAGAAGTCATTCAAAGATAAATTTCTATCTACATTTGAATATCCATTCAACAAGTAAAAAAAATGACCTATCAATTAAATTTACTGGTTGAAAATTCTCAATAATGTATTGATATTGGTTTTCTTCAGTTGATACATAAAAAAAACAAGAAAAAAATTGAAAAGAAAAACAGGCTGAGAAAAATGAAAACAATATTGAAGAAGTAAATAAAGAACAAGAAAATATGGAAAAATAATAACAATTTTATTATCCTCATAGAATTTGATTAAAATGCATATTTGAAGATGAAAATAACAACATATGAAAATGGTATAAAAATAAAAAATGAGATATTGAAGAATGAATTCTTTTCTATCATGTTTTGTATCTGAACTCCCCCATCCATCTCTAGATTTATTTTGTATCTAAGCACAACTCAGGCTTCCAAGATCCAACTGTTCTGCTCTATGGTTAGTCATAACCTCTATCTGTAATCCTCCTTAGTAATTTTGAGTAATGAGTAGATTTCTATAGAAAAATTTCCAATTTTAAGGAATCCTCCACTAACACAAATCCATATCTTCTAATCTAATTAAATTCCAAAAAATCCACTACTACCACGTGGACTCGCATCAACTCCGAGAAAAAAGAACATAAACACATATCCAATTTTAATTGTTTTGTTAAGTTGATACCAAAATTCTTTCAAATGAACACTATTTTATTTATCAATAGAATTTAATTTTTATGTATTTAAATTTTATAATACTAAAATCCATGTGTTAGTCTATTTTCAACCTTCAACTCTTTCTAGTTTCAACCTGTAGTCAAATTCTCTTCATCAATGTTCACCCAAACTAATTTATATCCCAAGAAACCTTCTCTTTTTTTTGGAAAATGTATAATTTTTTCTCTCTCAATTATCTATCTTCATTGAACTCTGAAACCATTAAAAAAATAATATTAATCTTTTCTCATTGCATGTGATTCATTAGACACATGAAAATCCCTTTTTGAAATAATCCATCTTGGGTAGTAACAACCCAACACTGGAAACCTTATCCTTAACAAAAACTATCTCAACATTCTATATAATAATTATGGATAAAAATACCATGGAAATAAAATGTTATTAGCTCTATCAAACCCATATGATATCTATCAGGGCCTCACTCCCACATAAGTTAAATTAATGTTTAACCCCATTAAAACTCGTAAACCTATTTTTCATCTAATATCACATGCATTTTTTAAATTAGGGGAGTCATCCACAACAACATATTGTCTCTTATGTGGTGTTAGATCTTAAGGGTATAAGTGTTAGGGAAAAAACTACAATAATAACTATCATCCTCATCATATTAATCACCCAAATGGTTATTATTTAATTTTTTTTCATAAAACTCATCCCTGATCTCTTTTTAATATTCAACTATGATTCTTGAACTACTATCAGTAGTATTCAACCCGTAATAGTTACTAGTTAATATTGTGGATGAATTAATAGGATAACGCCTACCACCTATGTGTTGGAGCTGGTGCCCTAGAGCCATCTTCTATATACATTATATTAAGATTTATTCATATTTTTGAATATCAATAATCTTTTTATCACATCATGAATGTTCTTCTTCGTCACATAGAATTTGATAATTTCATAAGAGTAGTTGTCGCAGTAAAAGGTCCTAGTAGTTACCCATTATGATTAGAACCCATAAGGGCTTTGCGAATATTCTTAAATATATGTTCTATAGTAGGATGATATCATTTGAGAGACACAAATGAAATTGGCTATTAGGGGTGGATACTTATAGGAAATTGAGACACCTTCTCATCGTGTACTCCATTGGTAATATAAGTGTAGGATATTATGAGGAATATACCTTCCAGTAAAAAATAAACATTTATATGTGTCATTTTATGATCCTATCTGTGGACATTTTTATTGATCCACTACATTTAATATTATTAGTAATAAGTTCTACGAGTCATGTATATTAATTTATTGTTGAAAACTATTATGACATATGTTAAAGGTTAGGTAGGGTACGTTGGGTACATCATGAGTAATATTGCATTAATAAAGAATGATATAAAGGAATTGTAACTCCCCAACCCCAGTTACCCAGAGAGGGTGCATTATTACATAACATTGGCATGATCACAAGGGATAAAATCTTGAAAGACCGATAAGTACAGTATCCTTGGAAGTACTATATACATACATAAGTTTTACATTACATCATGAAATAAAAAAACAAAATTGTGTCACTATTGACCACATTTATCTCCCTTAGCCTATCCCAGCAGGTCAACCATAAAATACTTCTTCACATCGTGGGAAAAATAAAACATAGAAATGGGTGAGCTCAGATGCTCAGTAAAGATAACAGTACATCAGATACTTTAATAAATAAACATAAACATTTAAGGGAATGTATAAAACTAACACAAAAAAAAAATTTAAACTTAAACTTCATCCTAATATGGAAAATATAAATCAAATAATTTCATTTACATATTAACATGGATATTCTACTAGTTGAATAATCACATGGAATATCAATAGCTAATTTCATAATGATGGAATGCATAATGTCGGACATCATAACCACATATTCAAGGCCTCATACCAAGACTACAAATAAGATTTTTTAATGGCCTTATGCCAAGACACTAGTTTATCTCATGAGACCTACCGATTCATCGATGAGCTATAGTGGGCTCCACCTGTCACTTAATAAGTCGAATGTATTCTTCATTTGAAAAGGTTGAAACATAACATAAACATTCGTATTAAAACTAACATACGAATTGTTAATACATTAAATATAAACCATGAATGGTATAAAAATAAAAAATCCATAGTCAAACATATCACCAAACCTTCAATACAATATGGAAGAATTGTATCATAATAAATCAACTTCAAACAAGTATAACATCCATTAAAGGATGTTGACATAGATGAAATCAAATTTATTTAAGAGAAATATCTCTTTCTATATTGAAATCATTGGAAAGTCATGTAATTATAAAATAAAACATTTTTTTTGAAAATATTATTATAATATTGTCATGGAATCTTCAATGGTGTTATAATAGTGGAGAATAACCACACCTACCGTATATGTTAAAAAAAATTCTTACCTTAATTTGTCGAAATTGTCATAATATACCTTGTTTGGAAAACAATGGAAATATTCCTGTCAAAAAAATTAAAAAAAAGTAAAAAAAGGGTATAAATGAATTTAACCCATAGTCTTTTAAATAATTAATTTTTATTGAAATACATTTTTAAGAAACACGGATGTGGATGATAAATAGGTCCCAGTAGACAGTAACATAAAAACAACTTCAGATAATAAAGAGATTGTGAAATTAACCCTTACCTTGTACGTTTCCTTGGTCGAGGGTACGTTAACCTCCTTTATAATAGTTAAATCATTTTTATTAAATTATAAAATAACTACATACATAAATACGATACCATATATTATCTTTTAATGATGATTTGTTAATAATATGTTTGTAGTATCATTATTTTAGGTGTTAACTGATTCGTTTTCCTTTATATGTTTTCTTACGTAAGTCTTGTTTATTATGGATGGGATTTATTTGATTCATATCCAGAATGATATTATGTTCTTAAATAATGTTTTTAACAATCAAATGAAAATTATTTTTGAATGGTTACAATGGGGAATGAATCTCATCGCATCCGGGGAGATGGTAATCCATACGTACGCACGAATGCTACTTCCATTTATTTTTTTTATTTTAAATGAAAATAAAACCAAATGATAAATAGGTATATTATTATTACAGTATAATATAATAATTTATGTATGATACATAATTTAATTAACACCATCCTTTATACATTCCATGAATGGTATGAATGAGTCATATCACTTTGAGGGGGCGGTAGTCCGCACTTCCCCAAATAAAATTTCGTATATATATAACATGAAGAGAATAAAGTTATGCTATAAAAGAGAAATAAAGAAGCATATAGATAAATTAAATATCATATGTATCAAATATAATCATAGTTTCATCATAATGTCCACCATAATTGGTGGTAGTAGAAGACTGAATGATCATTGTTTTGTGAGGCAGTAGTTCGCCATTCAAAGAATCATTATGTTCTATAACCATTAGAATGAGGTGTGTGTATGTGTAGTTAAAATATATCTTCTAACATATACCTAGTATATTTAGGATACCGGTTTTGTTATAAAACAAAGGAAGAAATAGAGTTAAGGTGCTAGAGAAGTAAAATAAATGAAAAGAACTTAAGAGGGGATGTTACCTTTAAATTAGGTAACTACCATTGGATTGAACCAAAAGGCTTCCTTGAAGTGACTTATGTCTATGTTAAGGATTATAAGAGTAATATAGGGATGTATGGATCATAATTGGGCAGATTTTTGATGATCCATGGGGCTTGATAAGTGTGAGAAATGAGTTAGAGGTGAAGTATTTTTATAAGGGGGAGGAGGTGCTCTTTAGGAATGTTTGAAAATATTATTTAATTATTTGATTATTTTTGGTTTCTAAAGATAAAAACACATTAGAGTCGAATATATGATGACTCATGTTCGAAATAAAATCAATAAATAAGAATTGGACAGGTTTTGGATTTTTTTTTATTTTTATAATTTCATTTATTTAAATAATTCTTTAATCAGGTAAACACTACATCATTATTGTGTCATAAATAATTTTATTTATTTGATGTCTAAAAATTAAAAAATATATCATGATGTAGGAAATATTTTTAGATATCAATTTAATATTTATAGTTGAAATTATAACTTATATAACCTCTTGTAAAAATTATTTTACGAAAAGATATATGTTTTTGTCATTTTTGTCTTTACATTAAATTAAGTAATATAAAGTGTCATTGTCACTCTAAAGTCTCTCCATGGGGTCCCAAAATCGACCCAAGGATGTCCATGGTCGGAAATGTATCAACCAATAGGAATAAGACACTTGTTAGGGAAATTTAGTAATTTTATAACAATATCTGTTTACCCTTATTTACCAGATTTACCTTTTAATCATGGTAAATAAAATATTTAATGAAATAAGTATTCATAATGACTAAAAATAAAAGTTACCTATTTACACAATTTGGACCTCATGATTCCAAATATTGAATTCTTTTTTCCAAATTCAAATCACAAAAGTGGCAGAAATTAATTTAAAATTAATTCCAATTTTCAAAACAAAAAGTGCATTTTTAAGAAATAATGACTATCAAAAGATTGACTCTTGTTTATATCCAGTTTAAATGTGAAATTTAATCCAATGACCTAAATTATATTAAATTACAAAAATATAATATAATAATACTTTAAAACAAATCAAATTTAAAAATTTACACTATAAATTATTTTGATTAAAAAAGTTGTTTTTAATTAAAATTTAGTATTTTTCACTATTTGTCAAAAATTGGAATTTTTCAGAAAAGTACCAGAAATTCACCCTATGGTAATTTTGATATTCCAAATCAAAAAATGAATTCCATTTGTAAATAGAAAATTTATAAAGCTTTAAAAAGTTGGTATTGCTATTCATGACGTCTACTTTGATTCGTCGTGGTGTGTTTGAATCTCGAAGTTGCGTAGAACGAAAGCTATTACATTATTCCAAGGGAAACAAAATGTGGAAGCTTGTTGTGTTACAAGAGTCTACCTTGTATTATTTAATATATGTTTATATCTTAGGACCTTTTATTGAAATCATATAGCCTATATAAATCCATGACAATGGTGTTCTATAGGCAAGTTTAATTTATGCAAAGTAAAATAATGAGATATCGAACACACAGGTTGATGGCACCAAAATGCCACCATATTGATTAGAGATATAATTATGAAAGGATTATATTACATATTATGTTTCACTTTTAGGTTTTATGTCTTTTTGGCCGTAACTTATTTCTCTATGGGTTCCAAGGCATGTTGCTTGACATTAACCTGGGACATTCAGCTTCTTTTCCAAATTCCACTCAGAATGAGGCCTTGAGGGTCACACACTAAATGTATCTAGAATATCATATATTGAATATATTATTATTTATCATTTAAAAATATGATTAAATATTATTACAACATGCGTTTTAATAATTATTCATGTTTTCTTGATCACATGTTTTCTATAATGACCCTATCCTTTTTCACATTTTATTATTTGATTATAAGTATAAATGGGAATGAAATACAAAACAAGGATCATAAAGACTGGAATTCCGGGATTATTATATACATTATTAGAAATCATAAATATAAAAAAAACATATTTTATTTAATATCCACAAATAGATCCTAAATTTCTATGGGCACTTACACCTATATAAGATGACCTGAGGAATTCATAAACAAAGGGATGAGATAAAATTAATAGTACAAGAATAAGAATATGAAGAAAGCGTAGAACATGGGATATAAGTAATGAAATAATTTTTTTAAACATGAACAAATATATGGATGCATAACATATATAACATGGGAAAATATAATCAAAAAATCATAAAAATGTGTCAACTATATACAACATGACATAAGAATGAGTCAAGGGTAACCCCCAAGACCATTTCACATGGAGGGGCATGAGTCAAGGCTAACCACCAAGACCATTTCACATGAAATATCATGAGAAAAAATATTAAACAATTAATAGGAGTGCTATATTGGTTCAGCCATAATAACATGTTCATGAATATGTTTTCCACATGAAAAATCAAACTCAAACATAATGGTTACTAATAGAAAGAGTTGGGTATCATAAATATGCCATAGAATATAACAATTGGTAATATAATAAATGTTTATATGAAATAATGTATAATTTAAGGACATTAATAAGTGATAATATGAATAAATTATGATAAATTATGACCAATTGAATTGAAAACATCTAAAAAGAGTGTTTAAGAAACTTTATAAAGGAAACATTTTTGTGTAGTTTAAATAAAAATATTAAAGAGAATTTAAATCGGAAAATGAACAATTTATTATATAAAAACACTAATTAATGAAGTTATTTTTTGAAGATAAAATGGTTGATTTTAGAAAAATAATGGTGGCTTAAAATATATTATGGAGTTCACGTGAAAATGGGTATGAAATATCTAATTTCCCTTTAACTTGGCTTTCTTATCGATAAGAATTAGAAAGGGACCCTTTTTAAACATGCATTTCCCCATAAAATAAGGATTTAATGATATGGATACATGATTTTGGAACATATAAATATAATTTATAATATTTATATAAAAATAATTTAGAGTTACATTAGTGTAATGTGAGATTAAGAGTAACCAATTGGAAAAATGGAAGTTCAGAAGTGATCCCTTACCTAATATCTGAAAGTGTTATGCACTTGATCTTAATATCATGGGTAATGAAATTAAATACATTAATTAAATAATTAAGAAAGTTTTATACATTTATGTTATTTATTAAAATTTTATTATGTATATTATTGCCTTTTTTATTCATTATAATATAAAATTTTATCATTTGCGAGCATTCATTTCATTGATTTTCATGATCTATTTACTGATATACTTGTACAAAAAATTATGTAAAATGAGAATTATTTTCAAAATTGAAATTATTTGTTAATAATTAACATTAAGAATATTAAATTTTGTTATATATCATTTTTTCTATATGCGAGGATGATTCATTAGATAATACTTTAATGATATCATTTTTGAATATTTTGGCGGTTTTTTCAATCATCACGATTTAGTTTTGTTCAATTTATTTAATATTATGTATATACATTAGTTATAGAACATAAAACAGGTTATAAAATAAATTTTAAAATCTATTTCAATAATAATAACATTTTAATCACTAGCCTTTACGTTGGAATAATAAATCCAAAAATCATCATCCACAAAGCTGGTGAATTAGACACATCACATACGATGTATTCATTTTTAGTTCAATGGGAGAGGTGAAAAAATTGATGATAGGTTATTACATTAACATAATAAAATGACATTATATATAAGAGAGTAAGTTATCATGCCACATGGATAATGGGAGATAATGATATAATAATAAAATAAAATATATTGAAACGAAATTTAAAAAGGCAGTGGTTTTTACCTCATGAATTTCTCCTCCTTAAAAAACTCCTTAAGAAAATTGAAATTGTATTTTGTTAAGACCAATGGTTCTTGGACGTGTGGTAGAGTCTTGGAAGTTTATTTTTATGAATTTGGAAAAGATTCAGGTCTTTGTATATGTGGGTAGAAGGGGTGGTGGGGTGGTATTTATAGTGGAGGAGGGGGTGTTTTTTATTATTTTATTCATTTTTTCTTATTTTATCTCAGGAATATGAATTTTTTTGATTCATTTGAATATCTATAGTAACTAGAGTATGTTTTTTTAACTAATGGTTTTTTACATCATGCAAGTTGATAATGTTTTTGAATTTGTGTTATAATATTAAATAGCGTAAATTAGAGTATTTCACTATTCATAAAAAACTCATCTCTTTTAGAAAAATATCAATAAATAATGCTATCCATTTTTGATGTAAAGGATTATAAAATTGACTCAATTTTATGAAAATATTTTTTTAATATGATATGTTGAAATGTTAATAAAGACTCATTTATTTGAAAAACATCAACTTTAAAATTATAACTGATTTTATAAAAAATTGAAATATTCATTAAGGAATCATAAGATTATCTTATAATCAAAAGGAAAAAAATATTAATTTATTAATCCAAGTTATGATAATAAATTTTATTTTAAATCATTATATTAATGACCAAATTGTAAAGAAACATTTAAAAAAATCCAACACTTAATTTATCATTTTCGAAACATTTCTTTACTTAAAATATAAGATAATTATATCATATTTTATTTTATAGGATTTCAAAATTTAATTTATACATTAATTGGTGATTTTTATATTCTATTGGCCAATTTACTATTCATAAGGGTCATATTACTTTTCTAAATGTCATGTTACTATTCCATTTTTATAGGTTTCTTAATTTAAGTAAAACCCCTTATTTCCTTAATTCATCATTTGTATGTTTTTTTGTGTTATTTATGTGATTTATGTGATTTATACTCTATAAAATTAAAATAATAATAGAAATTTCAGTCATAGAATTATGGTTCGTTACATTCTTCCCCCTTATGAAATTTCTCCCTTGAATTTTTTCAAAGGGGAAAACATTTGAGAGTAATTCTCTTTTATTACTTCCTCTGGTTCCCATGATGCCTCCTCATACTTATTGTTCTGCTAATTTACGTTGATCATGCGAGTAGTATTGTTGAATATAAATTTATCTATATAGTCCAAATTATTCATTAGATGCTCCTCATAAGATATATCATTTTTCAATTGTACCACCTCTGAGTTCATTATTTGTGAGGGGTCCCATATGTACATCCTCAAGAGGGATACGCCAAATATATCATGTACTTGGAACATGTTTGGTTGAAGTTCGTATCAATAGGATATATATACGACAAAATCAAGAATCTTAAAATGGATGACATACTTGGGACTAAACATTACTTTCTTCCTAAACCTCATGATCCTCTTCTATAGAGATATGTGGAGGAATTTTGTGCCTCCTTCCTTAAAATCATTGTCTCGTTGTTGATTATATGTATGTCTCTTCTATCAACCTTTTGATGCCATGATGTGTTTCTGAATTATTTTCACCTTTTCTACCATTTTTCAACCTTTAGAAGTCCTAGTACATTACGTTCACCGACTTTATCCCAAAATGATTGTGTTCTACATATTTCTCGTAAAGGGATTCATATAAATCCATTTTGATGATCATGTGGAAACTGTTGTTCTAAGAGAACTCAACCAAAGGAAGATTTTGGTCCCATACTCTTTTAATGTTAATAAAATATTATCTTAACGAGTCTTCTAGTTTTTGAATTGTCGTATTAGATTAAACATCAGTTTTAGGATGATAGGCCATGATGAAGTTCAACTAACTGTTCAGAGCATGTAAGATACTTTTCCATAACTTGGAGGTGATTCTATGATTCCTATCAGATAAAATCCATAGTGGTACTCCACATAAACTCAACAAATTATTTATGTATATCCTTGAAGGTTTATTGAGTGATAAGTCTTCTCGAATATTGATAAAGTGAGAGGTCTTTGTATGAAAACCCACAACATATCATAAAGGATTATTTCTGTAACGCCCTGACCCCAGTTACCCAGAGTTACTGCGTTATTTTAATACATTGGCGTGATTACAAGGAATCATGTCCCGAAGGACCGATCAGTTTAGTAGTTTTGGAAAATAGATTACATACATGAATGTTACATTACACTTCATAACATAGAAAACAACATGAATAATCCTTCACGGACACCATTATTACCTTGGATTAATAATGAATATCAATCACAATACACATCTTGGAATCCTGGGAAAAATAAAACATATAAAGGGGTGATCTCAGATGCTTAGTAAGGATAACAATATAGCGGAAACTTTCATAAATAAGAATAAATATTTAAGGCAATGTATAACTAAAACAAAAGCCTTTTAAACTTGAACTTCAGCATAATATGGAAAAAATAAAATGAAGTAATGCCATTTACTTATTCACATAGATATTATACTAGTCGAATAATCACATGAAATATCACTAACCACTTTCATAATGATGGAATGAATAATTCCAAACTTTAATTTTTGTTTCAAGGCCTCGTGTCAAGACCTAAGGGACAACTGTAACCGGAACCTAGCCTGGAGATCCTCTAATAATCGGACACCAACCCAGAGCGCCTCTAATAACCGAACACCAACCCTAGTGCCTCTAATAAATCGACACTAACCCAGAGGGTCTGCTGTAACTGGACCCCAACCCAGAACATACTAGTCCGACACATTCATCTTAAGAAGAGGAAGAAATATAACATAAACATTCATATTAAAACTAGCATACGGAATGCCAAAACATTAATCGTAAACCATTAATGGAATAAAAATAACTCATCCATAGTCAAACATATCAAAAAACCATAAATACAATATGAAATATTTGTATCATGATAAATCAACTTCAAATAAAGTTTAAAATCCATTAAAGAATTTTGACATAGATGAAAATGATTTGTATAACTCTTTGAGAGAAATCCCCCATTTTAATGAAAACATTTAAAAGTCACACAATTTATAAAATAAGTCATTTAAATATATTTTTGAATCAATGTGTCCCATACAAATTTGAAACTTTTTAAAGGAATTAACATTTTAAAAACCTTCATGTCCATATAAGTAAATCCATAAAAACCATTTTGAAGACATGAACATTAATGAGAAAGATTTAGAAGAATAAATATTTAAAACATTTGAAATGATGTTTTATAAAAAAGTCCCTTAAAATAATCCCTTTGAAAACTCTTTCATAAAACATGGACATGGACAATAAATATGTCCCAGTAGATACTTACGTAAAAACAACTTCAGATAATAAAGAGATTGTAAAATTAACCATTACAAATTTTGTAACTTACGAAACATACACCCCATGAAAGAGGTATCATACAAAGAATATGTAAATACACATAAATTAATGTTTATTACATAAATAATACAATTATGGGCAATTAATACACCACACAAAAGTTAATAGTGGCAATATGGCATGAATCTCAAGGTAACAAGGAGTGAGATGAAAACCCCTTACCTTGAACTTTCCTTTAGTCGAGGGTAAGTTTAGCGTCTTGTATGAAGACTATAGTATGTTATTAATTAATACCAAAACCATATTAATATTTATGATATCAAACATTATTCATTTATGACTTTATACTACCCATTTAATTATAATTTCCATGTTATATTAATATTTCAGGTAATAATCACTTTCTTTATCGTACGTGTTTTAACTTGTTACTCTTGATTGTATCACATATATCAGGATTTAAATACTTCAATAATATAAAACATTATTTATTTATCATATATATTTAGAATATAAAAATTTATAATATATATATAAATGAAATGGAAAACACCGCTTATGGAGACAGTAGTCTGTACGTACGCATAAACGCTGTTTCCGTTTTTACATAGTATTGAATGGAAGTAACTAAATAAGATATATGTAAGTACATAAATACTTATATATATATATAAATATATATCTATCTAGTAGAATTATTATTTCATATATTACATACTTATTAGTAATATATATTTTTATAATCGTCAATGAATGGTGAACTTGGAAATGAATCTCATCGCGTCGTGGAGACGGTAATCCGTATGTACGCACGAGTGGAAATATCATTCTTATGATATTAATATAATATATAATTGGATGGTATATAATATATAAAAAATACTTATCATGTTATATTTATCAAATACACATCATTATTATACCTATCCAAATAACAATGTATTGAATAACAATTACACCACGACGTGGAGACGGTAAGCTGTACGTACGCACGTATGGTCACATGTCATTCAAAAGGAGGATAGAATAATTAATTTGGTTGTACCATAATTATAATAACATCAAAGTATATATAATATACTAGATTTATTATTTTATAATGGAAACAACAAAGAAAATGTAAGTGGAAGAAGAAAGGAACTTTAAAGAGGGTGGTGAAATCATTACCTCTTCTTCGGGTTCTTCCTTTTGATTTGATCAAAAGGGCTTCTTAGGATGGATTTATTATCAAAATAAGGCCTCTAGGATGAAGGGAGGATATTTTAGAGTGTATTTGGGAAGGTTTTGGTCGAGAAAAATGTCTTATAAGGTGTGAATTAGAGAGAAGGGAGAGTGCCCTTTTATAAGAGGGGTGAGGGGCAGCTTAGAAAAAACATAAAATATTTTTTTTATAATAAATTCATATTCGGTGTCAAATTGCTCCAAAGTTGATTATTTAAAGTCTAAGGTGGTTATAGGTCGAAAACAACTCAAAAAATAGGTTTTAGATAGGTTTAGGTTACCATTTTAACCTTATCATTTAGATTTAACTCAAAGTTAAATAATTTAACTTTTACCGTGTCTTCTTGTATTCTTACACTATATGGTTAATAAACTTACTATATACTGCCAATAGAACCTAAATGGGTTCATTAATGCCATATATTTTATTATATAAGTCTTTTTTCCGAACCTTATATTTTTAGGACCATTATATAAATTAATAATATAATATTTGTTTTAAAAACTATTTTATGTCAACTTTGACACTATTTGTTATTTGTTTTTTGTTAGAATACTAAAAACATTATTACATCAGATAAAAAACATTTAATCAATCCTAACATGTCATATTAACCTAGAAAATTCGTGGATGTCATAAAAACATTGAAATTATATTTTTGTTAATTTTTATAATTCCATTTATTAGATTCTTTCATGGATAAGGTAATTACTGCATCATCATTATGTCAAAAATAAATTTATTTATTTAATGACTCAAAATTATTAATAAAATAACATGATTTAAGAAATATTAATATCTTTCTAATTAATATTTATAATCTAATGTTTGTTATGTAAAACCCTATATTAAAAATGTTTTAGTCATTAATCTTTGATTTTAGCTCTTTTAACTCTTCTTTGAATTAAAAAATAATAAATGTCATAATCTAATCCAAGAGTACCTAAATGACAATATTTTATTCCTAAGGTTGTTTTTGGTCGAGATAAACTTTCTTAATAGAATTAGGACATTTGTAAGGGTAATATTAATATCATTTTTACCCTTAATTACCCTATTTACATTTAACCGTGGAAAATAAAGGTAAAAAGTTACTATTCACCAAAAATTATTTTCATCTTATTGAACCAGATTTTACTCCTTGATATTTACCATGTATCTCGAATTTTTAAAATTCAACTCAGAGAAACGGTAAAATTAAGTTTTATGGGAATTTTCAAATTCTCCTAGGAGGTGGGTAAAAGACGGTGAAAAGTTCAATAAAATTTTTATATATCTAAAATTATTATAAACCGACTCCAATGAATTACATTGAACTTATATAGGTATTATGTATCTATTTTGGCATAAAATTATTTAAATAAAAGAAATAATTATTTAAATAAAAATTCAGTTTTAAACAATAACATAATGTTTTTCACTATTCATAAAAAATATAAAAGTTATCCGAAAAGTACCAAAATTTCACCCTAAGATAATTTAAATATTCTGCATTCAAAAATGATGTTCATTTTGAAAGATAAATTGTATAAAATTTCAAAAAGTAGGTATTGCAATTCTTAACGGCTAGTATGATTGGCTGGGGTGTGTTAGAACTTGAAGTTGCGTATAACACACACTATTGAATTATTCAAAGAGAAGCGTACCGTGAAAGCTTGGGGTGTCACATTCTCCCCTCCTTCAATAAATTGCGTCCTCGAAATTTATTCTCTGTATTGGAAACTTGGGGTTGATATTTGAAAATATCATAATTGAAAAACCACATTGAAAATGGATTAATAAGGCCTCTCTTTAAAATAAAGAGTGGTAAGTATGAAGGTTACCAAAAATAACACAAACTAGGGTTCCATGTAGGAAAATATGGATATGGAAGAGAAATATACCCATAAATATATGATGGATAGTGGTAGAGAACATGTCTATGTAAAGGCCAACAGTCCCAATGCCATAAATTTGTGATGATCTAAGGTACCATCTAGGACAACATTTTTGTTCTAAGTTCCGTTTCGTAATGTTGAGAAATTTATTAATGATATTGGATAATATCATATGGAGATATAATTACATTATAATTATAGTTTTATCCATTAATAAATTTTTACCACAAACTCATCTTTCAGTACAAAACATAACATGACTCAAAAAATACTCTATTTATCCTAATCGTATAGGGTTCCAAATATAATGAATGTATAATTCACATATCAGACCCATTAAAAAAATAAACTACATTATACAATCTAGGGAATTCACATAGTTTATTGGTAGGTGATAAATCCCCATAGCACCATGGTTGTGGGTTCGATTCCCGCAGTTTTGTCCGATGCGACGGGTTGTCACACGGTCTGCGAGTTCTCCTTTTATAAAAATCCAAAAATAAACTTTCAAAAATAATCCATTCCAACCTTTATACTTATCCAAAATACTACTATCCAAACTCATCGTCCAAAATTTATAAGGAAGTTAAACACAATGAAGATCCTTTTTTCCATGTAATAACATGTGAACACCTTCATGATGTATTATTTTAAAACATGGTAAAATCCTAAATTACCATAAAACCTTATTAATTACATTTATGCTCCCTTATTACTTATAGAATAATGGATATACCCCTTCTATCAAAAGTGATGTAAACTCCAATGATGAAAAATCATTAATCATTTTCAAGGTATTCAAGAATATCCAATATAATTTACCCAAATCAACCATATCTTATTCCAAAATCAGTACCTCAATATTAGGACCATATTAAGGTTTATCTTTCCTTCAACCATGTAATTTCCAAAAAGTTTAACTCGCTGTAGAGTCACTTTTCTTAGTACCATAAAATCTCAAATCCTCAATGAAATAGTACTACAGTACAATCCTTATTTATTTATTGTACATCACTGATACAACAATTCAATGAAATAATTCCAAAATAACAACATAAGACCACAATTCATTCATCTTCATCTATGATAGTACCATAACATGATTATTATCCAATAGAATAATTGGTGACATAGTCTGATGACTGGGAAATTGGTTCGGATAGTGTCCAAACTCCTTGCAGATGATGAATTGTACGTTTGAAACATTTTTCTTACCCTTTCAGTCACATACTTTGTGTCCTTTTTCTCTACACTTATAATATACTCCCATTCCATTCAAGAATTTTCCAAGGGGATTCTTTCCACAGTTATCACATATGGGAAAATACTTCTTTAGTTTATTCCCCTTATCTATCTTTCTCTCTACAATCCTTTCCTTCTCTGGCTTCCCTTCAAAGCTATAGGACCCTGAGAATTTTTTACTTATCTTATCAACACATGATATTATTTCTTCATATGATGATAATAAATGGGAGACTACTTCCCTTCTAAATTCTAGCTTAAGACCATGAAAGATATGATCTTTCGTACTCTTTGGATCATGCGTATTGCTGGAGTTCTCATTCCTTCTACTGGGTGGCATTTCTATACAATGGGATACACTAGGTTAGTTTATGAATTGCAATGACTAATTCCAAACTTGTAAAATACCTAACGTAAATTGAACGGTTTATGGATATAATCAATAATCATAAAAATGTTTTCTTTCAGTAAGTATATAATTATAAACCCTTCATAATGGTTTGTAAATAAAATGATAATTATCCTAAGCATATCCCCTATGAGTGTTGTAACAAAGAGTGCAACAAGGCCCGTTGTCGTGCAGCAGTTCCCATTTGAGTCTAGCTCAAAGCGGTGTTTTTGGGTTTTACCCCTAGGTACATCTGTGCCAAAGCCGCCTTTACCTGCTCGTATCTAGACATGGATGTATTTATTGGAAAACTCACAAAATCTATACAATACCATAATTGTAGGAAGTTCTTCTATACTAATCCTCAAAGTCTATCATAGGGATATGTGATCTAATCAGAGTTTATCTAAATATAGTTTCCAAGGTTATTGCTAAACTTCTTCTAATACCAACTATAACGCCCCAACCCCAGTTACCCAGAGTCAGTGCATTATTTTAATACATTGGCATGATTACAAGGAATCAAGTCCCAAGGGACCGATCAGTTTAATAGTCTTGGAAAATAGATTACAAACATAAATGTTACATTACACTTCATAACATACAAAACAACATGAATAATCCTTCACGAACGCCATTATTCCCTTGGCTTAACCCTGCATATCAATCACAATAAACTTCTTGGAATCCTAGGAAAAATAAAACATAGAAAGGGGTGATCTTAGATGCTCAGTACGGATAATAATACAACGGAAACATTCATAAATAAGAATAAACATTTAAGGTAATGTATAACTAAAAAAAAGCCTTTTAAACATGAACATTAGCATAATATGGAAAAAATAAAATGAAGTAATTCCATTTACTTATTCACATGGATATTCTACTAGTTGAAAAATCACATGAAATATCACTAACCACTTTCATTATGATGGATTGAATAATTCCAGACTTTAATTTCCATGTCAAGGCATCGTGCCAAGACCTAAAGGATAACTGTAACCGGAACCCAACCCGGACTGCCTCTAATAACCAGACACAAACCCGGTGTGCCTCTAATAACCAGACACCAACCCGGAACATACTTGTCCAACACATTCATCTTAATAAGAAGATGAAATATAACAAAAACATTCGTATTAAAAATAGCATACGGAATTCCAAAACATTAATCATAAACCATTAATGGCATAAAAATAACTCATCCATAGTCAAAAATATCAAAAAACCTTAAATACAATATGGAAGACTTGTACATTGATAAATCAACTTCAAAATAAGTTTAAAATCCATTAATGAATTTTGACAGAGATGAAAATGATTTGTAAAACGCTCTGAGAGAAATACCCATTTTTTCATGAAAACATTTATAAGTCACAAAATTTATAAAAGAATTCATTTAAATAAATTTTTTAATGAAAGTGTCTGATACCACTTTGAATCTTTTGAAAGGAATTAACATTTTAAAAACATTCATGTCCATATAAGTAAATTATTAAAAACCATTTTGAAGACATGGACATTAATGAGAAATATTTAGAAGAATAAATATTTAAAACATTTGATACGATGTTTTAGTAAAAATTCCATTAGAAGAATCCCTTTGAAAACTCTTTCATAAAACATGGAAATGGATAATAAATATGTCATAGTAGATACAAACATAAAATCAACCTCAGATAATAAAGAGATTGTAAAATTAACCCTTACCAATTTGGTAACTTACGAAACATTAACCCCGTGAAAGAGGTATCATACAATGAATATATAAATACACATAAATTAAATTTTATTACATAAAGAATACAATTATGGGTAGTAAATACACCACACAAAAGGTAATTGTGGCAATATGGCATGAATCTCACGGGAATAAGGAGTGAGATGAAAACCCCTTACCTTGCACTTTCCTTTAGTCGAGGGTATGTTTAGCCTCCTATATGAAGACTATAGAATGTTATTAAATTATACCAGAACCATATTAATATTTATTATATCATAAATTATTCATTTATGACTTTATACTACCCATTTTATTATAATTACCAAGTTATATTAATATTTCAGGTAATAATCGCTTTCTTTATCGTACGTGTTTTAACTTGTTACTCGTGATTGTATCACATAGTTCATGATTTAAATAATTCCAGAATATAAAAAATTATTTTTTTATGATATATATATTAGAATATATAAATTTATAATATACATATATATGAAATGGAAAACACCGCTTATGGAGATGGTAGTCCGTACATATGCATAAACGCTGTTTCCGTTTTTACATAGTATTGAATGGAAGTAACTGAATAAGATATATGTAAGTACATAAATACTTATATATATAAATATATAAATCTCCAGTATCATTATTTTGTAATATATTACATACTTATTAGTAATATTTATTTTTATAATCGTCGATGAATGGTGAACTTGGAAATGAATCTCATCACGTCGTGGAGACGGTAATCCGTACATACGCACGAGTGAAAATATCATTCTTATGATATTAATATAATATATAATTAGATGGTATATAATATATATATAATCCTTATCATGTTATTATTTATCAAATACACATCATTATTATACCCATCTAAATAATAATGTATTGAATAACAATTACACCACGACGTGGAGACGGTAAGTCGTACATACGCGCGTATGATGACATGTCATTCAAAGGGTGGATAGAATAATGAATTTGGTTGTACCATAATTATAATAAAATCAAAGTATATAGAATATACTGGATTTATTATTTTATAATGGAAACAACAACGAAAAAGGAAGTGGAAGAAGAAAGGGACTTGAAAGAGGGTGGTGAAATCATTACCTCTTCTTCAGGTTCTTCCTTTTCATTTGATCAAAAGGGATCCTTAGGTTGGATTTCTGATCAAACTAAGGCCTCTAGGATTAATGGAGGATATTTTAGAGTGTATTTGGTCAGGGTTATGCCGAGAAAAATGGATTAGAAGGTGTGAATTAGAGTGAAGGTAAAGTTCCCTTTTATAAGAGGGGTGAGGGGCACCTTAGAAAAAACATAAAATATTATTTTATAATAAATTCATATTCGGTTTCTAATGGCTCCAAAGTTGATTATTTAAAGTATATGGTGGGGATAGGTCGAAAGAAACTCAAATAATAGGTTATATAAAAGTTTAGGTTACCATTATAACCTTATAATTTAGATTTAACTTAGTGTTAAATAATTTATCTTTTACCATGTCTTCTTGTATTCTTACACTATATGGTTAATAAACATACTATATACTGCTAATAGAACCCCAATTGGTTCATTAATGTGATATATATTATTATATACGTCCTCTGGACAAACCTTAGATTTTTAGTACCATTCTATCAATTAATAATATAATATTTGTTTTAAAAACTATTTTATGTCAATTTTGACACTATTTGGTATTTGTTTTTTTTGTTAAAATAATAACAACATTATTACTTCAGATAAATACATTGACTAAGTCCTAACATGTCATATTCACCACTAAAATTAGTGTATGTCATTAAAACTTCGAAATTGTATTTATTTTAATATTTATAATACCATTTATTTGATTCTTTCAGGAATATGGTAATTTCTGCATCATCATTGTGTCAAAAACAAATTTATTTATTTAAAGTCTAAAAATTATAAATAAAATACCATGATGTAGTAAATATATCTATCTTTCTAAAACCCTATATTAAAAATGTTTTAGTTATTAAACATTGCTTTTAACTCTTTTAACTCTTCTTTGAATTAAATAATAATAAAGGTTGTAATCTAATCCAAGTGGACCTAAATGATAATATTTTATTCCTAAGGATGTTTTTGTTCAAGATAAACTTGTCTAATAGAATTATGACATGTTTGAGGGTAATATTAATATCATTTTTACCCTTAATTACCATATTTACTTTTAACCATGGTAAATAAAAGTAAAAAGTTACTATTCACCAAAAATTATTTTCATCTTATTGAACCAAATTTTACTCCTTGATATTAACCGTGTCTGTCAGATTTTTGAAATTACACTCACAAAAGCAGTAAAATTAAGTTTTATGGGAATTTTCAAATTCTTCTAGGAGGTGGGTAAAAGACGGTGAAAAGTTCAATAAAATTTTATATATCTAAAATTATTATAAACCGACTCCAATGAATTACATTGAATTTATATAGGTATTATGTATCTATTTTGACATAAAATAATTTAAATAAAATAAATAATTATTTAAAAAAAATTAGCTTTTAAACTATAACCCAGTGTTTTTCACTATTAATCAAAAATATGAAAGTTATCCAATAAAGTACCAAAATTTCACCCTAAGCTAATTTCGATATTCCCAATCAAAAAATGAATTTCATTTTGAAAGATAAAATGTATGAAATTTTAAAAAGTGGGTATTACAATTCTTAACGGCTAGTATGATTGGTTGTGGTGTGTTAGAACTCGATGTTGTGTATAAAAAATGCTATTGTATTATTCAAAGAGAAGCATAACGTGAATGCTTGGGGTGTTACAATATCTTCCAAATGTATTTGGAAGTATGGTGACAAAGTCCACAATAATGATCTCTAACTTCTATATTGTTATTGATAATGTGTGCATCATCCCCATATATTTTTCCTTCCATCCCTCAATTGATGATATACAAGGAACTCTGATATATATTCAGTGATCTCCTTCTCCATATTTTACCACCAATAGTTCTCTAAGTGATCTTGATACACATTTGCGCTACTTGGGTGAATACCTAAAGTTGATCTATGTGCGTCATTAAGAAGATATTTCTTTATCTGTAGATTTTTTGGTGCACAAAATTGTGACCCAAATCTGACGAATCCTTCCTCATCCATTTTAAACTTGGAGGATTTCCCTTTACTGAGAGATTCATCCTTTTTCAGAATTTCACATCATTTCATTAAGAATCCTTAATTTTCTACATAATGGATGGTTGAGAAATAATTTGATAAAGAATTAATGATGTTCTTTCCATAATGATTCCCATGTACAAACTTTGATTGTATAATAATATTGGATCCCTCTCAATTCTCAAAATTGATAAAGCTACAAGATCCTTTCAATATAGATTATCATCCACTATATTTTATTTTCCAGGATGTTTTTGGATTGATTCTTTGTAATCCTTGTTGAGATCTAACGATATTAACTATCTCATATTAAGACCCTTCTATAATAATATATATTTTTTGATCTTATTATTAGTTTATATCTCACACTTCTTCTGATAGAGATAATGCCCCCATATTTTCAATGCAAAGATCATAGTTTCCAACACCAAATCATGCATGGGATAATTTTCATTCTGAATTTTCAACTTCCTTGATGTTTAGGCTATCACATTATTAATTTTCATTAGAAAACAACCTAATCCTTTATTTTTTTGTGTCAATATATACCACAAATAGTTACCCACTTTTCAGAAGAGTATGTACTAGTGTAGTAATAAGCCTCTTTTCTGACTCATTGAAGAAATATTCACATTCACTGGTCTAGATAAACATTAATCCCATCCAAGCAAGCATCGTTATTGGGTTTGAAAATCATGATAAGTTCTTCAAAAATAATGACTAATACCGAAATGAACTGTGTAAAGTACGAATCATCATTACAGATGTTGGCCTCAGCCACACATCGATTTCCTTTATCTTAGAATGGACTATAGATATTCCTTGGTTGGTGATAATAAGCCCCAATAATGATACTTATTCCATCCAAAATTCACATTTACTATACTTTTCCAAAATTTTCTCCCTTTTAAATATCTTTAGAATAGTATTCAAATGATCTTCATTTTACACCTTTCTCTTTGAGTATATTAGAATATCATCAATAAAGTCAACCGCAAGTTTGTAGAGGTAATCTCTAAAGAATCTAGTCATTATGTCCATAAATATTTCTAGATAACTAGGGAGTTTTAAGGTCCTTACTATAAACTAATAGTTTTCATACCTCATTCTAAAGGATATCATAAGAACATCTTCCTTCCTTACCATTAATTGGTGGCATCCTGATCAAAGGTCCACCTTAGTGAAATTCTTAGCCCCATGTAGTTGATCGAGGAAACAATAAATACATGGAAGGGATATATTTTCATTATCATGATTTTATTTAGCTTATTACAATCAATGTAGAGGCACATTTTTCCATCCTTCTTCATGAAAAAGAAGACCAGTTCACCCCATGGTGAAACACTCAGGAATATAAAACACTTGTTCATATTCTCCTATAACTGCTTCTTATGATCCTCTAACTCAATGGTTTCTATTCTATAATGTTTATTTTATATAGTCCAAAATCTATGAATAAGTTCGATTTAGAACTGAAACTTTCAATTAGGATGCCGAATGAGTAATTCTACTGAGAACACATTAGTGTAGTCTCTCGCAATGAGCATGTATTCATGTATGATTAAATCTTTTGTCTCAATAATTAGAGCTAGATATACATTATTGCAAGGAAATAATATCTATAATTGAGACAATGATTCTGGATGAGATTCATCCTCATCCTTACAATTGTATTGAATTGGACGATACCATAGGATGTGAAGAGTGATCTACCATTCCTGATAGATGATGTTGGATTTGTAAAAATATATCCAACCATGCCTAATATACAATAAAACTATACGAAGGGAATTAATACAAGATTTAATGGTAGGTTCAGTCCAAAAACATTAAAAGATGATGAGTTATATACTTTGGATGTGATAATTTCCCCATTTTATTTTATCACGGATAACTCTACCAACATATTTTGATGCGGAGATTAAATAGATTGACTAAACATTCATGAAAAGAAGGAATGCATAGAACCGTAATCAAATAGTACATTCAATAGTCATGAATGAATAATTAGCGTACTTATCACTACAACATGTTCAGGCACCACCTTAGAAGTAGTGACAACTTATGACCTTCCTTATTGCCTTTTAGGCTTTTGTTGTTGATTTCCACTAACAAAACATGGATTAGGGAAATGGTTCACTTAATCCCCATGTTCCTTGAAGTTGAAACAATTCATTACAAGAAGATTTTTGTTATGAACCTTTCTTTATTCTTACAAATTAGTGGGATTATTCATATACCTTTGGTAGTTATTATCCAAATACCCAATTATTCAATATTTTATGCCTTTCCAGGTTCCTTACAGACAGTTCATAGGACACTACATTCCATAATAGTGACATGAGGGATGTTTGGTTTTCATTCCATAAAAGGATTTATCTTTGGATTATCCCATATTAAACTCCATTTTAAGTTTTTATCTACAGAACCGTGAGACCACTGAGAGTCTCTGATCTCCATTTCAACTATTTGGGAACAAAAAAATATATCCTCATAGCTATCAAGGTCTCAAATCACCAATGATTTCATATACTCTTCTTTAGTCTGCTAAATAAATGATACCAATTTCTTTCAATGTTAATGATAAAGATGGAGGCATATCCACAAGCCTTTTGATGTTTTCTTTATACTCCCCCAATAAAATATTCTTCCTTCAGATTTAGTCTAAGGAAGTATCTTTCCATCATGAGATAGAGGGTTCATGGAAAATGTTTATGGGAAAATGTTTTCTTGAATTTCTATTAATCCATGGAATAAATTTCATCATTGTAATATTTTTTCTATATTAGTTTCTTCCAATTATTAGTTTCCCAATAAATATGATATACCACCAATAAAAATTTCTCTTCTTATGAGTGTTGTAGGATAGAGAATATAATTTCAATGGAGTTAGTTCATTGTGATACAAGGCGGGGATAATAAGATCCACTAAACATGTGAGGCCTTTTCCAAATAAAGGATTCTACCACAACATTATCTTTCTTAGGATAATGAGGTTATTACACATGATTCAAGTTTTTATTCATAAACTTATCTAGTTAAGAATGTTCTGGAATGATATTTTGAGGACCCATTCCCATCATATTGGGCATATCATTATAAAAATAATCACATTTCCTATCTTATTTATTGATGTAACATGTTATTATATTTCCAGCCATTAACTAAGAAAATGAATGTATAATTAGGGGGACTTAATACTTAACTATTTGGAATAAAAAAAACATGTAATAGAGAATAATAAACTTGTAAATGGAATGCATATTCTATCTTATGACTACCTAATTTTTAATCTAAGTCATTTATGATGATAAAAGCATACATAGGGTTCATACTAGTTTTTTTACTAATAATCCCAAAAAGAGTGGACCATGATCTAATACCAATAAAAATAACCCCATCCTTTTTCAAATATTATTACATGATTTTAAGCACAACAAGCCATCAAATATAATCCAGTGATAATAAATTCTAGTGTCTTTAGATGATTAGATACATGATTATAAATCATTAATCCAAAATAAGAACATATTTTATTTAATCTCCACAATGATATATTAAATTACATAGAGTCCTTACATCGACATAAGAAAATATGGTTAATAGGTGAACAAAGGGATGAGATAAAAATCATAGTTAGGGAATAAACATGTAAACAAAGAATGACACATGGGTTAGATGGCATTCCATAAAATGAATTGGAACACAAATAAATGTATGGAAGATTAAAAAATATATTGTGGGATTATATAATAATTGAATCGTAAAAAGGAGGAAACTTCATACAACCTGATATAATAAAAAGGCATGGCTATTTTCCAAGACCATTATACATGGAGGAGCATGAATCAAGGCTAACCAACAAGAACATTGCACACGGAGGATCATGAGACAAGGATAACCACAAAAACCATTTCACATAAAATATCATATGACTACACATTACCCAATTCATTTGAGCACTATCTGGGAAAACCCAGCATAACATGTTCATGAAAATGTTTTCGGCATGAATAATGAAACACAAACATAATAGTTACCCATAAAAAGAGATGGGTATAACAATCATGTCACAGAGCATCAAAAATGGGTGTATCATAAAAGTTTCTATGAAATACTAGATAATAAATAGAAATTCAGAAGGGAAAATAGGCACATATCAAGATAAATGATGTAAAATTTGATTTTAAGAAAGTTGAATTAGTTTTTTAGAATATTTTTAAATGAAACATTTTGTTTCCATTTAAAGATAACATTAAAGATGATTTAAATCTGAGAAGGTAAAATATTATATATAAAACTAGAAATGAATCTAGATATTTTTCGTTAAAAAATAAGTGTTTTTTAAAAGTAATGGTGTTTTAAAATAGATTATGGAGTTCACATTAAAATGGTATAAAATTGGTAAGTTCCCTTTAATTTTGATTTCTTATGAGGAATAATCGAGGAGATAATCTTTTGAAAACATATATTTTCCCATAAAATAAGGAGGTAATAATCTGAATACTTGATTTTAGAACATAGAAATAGAATTTAGAAGAAGTATATAAAAATAAATAATAGTTATATTATTGTAAAGGTAAAAAAAGTGTTGCCCGAAGGAAAAATGGAGGTTTAGAAGGAATCAATTATCTTATATTAGAAAGTGTTCTGCAATCGATCTTATTTTAATAAATAATCAAATTAAATCCATTAATTAATTTATTAATATCCTATTTTACATTTATTTTATTTTTGATAATTTTATTTAGTTAATTTATTTCCCTTTTTATGAGATATAAAATACAATATTATCTTTCATGTGTGTTCATTTCATTGGTTTTCATGATCGGTGTACTGGTATACAAGTACATGAAATTATATAAAATGATACTAGTTATCCAGAATTGAAATTATATGTTATTAATGATATTATATAATATTAAATGGTATTATATATCATTTCTTTCTATATGAGAGTATTATTAAATATATAAAACGTTAATGATAACAATTTATATTATTTTGACTGTTTTTCGATCCTGACAAAGTAGTTTTGTTCTGTTATTTAATATTATATACATATGTTACTTCCAGAACATAAAATAGGTCATAAAATAAATTTTAAAATATGTTTCAACCATTATAATAGTTCATAACCATACTTTATGGCACTATAATAAAATTAAAAAAATCATCGTCCACAAAGGTGGTGAATTCTACACCTCAAAGATGATGTTTTCATTTTTTGTACAAAATGAGTGGGGAAGAGAATTGATGATGGGTTATTCCATCCACAAAATAAAATTACAGTATATATAAGATACTAGATTTATCTTTCCACTAGGATAATGGGAGATAAAAAAAAATAAATGAGATTTAAAATAAATTTAATGAAAAAGAGAGAGGTTTTGACCTCATGAATTTATCCTCCTTGAGAACCTCCTAAGTGAAAGTGAGTTTGGTCTTTTATTGATATTAAAGGGTCTTGATTATGGGAGTGAGGTTTGAGAGAATATTTTTTTTAATTTAACAAGATTAATGGACTTGTAATTATGAGTAGAAGGGGTGGAGTGGGGTGGCATTTATAGTGGAGGAAGGAGGTGTTTTTTGATTATTTTTTTAATTTGTTAATTATTTTGGCTCAAGACTATTACTAGTGATTCTTGTGAATTAGTATAGTAACTAGTGAATTTGAGTTAAAAATTGTGGTTTCTTACATCAAGCATGATTTTAAAATTTATGTATTTTTCTAAAAATGTTAAACACCATAAATTATCGAATTTCACTATTCATAAAAAAACCTACCATTAAAAAAAACAAAAAATGAACCCTACCCATTTTTTGAGGTGTAAAATTAAAAAATTGACTCCATTTTATGAAAATTATTTCTAAATTAGAAACATTTAATTTTAAATTGAAATCGTTAGTTATTTAAAAAATACCTATATTAAAATTAAAACTGATTTACTAACACCATGAATATCTAATTACGGTCTCATTAAATTATATTATAATCATATGGAAAGAAAATATTAATTTATGAATATATTTAATGAAATTAAATTTTTATAAATCTTTATATTAATTATAAAACTATAAATAAAAATTTAAAAATAACAACTGTTAATTTATTATTTTCAAAAAAAATTATTTACTTAAACTATGATATAATTATATCATATTTTAATTAGTAGGATGGAAAAATTTTAGTAAAACAATTATAAATGAGTTTTCTATTCTATTATTTGTTTTACTATTTATAAGTGTCATATTACTGTTCCAAAGGGCATGTTACTATTTCTTTGGTATATGTACCCTAATTTTGTAAAAGCTTCTTATTTCATTCATTCTTCATTTATAATGATTTTTGTGTTATTTTTGTGTTTTATACTATATAAAATAATTTTAAGATGGTAAATTTCATTGATATAATTTTAGGTCATTAGGTTTTTTGTCACTAGTTATCTGAGAGAATATAATGTGAGCATAATATTTAACAAATATTTAGTGTATATTTATTGAATATAATATTTATTTATTTATTTGTGAATAGTTCATTGAGATTAATTTAATAAATATATATCCATTATTCAAGGCCTAATAAATATCGTGGAGGAATGGAGAACTGACTTTAATGGTCCACTGAGAAATAATATTTATTGTATATTATTTGAATAAATAATATTTTATTTTAATTCACATGTTAAATGCATGTCATGAAATAATAATAATATTATTATTATAGATACAGGGTTCCATAAGGGATTAAATAAACTATAAGGTGAACTTATGCTATTATTTATTTTTTACCCTAGAGATATATAAACCCAATTATATTATTTTCATAGAGTGGCAATTCATTTTTTTTGTGAATAAATACAATCAAAGATAATCCATCGAATCCGTAGAGAGCTCCCTCTCTGAGAATGATCCCAAGGATGCAAATTGATCTTCCTCCACCTCCCACTATCATGTCTAGAGAGATTATGTAGAATAACATAGAAGCAATTCTTGTGGTGATCAAAGGTGAATGAGGAAAGTGATATGATCTATCGTTCTAGTGGGCATAGATTCTATGATGATGTTTCATGATTTTTGGAACAGATGTGGATCACTACTAGAGGGAATTTTTTATTTATTCCTACAACATAATGATGACACAACACAGATCTATTCTTAGATATATCAATTATGAAATATTTCACGAAGGTAATTCTTTAGTCTATTAAATTAATTATAAATAATAAGTGATGATCTTCTCTCTAGTTCCATCATTTTATATGTTGTTTATTTTTATTGATTCAATTCTTTTGATAACTGTGTTTATCATAATGTGGATATCAGATTTATCATCAATCATGAAAAAGAAAAAAGTTGGGTATGACCCTATACATGATTCCATTATCCTCGAAACCAAAAATTTGTATCATAGTGGTCATATAATATTTTATAATTATTTAATTATCATTTATTGATTTACACAATTGTTATTTAGTTTTAAATTCAAGCATTATCATTTTTTAATCCGAATTGTGAGATTTGATTATTCCTATTTCATTTCTCAAATATCTAATCAAAACTATTAAATTTATTAATGAAATAAATTTGAATAAATCATCAAAATATGTTGAGAATTCTAGACTAATAACACAAGAGTACACACCGTGTAACCAGAGTTACACACTGTGTAATTAGGTTTAATGTACCAGAAACTAATTCAAAATTAATTAAAACTATGTGCATTTTTTTCATGCAGTGCAATTAATATCTAAAAATGCATATTGGATGGGATATCCTAATTCACTCTTAGCTAGAGTACACACCTTGTAGCCCATATACACGATGTTTATTCCTTCTAAGTCAGATATGGGTAATTTATTTTCATAGACAACCTACCTCACTAGTGATCATATATGTTATAGACCACAAGCCTGGTAGTCCTTTAAAAATGTGATGTACCCCAATTTTATGAGTTATGGTTTAAATACTGATTACCTAGGTGTGTGCCTTAGATTGATTGCGAGAAACATACAAATCATGTAGCTTTCCTGTACATGTTGTGTACTTATACCAAATTAAATAGAAATAAAATTGATTTATTACAATGTGTAAACTTTATCAACACGGGATACAATTTGGTAATTTAGTTGATAGGATGTACTATGTGTTGGGTTTTAATATATATATATATGTTTAATTAATTTGCGCATATTTTTTAGATCTATAAATCATATGTGAGTTGTATCATAAATATTACTATACGTACATTGACTATTAAACTTATTTGAAAGATCATGTACTTCATGTAATCCAGAAGTTCAAAGTACACATTATAAAAGTAGGCGATAAGTCATATATTCTATATGTCATAGGATTAGAATATATATAATTACACTATATGTTGGGTATATTCAGATGGGTATGCACCATGTTTCCCCATGGTAGATTTTTTAAACAGTTAATTTGAAAAACATTTATTTAATTTGATTAATATTATAATGTATTATAATATCAAATAAATTTAAATGAGAATAAATATAAAAGAATTGATTCATTAAATAATATAATTAATTGATTTGAGAATGACTTACCTTAAATAAGAATTCTAAGGAATTGAATTTTAGTTTTATTAATTTATTAATTCATTGAATGATTGTGTATGATCATGGGAATAGAAAAGACATTTGTATGTGACTGGTTTCATATAATTTATTTTTAAATTAAATTGATGGCCTCCATGCCTTATCTACTCTAATTTTCTAAGGGACTACATGACCATGGTTTCTTTTATGTAAACCCTTTTCTTCTCACATATGAGTGATTAAAATCACATTTAAATGATGGATCTCCAAAGATAGGTGAGTTAGTTAATGTTTTGAGTTGTGGGGAAACCAATCCAATATATATATATATATAGGTGGACATGAGGAAGTCTATAACATGAACCTTAATTTGTTTTAATATGTTTTACCCTAGGTCAATAGTTATTTTTATCAATATCTAGTTAAGTAAACCATTAGTAAAAGATCATGATCATACAACTTTATTATTTTATTTCTATCAAGTTGCATGGTTATTTCATTAGGGATGTTTTCTCATGATCATGTGAATTAATGACATAATTAGCATGAGAGATAGAACTAAAATAAATTGGATTATGGATAAATATTATCTAATACATGGTTAATCACTTATTTCAATCCACTTAATTTTAACAAGAATATAATTAAGATAATAATAGTCAATTTAGACATAAAGGGGTAAAATCCCAGAATTATATATATTAAGTCGGAATAAAATTCCACTACTTAAATTAAAATGAAACCATATTTTAAAGTGCTTGAATAGAAAAATTTGGAGTGCTTTCAATTATCAGGGAATTATAACAAGTTGTTTTGGGTTAACAAAAATTTGTTAACATCAAGGGTTGACTTCTAAAGAAGGAGTTGGTGTAACTGAGTGGAAAGTGTTTAGGAAATCCAATTTAAGGATTTTATGTTTGGGGATTCCACTCAAATAATCAGGGAACTATGAGTTAATTAATTTTTAATTTTCAATGCATAACTAAAACCCTTCAGGTTTCCTGACCAACTAAAGTTGAGGTAAAGATAAGGGTAATACTGATCCTTACTACTTTAATATTCAAGAAACAAGATATTTTGAAGCCAATTGTGAGGGAAATTGGGTTTTAATAAAATAGAGGAATATTAATAAATATAATATTTATCTATTTGTTTAAATTTTATCCGATAAGTTATACATATATACTTATTTTATTTTTATAAAAAAAAGAATGACTTAAATAATATCCCTTCAATCTATACTTGAGAAGGAAAACCTACTTATCGACACCAATTTCCAACTGTGGAAAAGATTATTACACATTATAATTCTCCATGAAATGAAATTGTTTGTACTAGAAGAGCATATTTCTGATTCTCCTAATGGTAAATATAGTGATGAAGAGTTAAAAATATATGAGAGTCATTTGAATTATTCCAAAAAAGTTAATTGTTTCAAGTTATCATATATTACCAATGAGATTTTGAAAAAACATGAGTACATAGATTTTCATAATGTGATGTCTTACCTTGGGGGTCTCTATCAAGAGATGGTAGGAAGAAATAGGTATGAGATCTTTAAAACTTTTTTCACAACTAATCTCAGAGATTTTGCACCAGTTGTGCCTCATGTATTCCATCCTATTGGTGACATTGAATGCTTAAACATCATAGTGATTAAATTCTCATATGGGTTGCATACATTTTTAGTACATACATCATTACCCAATGCCTTATCCAGTTTTATTATTAATTATAGTATGAGAAATAATGAGATGATTATTTTAGAACATCATAATTAGATGTTCTAAGTGGATAAGGACATGGGGCATGATAAAATCGCAGTCTTTATGGTGAATAAGAAAGGAATAACAATAATAAGGGGACTAAGACTCATAATAAGTCAAAATATCGCAAGTATTGTCCTTACAAGAATAGGAATATATAGAGATAGGTAAAGTAAAATGATTCACTATGTTTTGAATGTTTAATGTAGGTCCACTAGAAGAAGAACTACACCCAAAATCTAGGGGAATCTAAAAATCTGTTCATTATAAATTATAATCACTCAATATATACACATTGGGTATTACATAATACTTGTGGTCCTCACATATATATCAAACTGTAGGTACCTTATAGATTCTAAAATTTTTCTAGAGGAGAGGTGGATTTGAGTATTTATAATGGTGTGAGGACGAATGCTCTAGACATTCATGAGTACCACCTTTAATTTCATCACGAATGATTTTGGTTTTAAAATATTGTTATTATGTATAGAAGGTTACCAATGACATAATTTCCATATCAAGATTAGATGTTAATGGGTTTAATTTAATGTTTGCAAATAATTGTTTTATTTTAAAAGGATAACATATGATATAGTATGGATCATATAAGTAATGATTTTTATATATTAAATTACAAAAACCATGTATAGTAAATTGATAATGAAGCATGTTCACATGACTCATATAACACCATCACCGTCTTGGTCATATAAATGAGAATAATGTAACAATGCTATCTCAAGATGGGTTTTTAGACTCATATGAGATAAAACCATTTGGAATATATCATTCTCTTTTACAATGAAAAATGAAAAACCACCATTCGGTGGATGGGGTGAAAGGGCTATAGAGATTTTAGGATTGCTACACACTGTTGTGTGTGGTCCATTTCTAGTAGACTCTAGAGGTGGGTGTTATTACTGCATAACTTTGATTGAAAACTTGAGTAGATATGGTTATGTATAATTGATGCTGTATAAGTCAGAGTCGTTTGAAAAATTTATGGAATTCAGGAATGAAGTAGAAAATCAACATGGAAATAAGATAAAGTAGATTCAATCGAATCGAGGTGTTGAATATCTTAATGGGGAGTTTATGAAACTTCTACATGAGTTGGGGAATCCATCTCAACTCACTCCACCTTATACACCATATTGGAGTGGTGTTAGTGAAAGGAGAAACTATTCCTTGTTAGACTTGGTAAGGTTGATAAAGAGTCATGTAAATATTCCATTATATTTTTTTGTGTATATTCATTACAAACTATGACATACACATTAAACCGAGGTCCAAATAAAGAAGAAAATGAAATTTCTTTTCAGTTATGGAGTGAAAAAAATCCAATATTTTCATACATGTGTATGTAGTTGAGAGGTAATTGTTAAGGCCTTCTCATTCATCAAACTAGCACCTAGGGGAAAACGTTTATCATTATAGGATTTCCCTAGGAAACAAAGTGATAATACCTATATATCCCCACTTACAAAAATGTTACTATTTTCAAACAATCCATACTTCTTGAGAAGTAGAACATCTGAAAAAAGGATAGTGGTAGAATGATTTACATTTATAGAGTTGATTCTTAATATAAATAATAGTTTATATAGGAACTGGTTCCAAATATCCCCATAGAATTAGCTCCAGAAAGAAAGTACTGTGTAAGAGCACAAGAGAGTTAGGGGAACCAGTGAGATATAGTTTTATAGTCACTGAGGATTGTGACTAATTGTTGCGTAGAAATGATGAACCTCTCTCATAAAAAGAGTCAGTAGAGAGATGAAATCTACAAGATGGAATGAATCCATGAATTCAGAAATAGATTCCATGTATCATAACCATGTTTGGGTTTTTAAGTCGATGCTCCAGTTAATGTAAATCCAGTAGGATACAAATGGATATTAAAGAGACAAATGGACATGGAAGGTAATGTAAATACATATAAAGAATGGAATGTGGTTAAAGGATTTAAATAACATCAATAAAATTACTATGATGACATATTTTAACCAGTTTCCATGTTTAAATCTATCAGAATTATACTTTAAATAGTATATTTCAATGACTAAGATATTTGATAGATGGATGTGAAAACTACATTTCTTAATGAGAATATTTAGGGATATGTCTATATGAGACAACCAGATGGGTTTGGGACACCATCTGATTCCAAAAAGTGTTGGAAGGTACAAAGATCCATTTATAGATTGAAGAAATAATCCATGTATTGGAACATTCACTTCAATAAATCTATAAAATGATTTTATTTCATTAATAATGAATGTGATACTTGTTTTTACAAGGGGGTTAGTTGAAATGATGTCATCGTACTAGTAGTATTGGTTGATGAAATATTAGTTATTGTAAACAACATACTAGTATTACAATATGTTAAGCACTGGTTAAAAAAATATTTTTCCATGAAGGAAATAGGTGAGGCAACATACATTACAGGGATCAAGGACATTTAGGATATATCCAAGAGTCTAATTGGACTATATAAAAATAAATATATTTACTAGAAAATAATGAGTTTCAGTGTTGAACATTCAAAGAGGGTATTAGTTTCAGTGTGACATGGTTACATCTTTCTATGGAAATGTTTCCTCAGACACAACAAGAGAAAGAGTGAATTAATAAGATCCAATATTCTTTAGCTATAGGATTAATAATATATGACTTGTTATGTACTATAATTGATTTTTCCCATGCATTGGTCATAGTAGGTAGATATCAAGATGATATAGTCAAACAATATTGGGTTTATGTTAAATAAATCATTAAGTATAAGACATAAACTAAGGATATGTTTTTTTTATGAAGGAGATGAGGAGATTGTCCTCATAGGTTATAATGAGGATAATTTTTTGAATGATCATAAAGATATGAGGTTGCAGTAAGGATATGTTTTCTATCTTAATAGAGGATATTTGAGATAGAATATTTCAATGTAACCTATTGTTGCAGATCCTACAATGGATTTAGAGTATATAGTAGCTTTTGATATATTCAAGGAAGCCATTTGGATATGAAACATTGTAAAGTAACTTGATTAGGTACATACTGGAAAGACCCTATCACATTGTACTGTGATAATACTGCAAATGTGGATCTTGAAAAATATCCATGGTAACACCAAAAGATAAAGCATATACTCTAGAAGTATCACGTATTTATGGATTTTAATCAAAGGGATGGATTTTTTGTGAACGAGTAACCAAAAAATATTTATTGGTAGTCCCTTGACTAAAGGGAAATCTCAACAGAAGCATGAGTATCATGTGAGAGATAGCGGACTGAAGTTTGTTAGTAGTTGGATCTTGTGCAAGTAGGGGTCTGTTAGAGTTTGTTTCCTAGAAAAACCTATGTCTACTTTATGATAACATTTATTCATAGTTTTGAATAATAATAAAATTATTATCACATAATGATTTTTATTCTACATAACATAGTATGTGATAATTCCATGAAATTATTTATCACACTAAAAGGTCATAGAAGTTCTCCGAAATGATGAGAACCAAGAATTGGTAGGAGAATATTCCAAAATATAAGTTTTATATCTATATTATATCATTTGAGGGACACAAATGATAGGGGCTATCATGGGTGGAGACTCATAGGACTTTGATACACTTTCTCTTGGTGTTTTCCCGTGGTAATATCTAGTGTAGGATATTTAGAGAATGATTCCTTCCAGTAAGAAATCCACATTTATATGTGTAATTAGTTTTTATAATCTATGGATATATGTATTATCATTATAATTAATGATTATTTTTAATGAGTATTATGATTCTATTTCATTCATGTATTGAGAAAACCTTGATGACATATGTTTGGGGTGAGGTATGATAGGTTAGGTTCATCAAGATTAATATTGCATTAATGAATAATGAGAGAAAAGTATTTTTTCCTTGGGCTCATTAATGGAATTTGATATCTCTGGACCTTTGATGAAAATTATATAGACTAAATAAATTAATGTCTAGGGTGTTCTATATTAAAGTTTAATTTCTTGGAATTCAAATAAAGAGACTTCGAGCACATAGGATGATGGCACCATAATGAATCCTTCTTGATTAATGAAATCCTCCTAAAGGGATTATATTGTATAGTAAGTGTTAATATTTGGTATTATGTCAATTCATAATTATATTCTTTGTCTATGGGTACCTCATCATGATTCTAAATGCAAATCTTGGGATTTAAGCTAGATCACATAATTCCACTGAGAAAGAGGCCTAGAGGGTCAAACATAAAGTGTATCCAGAATTAGTGTTAAATAATATATTATTATTTATTATTTTCCAAGTTGATTAGATATTACTACCATATGTGATTTAGTAAACATTCATGTTTTCTTGATTGAGAATATTCCTTTAAAAGTTATTCATGAGAATGAAATGTGGGCATAATATTTAATAAATATTAATTTTCTATATAATGAATATAATATTTATATATTTATTGATAAATAACGTAGTGATATGTTTTTAATAAATAAATAGTCCTTATTCATGTCCCACTAAATATTGTGGATGAATGGTAGACTGATTTTAATGGTATAATATGAAAATATATATATTGAATATTATTTGAAAAAATAATATTTAATTTTATTTCTCATGTTATGTGCGTGTTGAAATATAATAATATTATTAATATTATAGACACGTGGTTACACTTGGTATTAGATAAATTAGAAGGGACCCCTATGTAATTATTTATTTGTAACCATAGTGATATATACATCCAATTATATTATTTTTTTTAGAGGTCTAATTCATTTGTCTTATGCACAAAAATATCCAGAGAGAATCCTCTCAATCCTTAGAGAGAACCCTCTGCAAGAATGATAATATGAATGGAGAGTGATCTTCCACCACATGTAACACTGAATTCTAGAGAGATCAAATAGAACATATTGGAACAAATTCTTAGGGATATCAAAGGTGAACATTTCAAGTGAAATGATAAATCATTCTAGAGCCTAAATATTCACACAACAACGTTCATAGATTTGTGAAACACATGTGGATAACCTCTTGAGGGAATTTTCTCTTCATTACTAAAATTTCATTATGGTAAAAAATATATATTTTCATATCCATCATCAAAGGATGAATTCACACAAGGTAATTCATTAATTGGTTACATTGATTAAAAATAATATTAGATGATCCCCTCTACACTTCAGTCATTTCTACCATTTTTCTTCTTTCATTGATTCAATTCCATTCATCATGATGTTTATCATCATGTAGATCTTAGATTGATCATCAATCCTAAAGAAAGACGTATTTTTTATCGCACTTCACATGCTTCTTCTATGTCCAAAACCTAGATAGTGGATTAATTATTTTCTTAAATTCAATTACCCATTTCCTTCAAATCATGCAGAAATTATTCGAATCATTCAATTTTTTTGTTACCATCATTTAGAAGACCCCTTGTAACACCCCTAACCCAGTTACCTAGAGTCGGTGAATTATTTTAATACATTGGCATGATTACAAGGAATCAAGTCCTCAAGGACCGATCAGTTTAGCAGTCTTGGAAAATAGATTACATACATTAACATTACATTACAATTTCAATCATAAAACACAGCGTAAATAGTTATTTTAGAATTCCATTATTCCCTTTAGATTAACCCTTCATATTAATCATAATACACTTCATGGAATCCTAGTAAAATGAAACATAAGAAAGGTCTGAGCTCAAACGCTCAGTAAGGGTAAGTAATACAGTGGAAAATGACATAAATATTAAGTATGGTGAATAATTGGAACCACATGACTTTACCAATAATAACCATTAAAACTTTTATGGAAAGAATATGAGATGAGTAAATAATGCCATTATAAAACATAATAATGGGTATTATACTATTCGAATGACCACATGAACCATAAATATTATTTCCATAATGAGGGAATGTCTAATGCCAAATATTCTGAAACATTTTGTCAAGGCCTCAGCCAAGACGTCGGGAGATGGTTGTGCCAGTTCTGGCATGGGGACTCGAAAGGCTGAGGATATCTAGTGTTCAAATGGAGCAATAAAGAAGAAACCAGTTAAGATCGTACCTCCTGAACCTAGGGTATCAGCGATCTTCAATAGGATACAGAGTGATCTGGAGAGTCCTCATAACTGCAAATCATTTACTAAGGGTGGCCAAACCTATGTGGTGGTTGAGGCTTCTACAGACGATGCACAGTCTCAGGACCCAGGTCACTCTGGAGCTACTGGTCTAAATTCCAAAGGTGTGGAGAGTCATAATCATTTTACCTATGCGGAGGTAGTGAGAGTGGGTGATTTCAACAACTGTGATAGGGTGGTTCTTTCTACTATAAAGGGTAAGATCAAGGATGGACAAGAGTGGGAGAAGCCTGCACATGTTGTAGGCAAGAAGTTTATCTCCGGTCAGAGAATCAACCCGGAGAGAACGTTGTCCTGCCTCCACTTAAACAACCAATTTGAGAGTTTAAGTTGTCAAGGAGAGCTTGAAGAAAACTCCAACTGTCCATATGAGGCCGAGTTTGATGGAGAGAGACAGACCACATATGAGACTAATTTGGGAGATGTTAGAAAAGGTCTTTACAACCAAAGAATAAATAAGGGGAATAAAGAAAATAGGGACCCGAAGAGCTATATAGTTTCCATAAAGCTGAAACCTAAGGTTCATAAGGATTACTCATATCTTTTTAACCCGATGGAGACACGTTCAGCCAAAAAAGAGGGTAAAATCATGGGGAATGAGATCCAGTTAGAGGCAGGAAAGGAGGCTCAACAAGTTGACGCTACAGAGCCTCAATTACAGATGAAAGGAGCCTCAATAGTAGATGACCAACAAGGGGAGGTGCATCTGCATTTTGAGGATATGAGGCTGGTAAAGGGGGATTCTATTTCCCCTAGACAACAATATGAGGTAGGTTCTCCAGACGGCTTTCAGTGCCTAAAGGATGAGGATATGGAAACATAAATGATACTACTCATGCATTATGGCGAAGAAATGAAGGAGGATGTCCTGGTGATCAATTTGTAGAGGGAATACATCGACCAAATGATTGAAAAATTTATTCAAGTGGAAGTTTCCAAGGAGCAAGTGAAATTGATTGACAACCAATATCATATATTGATTAGAGGATTCAATATGGAGAATATCACTAAAGAAAAATATATGAACTCTTGGGAATAACTTGCAAGGAACTATGAATAAAACATAGAGAAAGATCCAGAATGTCAGGTAAGTTCCCTCCCTTGGAAATTTTTGAGGTAAGGAGATTCTAATCACCCTAAGCAGTAGTTTAATTAGTCAGTAGTTTCCTTTGTTGTTTGAACTTTTTGAGAGGGTTCTCACTATCCCCTTAAAAGTGTTTGAAAATAAAAAAGTAAACTTGGATGGAAACGGTTAAAATATAACATAAAAATTCATATTAAAAATAGCATTCAAAATTTCAACCATACACCATGAGTGGTATAAAAATAGAACATCCATAGTCAAACATATCATAACTCATTCAATACAATATGGAAGATTTAATAAATCAACCTCAATCAAAAATAATATCCAATAAAGGATGATGACATAGTTGAAAATGATGAGTAAAACTTTTTGAGAGAAAGATCTTTTTGTAAAATAATTTAAAAATCAAACATTTATAAAGGAAGTAATTTAAAAGATATTTTCAAATCAAAGAGTACCTTAACAATTTGAAACTTTTGAAAATAATTATCATTTCAAAACATTCATGTCTATATAAATAAAACCTTAAAATCATTTTAAAAACATGGACATTAATTAAAAATATTTAGAAATATAAATCATTAAAACATTTAAAATTATGATCCAGATAAAGTGTACCTTTCAAAAATCCTCAAAATATTCATTTTGAAATCATTTATATGAAAAATGGACATAGATGTTAAAAATTTCCCAGTAAATACTTACACATAAACAATCTCGGATAATAATGAGATTGAGGAATTAACCCTTACCAATTTGGTAACTTACGAAACATACACCCCATGAAAGAGGTATCATACAATGAATATGAATATACACATAAATTAATGTTTATTACACAAAGAATACATTTATGAGCAGTACATACACTACACAAAAGGTATTGGTGGAAATATGACATAAATCTAATGGGAATAAGGTGTGAGATGAAAACCCCTTACCTTGCATTTTCTTTTAGTCGAGGGTATGTTTAACCTCCTATATGAAGACTTTAGTAGGTTATGAAATTGTACCCAAACCATACTAATATTTATGATATCATACATTATTCATTTATGACTTTATACTACCCATTTAACAATAATTTCCATGTTATATTAATATTTCGGGTAATAATCACTTTCTATATCGTACTTGTTTTAACTTGTTACTCCTGATTGTATCACTTAGATCATGATTTAAATACATCCAGAATATAAAACATAATTTTTATATCATGTATATTTAGAATATAGTTATTTATAATAGATATATATCTATGAAATGGAAGACACCATTTATGGAGACGGTAGTCCATATGTACGCATAAACGTTGTTTCCGTTTTCATATAATATTGAACGGAAGTAAGTGAATAAGATATATGTACGTACATAAATACTTATATATATAAATATATATATCTTAAGTGGAATTATTATGTCATATATTACATACTTATTAGTAATATATATTTTTATAATCGTCGATTAATGGTGAACTTGGAAATGAATCTTATCGCGTCGTGGAGACGGTAATCCGTACGTATACACAAGCGAAAATATCATTCTTTTGATATTAAAATAACATATAACTTGAAGGTATAACATATATAAATAATCCTTATCATGTTATATTTATTTTTTACATAAAATACACATCATTATTATACATATCCAAATAATAATATATTGAATTACAATTACACCACGATGTGGAGGCGGTAATCTGTACGTACGCACGTATGGTGACATGTCATTCAAAGGATGGATAGAATAATGAATATGGTTGTAACATTTTTATAATAACATCATAGTATATATAAGAGACTGGATTTTATTTTAGAATGGAAATAAAAAATAAATATGAAGTGGAATAAGAAAGGAACTTGAAAGTGGGTGGTGAAATCATTACCTCTTCTTTAGGTTCTTCCTTTTGATTTGATCAAAAGGGTTCCTTAGGTTGCCTTTGTGATCAAACTAAGGCCTCTAGGTTGAACTGAGAGAAGTTTGGAGGATATTGGGGAAGATTTTGGATGGGAAAAAAGGGTTTGGAGGTGTGAATTTGAGATAATGGGAAGTCCCCTTTTATAAGAGGGGTGAGGGGCACCTTTGGAAAAACATAAAATATTATTTTATAATAAATTCATATTCGAATTATAATGGCTCCAAAGTGACTTATTTCAAATAAAGGGTAGGTATGGGTCTCAATACTCTCAACCAATAGGTTTTAGACATGTTTAGGTTACCATTTTAACCTTATCATTTAGATTTAACTCTAAGTTAAAAAATTTAACTTTTACCATGTCTTCTTACATTATTACACTATATGGTTAATAAACTTCTTATATACTACCAATAGAACCCCAATTGGTTAATTAATGTTATATATATTATGATATAAGTATTTTGGCCTAAAAATAGATTTTTAGGACCACTATATCAATTTATAATATAATATTTGTTTTAAAAAATATTTTATGTCAATTTTGATACTATTTGGTTTTTGTTTTTTGTGAAAATAATAACAGCATTATTACTTCACAAAAATACATTGAATCAATACTAACATATCATATTCACCTAGAAAATTCGTGGATGTCATTAAAACATTGAAATTATATTTATTTTAATATTTATAAAACCATTTATTAGACTCCTTCATTAATAAGGTAATTACTGCATCACCATTATGTCATAAATAAATTAAATTATTTAATGTCCAAAACTTATAAATAAAAAACAATTATGTAGGAAATATTTTTATCTTTATATTGAATATTTATAATTTAATTTATCTTTTGTATAACCCTATATTAAAAATGTTATAGTCATTAAACTTTGATTTTAACTCTTTTAACTCTTCTTTGAATTAAATAATAATAAATGTCCTAATCTAATCCAAGTGGACCTAAATGATAATATTTTATTCTAAAGGTTGTTTTTGGTCGAGATAAACTTGTCCAATAAAATTTGGACATGTGTTAGGGTAATATTAATATCATTTTTACCCTTAATTACCCTATTTACTTTTAACCATGGTAAATAAAAATAAAAAGTTACTATTGACCAAAAATTATTTTTATCTTATTGAACCACAATATACTCCTTGATATTAACCGTGTCTCTCGGATTTTTGAAATTCAACTCATAGAAGCGGTAAAATTATGTTTTATGTGAATTTGTAAATTATCCTAGGAGGTGGGTAAAAGACGGTGAAAAGTTCAATAGAATCTTTATATATGTAAAATTATTATATACTGATTCCAATGAATTAAAATGAACTTATATAATTATTATGTATCTATTTTGACATTTATTAATTAAAATAAAATAAATAATTATTTAAGTAAAAATTCAGTATTAAACTATAACTCAGTGTTTTTCACTATTCATCAAAAATTGAAGGTTTTTAGAAAAATATAGAAAATTCACCCTAAGCTAATTTTGATATTATGAATTCAAAAATGAGGTCTATTTTACCAAATTAAATACATAGATGTTTCATTTATTAATTTAATATTTATTCCATTTATCAAAACCAAAAGGCGTATTTTTAAGAAATAATAACTATCAAAAGATGGAAACTTGTTTATGTCCAATTTCAAAGTGTAATTACTTACAATGACCATCATTGAATTAAATGGTAAAAATATAATATATTTATACTTCCAAACCATTAAAATGTATAAATTAACACTATAAATTATTTCGATTAAAAACAGTTGTTTTTAATTAAAATTTAGTATTTTTCACTACTCACCAAAATGTGAAAGTTACGAGAAAAATACAAAAAATTTATCAAAACTAAATTTTTATCTCCATATTATAATGAAGAAGTTTATTTTGTCAAATTGAATATATAATAGTTTCAAATAATGGATTTAAAAAAGGTTTTCCCTAAAAAGGTGGTAAAATTACATTTTCTGAAAAATAATTCATTTATCTAAAAAAAGAATTTGTTCTTAAATTATGTCTAAGTAACTAATAATATGAATTCTAAAATTATAAGGTTTATATAAAGTTTAAAATTCAGTTAATACTATTCATAACCGCTTTTGAATGGCTAGTTTGGTAAGTCATGGTGTGCTTGAACTCAGTGTTGCGTGTAGTGCAAGTTATTGAATTAATTTAAAGAAATAACGTACTATGAAATATTTGGGTGTTACATTATTCCCTCTAATAAATTTCATACTCGCAATTTGAAATTGTTCTTAGAAAATAAAATGTTGAAAATAGAAAATACCGTTGTGGTAAATCCCACATCGGAAATAGGGTTAATAAAATTTAGTCTTAATAAGATGTAAAGAGGAATGAAAAATTCACCACCAAATTATGATCTCGATTAAGGGAACTTTGGTGAAAATTAGAGACACATAAATGGAGGAAAAACGTAAATATTTATAGGTAGTGATTGAGGTCATCAATCACAAACAATTGTAGAATTGTGGGCCTCAAAGCCACCAATCTATGATGATTTAAATTACCATCAGTTCAACAAAACTTAATGTATTAGGATAACAAATTTTTGGTTTTAAGATTCCTTACCTAATGTTTAAGAATTTATTTCTTCATAGAATAAGAGAAGAAAAAAATGTATACTTTCAAGTAGATTTCCATCCTTGACCAAATTTCTACCACAGACTCATCTTTCACTCTAAAAGATAATATAACTTAAAAAATATATTATATTTATCCTATTCGTATAGGGGTCAAAAAAACTGAATTTATAATTCATCTACCAGACCCTTTAGAAAACTACATTATTCAATCCTAGACATCACGTGGGTTAGTGATAGGTGATGCACCGTTGTCTCCCTTCGGTTGCAGGTTCAAGTCTCGTGGCCTTGCTAGACGTGACGGGTTTCCGCCTGACCTCCCGGTTGTCCTTTTTATGAAAATCCAAAAATAAATTTAACAATAGTATCCAATTTCAAACATAATCCATTCTAGCCTTTAGAATTATCCGAAATACTTATATCCAAACTCTGAGTCCAAAATTTATAAGGAACTTAAACATAATGAGGATCATTTTTTACAGGTAATGACATTTGAACGCCTTCATCATGTATTCTTTTTCAACACCGCAACATCCTGAATTACCAAAATCAACCATCTCTTATTCCAAAAACACTACCTCATTATCAAGACCATATTAAGAATTACCTTTCGTTTTACCATTTATTTTCAAAAATTGTATCTTACTATTAAGTCACTTTTCATAGAACCATATAATCTCATATCCTCAATAAAATAGTAATTACATACAATCCTTATTTATCTCCATAATTCATTTAACAAGTATAATGTTAATACAACACACAAATGAAATAAAAACATAAGAACAATAGTCATTCCTCTTCATTTGTGGTAGTATTATTACTTGATTATAATGCAATAACATCATTTGCGGTATACTCTTATGATTTGGACATTGGTTCGCATAGTGTTCCAACTCTTTTCAGATGAAACATTGTACATTTGAAACCTTTTTCATACCCTTGCAGTCACATACTTCAGGTCATTTTTCTCCACACTTATAAAAAAATCCCATTCCCTTCAGGAATGTTCCAGGGTGTTTCTTCCCACAATTATCACATATGGGAAAATTCTTCTTTTCCATCTTCCCTTTATCAATCTTTCTCTCTTACATACTTTTCTTCTCTTGCTTATCTTCAATGCCATAGGACTCGGAGGATTATTTAATTAACTTATTAACACGTGATATTATTTCTTCATGTGTTGAGAATACATGGGAGACTATTTCCCTTGTTAATGTTGGATTAATACCGTGAAATATATGATTATTCTTACTCTTTGGATCATACGTATTACTGGAGTTCACATTCCTTCAACTGGGTGCCATTTCTATACAATGGTATACACTAGGTCAGTTTATGAATTTTCAATAAATAATTCCAAATATGTAAAATAACTAAGATAAATTGAATAGTTTATATTTTCTTTGAGGGGGTATATACTTGTAGATCCTTCATAATTATTTGTAAAGAAAATGAGAATTATCCTAATCATATCCCCTGGGAGTGTCGTAACTAAGAGTGCAGCAAGGACCGTTGTCATGCACCAGTTTCTGTTTGAGTCTAGCTCAAAGCTGTGTTTTCGGGTTTTACCCCAAGGTATATCTGTGCCAGAGCAACCTCTACCTGCTCGTATCCAGACATGGATGTATTTTCATGGAAAACTCACAAAACCTCTACATTACCAAAATTCTCGGAATTTATTCTATACTAATCCTCAAAGTCTATCTCAGGGTAATGTTCTCTAATTAGAGTTTATCTAAATCTAGTTTCCAAGGTTATTGCTAAAATTCCTCTGATACCAATTTTAATGCCCTGACCCCAGTCACTTAGAGTTGGTGAAGTATTCTATTACATTAGCATGATTACAATGAATCAATCCCCGAAGGACCCATTGGTTTATAAGACTTGGAAAATAGATTACATACATTAACATTACATTACAATTTTAGACATAAACAACAGTGCAAATAGTTCTTTTAGAATGCCATTATTCCGTTTAGCATAACCCTACATATCAATCATATTACACTTCTTGGAATCCTGGGAAAATGAATCATAATAAAGGGGTGAGCTCAAATGCTCAGTAAGGGTAAGTAATACAACGGAAAATGATATAAATATTATGAATGGTGAATAGTTGAAAACACAAGCATTTACCAATAATAAACATGAATAATTTTATGGAAAGAATATAAGAGGAGTAAATAATTCCATAATAAAACATAATCATGGGTATTCTACTAGTCGAATGACCAAATGAACAATCAATATTATTTCCATAATGAGGGAATGTATAATGCCAGTCATTCTGAAACATTTTTTCATGGCCTCGACCAAGACGTCTAAAAATGATTAAGGCCTCGGCCAAAACCATAAATCAAATAGGGAAAGGGCCTCAGCCAATTCCACGTCTAGTTGTCTCAGGAGACCTACTGATGCATCGAGGATCTATAGCAAGCTCCACCCATCACTTACTATGTCCAATACATTCCTCATATGAAAATATTGAAACATAACTTAAACATTCGTATTAAAACTAGCATATGAAATGTCAACCATAAACCATAAATGGTCTAAGAATAGAACATCCACAGTCAAACATATCATAACTCATTCAATACAATATGTAGGATTTAATAAATCAACCTCAATCAAAAATAATATCTTGTAAAGGATGCTGACATAGTTGAAAATGATGAGTAAAACGTTTTTGAGAGAAATATCCTTTTTGTAAAATCATTTAAAAGTCAAAAATTTATAAAGGAATTAATTTAAAATAGATATTCGAATCAATGTGTCCCATACCAATTTGAAACTTTTGAAAATAAATATAATTTCAAAACATTATTGTCCATATAAATAAATCCTTAAAATCATTTTAAAAACATATACATTAATTAAAAATATTTAGAAATATAAATATTTAAAACATTTAAAATTATGATCTTGATAAAGATAACCTTTCACAAATTCTCAAAATATTCATTTTGAAATCATTTATATGAAAAATGGACATGGATGATAAAAATGTCCCAGTAAATACTTACACATAAACAATCTCGGATGATAATGAGATTGAGGAATTAACCCTTACCAATTTGGTAACTTACGAAACATACACCCCATGAAAGAGGTATCATACAATGAATATGTAAATACACATAAATTAAAGTGTATTACACAAATAATACAATTATGTGCAGTACATACACCACACAAAAGGTATTGGTGACAATATGGCATAAATCACACGGGAATAAGGACTGAGATGAAATCCCCTTACCTTGCACTTTCCTTTAGCCGATGGTATATTTAACCTTTTGTATGAATACTATAGTAGGTTATTAAATTGTACCAGAACCATATTAATATTTTTGATATCATACATTTTTAATTCATGACTTTATACTACCCATTTAATAAAAATTTCCTTGTTAAATTAATATTTCACGTAATAATCGCTTTCTTTATCGTATGTGTTTTAACTTGTTACTCCTGATTGTATCACTTAGATCATGATTTAAATACATCCCGAATATAAAAAATATTTTATATATCATGTATATTTAGAATATAAATATGTATAATAGATATATATATGAAATGGAAAACACCGTTTATGGAGACGGTAGTCAGTATGTACGCATAAATGCTATTTCCGTTTTCATATAGTTTTGAACGGAAGTAAATGAATAAGATATATGTAAGTACATAAATACATAAATATATAAATATATATATATATATATATCACTAGTAGAATTATTATTTCATATATTACATACTTATTAGTAATATATATTTTTATAATCCTTGATGAATGATGAACTTGGAAATGAATCTCATCGCGTTGTGGAGATGGTAATCCGTACGTACGAAAGAGCGAAAATATATTTCTTTTGATATTAAAATAATATATAATTTTATTGTATATCATATATATAGAATACTTATCATGTGAAATTTATTTTTTACATCAAATACACATCATTAGTATACCCATCAAAATAATAATGTATTGAATAACAATTACACCACGACGTGGAGATGGTAAGCCGTATGTGCGCACGTATGGTGACATGTCATTCAAAGGATTGATAGAATACTAAATATGGTTGTAACATATTTATAATAACATCACAGTATATATAAGAGACTGGATTTATTATTTTATAATGTAAATAACAAATAAATAAGAAGTGGAAGAAGAAAGGAGCTTGAAAGAGGGTGGTTAAATCATTACCTCTTCTTCGGGTTCTTCCTTTTGATTTGTTCAAAAGGGCTCTATAAGTCGGATTTCTAATAAAAATAATTCCTCTAGGTTTAAGTGAGTGAAGTTGGAAGGATATTGGGGTAGAGTTTTTCCAAGACAAAAGGCTTTGGAGGTGTGAATTTGAGAGAAGGGAAATTTCCCTTTTATAAGAGGGGTGAGGGGAACCTTTGAAAAAACTTAAAATATTGTTTTATAATAAATTCATATCCGGTTTATAATGGACCCAAAGTGACTTATTTCAAGGATAGGGTATGTAGGGGTCTAAATTATCTCTACCAATATGTTTTAGACAAGTTTAGGTTACCATTTTAACCTTATTATTTAGATTTAACTCTTTTAAATAATTTAACTTTTACCATGTCTTCTTGTATTCTTACACTATATGGTTAATAAACATATTATATACCAGTAATATAACCCTAGTTGGTTCATTAATGTCATATATATTATTATATAAGTCTTTTTACCGAACCTTAGATTTTTAGGACCATTATATCAATTAATAATATAATTTTTTTAGAAAAACAATTTTATGTCAATTTTGACATTATTTGGTATTTTCTTGTTAAAATAATAACAGCATGATTACTTCAAAACAAAATACATTTAATCAATAAAAACATGTCATATTCACCTAGAAAATTCATGGATTTCATAAAAACTTTGAAATTATATTTATTTTAATAATTATAATACCATTTATTTGATTCCTTCTTTAATAAGGTAATTACTACATCAACATTGTGTCATAAATAAATTAAATTATTTAATGTTAAAAAATTATAAATAAAATAAAATTATATAGGAAATCTTTTTGTATTTATAATTAATATTTATAATTTAATTTATCTTATGTATAATCATATATTAAAAAAAATTAGTTATTAAACTTTGAATTTATCTCTTTTAACTCTTCTTTGAATTAAATAATAATAAATGTCCTAATCTAAACCAAGTGGACATAAATGATAATATTTTATTCCTAAGGTTGTTTTTGGTCGAGATACACTTGTCCAATATAATTAATTCATCTGTTAGGGTAATATTAATATCATTTTTACCCTTAATTACCCAATTTACTTTTAACCGTGGTCAAAAATAGTAAAAAGTTACTATTAACCAAAAATTATTTTTATATTATTAAACCACATTATTCACCTTTATATTAAACATTTCTCTCAGATTTTTGAAATTCTACTCACAGAAGCGGTAAAATTTAGTTTTATGTGAATTTGTAAATTTTCATAGGAGGTGGGTAAAAGACGGTGAAAAGATTAAAAGAATTTTTATATATCTAAAATTATTATAAACTAAATCTAATTAATTAAAATGAACTTATATATGTATTATGTATCTATTTTGACATAAATAAATTTAAATAAAATAAATAATTATTTAAATAAAAATTCGATTTTAAACTATAACTCAATGTTTTTCACTATTCATAAAAAATTGAATGTTTTCAGAAAAATACAGAAAATTCACCCTAGCTAATTTTGATATTCTGAATTCCAAAATTAAGTCTATTTTTCAAAATTAAAAACATATAAGTTTCATTTATTAATTTAAAATTAATTCCCGTTATCAAAACTAAAAGGCGTATTTTTAAGAAATAATAACTATCAAAAGATTGACACTTGTTTATGTCAAATTTCAAAGTGAAATCAGTTACAAGGACAAGCATTGGATTAAATGGTAAAAATATAATCTATTTATACTTCCAAACCATTAAAATGTATAACTTAACACTATAAATTATTTTGATTAAAAAATTTGGTTTTAATTAAAATTTAGTATTTTTCACTATTCACAAAAATATAAAAGTTATTAGAAAAATACCAAAAATTTATCAAAACTAAATTTTTATCTCCCGATTATAAATAAGAAGTTTATTTTGTCAAATTTCTTATATAAACGTGTCAAATATTGGATTTAAAAAAGTTTCTCCCTCAAAAGGCGGTAAAATTTTGTTTTTTGAAAAATACTTTATCTAAAAAAATTGAATTTTTTCTAACATTATATCTAAGAAACTCATAATAAAAATTCTAAAATTATAAGGATTATATAATGTTTAAAATTCAGTTAATATTATTCATAATCTCTTTTGAATGCCTAGTTTGGTAAGTCATGGTGTGCTTGAACTCAGTGTTGTGTGTAGTGCAAGTTATTGAATTACTTTAAAGAAATAACATACTATGAAATTTTGGGGTATTACACCCATTTTTTGGTATTTATTTAATTTATTAAATATTAATATTGTTGAATAAAATGGGATGGATATAAAAAAATATGGATGAATTCCAAACATATGAAAAAAGAGTATCAAGATGGAGTGAAAGAGTTCATCAAGTTTGAAAAAGATCTTGCAGATGACCATTGAAAAATCCTTTGTCTCTATTGGTTATATTGTTATTCAGGACTAATTGGTCCATAGGAGTTTAAAGAAAAATGATCTATCATGAAATATATTGAATTTATAAATTTTGGAATAAAAATATGGAAACAAATAATGTAGCTAGTGACTGGTATAACACTACATTTTATAGATCATCGATATGATTACAAGTGTGCAAAATGAAGAAGACCATATCGAGGATGTGATTAATGATTTTAAGGATGTTAAATATCATATTGAATAAATTAAAATAATTTTTTAATATGGACTTTAGGATTTAAAACAAAATTGTAGAAGTTAATGAGTTTTGAAAATATTTTATTATATTCTGGTTGCACTAAATATACAACATTTTCAACTATACAGAAGTTTTATAATTTAAAATAAAGAAATTTATGGACTAATAGTAGTTTTACAAAGATACTTTCCCTCTAAAATGATATGTTCCTAGAAGATAATAATCTCTCTATCCAAACATATGATGCTAAGAAAATGCTACTTTAGAGGGGTATGAACTCTAAAAGAATAAATTTTTATCTAAATGATTGTATAGTGTTTCTTCATGGACCACAAATCATTTAAATAATGACCAAAGTGTTGTTATTCTTGCTACAGGAAAAATGAACCAGGTACTATGAAATTTTTATGGTATATTCTATTACTTACAAGTTTTTGGAACCTATATGAAAGTGAGGAGACTCCAAGGAAACTGGCATGGAACACAGATACCAAAAATATAGATGGGATAATTTTTCACCTATAAAAATCTCATCTATGTAATAGAATTGGTCTTAAGTATCCTGAATTTGTAAATGAGCTATGAAACCTTCATCTCATGTTATCAATATATAGAGTTAATCAATTTTGTTTTCAAATCCAAAATCATAGTAAATGGCCAGTTGTAGAGGTAAATTATAACTATCCACCATGTTTATGTATGAAATGAAAATACATTATGCTCTCTATGGATATATCAAGAACAAAAAAAAACTAGGTGATGATATTGATGTTATTTTGTAACCGTTGATCAAAGTTGGTGTTTTTAGGATATCTCATATTTCCACCCCGATGGCATAAGAACTGATAATGGATGAAGAAATTCTATGGGAGTTTAGAAGAACATAAAATAGTGTATCTAATAACATGTAATCAACTATTTGATAAATTAAAAGATATAGACACTATATTTGGTAAACCTTTTTTGAAAAACCATACGATTATCGGCAGGAAAAAGAGATCCATTTTTTTTGAATTACCATAATAGAATTGTCTGTATGTAATAAATTTTATTTATGTAACGCATGTTGAAAAAAGTGTATGTCATAGTTTCACTTGAAAATTTCTAAATACACCCCCAAAAGGATAAAATTAAATCTAGCTTAGACATTACTGAGATGGAAATACGGTAAGAGTCAGTGCCCATGGAAGGTAAAAAATGGAATTTTTTTCCTCCTGGTGCTTACACTCTCTTCAAGATGGAGAGATATTAGTTTTGAAACTTCATGAATGATGTAAAGGTTTTTAGGAGTATTCAATGATTATCAATAATATTGTTTCAATTAATTATTTATAGTTAAATTGTCTTAAATTAATTGAATGTAATTTTTTTATGTAAGATCTATTTCATGTAGATTTATATTTCATTTTTCTGAAGAATGTCTACCATACATTAACCAAGCTCTATTTATTTTTCAAAGCTATATGAATCATATTTATAGAACTGAAGAAACTTATTACAGTGTAAATTGAAATTAAAATCATATTATGTGAATCGAATATTTTTCCCACATCATTCTTTGATAGGATGGTTCACTAGACGTTTCAATTATTAAGAGATATTTTACAATGTGGTCCACTATATTGTAGATGGATGTACCTTATTGAATGGTACATGATTATTTTTAATGGGTATGTTAAACATTAACGTTATATAGGTCGTGTTATAATAGATAGATATATAGTTGAGGAAACAATTAAATTATATACCAACTACCTACATGGTGTGGAAAGCATGATCTATTGAAATCTTGTCACATCAGGAATGTTGTGGGTGACAGATTTTATGGAATACATGTTGTCATAATTAATATTACAGATCAGTATCTAGGCCAACATTACATTTTTTATAATAGTTTAGAGATTTTCCCATATGTTTAAACCCACAATAAAATTACTAGGAATTTGAATCCATAAATGGATGAATATTGGATATCAAGTACATATATTCAATATTTTATTGGAAGGTTTGAATACCACATTTTTAAGGAGTCAGATGAAAATATAGATTCAATTTTAGAAAAAAAATTGATTTATAGATAGGGGACCTAGTGGTAATGTATTATTTGAAATCTTTTATGTCATTTATGGTCATTTATTCTATAAAAAATAACATTAAGAAGGTGTTACCAAGAAAAACAGTCAGGTTATACTTGTGGCTAAAGTGATGCATGTTTCTAGTACCAAGAAAAAAAATCTAATTTATACAGATATATTATACTTTGGAATCATCAAATAAATATGGTTGTTAGATTATTCAACATTCAAAATATAGTTTTTTTATCCAAGTGGGTAAATAACTCGAGTTCTATTAAAACAGATGAATTGGGATTCATAAAAGTATATTTTAGTATGGAAGGGTGAAAATAAAAACCGTTTATAATAGAATCACCGAAATTATAATTATTTTATGTTCCATATCCCACAAACCAAACGTATTCAATTGTTCTATTATAAATAAACAACATAAGGGTCAGATGAAAATTCAACTAAGGATAAAAATTTCATTGGTATGTCACAAAAATTTCATAGTGGCCCTAATATAGATGAGGAATTTTATGTTAGAGGAGACCACAATGAAGAGATCTGGATACATGGTGTGGGTTTCAAATCCCTTAAACCATTAAATGAATTGTGTTCAATAATGAGGTAATATTTTTTGTAATATATAATGTGTTCCCTCGTGTTTTTATCTGTTTACTATTGAATTTACGTAATCAAAATTAAATGTCAATCCAATTTTATTGATAATTACATATACACATCCTAATGATCCCAATTCTATGGAATGATCTGTTTCTCAACATACTACAACTCCCAGTGAGGAGGAACACATACCTTCAACACATTCCAATAGTAACAATCTAGAGGAAGAACATAATAATGATGTTCAACCCGAGGAAATTGTATAATCTTAAGAAATGATGTTTTAGAAAAAACATGATCACCATTGCATGATAGTGTATATAAATATTGTTAATGTGAAAATCAATGGAATAAAATTTGAGGTAGAATGGAATTCACATGGACAACATGAAAACTAAAAGAAGTATGCATTAAGTAGTTTCATTAGGATAAACCCTTGGAAACTTATACTGATTGATGTAGATTCATGGAAGAATGTTGTTTCCATGCTTAATAAAATTCTTTGAGAAGAGATTATGTTAACATTTTTATATCCATTATTTATTTTACTAAAAAATAAAACAATGAAACATTGGATTACTCTTCATCAACCCATACAGATTGTATTAATAGTAGATGAATTCAATAAGAAATATGTAATAATTTTTACTATAATGGAACACAGATAATTTCAGACAATTCTAAACAAATTTAATCTTAAATATGTTGAAAGAAAAAAACTACACCCATGGTATATATATGAACACTTGATATTCCAAGAAACGTGGGATAAATTTAGTAGTTGTCAGGGGGAGATATATGTTCAATTACATTGTTGCTTGTAAGATATTGTTTGAAAATATGTGTATTTATCACTTTGATTGAGATTTTTTAATTTAAAAATTGGAAAGTGAGCATTGAAAATAAGGAATGAGAATCAAAACCAATGTACCCCTACCAAAAATCAAGGATGGTTAACACTTCAATTGAAAAAATTGGCATGTTTATTAGATCTATCATAAAACTTTTATGTGACATGGAACAAAAAAATTTACGTTCCTTTATTTATATTTATATTCATGAATTCAAATACCATGCCACTTCCATACCATTTTATTCGATATGGAATATGGAACATGTAAATAATGATGGGATATTCATTAATGAAAAAAACAATAATTGAGGGAATCATGTGTAGACATGAAATAATAAGTATTTTTAATTAAATCTTTACTACAGAAAAATTATAAATTATTTTCCTATATTTCTTATCCAACATAGTCATATGAATCCTAAATACCTATAAAATATGAACACCTACTATCAATGGTCTTTAAGTTGCAAAAAATGTATGGTTGTGTGAGTTTTGGGGTGACACCATGAACATATTTTGTCAAGAGAAAAGAATATGGGGATAGTGATAAAAAAATAGAATAGATAAAAACACTATTAACTTCCCTTGAAGAAAAATTTTATTGGATATACGAGTTTCTATAAATTTTAATGGTGTGAGGGTATAGAGAAGAAACAACCCAAGAATAAATAGTTTTTGAAGATCCAACCCCACCCCAACAGCTTTGAGGTAAGCCATTCCCCTCAAAAAGAATTTTTAGATAAGGTAATCAATATTTATATCATTATTTAAGTGAAATTTTAATTATGAAGACACTGGTACATTTCCTATAATTGTATACTTTAGGGGGAAAATGACTATGTTTTTATATATAAAGTAATGATTTATTAAACATAAGTAATTTTTTTACTATATATTATCAGTGACTGGAAAATATTGATTCCTTTAGAATTTTTTAAAGTGTGTGACATATCCCCACTTGATTTAAGAATTCATAAATCATAAAAAATAAGGATGTTCACATTCATCAAAATATAATAGGCACAACAACAACAGACCATAATTTTAAATATTCAACATATCATAAAAAAATGGCCAAATCAGAAGCAATGTTAGCTCAACACAATAAGTGTTACGTGTCCAAAGGTTATCAAATAGCATCAAAATAACAAATTGAACAACAAAACCAATAGGAGGGAGGATAGGGCGGGACACTTGGGTTTATATTATTGGCTTCCAAGGATAAAACAAATTAGGGAGTGGTTGATAATAGAACATAAATTATGTTCATATAACATTAATCTAGTAGTGAAGATGCAATATCCCAACCCAGTTAACCTCCACTTTGATTGCATCAGGTTCCAAAAAACCCACGATCACCTCTTAATACACAAAATTTTTCCAACCAATGAACAATTTATATGTATAATGTAGGGATACTATACCCTCTTTGGAAGATATATCTCTTAATCTGATTGAAATTAATTAAATAAAATGTTATCACAATATAATGTTTGTAAAAGTTGACATTATAACTATATGTCATCTGTCAAAAAACACTCTATGTATTACTTTATCCAACACTAGATTTTATCAGTGAAAAACATAAAGCACTGATAAAAGAGTATATTTTATCAGTGCTAGCTAAAATTACTCCCGAATGTAACTCTTATTAGCACCAGGGACAGAGCTGATAAAAGAGTACCCTTTATCAACACATTTGTCTCACTAAAAAATGTGTGCCTTAATCAGAGATTTTATTAGTGCAGATAACTTTTTTAATAAAAATATTATTAATATATATAAAAGTATCATATTTATATTAAAAAATTACTATTTATTTAAATACATTAATTACAAAATTCAAGAATATATTTAAAATATATATGATATATAAATATATATATTTTAATAATTTAAAAAATTATATAAATTTTAACGATGTATTGTTAATTTGTGATATTTGAAAATATATCGTAATATTTATGTTTATGTGCATATGTGTATTCATTATATTGTGTGTGTGGGTGTTTTGTTCATGTGTATTTTGATATATTTTATGTGTACATATGTATATATGTGTATTTATATAAGGACATGTATGTGGGATATGCATATATATAGAACATGTGTATATGTGTATGTAATAAATTTACTTATTTCACATTTAATGTATATATTTTTAATATGTGATATAATATTTTTTTAATTTATTCATTTTGTATAAATATTTATATTTTACTAAGTATTATTTTTTATATATTAATGTTAAATGATTAGTATTTATTAAATTTTATAAAAAGAGTTGTAATATTTTTAAATTTTTTGAGATTTATAAAATTAATATATTTCCTTCATTTCTGTATGTGTTTACAATTCATGTAGTTAATATTATATGAATTCATTTTTCTAAATAGGTTTGTCTACTATGTTCTATTTATTCTCATATAACATTTATTCCTTTTAATATTATTTATTAAAAATATGGGTTTTGGACAAGTGAATTTTTCTCTTCTCATTCATAGTGATTTGAGAATTTTTTCTATGGAATCCTCGTTTTCTCCCAATTTGGCTAAAGCTCTTCTTTATTCATTGGAATTCCAATAGTCACAAATCTATCATGGATGGTAAGGAGAAAACGAGGAGTATCCATGTTGGTGTTATTATTGAAGCTTCAATCCCAAAAAATTTACTATTTCACACATTCTTAGTATTCAAGTATTCCTCCATTGTTGGTCTCTAGCTGAAGGGAATCATTACTCATGTAAAGGTATATCCAGATGCCGTCTTAATGATCTTAAATATTATTAAGAACTCAAGCATCACTCTTATTGTCTAACCTTGGTGTTCCATTTCATGGAGAAATAGTGAACATATAGTGAACCTCTTAGAAATATAGGGATTGGAGAGTTGAAAATTCATCTTTTTTGGGCTGACGTTTCATTCATATCATTTTCCCCAATTATTATTTGAAGATGATATCTTGGGGTTTGAATCATTTTCTTTCAAATGGGGTATTCTTCACATCCATGATTGGGATCATAATTTCAACCCATTGGTGTGATGTAAATCCTCTATTCAAATGTGTGACAAGGTGTGAGGATTAAATTATATTATTTGGAATCTATGAATATTTCATGACATTTAATTGTCCATCCGTGTTTCTAATAAAAAGGAAAAGAAAACTAAGATGGCTAGGTTTAGAGACTTTGATCACATAATTGTTGAATTTGACTTATGTAATGATCTTATTGATAATGTAATTCTCTCTACTAATGAAGTTAAATTTGACATTAGGATTTAATATAATCAAATACCTTTTTTTATTAATTGAAGAGTTATTCTGCATGATAGTTTTAATTGTGAAAGTTCTATTATTTGTTCCTTCTATTCTACTAGAGGGAATTATGAAAGAATATTATTTTAAAATATATAAAAGTAGGAATGGAATTTTCCTAATCATGACTCTGAATGTTCTAGTAAGGGAGATCATGTTAAAGGGATGGGGGGTTGTCCATGGGGGTCCAACATATAAATATGCTACATCGAAGGAGGATCACACTCGAATAGAGGTGATAAATATTGAATCTGAATCTAGTCATAGATTAATATATGTTATTTTCTCTCATGGATCTCAAATAATTGATCCCTATCATACTCATTGAGTGTTGAAAATGTGGTTGTTCAATAGGCTATTAGATTTCATGTTGAGGGTTCTTTTCATTATGTTTTTTTGTAGGATAGAAGGATCCAAGCGATGAGAAGTTGTGTGATTCTGTCGTAGATATTGATTCTCAATTTGATGACAATTAACTGATTTTAAAGGCTAGGTGGATAAATTCAACTAGAAAAAGAAAAGATAAAATAAAAGTTAATCATCTTTTTCAAATGAAAAATAATAAGACAACAAACAATTCTAAAGAGGCTAATGCTGATGGTAAATAGTTCAATGTACGAAAAATGATTTAGGAAATTTATATGGTAACCAAAATAGTAAGGTCCAAACCCAGTGTGAGAAGGATAAAGCTAATCCTATTGGAAAATAGGATGTGGTTTGTACTGCTACTTAGGTTTGTTGTTCAACTAATCCCATGGATCAACCTAGGGAAAAATGATCTCTTGCAGTATCAGAGAATCTATCCCACTACTTCTGCTAGATAAGGAAGGTTGTGTAAAAAATGGTGACTTGGATGTAAACATAAAAATTAAAACATCACTTAATACTCAACATTTTTTGATTTAGGATCATGGAATTTGTATTGTTGATAAGAAATGGGTTGAGATCTTCCAACGGAAAAATCCTATCCATCTTAAAGATGGTGTCACCAAGAAGGGTCACCTTGTAAGAGGGATGTTGGAGGTTGATTATAGAAGTTACATGGGTTCTAGAACCGGATAACATACTAAAAAATATGAAGTTAGGATATATAAATCTCTTAATTCTATGATTTTATCTACTAATTATTTTTCTCTTCTTAACACAAAACTATCATATTCTCTCATGGATGTTCCTTTTTATTTGAGAGCTTCTTAAGATGATAAGGAAGACAACCCAATTAGTTTCACTTCCCATACTCATTATAGGGATGTATCCAATGATTAGGGTGTAATGGAATCTTCTAAAGTGGCTTCAGATGAAGGGCATGATCCTTGAATGAGGAAAAATACACAGAAGTGGGTGAAACAACTGTACGATAGAGGCAGTCCTCTTGGTCAGGGTTGGTGGACATTCCACCATCATGTTGATGTTGATTTTTAGTTCACTTGTCTTCCAATTTTTTTTTCTTAAGGGGAGATTTCAATGTGTATCCTCATATTCTTACTATATTTGTTTTGTTAATAAATGGGATAGGGTCTTTGAGCCTTATCACTAACTATTTAAAAAAATATTTATTCATTTATAATATTTATTTATTTGTACATTTATTGGAATTTAATCATTTTGTAATATTAATTTATACATATTATTATTTATTATACATGTAATATTTTCAATATGATTGTAATCTATACAAAAAATATTTATTCATCATTGATTGTTTAGTTTTAACATTTAAAGTATGTTTAAAATGTATATAATTAATCTATTTGAATGAATTTTTTAAGATTTTGTTAATTCAAATAGATAATATTAAAATTATAAATATATTTAAATTTCTAAAATATCATTATTAAATAGTAAATAATTAAATTAAATAAAAAATTAATAATTATTAAATTAAAATAAATATATTTAAATAATAAATATACTAATAAAATTTATTATCATATATACTTATATATTAATTAGTATATATATAATTATATTAATATATATAAATAAATAAATATATTTATAATTAAATATATATATATATATTGATTGGATTGGGGAATGTTGCTTTGGTCGAGAGCGATATCTGTAGGAGATGGCAACAACAAGAGTTCTAGTAAAGTAATGTTTCTTCCACATTACCTCGGTTCATGAATTTTGGGTGGAATAAGCGTCTCTTTTGTTGATATTCAGGTGGATTTCTCTATAGTCCCTAGGAAGAAGAAGAATATAGATCTAATTAATAAGGGTTTTGGGATACTATTATTTTTGGTGATTTATTCTTACAGAGAATAAATTATCCAAAAGGAATAGATTTCTCTTCTTAAAGATAATAAAGATGCTATCTTTGAGAGAATCGTGATTTGTCAACATTCAATCATCAGTTAATTGACTTTATGATGTGTGAGACACCCTTGAGAGTTAAGAATTTGAGAGAGAAATTATCATTTTTCTAGGTATTATCATATTAGAATTTCATCCCAATCAAAACTAGTTTTTTTTTCATATTTTCATACCTTTAGAAGAACTAATGAGGTGCATATAAAGATTTAGTTCATCCATCCTTAATCTAGGTATGTTCTCCATATAGGAATGGGAATATCAATTAAATACCTTCAATCTCATGAATTTATGTGTTCAATATTGGATTAAGATTCTACATCTAAAATTGATCCTGTTGCACCTTTTGATCCTATTTGAAATTTCATATGTTGCGGGAGTCGCATTTATGATAGACAAAGCTATGGAAGACACATGGTTTTGATACATTATTGAGATACTCATTAATATTTACATTAATTATACCCTTACTGATCATATATTTATTTCTATATGTGATGATGAGATTTTCCTGAAAATTAGATATGATATGTTCTGAAAATTTTATTAATTATAAAATAACATTGAATATTTTAAGGAGAATTTCTGAAGGGATGTGGTTTGTGGATTCTTCTCTAAAAAATGGAATTATCATGATGTTTTTAGGAAAAATATTTTATGATGCTGGAAAACAGATAGGTCGAAGTTGGTTGTACTTCACCAGAATCAGTTAGTTCATGAAATAGATGTTGATCCTTGTGGTTTTGGTCCTCCTAACATGGTTTACGGGTCTAAGGATGGATCTTGGAAGTTGCAATATACCTTATTAGTTTATAATTATCAAGATGAGATGGTTGTAGGGTTGACTAGATCTGGCCAGTCTTGGTCCCACATGGTAGATGTGGGGACATCATTTAAGGATGTCTTGATCAACAGATTTGATGTCGGAGGTAGTCATACCAATGTATATGGAAACACTAATGATGAAATTACTATCCAAGTGGAGGCTGATAAATATCTTGATTTAGATAAATAGATTGTCATGGTTAATTATAGAATGTGAAATAAAAATATAGATTTTTTCTAAATAATTGCTAGTTATTATAGAGAGCCTTGTGTAAGTCACTATCAAGTTCCATCTTCTTGAGGTTGAAAACCTATAGTGGATGATGAGTGATTCTAGATGGTCACATATAGGATATCTAGTCCATTAGATTCTACCACCAAGGTAGTTCATTCCCATTGTTTTGACTTTGTGGGAACTGTCGTTTTGGGAAAAGTAAACCCACCTTGTTGGGATTGGGTTGAAGAAGTTGAGATAGAGGCAAATTCATAGTCTAACTTACCTAGGTAGAATTTCTCTATTATTTCTATATATGACCAACTGGATTCACAAGTAGGTAAGGGGAAGGCGATGACCAAGGATGGTGAAACCATCTTACTAGACTCTACTCCCAATTAAACTGAACTTACCATGGATAAAATTCCAAATATATTCAATTTTGGGATGTGTTACATGAGGAATATGGTAATGTACATAGTTATTTTAAAGGAAAATACCCAAAAAAGAGGCATAAAAGTAATGGAGTTATTATGGTATGAAGGATAATGTGTAAAATCAGGATGAATTTTTAAAAACTGATTTCACTAGATGATTTGATCTTCATGATAAGGAATATGATTCATAGAACACGAATGATTCGAATGATGCATGGAAATATTCAATGAAATAGAAGAGTGGTAGACACTTGAGAGTATGGGGTGGATTTTGAGGGAGTGACAACAGACATAAAAGAAGGTGATTTTTGTTTGATATCTTGTTTCTGGTGCTGTTTTGTGCCAAATTTCATCATTGGAACCCATATCTTTTGTTTCATTTTCTTTTCTGATAATAGATTTTACAGGACTATAGGTTTCTGTCCATTATTTGTTCTCTTCTTGGTAAATGTTGATGGGTTGGGTATCCCTTTGTGGGGGGGGGGGGATATGACCAACCTTTCTGGTGTGTGTGTGCTTAGTTGTAATTATACCCAAGGGCCTAATGTATTATATTTATATATTAATATATATACATGATTATATAAATATATATAATTATTTAAATATATATAATTAGAAAAATATTTATAATTATATAAATATATATGATTATATAAATATATATAATTATATAAAATATATATCAATATATATAAATATATAAAATATATATAAATATATAATCACACACACATATATATAATTATATAAATATATAAACAATTATATAAAAATATTTTTAGAAATATTTAATTATATTTAATGGTATCTATGGATCATTTGATTATTATTTTGTTAATGATTTCTTCTTGAAAGGGCTATTTGATATTCATAAACTTGTTGCTAGAAAGGTGGGATATATGATTTCTCGAGGAGGAGAAGTGGATGCCTCGCTAGTTGGTTGCAATGAATCGTTCAATCTCTATAATAATCCCAAGGTCATAGGTACTTGACATGAGAGTAATTTCGCTCTTGTAAAAGAATATCCTTCTTCGATCTTGGAATGAATTTAGATGGGTTAAAAATTTATTGCTGGTATCATTTTACCTTGGGATTCTAATTCTTTGATAATCAAAAAACTAGATGTGTGTGTCACAGAGATTTGGGGTTTCTCAAATTGGATGCGCGTCTTCTTAGGATGTGGATTTTTTTTCATATTTTTTTCCCTCTCAAAGAAATAATGATAAATAAGTTGGGTTTTTTCTCAGTCTTTATTAAGAATATAATTCTTTATATATATGAATGGGATCAAAAATTTAATTTTATTATGTTGTATAATTCACGATTTAAAACATGTTTCAAATTTCATGGTCAAACTTGGATACTCTAGAACCTGCATATTTTACATAATATTTCATAAACTATTAAAATCCAAATTATGATTGATAGGGAGATGAAACTGCCCAGGTGTGGCCACTATGCACGTTTTTTGGTTGAGATTTATTTTGGATTTAAACTTGTTGAAAAAGTGTTATTTCCTACTGATGATGATGAATTTTAATCGATGATTGAGAATGATAGAATCTATTATTTTTATGAATTATAATGTTTTTGAACATGACTTATTGAATTATAAAAAATCAATCACCTATTCTTTATGTTTTTTAAAAGGTCTTAGAGAAAATCAGTGTTTTATAAAACACAAGAACATGAATGATGATGGCCTGGTGTTGGATGCTGAGAAAGGATTAATCCACAAAGTAGGATTTTTTAAAGATGTTCCATTGGAAACTTCCACTGGAGATGATTTACAACTACTATAAACATCTCCCTCTTATAGACCCTATACCACATGGAGCTAGAGAATAATTCCTGTGAAAAAAGGATGAATTCAAAATAACATGCAATGGATAAATTCATAATTCTAGGGGGATATGTTTATTGATGGAATTAAGAAGTCATGGGAAGAAATGTTTGTTGTGGCAGATGATGAAATTTATTATTTATCCTTTTTAGAGAAGCGATATATTGACTCGGGGTTAATGTTTGGGATTATGGAAGGAGGCTCCACTAATTCTTTTACAGGGATAAACATCAATCCTAAAGGACTTCTAGAGTCTCAGTCAGATGTGATGTAGGGTTCACGGATGGAATCTTCTATAAAAGAGGGAACTTCCAATAATGTTCCAAGAGGGATCCCTCCATCAAGGGATAATCAGGAAGAATCTATCACGAGTGATGATTATATTGGGGAATCAAGGGATGATCAATATATTTATAAAGAAGCAATCCATGATCGAGCTATTCAGTAGTTAAAACAAGGGTAAATGATGGCATTGAGAGATCATGAAGGAAAAAAATTTGTTCTAAAACATATAGTAAGTCTTAAAATAGGAATATAGCTGTGACTCATTCTAAATTCTGACATGAAAATTCTTCTTTTCCTTATCTATTAATATATTAGGGCTTCAATATCCTCCCCTTTAAATGCAACCTCGAGGCTTGGAATGAACAAAAGTATGAAAAAGTTTTTTCCTATACCATGTATGGGATCTATTTCTCTAGGTTCAAGTATTCATTCAACATGGAAAGTTGGTTATTTAACATACAATTCTAAAATATCACATGATGTTTCTAATGTATAGGTAAGAACTGATAATTTCAATGATATAATTTATTCTTTAAATACAAGATAGGATAGTGTAGAGCACTCTAACTAAGAGGTATGTTTTGTTGTTTTTTCACCATACAGACATTATAAAGGGTATAAAAAGTTCGATAAGGATTAAATCCCATCATAGAAAGGAAATAAGGTCATCCTTCTTGAAGAAACATCTAATATGATGGAGGCTCAAGTAGAGGATGAGAAATATGACTTGCATGACACCGAAATTGAGGGGTTGTAGCAATGAGTGAAAACATAGAGAATACGCCATCATCCCATTATTATAGGATATGGGTGTTGGTTATATGATTATAAAGCTATTTGAGATGAGGAGAACTAGATAGGGAAAATATTTGAAAAACGTTGGTTATCAGATGATTTCGATGAGGGTAGTTTGTATTTTCTAGCCCTATCTCTCTCCATTTCTTTTTTTTTGCTTTTAATAAAAGGGATTAGGTCTTAACTTTAAACAAATAATAAATAAATATATATTTTAAAATTTATTATATTATAAAATTATAATATATATATATTTAATAATTAAAATATTTAATTACATGAATATATAAAATTATATAAATATATAAAATTATATAAATACATACAATTATATAAATATATAAATATATAAATATATATAATCATGTAAATATATTTATAACTATAAAGAATTTTATTTAAATTTATATTTATAATTATAAATATAAATAAATATTTATAAATTTAAATAATTATATATTATAAAAAATATATTAATATAATAAATTTATTTATTATATTAATCATAACATATATTTACCTATTAATTTATATATTTATATATATATATAGATTGATGAATATATATATATATTTATAATCATATTCAAATATTTTAAAAAATATTTATTTATAATTATAATTTTAAATATATAACTATAATTATATTTATAAATTCAAATTTTCAATTATTTTAATATATTTTTTAATTAGATAGCTAATTATATATATATTATTATATATATATATATATATATATATATGAAATTATATTTATGAATACATATTTACGATTCTTTAAATATATTTACAAAATTTTAAATATTTATTTTTAAATATTTATATTTATATTTATTTATAATTATAAACATTTATATTTTTTACTTATATTAATTATATTATAAAAATTACGTCTTTATAAATGTTGATAAAGAATTATATTTTTCATTCATGAAAAATTACTGATAAAACAAATCAGTATCTTCAATGATAAAGATATGTTTTATACATGCTTCGTTAGCGTTGATAAAGATCTGTTTTATCAGTGCTTATTTTTTTGACAGTGATGAAACCAAAATTTAGTAGTTTTTTTTAAATTACAGGCAGTACCCTTCTTGTTTTTTTAAAAATATCACTAAAATAGTTTCTCATCCTTAGTACATTAAATCTCTTGAGAAACTGAAACTTTGTTGTCACCCTCCCTCGAATATCTGTGATGAATCGACCGAGTCAAAATCCAAGGCATGTGACTGATCTATTGCTCCTCATCAAACAAATTTGTGAGTTTTTTATTTTCAAAAAGGGTTTTAATGGTGTGTGTGAACGATATTATTCATCCTCGATCTACATTTCCGATTCTCCACCCAATATTCATCTCCTTGGGCCATTATTGGTTCAGCCTCTCCCTCTCGTTCACATTTATTTCACTGATTCATCATAATTTCCCACTTTCCATACATGGATCTCCAATCTGTACACTACAAAACTATGCACACTTATCATATAAGGTGGTGATTGAAAATGATAAGTTGGTAGAGTTTTTTTCACTACACGGAGGATAATTAGCTCCATGTTCCATGTATCCCTCCTTCTCCATTGGATAAAAATCAAACAATTCTACCATTTGATTATATTACCAGGTAGAAGAACCCCAATAATTTTAATATATCCTGATTTGTTTATATTTTCTATTGGAATTATGAAATGGGTTTAATTTAGTTCATATTATTTTTCCTAAATTTTATATTTATAGAGCTTGATAAATATTATTTCACAATAATTTTGATACATATATATAATCTTTATTTATATTGTTTTATTTTTTTTGTTTTACATTTGTTCATAATAATTTTATCTTTCTATGAAATTAAAATGTTTTTATATTTTTTGAATATTTTTTAATATTTTAAAACATTCTTATTATATATATATTGTATAGTGATTGGTTATATATTTTACACATGGGATATGGCATGAACACATGAGTTATGAACATAAAATATTGATGTATATCAGTTCCTGAGCTATTGATGGTGAATAAGTGGGTGGTTTCTATATTTAAAAATGAGAATATTTCTATGTACAAAGGGTGGTTTAGGAACTAAAATTTTATTTCTTGAACTTCATTTTGGAAGGTTGTTCGTGAAAGTGGGACACTCTAAATGGTATTTTCCAAAGATGGTAGTATGTTCAAATTAAAATTCCCCACCTGACTTGTTTTACATTCACGCCTTGATTTTTAAATGGTTACATAATTGTTTAAATCTTTATTATGAGGATAGTAATGGTTTTTATTCCTCTGGGGTTGATTATAATTTTTTACATTGATTTCAATTTTTTTTAAAGTGTCATGTGGTGTTTAATGAATTGAATTTTTTGGAATTGGTTTTCGAAAGGACCCTTTAATAAAATTCAAATGTATGAAATGGGAATGGAACATGATAAATCTATATCGATACATCTTGTCAATTTAATTTAATTTAAATAGTTTCTCTAATCATTAGGCTCTCAAGACCGTGTGAATGGGCACTATCAATGTTTTCTTCATCTGAAAAAACTTCTTCTTTATATCATAAGAATCCAATCACTAAAATGCTACCTGTCTCAACATGTACCTACGGAAGAAATGAATAAACACCAAAACCTTCTTCTCATTGATTTTAATTTATTACTTATTTTTCTAGATCTTGTCGATATATTTAAGCATATGAAATATCATCGAATTAATCTAACATGAGAACACTATGTTTTTTAAATGATGAAGATTTCGTTAGATTCATTATTACTTTATATATACCTCAACTATATTTCCATCAATGATTTACATCATTAAAAAATATCAATATGAATCATCCATCTCTTATTATCATAGATAATGCCTTCATATATCTCAAATGATTCTATAATAATGGCCTCCTTTTGGTTTTATAATCACAGTTTTTTAAATTTACATTTTTATTAGATATTAATATTACTAAATCAATTTTTATGAATATGAATTAAAAAAGAATGGATCCCAATTTTATGTCGAAGATTATATTCATGGATGGAATGAGTTTTTCAAGTATACAAATTATAATTCATATGACCATTCTCAAATCATTTTTTCATGTTTACACTGTTGTTATTCAAGTGTAATTAATATAGAGGAGTTGCAAGAAAAAATGATCTATCAATGAATGGATTGAAGTAATAAATGTAATAAAAACATGGGGAAAAAGTTAATGTATCTAGTGACTAGGACAACACTACATTTTATGGATCATATGATATGATTACAAGTGTGATCATTGAAGAAGATTTTATCAAGAATATGATTAAATATATGAACAATGATGAAGATCATATTGAGGAAATGATAATGATATTTGAAGATAAAATTCATGATTATCAAAAATTATTTGAGATGTTAAAGAGTTTTTCAAAGATTCTGTTGTATGATGGTTATACTAAATATATGTCATTGTCAACCATATTGAAGCTGTATAATTGAAATGTCAGAAATGGATGGATTTATGCTTGTTTTACCGAAATAATTGATCTCGTAAATGGTATACTCCTAGAAGATGATGATATTTTTCTCCAAACATATGAAGGTGAAATAATGCTACAATCAATCGGTATAGTATTTTTAAGAATATATGTCTCTCCGAAAAATTGTATACTATTTCTAAAAAGCAAAAATCACTTAAAATATTCAAAAAATGTGGTTATTATTGTTTCAAGATTGATTAATAATGTCCTAAAAAAATTTATAGTACATTAGAATCACTCCAATGTTTATGAACACATATGTAAGTGATGAGACTATATGGAAATTTACATTCCACAATGATATAAGAAATAATGATGAGAAACATCATTACCCAAAACAACTATCTATAGTGGAAGATAATTGATCAAGAGTGTCCTAAATTTGGAAATAACCCATGAAAATATCATCATGATCCCTATAGAGATGGAGTGAATCCTTTTGATCTTCAAATTATCACTCACAATACATGTTCGGTTATGTTTCTAAACAATAAATTTAAAACATGGTTATGAATGAAACAAAAATACATTATTTTATCTCTACTTATATCTAGACCAAAACAACCAAGTAAATATATTGATGTTAATTTGGATCCATTGATAAATGATTTATAATTATTGTGGGGCTCAAGTGTTATATTGTATGAAGCATACAAAAAATGAAGATTTCATGTTGTTAGACAAATTTTATGGGTTGATAAATGAATTTCTAGATTATGAAATTTTTTTCAGGATATACAATTAAGGGAACAAAAATGTGTCTAATTGGTGAATAAGATACACAATAAATTAGGTTGAAATATTCATCGAAGACTATTTTTCTAGGATATCACTGATTTCTACCCTGACGACCTATGTAGGGGTCCTAGAAAAACATTTAATAGGTCCTCAAAAGAAATTATAACAATATCTCCACTGACAAGTGAAAAAATATTTGAGAAATTAAAACATGTGGATTATACTATTTTTAATCCCTTTTAGAAAAAAAATACAATAACCAGTTGAAAAAAAGATATCAATTTTTTGAACTACTATAAGGGAATTGTTTGTTCGTTGAGAATTTTCTTGATGTTATGCTTGTGGAAAAAACTTAATGTGATAGTTTCATTGGAACATTACAAAATATAACCAGAAAAATAAAAGATGGAATTAAATCAAGATTTTGCATGATTTACATGGGAAAATGGGAAGATTTTGTTCCTCTGAAGATTAGAAAATGGATTATTCTTCAACCAACTACTTATACTCTTTTCAATAAAGAGACATATCATCTTTGAAATTTTTTTAATGATTTAAAGGATCCAATGGGGTATTTACAAAATATAAACAATATCATGTCAATGACCAATTTAATGTTAAAGGATATGACAGCACATGACTATCATGTTTTGATGAACGATCTAATGCCTATAGCATTATGTTGACTTTTTTTTTAAAAGAATGTCTATCAGACCATAATCGAGATTTGTTTCTTTTTCAAATATAAATATATATAAAAATTATATATGGATAGAAAAATTTCCTACTATGAAAAATGTAATTACTTTCATATTATGGGAATTAAAGATTTTATTTCTGTCCAAATTTTTTGATATGATCATTCACATGGTAAGAAATATTTGACTATGTGGTATTTTATATTATATATAAATGTACCTCGTTGAATGGTATATGAATATTTTGAAGGGAATTTCAAAAATATAAGATGTCTATAATGTTTTTTTGAGGATACATATGTTGTTTATGAATCCATTTAATTCTATACCAACTACATTTTTGATGTGGAAAGAATTGGTCTACTAAAATATTATCACTCCAGGAAGCTTTTGGGTAATGTAATTTCCCAAATATATGTTTTCACAATTATTATTACAAGTGGGAGAAGGATCAACTTCCAATTTTTCTTGACTTTTGAGAGGTTTTTCCATGTGTTGAAACCCAAAAATTATTTCATAGGAATTTGAATCCATTAAGGGATAATATATATAAATATATAATATACATAATCAATAATTTATAGGATGGTTTCAGGAACATATTTTTATCGATTCAACTAAAAATATAGATTTAATTTCTGAATGACTTTTACGACTAGCCAAAGGAAGAAGTGTGTGGGTATTGACTTATAATGGTTATATAATTAATGGTTATAAATTCTATACAAATGAAAATGCTGAATGAAGTTCCATAAAATAAGGATTATTTACATTTGTGGATGAATTGATGCATGTATCTGATACTAAGGGAATAAATCAAATTTATTCAAATATGTAATACTTTATCATCATAAAAAATATGAGAGTTGGATTATATTTTTTTTCCAAGTGACTTTTCTTCAATGATAGTGTGTTGATAAAGAGAGTGTAATTAATATAGATGAATAGAGATTTGTGGAATTGGATTTCAATAAGTAAGTGTATAAATACAAACCATTTATAATTGCATCATAGTTTGTACAAGTATTTTATATTCCTAATCCTGGAAATTGAAAGTGGTCAATTAGTCTATTATCAACCAAAGTTACTAAATAGTTATATGTCATTTTGAATATGGATAAACAATTAATCATAGAAGTTCTAATTCTGATGGGGTCTTGTATGTTATAGGATATCATAATGTGTGGATTTCGATACTCAATATAGGATTCAAATCCCATCAAATTTTAAAAAAAAGATTGTTCAACAATCCAATTATTATTTTTTGTAATATACATTGAATTACATAATATTATTATACTTTATCTGCTGAATATATATAATTCATATTTAATGTTCATCTACATCTGTATATAATTACTTCATCACATGTTGATGCTCCCAGTTCTAAGGAACAATAGGTTTCTCAACATACTGATTCTCCTAATATAGAGGAACTAAATCCTTCTAAACATTCTTGTGCTACCAATCTAGAGGAATAATATATTTATGATGTTGAAGTTAAGGAAATGGTAGATGATGAAAAACCAAATTCTTAGAAAATAAAGGATCACCATAGAATGATAATGTTAAAAAAATGTATTAAGGAGTGAAGCAAAGGAATTATATTCGAAGTTGGTTGGAATGAATGAAACCATGCTATTAACCTCAGCAAGGTTGTGTTCAGTAGTTATATTTGGCTAACCACTTGAATGTGTGTGCTGATTGATGTAGATTCATGGAACAATGTTGTACCCAAACTCAAGGCACTAATTTTGTAGAATAATAGGGTAATATTTTGAAATAATTTCATTATGTTTCTAAGAAAAAAATAATGAAACATTGATTTAAATTTCATTATCCCTTATGTATTTCACTTATTGTAGATGGATTCCAAATGAAATTTATATTAATTATTACTGGAAATACTCATAGAGGCTTTCAGAAAAATCTTACATAGAATCAACCCAATTTTTATGAAAGAAAAATAAACCCGCACTCACCATATATGTATTCAATCATATTAATAAAAATAATGTTATGCGTTTATTGTTCGTTATGTGGAGACATCGTTTCCAATACATTGGGACTGGTAACATATTATTTGAAAATAAATTTATTAATTATTTTGATTGAGAATTGTTAATTTATGAAACAATAACTAAGGGACAAATATACACAACATGCATAGAAACCAATGTACCAATACCATAATGAAAGAATGGGGTACATATAACTTTAAAAAAATACTATGAAATTTAAATATATATATAATTTTATTTGACATGATACAAAAACATTATTATGATCCTTTGTTTATATTAATATTGATAAATCTAAATCCAATGATACTTTTCTCCAATTCACTTTCTATAAAATTAGGTACATGTAAATAAAAATGGGATACTAATAGATGAAAACACATAAAAAGTGTGGGACACAATTGTAGGTATTAGATAATTAAATTTCATTTTAGTTAAATCATTACTACATAATAATGATTATTTAATTTTCCTATTTTTTATCCAACTTAAACACATGAATCATCATCATTTATACTTAATGAACAACGACTGTTAGTGGTCTTGATGTATCTAGAATAGAATGGACAAAATATAAGTGTGGATTTTGGGGTGCCACCCTGAACATACTTTGAGAAATGAAATGAACTGGGGGAAAAATAAAATCAATTGAAGATATGCTAGCACAATTATCTTCTCTAGAAGTAAAATTTAATTGGCAGTATAAGTTTTTAGAATATGTTATGCTAATGAAAAAAAGCAAAGGAATAACACAATAATAACCACTATGTGAAGATCCATTCCACCCCACAATCTTTGAGATGATCCATTACCCTCAAAGTGATGTGATACATATATCCCCTGTATATATTTTGGAATGTTTTAATAAATTAATTTCAATAAATAATTGATTAACCATTCCAAATAATTGATTAAACATTAGAAGATGTGAAAAAAAAAGAAGTCAAAGAATTATAAATCATAAAAAGAAGAAAATATTCCCTGATTAAAGAACATATGTTTCATGGTGTGAAACTTCTAATGAATCCCCAAATATTTTTACAAGTCTTGAAGCATGTTGTGAATATTTCAAAGACCAAAATGTACATATGGTGAATAATATACATGATGTGAAAAATCTGAGATGTACCAAAAATTTCCACATTCAATGTACAAGTTTGAAGAGGCCTATTTTATTTCCCCAAGACTACCCATGGCCACCTTTTGACTCCTTATGATTCTAATGAATGCTTCTTGAGTCTTAGGGGAGTTTATAAATAGGGGGATGAGTCACCACACCAAAGAGATATAAAGACTAAATATTGGAATGAGATGATGCAATGTTAGAATTCCTCACTAGTTCCATCTCCACATTTCATTTATTTTTTTGTTTTCTTTTGTTCGTACCACTTTTTCCCTTGCCACTTGGATAAGGTGGTAAATCCTACCATGTGAGAGGTTTATATAGCTGATGGTGGAAGGTTCTTTTTGATCATTTACTTATTTATTATTCATGTATTTATACTGATAAAAGTTGTTTAATAAATTTCTAATCCCTTTACATTTATTATAAAAAATATTTATTTGAAAATTAAATGAATAATTAGGAATTTTACAACATGTTACCTTTAATTAAGGCATTTCTAATATCATATTTATGGAAACCGGGTTTAAAAATTTTATCGAGAAGAACTCAATTTAGAAATTTAGAAATTACATGACCATTGGAAAAGGGGGATCATCATGCTGTGGAGGGAATTCAATGACCATTGGATAAACCTAGTATTAAATCTGATGTGTAGCATTAATTAATAAAATTAATTTATAAAATAAAATTTCACCAGAACCATGAATCTACAGAACCAAAACATGCCTTCAATATTAATTTATAATCAACAAATATACCAATGTATCTTACTATATTTCTCTCTATCCATTTCTAATCAATTAAAACACTATTTCTTTTTAATTTATAGAGTTAATTTAGAATGTACAGACCATATCTATGGGTTCAACACACAGACTAACAGTGTTTTCCAATTTTTTAGTTTGTTTTTCCATGTTTTATAAATTTTTGAATTTGTGTAGCCCCATATAAAATTAATGAGACCCTATTTGTTTTCAATTTTGTTTGCACAACATTAGGGTAATCATGTCATTATTATTAAATTAATTATGAATTGTATGATATGTATTTATTTCAATTATTTAATTTATACTTGGTCATATCATGATGTTGTTTCTAGTGTTAATACTTTTCTCAAATACTTCACTCCTGGGAATAAGAAAACTAATAATCATTTATAAAACCCATATTTGAAATTATAATTTGTAAGAAAAGGAAGGAAAAAGAAGAATATGAGGAAGAAAATAAATTCATGGCATAATGAAATCAATACTAGAGAGCAGAACCACAACTCTATGGAATAAATTAAGGGGGAAAGCACATATCAGTGAGAAAAGACCCTCAAACATGGAGGTTAATACTAGTATTCTCATACCCTCATAAATACCAAATATTTTAGGATCATTATATCTATTATCTATATTATTATTACTCAATCTATTTTTTCAGGCTACCTCATGAAGAATCCAACTCACATTGGCAGTTTCCTTGAAAACAGTGACACATTCAAATTTTTAAATGCTACAAATGATATTCTGAGACTACGCCACACCATATTTTTACTAAATGAAAAATAACGGGTGTTGATACAAATTTTTCACCAACATTTTATTCCCACTTTGGAGATTTGGTATGAATATTATTAACGTGGTTTTTCCTGCCATTAAGGTTAATGGATATCAGGGTAATTATTCTAAATTTTGAGTAATTTACTAATGAATATTCATATAGTGAATGTGACTGATTTGAGGGTTTCATAAGATGATTTCTTCACCATGGTATCAAAATTTGTAATCCAATATATCCTTTTTTTAAATTAATTTCACTAGTATGTCACTCGATAGGTGATGGTCCGGCCTGAGGTTCTGTAACACTCCAATATTTTTTGAAAATTTTAAATGAATTTAATTTTTTGTTATTTTTCATTAAAAAACACTAATTTTAGTAGGAATTAAATACAACAATAATTTTTTATTATGTTACATTAAATAACAAATTTATATTATGTTATACGCAACGTGGAGCTTAACTTGTGTTACATGAAAAACTTAATTTAAAGAAAACATGACATATTATTAAAATATTATCATTATTATCACCTAACTATTGGAATGGTGGGATTGAAAATGGGTAACTAAATTATGAAAATATGAGTTATGAATGTTTATTAAATGAATTATTTGGTAATTATTATGTTATAAATAAGGTAAAAACGATTTTAAAATAAAGAAAAACATTTTTTGAAACACTCATTTTTTAAAACATAAACATGTCTTATCTCAATAAATTTTAAAAAATACTTTTGATGAATTATTTTAATGAAATTTTTGTAATATTTGTAAAATATAATTCTTAAAAATAATCTTATTTTTATCTAGATAATAGATAATAATAAATCCAAATTTATGAAAAAAAGATGTGTTTTTCTAAAAGGTAGTTATACCACCTTTTAAGGGAACACTTATATTAGAATTAATTTTTGAAAAATTTACTAATTATATTTTAAAAAATAAAGTTCATTTTAAAGGTTGTGACATCAAAATTAAATTAGGTTTAATTATTTGTATTTTTCTGAAAATATTCATTTTTTGATTGATAATGAAAAATACAAAATATTAATCGAAAAATATATATATTTTTGAATTATTTATAAAGATTAATTATATTTTAAATTGGTTTTAAAGTTTAATTAGATAAATTATACCAATATTAATCAAATTTAGGTTTTTTTTAATCAATTAAAAACTAAAAGTTGATATAAAAACTTTGTGAACTTTGGAACATGCTCTCTTTAAAAACCAACTTTCTCGACGCATTTATGAGACTAATTTTAAATCAAAATTTTCAAATTATGTGAATGCAATTTGGAAAAGTGGACTCCATATTAGGATTAAGAATAATTTATATTATGCAAAAAGGTAAAATTAATTTTTTACAATAATAATTAGTGAAAAAAATGAATCTAAACTAATGAGATTAAGGTTAAAACAAGGTTTTCCACATCTCATTCGTCTATATTAAAATTAATTTTACACACCCATAGGGTTATAATTATGATAATTGGAATTAATATTTTGAATAATTGGGTATAAATTATTTATAAAATAATCTTTTAATTAAAATATTAATGATTAAATTACCAAGGTAAATAAGAAGATAAAGGTTACCTCCGTAAAAATAGTAAATGTAAAAATTGAGTAAATATAATGAAAGGGGAATAAGAAGATAGAAAATATTTTTTTAATGTGGTGGAGGTATGTTTAGACTAGGTTTTCCATAAAATACAAAAATATTCAATTCTTCAGCACATGATGTAAGGGAGACCCCAAATAGTGAATACATTTTGGTATTTAAAAGAATTCTACTTCACATACATTAAAAATGGGAATTCAATATAACCACTTATTAACACCTCTACAGACTTTTAACCCACCCAAAACATACCAAAATCACTTAAAAACTTCCCTCATATCACCCTAGAATCATTATATTGGTCATAAAACCAACCAAGGAATGACTTAGGTAGAAAAAAAATGTGATATACTAAGTAGAGGTAACATTCCTTGATGAATGTTTTTTATTTCTTAATAAAACCCATAAAATTATTTTTATATAATGATTATATAATAAAATGAGTATCTTATATATGGTAATTGGTTTTTTAGTTTATGTGTATGACCTCAAAATAGACACACATTCATAAAATTATCTTTGAAACCATCATTCGTGTTAACAAAAAACTACCACCTCACGAACTGACATTGTTCTTTTTTCTATTTCAACCTCTCAAGGTTGTACATAATGATGATAAAGATATTTATATATTATATTTATTATATTTATGATTTATTTATGATTATTTAATTATTATATAATACAAGACACCATGCTTCACATTTTTGGGAATACGAGTACATTGTTTGTGTGCACAACGAACTACTGCCATATGAAACTATGTGATTCGTTCGAACATTAAATGAAATGTATTATTGATAAATTTAATAGAAATATGTGATATATATATATATATATCATAAAAATTATTATACAATGATATTATATATATACACACACCATTTAATTTTTTTTCTTTCAATACTATAAGAAAATTGAAATATCGTTAATCCATATGTACGACATACAATCTCGATGAACGATGAATTTCACTTCCTATTTATATATTTCAAAGATTATTATAAATGAATATATAAGGAATATATATGATATATATATCATTTTAATATTTCATGATATGGCCAAATCGTTATTAATTTAAAAATACCAAAGTATAACCGATCACAACTTAAATGAATAGAAAAACAATTTTTACCTAAAAAGAAACTTTATCATGGAATTGCTAATAAATTGTTAAAAAGGGTTATAAAAATTATATATGTTAAGTCATATAAGATAATGGTTCTGTATTATAAGTAAAATATCCTTATATTTATTATACTGTAGGCTCAAACATGTACGATGTAAGACAATACTTACAGTAAGGGACATTCATATCACTTCTTACATCTGTGAGACACATGCCATATTAACCCCCAATTTATTTATGTTGTTTATATTATTAAAATGAATATATTTACGGATTATTGTAATTTAAACTATTTTTGTTTAAATATCCATTATAGGATCAATCTTATATGGGGTTTACAATACAAAAGATACCAAATTGGTATGAGATTTCTATGTTAATGTACCTTTATTGAGACGTATGTTATGTTATGCACCTATATTCTTTCACGAGGTGTATATAAAACCCATTTGAAATGTAATATCATGAATTTATTAATACTAATAATATTTTATGTTTTAATTTATGAAATTCATTCTTGGTTATTGGGATTCACATTTACCAATGTGGTAAGAGTTTTATGAAATAATCTCACCATTTATAGAGATTGTTTATGATCAAGTCTTTAATGTGGAAATATTACAATCTTACTCTCAATAATTTTCTATAATTTTATTATCCTATCATTATAAATCATATTCAAACTTAATGGTACCATTTTTAAACTCATTGGTACTTATGATAATTATGAAAATGATTTTAAGAAACTTTAACTTTATTTCGGCATTCGATCAGAAATCTATTATTTCTAAAACAATGTTTTATAAAAATATTTTGAATTTTTTTAATGTGATATTTTAATATAATTTTCAAGGAAAATTATTTTTTAAATGATTTTTGTTTTTAAAAGTGTTTTATATGTTTTTTAAATATATTTTTTTGGTTTTCAATGATATTTTCAATGTAAAAGTTTGTCAAACTATTTTATGTTTTAATTTTTTTTCAAATTAGAAACGATATATTCCTCATGAAATGGTTTTAATAATCCTTTAAAAATTATTTTCCATATGAGATAACATATTTATGGGTCACTTATAACTTATGAGTTATGTGATCTAAGGAAACCATTCATATTCTTTCTATGAATGGTTTATGTTTTGAGGACATGATATTTATGGAAGTCATTGCTTTTCTATTGGGAAATCATTTTATAAATAAATTGTTTTGAAAAATATTTATTTTCAATGGGTTAATCATGTTCTAAATATATTTACATGAAACCCATTTCTTTCTCTTGGCTTAATTTGATTATGAATGAATAATGATGGTTTTTATGCATTTTAATGATGATATGAAATAAATTTGTACTTAATTAATATTGTGGTTCTTGGAGAAAACTAATATGATATGTTAGCCTAGATAGAATCGGGTAATCCAACTAAAACATTTATGATGGGGTGGTCCAAATAGTGTGAGGTGAGAATGGTACAGCTTATACAATATGGAATCCCATATAATTCCAGGTGAGCCCGTTATAGATTACATGATGGGGGATCCAAGATAACACATCAATGAATTGGGTAATAATAAATTTCATATGATCCCAGGTAGTAGATGGGTTTTTCTCACAAGACCAAATATGAGGGTACATGGGTGTTTATCCCAAGCCCATATATGAGGGTACATATGTTTTTTTTCCAACACCAAATTTTATGGTACACATGTGTTTATCCCAATCCCAAAGATGAGGGGAATACATGTGTTTATCTCAATCCCAAAGACAATGGTTTAAGAGTTTTTTTCCTAATATGAAAATGGAGGGTACATGGGTGGACAAACCAAGCCCTAAGTATGTACATGGGAGGTTTTCCAAATACAAACATGTTTTGAATGACATGATGTCCGTCCTTAATAATGATTTTATATGATTATATGAATTCCAAAAATTCAATGTCTTATTCTGTCATAGATCAGGATCTTTGATATCATTAAGAATCAAGTATTAGGAACTTCCAATCATTATTCCATGACTCATTATTTTGATATTTGATATTCAGGACATGGTTTTCAATTATTATGATCATGTTATCATACCCATAGGTTCATGTTATGCTTATGTATCTACCTTGATTTCACTTTACAAGAAAATGAGTTCATCCTTTCTTATGTTTCCAATCCCTGTGATATGAGGATATGTATGATATGTCTATGAAGTGTAATAGTTATGAAGAACATAGTGGGAGATAATTTAGCTCATATGTAGTCAATTGTTTTCATTCCATGTTTTCAAAGGATCTAAACTATTATTGTTCTTGGAAATGTAGTTATATAATGAAATAAATATATAGAAAAATATAGGGACATATATGTATAAAAATAATGGATACTTATAGTTGTTATCATAGAAAAGGTTTATTTCACCTTTGGGAATAGGGATAATAAACCATTAGTGAGATCCCTAACGATTTGTCTGTGGATAAGTCTAAGGATGAGCCAAAGTACATGAAAATGTAATAGAGTTTGGGTAAAGGATAGAGAGAGTTGTTTCCTAGAAATATATCCTTATCTAGGTACTAAAATTGGATGTGGATGTAGAAAATAGGTTCCTATGGTAAAGAGACTTGAAAACATCATATTGAGCTATAATTTATTGGGGACTAGTTTATGACAATTGGCCTTACAACAGAACTAATTTGAAATTCCTAGGGGATAACAATTAGGAATTTAAAAAATCGTTACAAACCATCAAGAGTGTTTTAAATAGAAGATTACTAAGAATATCATAGGATAAACCTAAGGTGTCATCAACTAAAGAATATGTTTTCATGATTTAGACATCCTATAAGTGATTTTTCAAGATTATGTGTTTCCCCACTACGTTTAGTGTTTCTCACAATTTGTTTATGTTTTTAATAAATGGATAGAACTAAAAGGAATATTTTTAATGTTGAATGGAATAGAAAAAACAATGATTTTCCTCATAATAAGTTTAATGTTAATGGATATGAAATGAAAAAACTTATTTCTTTTCTCTCAAAAATTTCCAATGATACGAAAAATGGTAAAGATCAAAACGAGAAAAGGAGGGATAAATTCCCTGTTTATTCCTTTATGAGGCATCTCCCACTTTATTTCAGTGGTTCTATTGAATCATAAATTATTGATAAAAGGATCAGTACCACTAAAAATATATTTCACATACTCTTTCATTCCAAAAATTAAAAATTAACTTTGGTATTATATAGTCTAGAAGTAGAGGTGGATTAATGGTGGAATAATCTTTAGAATATGAGGTGATAAGATTAAATTGACTCCATGGATTTGGATGAGTTCAATAAATTGTTTTTAAATGAGTACTTCCCTCTTATTCTTTAGAAAAAGTTATAGAAAAAATTCCTTGAGCTTAAGAAGAAGAATGATGAATCTATTGGTTCATATGATGAAAATTTTACAATACTTTAAAAGAATTCTTCATGTATTCTCTTTCAGATATTGTCATTCATTATGAAAGTAATATTGGAAAATTATTTAATGGATTAAAACAAAATATATTATAGGAAATAACCATAATGGACTTTAGTTTCTATGAATACATTGTTTGATGTGATATAATAGTGGAAATGGAAATTGGAGTTACATATCAGTATCATGGTTCTGATATGAAGAGAAAAAAGTAATTCAGTGAAAAATATATGAACCATCGAGTGTAGAATATATTATTTTGTTTATGTTAAATGTATAGGAAGAATCATGGAAGGAATTGACTTAAAAGGACTAATTAATGTTTTAATTTGGGAATGGAAGGTAATAAAGTGGATAAATGGTGATGTGAAATGAAAAATTGAGTAAATGTGGTGAATAATAAGAAATCCCCATAGAATAATCCTCCCATAACTCAGCATTTTGATTAAAAGGATTTTGGGAATTATGCTAACATAACCCCGAATCCAAGATAAAATGATGATGTTAATACACCGCCAATTCTTAAGAAAATGAATAAATGGAATGATTATGCCAACATAATGGATGAAGTAAACTATGATAATACGGAACACTAATATTCCCCTACTTAGTAATTTCATGTATGATTTTTTATGAATGATCCCTCTATAGAAATCTTATTTTTAATCCTTTAGTGAAATTTTAGATCATTATCTACTTGTATTATTAAATAATGAAATCACATATTCTATCAGTATAAGGATGAACAGAAGATTCAATTGAATTTTTTTTATAAGATAAGATATTATATAATATGAAAAAATGGTGAATTATGATCTAAAGGTTTATATGTCTCCATGTATGATCAAATTAAGATATATAGATTCCATAATGGGTTTTAAGTTTAAAGTTGATAAAAACTTTAATATTTTAGACACCCCTTATAGAGGTTTTATATTATGGGAGTTTATCAATATTGAGGATATTTTATGAGAATTTTATGGTGGTTTTTATTATTTCCAAGCATTAGGAGAATATATTAACATGGTATTCACATATTTGGAATATGACTATTAAAAGGTTTTTAATGATATTTGGATGATTAATGTTAAGTTGATTTTTAAAAATTAAGTGACCTTATTTATAAATTATTTTTCTAGTGGTTATAAGGGAAAATATTTCTGAAATGGTGTAGGTTAAAAATTGAATGATTTTCTAGATATTAATGTATTATTTGGACATATGAAGATTTATACATATTTGATAACCTCTAATCACAATTTTTTAATAACTATAGATAAATAGAATGTATTGTAAATTTATATATGGATATTATAGTGACCATGTTTTCTATCACTCTACATCAGTATTTGGGTGTTAGTTTTCTCTTCTATGTCCATGTTTCCACCTCCCACATATGCTCTCATATTTTGAAACGTAGTATGTGTTATTATAGATGACCTAAATATATCACATTCTATTTTCAAGATAATGTTTTATTAACCCTTTTTATAATGTGGGTTTCTATGAAATGAACATTCAAGTATTAAACCTTTCCAGATAGGAAAACGTTTTGAGTGATAAATTCTAGTTTAAGGGGTGTAAAATGTAACACCCTGAAATTTTATAAATTTATTTAAAATGAATTTATTATTTCTGAGATATTGTGTAAATGATGTGATGATTTTAAATTTTTTAACACAGAACATGAGTTTTAATTTTATTACTTGAAATTCCTTGTTTATATTACATTACATACAACATCAAGCTTAACTTGTGTTACACACACAACTAAATATGAAAAAACATGACATATTAATAAAATATCACTATAGTTATCACTTAGATATTGGAACTATGGTCATAAAACATTTCAAATAAATTATGAAAATATGGCTTATTAATGTTTTAAAAATAAATTCTTGGGTAAAAAATTGGTTATAAATAAAAGTAGGAACTATTTTAATATAATAAAATTCCAAATTTAAAAAAAAATTATATGCACAAACATGATATATCTTAAGAAATTAAAAAATAAAAATTTGGGGAATTATTTTAAAAAATTTATATATTATATTTAAAATAAACCTTTTTAACATTAGTTTTATGTGTTTTATATAGACTATATAATATTAAATATAATATTATCCATAAAAGATGATTTTTTTTCTAAAATACTGTTTTACCACCTTATAATGGTGCACTAATTTTAGAACTAAATTTTGATAAATTAATAAATTATACTTTAAAAAATAAAAATCTTTTTCGAAAGATTAATTTTAATATTATATTTGTGATTTTTGTTGTATTTTTCTGAAATGATTCATTTTCTGATGAATAATGAAAATACTGAATTTTAATTGAAAACTGATTTTTGATTAGATTATTTTGTAGTTAAATTATATTTCAAATGTATTTTAAATTATAATTAAGTGAATTATACATATATTAATAAAATTTAGGTCCTTTTAATCAATCTCATTTTGAAATTTGATATGAAAACCTGTGAACCTTTGAACATTTTTTCTTTAAAACCCCACTTTCTTGGCATGTCTATAGTATTAAGTTTAAATTAAATTCTGTAGGTTATGTTCATGAAATAAAAAAAAATTGAATATATTTAATAAGAATAATCTATATTGTATTATAAGGTAATATTAATTTCTACCATGATTACTAGTGAAAAGAGTTAAAATTAATTAACATAATTAATGTTAAAATAGGTCTTTGTGCATTACATGTGTTTGTATCAAAATTAACTTTACAAAAACATAGTACTTTTATTCAGTGAATTGGAATTAATATTTATAATAATTGGGTTCAAATTATGTTATAATGTTAAATTTAATTATAATATTAATGGATAAATTACATTGTTATATATAAAGATACAAGTTACCTTAGTATAAACTATAATTATAAAATTGAGTAAACTTAAAGACTAAGGAATAAATTGTTAATTCTTTTTTGTTATAATGGTACTTCTCAACCAATTATTATATCAACACCTATATTGTTAAATTTTTGTTGGATCGTGAGGTAAGGGAGGCCTCCCAATAGTGAATACATTTGGGTATTTACAACACTGCCACTTCCCCTCCGTTATAAAAGGGCATCCACTCTCTTCACTAACTCAAACCAATAAATACATTTGGATAGACCAAAACCTGATAAAATTACATATAAACATCCCTATTCTCTTCCTAGAAACCTTAAGTTTCTCATAATTCCAACATCGGAAGGTCTTTTGTTTAAACCAAAAGGAGATATCTGAAGAAGAGGTAACGTTCATAAATGATCATTTTTGATTAATTTCTTCCTCAAACACATTAATATATTTATTTAACTATCATATATTAACCTAAGTATATTAAATATAATAACATATTTATATGTTAAGGTTATAACCATAAACTATGGTATCTCTTAGCCTTATCATAATCCTATAGTAGCCCTCAATATATCATGTGGACATGAATACTAGAGTGACCAACACACAGTGTCCCTCCAGTGATTGGTAAGATATATGCATAGACAGAGAACATGATATTATTCCCATTAGCATCAGTAGGGAACTATGAAAATTTAATCTCAATCCATATCATAGTTATTGACCCACTGTATTTAGCATCATCATTACCCATAATTTCAATTATAATAAATTGATTTATGAGATGAGGCTGGTCTTCACATATGGGTCTTATAATTGCATCCCCTTATATTTGAAAGACTAAGTATAATTCCCACATTCCCAAGGGTAGTGGACATCTCTCCCTTAGGGAAGTGGAATGTGTGAGTGTCTAGCCTCCATCTATTGATGACTATTCAAAAGAGGATATGTTCAATGAATGTATAATTAGATACAACAACTCCATAGAATCCATCATAATGTATGTATAGTTTAATGGTGGTTGTAGGTGGAATGTGATGATAATGGTGGGCTCTACGCACTCAGATCTATCGAACCTCACGACCCACTATCATGTAATGTGAAACATTCCTATAATTCTAATTATGAAGAGTAGTATCCTCTATATCTATGTAAAAACCAAAATATATTTAAATTAAGTGTAAAATATAAATATAAACTTATGGTTAAAATAATGTTATGTCTGATAGAATGTAATATATAACATTTCTATTCATAATTACTTGTGAAATTTTTCTTAGTGAAAGAAAATTCCATGTATTCATGATTCTAAAAACATATTTCTAAAGTGGTTTTAGATATTTTATTACCTTGGAAAGGGTGTTTTGTTAAATTGGGAATGTTTTAATTATGAAATGCTTTATAATTGATTAATAATTCATTAATTAATATTTCTTCATTAGTAAGTTAAGTTTTAATTTATATTTGTTATTAACTAATTATTGGCTAATAATTACTTCATAATTTATTATTACTAAGGTAGTCATTCATTAATCATTAAGTAATTATTCCTTAATCAAAAATTTATAATTAATTAATAATTATTTAATAATTTGTTAATAATTGGTTAGTCATTAGTTAATAATTACTTAACATTTCATTATGCATTAGTTAATACTGATCTAACTGCACCATAATCATTCATTACACACCTATTAATCATTACATGAATAATAGTTATCAAGTAGTTACTTTAGAGTTAGTTCAGAGTTAGTAACTTTATATTCGTTATTTGTGTAGTTACCTTATATTTAATTAATATTTATTCATTACGTAAATGTTCTTAATCATAACTTGTTAATTAATTTATCTAATTTTAATCATTCCATAATCCTTGATTAATATTTCTTTAATCACTCATTAATCATTATTTTGTCGTTTTTAATCATTTACATATTGTTAGTTATATACTAAATAATAATTCATTAAGCATTAATAGAAAATTAATAATTACATAATCATTCATTAATCACTCATTAATCATTACTCAATTATTAGATATCAAATAGTTATTTTATAGTTATTTTATAGTCAATTTTTAATTAATCATTAAATAATAATTATATATTCATTATTTAATATTTAGTTAATGATTTTTTAGTGGTCAATTAATTTTTAGGTAATAATTTGTTAATAATTTGTTAATACTAAAATAATTATGCCTTAATCATTCATTAATATCTCGTTAATCATTAATTAATTAATATTTATATACTTTATAGATATTTGTTTGTGAATTACTGTTTATCATTATTTAATTTTTACTTCATCCTTATGTAATCATTAATTAATCATTAATCGATCCCAAGTTATTTCTAAGCCAATATAAGGTTGTTAATTATCTAATCATTCTTTAATACAATTTTATTCAATATTTAATCAATTCATAATCACTACTTTAACATTAGTTAGTGATTAGTTATTTAATAGTTACTTATTAGTAAATCATTTCTCACTAATATTTATTTGTCAACAAATTAATATTAATTTTAAGTCATGTCACTAATTTAAAACCATCTATTTTATACTAAATAATAATCTCATTATAATAATAAATCCATTAATATATCTAATTATAAATTCTTTACTTAATATTTATAAATTAATAATAATATTTTATTTACTAATATGAACAATGATTTCTAAACACTATCTAACTAAATAAACATCTGTGTAAATAACGTATTTAAAATAAAAAAAAAACTATAGAAATAAATATCATGAAACTAAATAAGAAAAAATACCTCTAAATTATTAGTCACAAAATTAATCACTCTTTTTAGGCCACTAAAAATGTTTCACACAAGGGATCGAATACTGAGAAACTTTTAGAGAGAGGGAGAAAAATTAGATAGTGGATGTGAAATTGACTGTGTAGAAGGGGGAGGGCAGGGGTCCTATTTACCGGTGTTTGGGAAAAGGTGGTATCATGCTTTCCACATTTTCCATGTTATTGATCCAGGTTGATGCTTTTCAAAGGTGGTCTTGGCCTTGTTGTATTTCAATTAAATAGAATGATAGCATCATACCTACTTCTATTCTGGCTTACTTTTAAAAATATATTAATTCTAGGTTTATTTAAATATTTTATATAAAAAACATATAAAACACTCTAAAATTTAATTATGATCTTTTCATTCCTCTTAATCAAAAAACAAAAAAATTATGACAAAAAAATTATTTTCTGAATCCAAACATGTATGAATTTAGGGTTTTAATTCATTTTCTTAAAAGTTTTCTACAAATGTGTTCAATCTACGAATGCATTTTTAAAAACCAAACTGTATTATAGGCCTAAACTCATATTCATTCCATAATAAAAATATATATATTCCCCAATATTTCAAAAACTGGTTTCAATTATTTTTATAAAAAACAAAAAATGAAATATTCCATATAAAAACAGATTAATATTGATTTTATCAAGAAACCCAAATAAAATAAAAAATCCTCAATAAAATAATTTTAAAAAATAAAATAAAAATCCATATAAAAATCCATATATTTGAAAATATTTTAAAAATGATATAAAACCCCCAATTTAATTTTTTTCAAAAAACAACATATGAAATAACCTACATATTTGAAAATATTTTAAAATTAAAATTAAAATTAAAACCTGATTATTATTATTTATAAATTCTATATGAAAAAACAAATCACATAATTTAAAAATAAAATTAAAAATATTTCCAAATCATTTTTATGGATTACAGTGGGTGGGAGAAAAATGAGTTAGAGGATTAGAATACCCAACAAATAGAACCTCATCACACTTAAACACTCATAATCAACCAAATTTCAAATATATTTTACTCACTCATATTTATCTCCCAATGCACACCCATGGAAATGAAATCACCCCTGATGTCTTTGATCTCTTGGAAGCTAATTCCACAATCTCACATCAAAAATTCTAGAAAAAAACTATATTATAAATGCTTGAAAAATTGTTCTTTACAATTAAATTATCTTGTAATTTTTTTAGAGAAAATCAAAAAAATCAATGGTTTCATTGCCTTCGGGACCCGTACCCGTATCAAGAAAGCATTATCATGGTATAATTTTCCCAGAAACTACCCCGATTCGAGAAGAAGAATCCAATTATATAAGAATTTTTGAGGTTAGTAATACAATAAAGAAATTAATTAAACATTAATATGAAATAGTACATTAATAAAATGTCATTCTAAGCTGAAACCACACAATTTGAGTCACCTCTATCACACCTTATATAAAATTGATGTACAGATGATTCATACACATCAAAAATGAGTTATGTATTATGTTCCTAAAGTAGACAAATAATATGAATGTTTTTCTCATTTCCAAGTGTGCCACATGTTTTTGGAAATAAAATTTTATTTTTAAACTCAAAATATGAAGTTAGAGTCATATTGGGATCAGTATGTATCAGATTGAGGTGTGGTGTCACGACCCGCCCTCGGGTCCTGTGCCGTGACTACCCCAAGCCCGCCTTCCATAGGCCAGGGGCTGGCGACTAGCACCAAGGCGTAATTCCCGGTAAAAAGGGAAGACATTGCCTTTGAAAAGTAAACAAGCACCACAGAGTAAGCAAGTGGAAAGTAAACACTAAGTGAAAACGGAGTACAACTGAAAGTGCGGAAAAGTAAATGGGCCAGTATACAAACCCAAACTGAAAGTAAAGTACAACTCAAAAGGGAAAACAACAACTGTAAAGTAAAAGCCGCTACTCCGAGCTGTCCACTGGAAATCCCACCTGAAGGGTGGGTACAGATAGCTCCACTGCTCCTTGGGTCCCGTCGTCCGCTCCGAACACGTCCCGCCCAGTGGTCCACCTCCAGGTACCGTCCTGCTCTGCAAGCCTCAGCCAAGATCAACGCAGTCCATCGTCTACAACCAACACAATGTAGTGCGGGCATATACCGTGCAGGGGTGAGTATAAGCTACTCAGTAGGGACCCCGAGACCCCTGAAGGTCTTCCAAAATCCACAAAGGATAAACCACAAGGAAGATACAAACACAAAGTAACAACTGACACTGCTTAGGTATATTCCCATACATATACCTAAGTCATCAATTCCAATACTCTCCAGCCTCTGAGCCCAAGTACAACTCAGTCCACACAGGAAAGTAAACGTATTCCACACAGGAAAGCAAAACGAAATCCACACAGGATAGCACAACTCAATCCACATAGGAAAGCAACAGGATTCAGCTCACACACGTATACTTCTTCGAAAGATAATAAAGATGATCTCTGATCCATCTAAGTCGTCGGACCCACGAAGGATCGATAGGTAACTAACCCCCGCAAAAGACCCACACAGGATCGGGCCCACATAGGACCTATAGGCGCTGGTTCACACAGGACCGCTGAGCGCAAAGACCCACACAGGATCGGACCCACACAGGATCGGGCCCACACAGGACCTGTAGCATTGATCCACGCTGGATCACTGAGTGCTGTAGTCATGGTCGTCGAATCCACTAAGGATCGATGTACTGTCGTCGTCGCAGTCACAGTAGTAGTAGCAGTAGCAGTAGCAGTCACAGTCGCAGCCAACACTATGGTTCCCGCACACAGCAAGCTCGTTCAGGAGGGTCCGCTCCACGAGCTGAGAGGATGATACATCAACTATCACAAATTCTAGAGTTTATGTATCCAAGAGTTCCGTATCGTCAACAGGAACTCAACGCAACAGACGGCGCGTCGATCGGACGCCCGGTCTGAGAGTTATTGGCTTTTTCGTCCCAGGGGCCCGGTTGGTTTTTAAGGAAAAACCATCCCGACCGTACTCCACCTGCATCCAAACCTCGGGCGGAGTATCCCAAAAGATCCTTCTCACTAAGAGGAACACAAGAAAGCTGACGACACGTCAATCGGACGTCCGTAGCTCAAGATATGAGCGTTTCCGCTCCGAAGGCCCGGTTGGTTTCGTGAACGAACCAACCCGGCCAAACTCAAAGTATTCCGAAACTTTGAGTGCGTTATACTGAATCGACCGTCTCGATCCAAGGATCGCATCGCCGCTGATGGTTCATCAATCGGAGGTCCGTGGCTCAAGTTATGGCCAAAAGAACGAAGTCGTTTTGAAAACGGGGGGTCCGGGTCCGGGCCGACCCGTCCCGACACCACCTGGGTCGGCCCGAACCGGGCGACCCGGCCCGGCGCGGAGGTGCGGTCCGGCGCGGCGCCGCGGCCCGACCGGCGGAGGTGCGGCCTGGGCACCTCTCGGGGCCACGTGCTGGGGGCAAGGCCCCCGCCCCTCCTTGCTGGCGGCGTGGCTGAAGTCGCGCCTTTGGAGAAAACCGGCCCCCCTCGTGGGGGCCTGCCTTGAGGAAAACAGGGGGCCGCCTGCCCCCCTTTATGAAACCGGCCCCCCCTCTTAATGGGGGGGCATTCATGTTGGCCGGGGGAATTAAATTCCCCCGGTTTTTTGCCTTCTGGCCGGCCCTGACTTGGCCGGCCGATTCTTCTTCAACGGGACGGGCAAAGCCGGTCCCCTTCCGGCTTCCGACACCGACGGCCCGGCAAGCCGCCGGTCCTCTCGTCCTGCCGCGGCCCGGAACCGGCCGCGGTCTTCGTCGTTCGGCGCGGTGCGACGGCACCGTGCCCCACCGCCGCGACCCCGTTCCGGCCGCGACGCCTTCAACTCTCTTCGACGCGGCGCGACGGCGCCGCGCATTTCTTGTCGTAAGATCCTGCACGGTGCGACGACACCACGCCTCACCCGTCTCAATCCACAAAAAAATCATTATGAAAAGGAGGAGGGTCAGCCGTGTTCGTACGGTCCGGCCCCCTCGCGTTAATTGCTAACAATTGGATAAATTTCACAAAGAAATATTCTCGGGTATAAGTCATGAACAAAAGCAATAATTAAACCCCTACCTTGGTTTCAAGCATGATGTTCGTCAACGACCCGTGGAAGACAAACGTCGCAGAGGTTGGGCGTCGCGGTAAACGTTCGTCAATTCCGTTGACGAAGAGGTACGTCCGAAGAGGTACGTAGTTGGTGAATCTTCGTAAGCCGAAAAAGGAAGTCTGAGGAGGAAGCGGCGTTCCCTTTCGTTGACACGGAAGGCGTCATAGATCTTCGGAAACAACCGGCTACGAAGAAGAGAGGAGCGACGTTCTTCGTCGGAGCTTGAGTGTTCTTCGTCAAAGTTTGAAGAAGAAGAAGGAGTTCTCAAATCCTCTCAAGATGGATAAACAAAATAAAATAAGCTAAGGCTTATTTTATTTACACAAACATCAACTTGAATTTCAAAGGTTTGAAATTCAAATCAACCCACCTTAATTAATTAAACCAAGTTGTCAAACATTAATTAAAGGGGGTTATAGGGGAGTTTTGAGAGGAGATGAGGAGTTGGGGCTCATGTGGGCCCCACCACACTTAATCCTCCCAAGGGAGGTTAAGTGGATGTGGTTCCCACCACTAACTCCCATTGGGAGGTTATAACTAACAAAAAAGAAATAAAATATGTTTCCACATTTTATTTAACTTTATTTTAAAAACCCAAAAACTAACTCTCAACCCGCAATAAACGCAACCTCGGAAAAGGCCTCCTTAAGCGAATATCGGCGCTGCGAGTTCATCGGTGCCCTCAGAATTTGATTCCGGGCACCGGTTCAAAAGTTAGATATCTCCTCTCGTTCGTTCACTGAACGTACCCGAGCCAAACTTCGGAAAATGATTCTGGGCACTCCGGGCCTCGGAATCCGGTGCCGTCAGAAACTGCGCTCTTGTAAAATTCCAAAAAAAATTAAGAAAGAATTTCCCTTGAATTTTACGGGTCTTTACATTACTCCCACCTCAGGGCTTTACGTCCCCATAAAGATACATCAAAAACTAGGGAAACAAAAGAGGGTACTGAGCACGGATCTGAGCCTCCCGCTCCCATGTGCTCTCCTGGAGGTTCCCGTGCTGCCAACTGATGCGCACAAGAGGAATCGATCATCCACGTAGTACCCACTCCTGTCGATCCTCAATCTCCACCGGGACCTCCGTAAAAGTCACCCCATCATCAATGTCAAGCTCCCCATGGTCAATGATGTGTGTTGGGTCACGCACGTATCTCCTCAGCTGAGATACGTGGAAGACGTCGTGCACCCGATGCAACTGAGGTGGTAGATCCAGGCGATAGGCCACCTCGCCAATCCTGTTGAGGACCTGGAAGGGTCCTATGAAGCGTGAAGATAACTTGCCACCTCGGCCAAATCTCTGAATACCACGTCGAGGTGAGACCCGCAAAAAGATGTGGTCGCCATCCTCGAACTCTAGTGGCCTCCGCCTCCTGTCAGCGTATGAATTCTGCCGGATCTGAGCTATCCTCATCCGGTCCTGGATGACCTGGACCTTCTCTGTCGTGGCCTGGACCATCTCCGGTCCCACAAGTGCTGACTCCCCAGGGTCTGTCCAGCACAATGGAGATCTACAAGGTCGGCCGTACAATGCCTCGTACGGTGCCATCCCGATGGTGGAGTGGTAGCTGTTGTTGTACGCAAACTCCACCAAGGGTAGGTGGTCCTCCCAGCTACGACCAAAGTCGAGGACACATGTGCGGAGCATGTCCTCGAGAGTCTGGATGGTCCTCTCCATCTGACCATCCGTCTGAGGGTGAAAGGATGTGCTCAGACGTAGCTGCGTCCCGAACGCCTCCTGTAACCCCTTCCAAAGCCGGGAAGTAAAGAGAGCATCTCGATCGGAGACGATAGATGATGGCACACCGTGGAGCCGCACAATCTCCTGAACGTAGAGACGTCCCAATATCTCCACTGAGCCCTGCTCTCTGATGGGTAAGAAATGTGCCGACTTGGTGAGTTGGTCAAGAATCACCCAGATGGAGTCGTGACCTCTGGAAGAGCGTGGAAGTCCAGTCACGAAGTCCATAGATATGCCGTCCCACTTCCTCTCTGGAACCTCCAAGGGCTATACCAAGCCTGCTGGTACCTGATTCTCTACCTTCACCTGCTGGCAGGTGAGGCATCGAGAAATGAACTCTGCTATAACCTTCTTCATGCCCGGCCACCAGTGCTGTCGTCTGAGGTCCTGGTACATCTTCGCCACTCCAGGATGTACCGCCAAAGGAGAATTTTGAAACTCTCTCAGCACCTCCTCTCGTAAAGCGACTGGTACCATGGTACGTCCTCTGAAAAGGATGTCGTGCTCTTCTCCAAGGGAGAAACCATCAGGTTCGTGTCCCGAGGATATCTGTGCACGCCGTGTCTCATAGTCAGCGTCCTCACGCTGTGCCACTCTGACCCGCTGCAGTAGTGGAGGGGTGACTGTGAGAGACTGAAGGAAGTCTGCTCCATATCTATCCACGAAGGATATCTGAAAAGAGGCTAGCTGCTCCATCGCCTCCTCAAGTAGCTGAATGCCCGTCCTCCTGCTGAGGGAATCGGCTACTACGTTCCCCTTCCCAGGAGTATAGACTATCTCAAAGTCATAGTCCTAGAGGAACTCGATCCATCTCCGCTGTCTCAGGTTCAGGTCCTTCTGCGAGAAGATATACCTGAGACTCTGATGATCATAAAAGACTGTAAAGCGCTCGCCCATCAGGTAATGTCGCCATGTCTTCAGAGCGAAGACCACTACTGCTAACTCCAGGTAATGGGTAGAGTAGTTCTGCTCATGCGGCCTCAACTGACGTGATCCATAGGCGATCACTGCCCGCTCTGGCATCAGAACACATCCGAGTCCGGTCCCCGATGCATCGCAATAGACTACGTACCCTACCCCCTCCTCAGGCAACCTCATGATAGGTGCGCTGGTCAATCTCTGTATCAGCTCCTGGAAGCTCTGCTGACAACTGTCTGACCACACGAAGGGTTTCCCCTTCTTCATCAAAGCTGTGAGTGGTGCCACAACTCTAGAGAAGTCTGGCACGAATCTCCGATAGTATCCAGCTAGCCCCAAGAAACTCCGAACCTCAGTCACGCTCCTGGGTGGCTCCCATGCTAACACAGCCTCGATCTTCGCAGGATCCACTGCAACTCCCGCCTCAGAGATAACGTGTCCCAAGAAGTGGACCTCCCGTATACAGAACTGGCACTTCGAGAGCTTACCATAAAGTTGGTGCTCTCCGAGTGTGTCCAGTACAACTCGCAAGTGATAGGCGTTCTCCTCCTCAGTCGTAGAGTAAATTAGAATGTCGTCGATTAAGACCACGACAAACCGATCAAGGTATGGCTGAAAGATCCTGTTCATGAGATCCATGAACACTGCCGGAGCATTGGTTACGCCAAAAGTCATAACCAAGATCTCATAGTGGCCATACCGACATCTGAAGGCCGTCTTCTGCACATCCTCGTCTCTGACTCTGAGCTGATGATAGCCTGACCTGAGGTCTATCTTCGAGAACCACCGTGATCCCTTGAGCTGATCAAAGAGGTCATCAATCCTCGGTAGCAGATACTTGTTCCTCACCATCACCTGGTTCAGGTGACGATAGTCAACAAAAGTCGCAAGCTTCCGTCCGCCTTCTTAGCGAACAATATCGGGGAAGCCCAGGGTGAAACACTGGGTCGGATGAACCCCTTGCCATGCAAGTCCTCCAACTGTACCCGTAGCTCTCGAAGCTCGGTGGGGGCCATCCGATATGCTGGAGTGGATATCGGAGTTGTCCCGGGGTATAAGTCAATATAAAAGTCTACCTCTCGCCAAGGAGGTAGCCCTGGAACATCGTCGGGAAAAACGTCCGCAAACTGATCCACCACTGCAGGAAAACCAGGACTTCGCACGTCAATTGCTCCAAGGATGAGGCTAGCCAACTGATGAGTGATGGGCTGTCCTCTCCTCCGTGGAAGTTCATCCTGTGCTGCAAAGGCTCCCTTATCGCCGGTGAAGGTGAACCTGCTCCCGTTGGTGCGTACACATCGCACCTTGCGCCTAAAACAGTCAATATGCACATGGACCGTAGATAGCCAATCCATGCCCAAGATGATGTCGTAAGGCCTCGACGCTGCTAAAAGAAGATCGCAGCCGAAGCTCTCACCTCCTAGAGTGAGCTCACACTACCGGAACCAGTGCGTAATCGTCGAGTCTTCTCCCGTAGGAGTCTCTAGCTGTAAGGATCGAGCCAACGGCTCTGTCGGAATCTCCGAGCTCCGAACAAGGGCAGCGGCTATGAAAGAGTGACTCACTCCTGTGTCCATAAGAACTGCAGCAAGGGTAGAATAGACAGAGATAGTACCTCGAATCATCTCGGGTGCGCCGTGGTCGTAGGCCTCTGCTGCCTGGAGCTGTGCCTGTCTCCGCCCGCCTACTCCCTATGGTTGGGGTGGACCTCCTGGTGGTGGTGGTGGCAGAGCCTCAAAGCGTCACCCACCACCTGCTGCTCGGATAGCTCCTCTGCCTCGTCCACCTCCTCCCTGCGGACCGCCACGGTTGACCCTGTGCCTCTGCCTAGGTGGTCCCTCAACCGTCTGCTGCTCCTCGGCACGGCGGGTCGGGCAGTCACGAGCCATGTGGCCCTGCCCGCCGCACGAGTAGCACTGCCTGCCTCTTGAAAGACTGGCTCCTCACTGTGTGCCCCGCACTGCTGAGCCAGTGTCCTGAGGTCGTTTGCCTGAAGGTCTGGTCTGCTTGGACCCCTGAGTCATCCGCTGACTGCCTGCTACAGATGACTCTGCCACGTGCCACCCTGCGGTGGGTCTCGGCGCTGGTGTAGACTCAGCAAGGAAGCTCTCGATCAAAAGGGCCCGCTCCAGTACTCCTATTTGAGTCGGTATGCTGAGGGAGATTAGCGATGCCCTGATCTCGTGTCTCAAACCCTTCTCGAAGGTCCAGGCCCGGAAGAATGGGTCCTGTACCATGTCGGTCGAGTAGCGTGAGCGATCCGTAAATCTCACCGAGTACTGAGCGACCGTCATGTTGCCCTGCCGCAGCTGAAGAAGCTCCTGGATACGCACCGCACGAAGGGTGGCTGGGACGAACTCTGAGCGGAAGAGGCTCTCAATGTCCGTCCAAAGAAGAGATGCCTCATCGTGCACCTGGAGCATCAAGCTCCACCATCGGCCCGCTGTTGCGTGCAGTAGGCTCGCAGCGAGGATCACCGTGAGGTCTGAAGGTGTCCTCACTAGCCTAAAAACTCGTACCACTGCCTCCATCCAGTCCTCTGCTGCCTGGGGGTCCGTCTCCCCATGAAACCTGGGTGGTCGCTGGCGCTGAAACTCATGCAGTGCACTGAGGCGACGTGCATCGTCAGCAGCTGGTACTGGAAGCATCGGTGGCTCGATGGGTAGAGTTACCGTCGGTGCCACTGCTGACAAAGGGCCCTGCACCGAGGCCTCGTCGCTCGGTGGGCTGTCGTCACACTCGACTCTCGGAACCCTAGCTGGCTGCCGTCGTGGGGCCATCTTGAAAAGGAAACAGGTGCGCCACGGTCAGAACAGTATACCTGGTGAGATGATATAAATTATTCACAAAGAAAAATTTGAAACACACACGCAATCAATGTTTTCGTGCATTAAGTCGGAAATTAGAAGTCAGGGTCCTGGTGTACGGATACGTCGGCCGCCGCACCAACACTGGACTCCCTAGACTGATAACCACACTCAATACACTAAACATTATTGCTTCACATAGAAAAGATCAGAGTTCGCGGTAGAACCGAACTCCTCTGATACCAATTTGTCACGACCCGCCCTCGGGTCCCGTGCCGTGACTACCCCAAGCCCGCCTTCCATAGGCCAGGGGTTGGCGACTAGCACCAAGGCGTAATTCCCGGTAAAAAGGGAAGGCATTTCCTTTGAAAAGTAAACAAGCACCACAGAGTAAGCAAGAGGAAAGTAAACACTAAGTGAAAACAGAGTACAACTGAAAGTGCGGAAAAGTAAATGGGCCAGCATACAAACCCAAACTGAAAGTAAAGTACAACTCGAAAGGGAAAATAGCAACTGTAAAGTAAAAGCCGCTACTCCGATCTGTCCACTGGAAATCCCACCTGAAGGGTGGGTACAGATAGCTCCACTGCTCCTCGGGTCCCGATGTCCGCTCCGAACACGTCCCGCCCAGTGGTCCACCTCCAGGTACCGTCCTGCTCTGCAAGCCTCAGCCAAGATCAACGCTGTCTATCGTCTGCAACCAACACAATGTAGTGCGGGCATAGCCCATGCAGGGGTGAGTATAAGCTACTCAGTAGGGACCCCGAGACCCCTGAGGGTCTTCCAAAATCCACAAAGGATAAACCACAAGGAAGATATAAACACTAAGTAACAACCGACACTACTTAGGTATATGCCCATACATATACCTAAGTCATCAATTCCAATACGCTCCAACCTCCGAGCCCAAGTACAACTCAGTCCACACAGGAATGTAAACGTATTCCACACAGGAAAGCAAAACGAAATCCACATAGGATAGCACAACTCAATCCACACTGGAAAGCAACAGGATTCAGCTCACACAGGTATACTTCTTCGAAAGACGATAAAGATGATCTCTGATCCATCTAAGTCGTCGGACCCATGAAGGATCGATAGGTAACTAACCCCCGCAAAAGACACACACAGGATCGGGCCCACATAGGACCTGTAGGCGCTGGTTCACACAGGACCGCTGAGCGCAAAGACCCTCACAGGATCGGACCCACACAGGATCGGGCCCACACATGACATGTAACACTGATCCACGTAGGATCGATGAGTGCTGTAGTAGTCGACGTCGAATCCACTAAGGATCGATGTACTGTCGTCGTCACAGTCACAGTAGTAGTAGCAGTAGCAGTAGCAGTCATAGTCGCAGCCAGCACTAGGGTTCCCGCACACATCAAGCTCGTTCAGGAGGGTCCGCTCCATGAGCAGAGAGGCTGATACATCAACTGTCACAAAGTCCAGAGTTGATGTATCCAAAATTTCTGTATCGTCAACAGGAACTCAACGCAACAGACGGCGCGTCGATCAGACGCCCGGTCTGAGAGTTATTGGCTTTTTCGTCTCAGGGGCCCGGTTGGTTTTTAAGGCAAAACCAACCCGACCGTACTCCACCTGCGTCCAAACCTTGGGCGGAGTATGCCAAAAGATCCGTATCACTAAGAGGAACACAACAAAGTTGACGGCACGTCAATCGGACGTTCGTAGCTCAAGATATGAGCGTTTCCGCTCCGGAGGCCCGGTTGGTTTCGTGAACGAACCAACCCGGCCGAAATCAAAGTATTCCAAGACTTTGAGTGAGATATACCGAATCGAACGTCTTGATCCAAGGATCGCATCACCGCTGAAGGTTCGTCAATCGGAGGTCTGTGGCTCAAGTTAAGGCCAAAAGACCGAAGTCGTTTCGAAAACGGGGGGTCCAGGTCCCGGCCGACCCGGCCCGGCCGGCGGCGGCGCGGCCTGGGCGCCGCTCGGGGCCACGTGCGGGGGGGGGGGGGGGGGGGGCAAGGCCCCCGCCCCTCCTTGCTGGCGGCGCGGCTGAAGCCGCGCCTTTGGAGAAAACCGGGCCCCCTCGTGGGGGCCTGCTTTGAGGAAAATGGGGGGCCGCCTGCCCCCCTTTATGAACCCCCCCTCTTAATGGGGGGGCATTCAAGGTGGCTGGGGTAATTAAATTCCCCCGGTTTTTCCCCTTCCGGCCGGCCCTGAATTGGCCGGCCGGTTCTTCTTATACGGGACCGGCAAAGCCGGTCCCCTTCCGGCTTCCGACACCAACGGCCCGACTAGCCGCCGGTCCTCTCGTCCCGCCGTGGCCCGGAACCGGTCGCGGCCTTCGTCGTTCGGCGCGGTGCGACGGCACCGTGCCCCACCGCCGCGGCCCCGCTCAGGCCGCGGCGCCTTCAACTCTCTTCGACGCGGCGCGACGGTGTCGCGTCCTTGCATTATTTTACAACGCGGCGTGACGGCGCCGTGCATTTCTTGTCGTAAGATCCTGCGCGGTGCGACGACACCACGTCTCACCCGTCTCAATCCATAACAAAATCATTATGAAAAGGAGGAGGGTTGGCCGTGTTCGTACGGTCCGGCCCTCTCGCGTTAATTGCTAACAATTGGATAAATTTCACGAAGAAATATACTCGGGTATAAATCAGGAACAAAAGCAATAATTAAACCCCTACCTCGGTTTCAAGCACGATGTTCGTCAACGACCCGCGGAAGACAAACGTCGCGGAGGTCGGGCGTCGCGGTAAACGTTCATCAATTCCGTTGAAGAAGAGGTACGTCCAAAGAGGTACGTCGTCGGTGAATCTTCGTAAGCCGACGAAGGAAGTCCGAGGAGGAATCGGTGTTCCCTTTCGTTGACACGGAAGGCGTCGTCGATCTTCAGAAACAACCGGCTATGAAGAAGAGAGGAGCGGCGTTATTCGTCGGAGCTTGAGTGTTCTTCGTCAAAGTTTGAAGAAGAAGAAGGAGTTCTCAAATCCTCTCAAGATGGCTAAACAAACTAAAATAAGCTAAGGCTTATTTTATTTACACAAACATCAACTTGGATTTCAAAGGTTTTAAATTCAAATCAACCCACCTTAATTAATTAAACCAAGTTTTCAAACATTAATTAAAGGGGGTTATAGGGGAGTTTTGAGAGGAGATGAGGAGTTGGGGTTCGTGTTGGCCCCACGACACTTAATCCTCCCAAGGGAGGTTAAGTGTATGTGGTTCCCACCCCTAACTCCCTTTGGGAGGTTATAACTAACAAAAAAAGAAATAAAATATGTTTCCACATTTTATTTAACTTTATTTTAAAAACTCAAAAACTAACTCTAAACCCGCAATAAACGCAACCTCGAAAAAGGCCTCCCTAAGTGAATATCAGCGCTGTGAGTTCATCGGTGCCCTCAGAATTTGATTCCGGGCATCGGTTCAAAAGTTAGAAATCTCCGCTCGTTCGTTCACTGAACGTACCCGAGCCAAACTTCGGAAAATGATTCTGGGCACTCCGGGACTCGGAATCAGGTGCCGTCAGAAACCGCTCTCTTGTAAAATTCCAAAGAAAATTAAGAAAAAATTTCCCTTGAATTTTACGGGTATTTACATGTGGATAATTCCAACATGTAAAAAATGACTAATGCATTATTCTCCAAAAGTATCAAAACAAATCAAAATTTATTTTCTCAATTTTTATTATGTGATGTGTGTTTTGAAATAAATGGTAATTTTAAATAAAAGGACACCGATTAAGTTAAACCATTCATGTGGAGTGTTAGATTAATTTACAGTTGAATACAACACATCACAAATGAAATCAGTATCATTTTCCTAAAATAATAATACATTCAAAATTTGTTTTCATAGGTTTGAGAAATTGACATATTTTTTTACTAAAATTTGAATTTGATCTAAATACACACACTTTAAATCATACCAGTCACACCATGTGTTATTTTGGAATTAAAATAATACCTAATCCTAAAAGATGACATATAGATCATTTTCTAAAAGTATCAAGACAATCTATGTTAATTACCTCTATTATCAATGAGTGGCAAATGTTTTAAACTAAAATGTCATTTTTAAACTCAAGACACACAGTTTCAGTCATACCCGAAACATAGAGTATTTGATTTATAGGTGGATAATTCTTACATTTCACAAATAAAATATGCATAATTTTACTAATGTACAAAAATAATCTTAATTTTTTTCTCTCAGTTTTGAGTAGGAGATGTTTGATTTTAACTAAATTTTCTATTTCAAATAAAAAAACACACTTTTTGTCATACTAGTCTGAATTTGTGTAAGATTTATGTATGGTTGATTATTAAAAACCAAAAATATCTTGAATATATTTTTAAAAATTTTCAAAATAATCAGAATAATATTTATTATTTTAGTATGTCACATTTCTTTTTTACTGAAACATCAATTTAAATTAATAAAAACACTTTGATTCATACCAGTCATATATTTTTTTGGTTTTATGTGAGATTTATTAGTATAAATCAAAAAATAATTAATAATTTTTTTCCAAAATATTACGAAAATCCGTGTGTGTTTTTTTGGTTTTCAGTGAGGGACAAATGTTTTGAACCAAAATGACATTTGTAAACTAGAAAACACACTCTTTAGGTCATACCATATACATCGTGTATCTGATTGATATGAAGATAATTCATAAACATAAAAAAATGTATCTAATTTTTTTAACATAAGGTATAAAAACTATACAAATATGTTTTACATGTTTAGTATGTGATGTTTATTTTGAACTAAACATGTCAATTTGAAATAAAACACACACTTGTAGTCATACCGATCACATCACAGATTGGATTCACATGAGGTTGATTCCTATATTTCCCAAACTACTTAATGAAATTTTTCCAAAATTATAAAAATACTTTGAATTCACTTTCTCAGTTTTGATTATACCACGTTTTTTTTTACAAAAATGTAAATTAAAACTAACAACATAAACTTTGAGACATTCCAGTCACATCGTATGTCAATTTGACATGAGACTAATTCCTGCACACTAAAAATTAATAATGAATAATTTTAATAATGTATGAAGATGATATTATTGTGCTTTATTGGTTTTTTATTGAGTGACACATGTTTGGAACTAAAATGTAATTTTTTAACACAAACCACATAGTCTGAGTCATACTAAAGACACCATGTATCAGATTCATATGAAGATAATTTCTACACATAAAAAAAATTGTAATTATTATCATCATAGATAATCAAAAATGTGTTAATTAATATTCCCAATTTTTAGTATGTGATGTGTGTTTTGACTAAAATGATAATTTTAAATAAAAAGAAACACTTGGAGTCATATCGGTCACATGGTGTGTCAGATTAATGTACGATTTATTCCTATAGTTCATAGGTTACATGAGGATAATTTTTAGAATGTACTAAAACATTTCAAATTAATTTTTTCAACTTTTACAATGCAGCATATATTTTTTTACAAAAATGTCAATTTAAACTGAAATAACATATTTGAGTCATACCGATCAAATCATGTGTCATTTTGACTTGAGAGTAATTACAACAAGTATGAAATTTAAAATAAATTTTTTTTGGAATGTATTAAGACAATATAGGTTATTTCCTAGTTTTTAGTGAGTGGCATATATTTTTCACTAAATTTCTAATTTCAAACTGATATTAAAGTATTTTAGTCATACTAGGAACATTGTGTATTCAATTGAGTTATGTTGGATTAATATACACCAAAATTTACATATGGATAATTTCCCTAAATTATAAAATATTTTTGAATTTGTATTCTTTGTTTTGAGCATGTAACATGTGTTTTGAATTGATGTGTAAATTGTAAACGAAAATCATACCCTTCAAGATATACTAGAGAAAACATGTATTACATTTAGGTTTGAATGATTCGTACAAATAAAAAATTACTTACAAATTTTTTTTAAAAATTATAAAATAAATATAAATGTGTTTTCATTATTTTTAGAATCTAAAGTATTTTTTTTAACTAAAATTCAAATTTTAATTTGATAGAATAAACATCGAGTCTTATTGGGAATATCATGTATCAGACTGAATAATGGTTGATTCCTACAAATCACACCATGTATTTTTATTCTTTGATTCATTAAAAATTTGGAGTTATCGAATAATATTTTTTTGATAACCAAGAATGATGATGACATTATAGGTGAGAATGAAAAATACATCATGATGAGTGAATCAGTCATGTTGAGTGCATAATCATAGTACATGAGTGCATCTTGAGTGTATCATAATTATTAATGATCTATATAAAAATTAAAAAAATATATATCATATAAAAATTATAAGGAAATTAACTACGAAATAGTAGATAAAATGTTGATAAAATTATCTATTTAATTTGTAGAAAATAACAACTTCATGAGGTCTGTATACATTCTGACCCCATGTATTCTGACCAATCATTTCAAAACAAATATATTTTTTCTTTTGAATATGAGGAATGTGTACATTATTTTGAGTACTAGAAAAAATATAAATATTATATTAATTAATATTTTAAATGAAATTTTAATTATCATTAGAAATTACTATTTAGGGAAACATTTTTGTTGATAAAAAGATATATCTTTCATAAAATTGAATAAATAATAACCATAATGTGTTTATGTGGCTTTTAGCATGTTATTTTTGTTTTAAACTAAAATTTCAATTTTAAGGTAAAAACAAAAACGTCGAGCCATACTCGGCTTACCGTTTATTAGAATTAGGTGCAGTTTATTCTAATATATCACACCATGTATTTCTATTTGTAATGAATTTTCATTTTGGGTTATTTTACAATATTTTTTGTTTCATAACCCTGGATGTTTAGTACATGGTAGGAAAAAAGGTAAATTTCATCTCCATTAGTGCAAGTTCCTTGTAGATAAAGTCATTTATTCATGATCTCTATGAAAATTATCAAAATAACCATTAAATTAAAAAGAAAATTATATTAACAAAAACAATTAGATAAAATGATATGAAAATGAACTGTAAAAGTACTAGGAAATCAACTATTCAAGGTCTCTTTATAAAATCTTACACAATGTATTCTACCCATTTGTTTCTAAAAAATATATTTTTCTTATTATGAATACGATGACTTTCAACAGCATATAAATGGTTCCTTAGTAATGGTTTATTAGAGATGGTTCTCGGTACTCTAACTAAATAAGTTTTTTATATTTTATTTAAAATTTAGTGTTAGTTTAACAAAAATTCTCCTAATAATTTGATTTAGTGTCTATTTTTGAAAACCCAATGAGAAATACTTTTAAGAAACCTAATTTCCCCTGACCCCTCCCAATGCCAAATGCTATGACACCCAAATGGCCCCGACATATAGACCGCCTGAGCACTATTTAGACTCCATATCCCTTAAATATGACCACCAACTTCCAATTCACCCCCCTCTCAAGGCAGAAAATCGATCATTGACCTCTTCTCCCAACCTCAACAGCTGACCAAACCTCTCTAGATGCCGACTAAAATGACATCCCCAAATGGGTCTTCACCAAAGATAGTGACCCCTCTTCTATATTTCAATGGGACTAACACCCCAAATGTTGTCATGCCCTAACATCTTCCCCACTACCATATACTCTTCCCCCCCGCTATGATTTCCCTTAATTATATCAATGTCAAAAATTGTAAGGATTGTATGCTCAACCTAGACACTATATTTTATCTTGTCCTTGCCTTAGTGACCTTCTTCCATAGAATCTAACCTTATTATTACGAGGGGTGATATTTCTTAATTTAGGTTTATATTTTTCATGTCTAATTGAAACATTTTCAATATAAATTTATGTTTTGTCTATTCAAGCCCCTACCATAGACAATGATGAAAATGGTGGATGTAAAAAATAGGTTGTAATTATTTTATTAAAAATTAATATATTTATATATGAATGTATACACAGAAAGTGAAAATAAAATACCCATGGATAAAAGTTGGATTAATTTTCCTTGAAACAAACCTCGATATGATAAGGTTTTAGAAGAGTTTTTAGATTATGGGAATGAAGATCAATCAATGGATGAAAAAATGAAATGTTCATGTCCTAAATGTAAATTCAAGATATTTTTTAATACAAATAAAGTATCAGATAACTTGATATGGAAATAGTTTCCTACTTGATTTGTATTTAGGATTTGGAATGGAGAATCAAATGTTATAGAAATTCAAGAAAATACCTATCATGTTAACAAAACACAAAGTGACCAAATAGAAGATAATTCAGTTTGAAACATAATAAAAAGTGAATTTTGATTTTCTGGATATAAAATATGATATTTTAATATATCAATTGAACCTTTAGTTGATCCATAGTAGGTTAATGTTTCTCATATAATCAATGAAAAAAATGAGCCTTACGAATTATTTGAAGACAACCAACAAGAATTGTATGAATGGAATTCCAAGTATTCAAAATTTTCTTTTCTACTTATGTTTTATCATATCCATTCTCTCTATTAAATTAATATAAAAAAGTATTCATGATTTCAGATTTAAATCATTATTTATTTATAAAATCTAAGAACGTTTAATCAATGTATAATATGAAAAATATTATCAATAAACATTGAATTGATTACAAAAAGATACAAGAAATCCATTGTGATGGATTCTATAATGGGGATAAGATCGAGTCATAGAATAATGATTATGATGTATTAAAAGTAGATGTAAGTCAATGAAAAGAATTAGTGTAAAAATAAAATCAACACCAGGATTAAATAGATTAAGAATACTCCCACAAATATATCGGGTTACATTTCTCTTAAACCACACTTCCATAGAATATTCATGTGGTCAAACATTTCATGCGACATGAAGTGGGTTTCTCAGGATAAAAACAATGAAGAATTGATGAAACAAATAAAACATTCAACATCATGGAATGTGTTTGAGTCATTATATATATATATATTTTTATTCAGATCTTATGAAGGTATGTTAGGGATTAGTTTTGGATGGTTTTAACCATCTGTGTACATTAAATACTTATTATAGAATTAATCCTGTTGTTTTGATCCTCAATAAACTACCACAATGTATGTTTATGACGAAGAATTATTTTATTATTTTAATGATTATTCTAGAAAATAAAATTCATTGAAATGAAATTGATATATACCTTCAAGCTATAATCAAATAATTGTGAGAATTATGGGATGTTGGTGTGGAAACATATGACACTTCAATGAAATAACTATTCAAAACACATGATACTTTAATGTGGACAATTATTGACTATCTTAGACATGGAAACTTATCTAGTTGGAACAATCATACTAGTTTTTCTTGTCAGGTTTGTAATTTTGATTTTGAACTTGAATGATTACCTCATAGTAGAAAATGGTACTTTATGTGTCATTACCGATTTCATGATGCATCTCATAAATCAAGGTTCAATAATACACACTTCAATAGAGATAATGAATTTAGAAATACCCTATTATTTATTTTCTAGTTCATAAATATTAGGATAGGTAAGGATTCTCATAGCAGAATTTGGAAAATGTAATCAGTTTAGAGACGGTAGGAAAAGGGAATGAGGTCCAATATATGAAGCCGATAGAACAAAATAGTGTAATAAAATGAGAATATTTTTCACACTCCCATATAAGGAGTTTAATTTTGTACATCATAATCCAAAAATAATTTATATTGAGAAGAATTTCTATGAAAATTTTTCTTTTACATTTCTTAATGAGCATAGTAAATCTAATGATCAAATTAATGATCGTAATGATTTGTAGTCAATGAATTTAAATCATGGTTTGTGGGAAAATTAGAATGGAATATATCCATCCAATATTTTATATTTAAAAATCATGAAAAGACACATTCCTTTGAAATTTAAGGAATATAATAGTGTCAAAATATTATTCAAGTAACATATCAAGGAGTGATGATTTAAAAAATTGAATGTCATATGGATTGAAAAGTTATGAATCACATATTCTGATAGGGAATTTCTTTCCTTTGTAAATGCGTAATACGTTTCATGAAAAAGTAACTATATTTTTTTCGTGTTGTTTACCTTTATTGAAGGGTACTATGAAAAAAGTCAAATCCATGAAATCTCATTAAACCTGATAAAAAAAATTAACACTTTTTCATTTGGAGATGTTATTTATCCCTTAATTTTTAATAGTTATGATTTATTTAAATTCTCATGTGGTTGAAGGAGATAAACTTGGGGTAACTGTACACTATCGGTGGATGTATCCAATTGAGTGGTATAATGATATTATTTTTATTTTCATTGGTGAATTAAATTTTATCAAATCATTATGTAATTTTTTAAATATGATTATTATTTTTTTAATCAGGTACATAGGTTATTAAATATCCTATGTGAAGAATAAATATCAATCAAAAGTCTCTATTGTTGAAGGGTTCATATCCAAAGAGTACAAAACCATATTTCCTTGGTATTTTTATGGGATTGAGGATATATTCAATCATGTTTGATATTTTGATTACATCTCCAGTAATTCTCATTCAAAAAACCAGTCACCAACATTTACAACTATTGGAAGGCCAATTACACGGGGGTAAAATTTAACAGTGAAATAATTAGAGTTTCTGCAAGGACATAGATATGTGATACTCAATAATATTATTGTAGATTCATTTATTTAAGAACTGTGATTACAAACCAAGTAGAAACTAAGGGGTCGAGCATGAAATGAGATGGAATTAACAAAATTTGTTAATAAAGAGGGTGTAAAATGGTTTGTAATTGTTGAATCATATACGCATATTCAAATTATTAATGTGTAGTTATTTTTTCTATGATAATGGTAAAAAATTATATCTTTATTTCAAGATAATGAATATTGAGTATAGAGATTATATATCAAATGTTATGATGTTTTTTTCTTGAGACCCTCTAAGGAAGTCTAAGAGATTTAATGCCTATAATAATCATGGATTTTGGATTCATAAAGTTTATTGTGAAGGAGACATGAAAAATATAAATAGTGGTGAATTTAAACTTCCATAGACGGGATACTATAGAATGTTTATTGATATAATTTAATTAAACTATAATAGTAAATTTTTAGCGATCAAATTCTAATGCATGTTGGTCAAAATTGATATGGTTAATATGATAGATTAATCATATTTTGCTTCTTTCCAATTATCTCTCTTGATCCATACCAATGATCTTGTAGATCATGATCCATTTATCATGGATTTACAAATAAATATGGTTTTTTATGTGGATAATTAAATACATGATGGCTTGAGTGTTATAGTATGTGTAGAGAAGAGAGAATTTTATGAAATGGGTGATGAAGATCAATTTGTATTTATGATAGTGAACCTCATCAACCAAAGAACAATGTACAATTTTTCAATAACAATATTCAAACAATACAACTTACAAGATTTGGTGGAAATTAAGTACTCTTCATAATGGATGTTTATAATAATAAATTCATTTAAGAAAAATATAATTGAATGTAAAAATAGTCAATGAAACTATATTACAATTTTAATTTATAAGGGTATAGTACGTATATAAATTTTTATATTTTTCTATTTTTTAAATCTTTTACTTTTCTATTTTATATATATTAAATATATTTTGAACCATTTGAATTTTTGGAATTCAGAGATTACTTTTTTTGTGATCATAGCCAATCAATAAATCAGATCACACCACCCCTACCATTAGCTTCAGTGAATCTAAGTGATTCTTCTATACTTGAGACTTCTATAGAAAATAGTTTTCCCTGATGTTGTTGGTATCCCACCATTCGATCCACCTTCGACGATAGAGCTATTGGTCGCCCCTCAATATATGGGATATTAGTGAGTCACCATTTCATTAATGTATGTAATTTTAAGAAATATCTATATTTTATTAAATTTTTAATGAATTTTTTCAAATATAAAATGAAAATAATAAATGAGATAAATATGAATACCTAATATTTATGGGACCAAAAAGGATTTAAGATTATTATTCATTTTTGATTTGTTTGGGGTGCCTACTAGTGATGCTGCTAGAATATTTTAAAAGATTCTTGAGAATATTTCTTATAAAGCATTGATCTTTACCATTAATTATTATGATTTCAGGTATATACACACATATTGGAAAAATTTTATATTTGACAATGAAGTAAAGGTAATATTAATTTAATTTTCGTCGATAAATAATTTAAAATACATGGGTAAAACTATTAGCACACTTATAAAGAGTTATGTATTTTTTCTATATGTTTTTAATTTTAATTCCCTTGATTTCATTCCACACCCAGGAAATCAAAAAAAAATTGGTCATGAAATGGTGAGATTTTAAAAGGGTATTATGTAATGAATTTAATGACACATATCTGTGTTCATGAAAAAATTATGGGAATGTTCCTAAAGCAGTTTCTTGTGAGAATATGAAGGTCTTTGTATATGTTAAAATAGACGCATCTCATGAGGTAATTTTATATTTTACATTATCTTAATAACATTAACATAATGTAATTATTTATTTTTTGGTAGAAAATACCTAAAAAAATTTATTCATGAGACAAAATTCATTCCTCATATCGTTGGGAATCAATTATTTTTTTTCAAAATAAAACAATCTTGGTAGTATTTTACCCATTCCTATTTATAATATTTTATTATAAGTCATGGGGTTTTTTAATTTTTTTTAATTTTTTATAATGTCTAATGAATTAGGTCACTACATTGGCTGAATAGAGATGTTGCTTAATGTTCATAGGAAAACCAATGAGAGTTTTTTAATAAACATAACAAATATACTAGAGTATGTAATTTTCATTACTTTTTATTGTAATTTCATTACTGTAAAAACACTTTGATGAAAAATATATTTAACAACAAAAATTCCTTAAAACCAATTAAATAGGGACAAATACATGGATCGTGTAGTTATAATTAGCTCAATTTGCACCATTTTATTCCTGTAGTTGGCCCCTTTTTAGAGACTTTATTGAGTATTTGTTTTTTAAATTAATTTTAATTATTATTTATTTATAGTAATGATATAAAATAAAATATAAATAAAAAAATGAATAAGTTAATATTATGAATTTTAGATAAAATTAAAAATATTTTTTAATATTATTGTATTAACAGATTAAAATACACTAAAACTAGGATGCGAACACCTTATAATAATCATTTGTATCCTAGAATAATTTAATTAAAATACTTTTCATGAAGGAGCTTTCTGAGCACGTACATGGTATGTGGTATCAGTCTACACCCTCAGCTACATTTTATAGGGAGTCATAATCATTTACTACTACACCCAGTGTAGGTTTGAGTTGTACCATTGATTTGGGAGAACAAAGAGAAACTGAAAGGTTGAATGAAATAGTGAATGAAAAGGACTCTTGTAGGGAAAATTTGATCAGTGGAGGTTGAAATAAGAAAACAAATTAGTGTCTATATTTTAGAGGATGGTAGACATGATCCCTATACTAACCTTGTTGATCAACTTGATGAGGTAAATTATAAACTAAATAGATCATTCACATATTTAAAAATAACAAATGGAACATCATGGAATAAAACTAAAATAATACTTTTATATCAAAAACATTCACTTTGAGTCATAGAAACCATATCATGTGTCAGATTGATGTAAGATGAAATCATACACATTATAAATGAATTATGGATCATTTTTCGAAATATTGAAAATAATGTGAGTTCATTTACCCATTTTTGGCTATGTGAAAGAGGGTTTAATGTAAAATAAAACTTATATTAAAAAGACACAATTTAATTCATACTTCCCTATATGTATGTCTGATTGAGATTTGGTTGATTCCTACACATTGAAATAAATTATGTATCATTTTACTAACATTTGAAAGTGTTCTGAGCTCATTGTTTGGCTTTGGCAATGTGATAATTTATTCAAACAAAAAGAAAAATTTTATATTAAAAACACACACATTGATCCATAAAAACCAAATTGAGTGTTTGGTTGATGTTTAGTGAATTAATACACATTAAAAATGAAATATGGACCACCTTTTAAAGTTTTAAAATAATCCTAGCTTGATTACCCTATTTTGGCTATGCGATTGTAGTAAAATGATACTTTTATATTGAAAACAACCAAATCGAGTTATAAATACCCCTTTATGTTTTTAATGACCATGAAATCATAGAATAATAACTATAGATTAATTTTTGTAATATTTGAATGGGAAAAATGTAAATCCAAGTTATAGTTTTCCAGAGATGCTTATAAATGTCTTTTTAGTATTTAAAAACCCTAAAAGATAGAAGTAAATATCAATACCCTAGAAAACAACATCAAATTGAAATTAATTCCTAACTAAATAAATTTTGAATGATATTTTATTTAATTCATAGAAAATTCATCCATATGACATGTAATGTTCTCAAAATGACTTAACAAACTATTTTGAAAAATACCGAAGTCTTTAAATACATGTTTCATAGGTTCAGAACTGGGAAAACGACATTAGATTACTATGAAATCATAATAAATTTACTATAGATTTATTTTTTAAAATGTATAACACACATAAAACTATTTCAAGTTACAGTTTCCTTGGATGCCTCTAAATACATTTTTAGTGTTTAAAAACACTAAAACATGCATATAAAAGTCAAAAACCAAGGAAACAACCTTATATTGATGTTAAATCATTGGAAAATCAACATTTTTTTCAAACGTATAGATAAAAAACACACCCAAATTATAACGACCCATACTTTAAATAAATTTTTATTACTTCAGAATTGAAGCATACTTATTACAACATATAACAAAACCATGAAATGACCGTATAGGTATAGTGTCTTTAGAAACTGGGAAACATGAACAATGGGTTCATAAGGCATCTACATTGTCTCCCCTTTATTTCATCATATCTAGAGTCCCTTTTGGCTTATCCTACTTAATACCCTTCTTCCTAACCAGGGGAAAAGAAAACATACAAAAGGGTGAGCTCAAATGCTCAATAACGGTAAACAAAAGAAAATATCAATCATATCATAATTATAAGAACAAAACATTTTGAAAATCTTATCCTGAAAAAGAGATTATAATATCATGACATGGGATAAATCATAGTAGTGAAATGTAATCCCAATAATCATATTATAAAACATGAATCTTTCTTCCATTCACACATAATCATAGATAATAATTTCTTAGTAGTCAAGACTCATTTCCAAGACTATCCTAGCTGACAAAGTCCATTTCTGAACCGAGTTCACTCCTCATTTCAGTCCTGTATCACTGAACCAGATTAACCTGCTGTTCCAGCCATGTTTATCTCTTGAGATTTAAATCTTTACTAAATGCATTGCAGGGAGATATAGGTCCCACCCATCTCATAATGATACCATTCTTATGTGTTCCAGAAGATCATAAAGCATACATCATAGCATAACCCACGTAATAAAAATGGGATTCTTAAACATCATGGAATCATAAAATAATCCATATAAGATAAAAGGACATCATAAAAATAATTACATCATAACATAATCAAATAAATGTAAAAATAGGGATAGAAACAGAACCGTATATTATCTTAGATGGAAAATAATTTTGATAAAACACCTGAACTCCATTCTTGAGGAAATATCCTTACTACATCAAAAACATTTTTCCATTAGTAGCATGTCATACAATTATAAACTAAAAGAAGTTGATTAAAAATAAACATTAAAACTTGTAATGGAAGCTTCATGGAAATAATGTTTTTTTAAATCATAAAAATCCATTCATTCCGTATAAGTGAAAAAAACATTTTTCTCACACTTTGGCCGGAAAAGTAAAAAGAACCTCGTACTAAAAACGACAAAATATTACTTTCATACATTTTACTAAAAACTCACAAATGGGTAAAATTGGTTTTAAACAATTATAGGAGGATAGAAATAATATTACATATTGATGAAACATGGATGTGGATTATAAATATTCCCTAGTAAATTCTAAAGTATAAACAATCTCGGATAAAAATGAGATTGTGAGATTTTCCCTTACCTTAGGTCTGATGTGCTTTGTACGTGTCCAAACCTCCTGTATAATGATTTAAATAATGAAATTGACTTATTCTAGAATCATAATAATTGTTTTTATAGCATATATGTCCATATTATTAGCTTTTTATTAGTAATATTTCATTGCTACTTGTTCTCCAGGTTTTCATTGCTTTATGTTCTTATGTGTGTTTTGTCGAATAAATTATAATTCCTCTTTTTAGGTTATTTCAAAATCATTTAAAGAATAGTATTAGTATAATATATATCATATTTATTCATTCAATTTGTTTATATAATCATGGTTTAGTGAATATCATGAAGAATGAATCACATCGCATCGTGGAGACGGTAAGCAGTATGTACGTAGGAGCGACGATATCGTTCCCATAATTATTTAATGGTCTTTGAGTGGATGTTAGAATATCTTAGAATTAGTATCATGTTATAATAATCATATAAATAGTTATTTTTTGTTCGATTATACCCATCCAAGTAAGGTGGTGGTGGAAAATAGATTACACCACGGCGTGGAGACGATATTCCGTACGTACGCACGCGGTGTGATTTCATTTTCTGTAGGATGGATAGAAGGTGAAATAGAGTTGTTTCATTTTTATAATAACATAAAAGTATATTATTGATACTGATGTTATTACTTTAAAATGAAACAACTAATAAGATGAATAGGAAGAATGAATAAACTTGAAAGAATCGGTAGAAGAGATTACCTCTTCCTTGATGTGCCTCCTTTAAACATCCTCTTAAGGGGAGAGAGTTAGTCTTTTTAGTAGAAAAGAACCTCCATAATATTACTAGGTAAGTTTATAGGAGTAATGGGTAGGTTTTGTCTGATCTTGAAGGCTCAAATTTTTGTAAAGAGGAGAGGGAGCAGGTTCCCTTTTATAAGAGAGGAGAGGGGCACCTTTGGAAAACTCAAAAATATTAATTTATAATAAATCAAACCCCCTTAAAAACTTCAAAAAATGAGTCATATTCGAAGATTTATATGATATAGGGTTGTAATCCCATCAACAAATAAAATTTAGACATGTTGGAAATATATTTTAAACCTTATCAACTTGATTTATCCTTGTTTAATATATTTAATTTTATTTGTGGTAATAAGATTCTAAATTTTAAACTGTTATAAATAATTACTTATGTGTTTTGAATTGTCCACTATTTGATATATTATGACATTTTAGACCATATAAATTTTAATTTATAGTTTTTAATTTTTTTTTGTGATTTTTAAACAATTTTATATTAGGTTATTTTTCCGAAATAACAATAATGTCAATTTTGAAACTATTCATTTATTTGAATTTAAATAAAATCTACACAGAAAATATGTTGAAAATAAAATATTTAATAGATTAGAAACATTTCATATTCATCTAGAAAATTCGTTGAGAACATTAAATATTTCATATAATATTTATTTTAATATTTTTAAAACCATTTATTTGATAATTCAATCCATAAAATTATTTCAACATCACAATTGTGTCACCTTTAATGATAATTATTTAATCCATAAAAAATCTAAATAAATTTACATGTTGTAGATAATTTTATTATATTTCTTAATACAATTCATGTTCTAATATTCATGAAGTTTATCACTATATTAAAATTATTATAATTATAAGATTTAAGAGAGTGACATGTTGTCACTTTCTTTGGTTTTAATAATAATTAAATTATTTTCATGGTAAAAAGTCCATAAAATGAATCTAATCGGACCCGTAGGTGATATGGGTCGATTTTTAGTCATCCAATACAATTTTGGTAGGTGTTAGGATAATTTTATAATCTTATTTTTACCCTTAATTACCTGATTTACCTTTAACTGGAGTAAATAAAAATTACCGTAGTTACTATTCATAATATCAAAAAAAATTAAATTAACCTATTAAAATAATTTAAACACACTGAATTAAAATATGAAATCCATTTTTCTAAATTCAAAACACAGAAGTTTTATTAATTAATTTAAAATTAATCCTGTTGTAACGAAAATGTCTTTTAAGAGTAAAAACTTTGCCAAAGATTGAATTGTTTTTTCCAATGAATTAAATGTAAAATTAATGGTAATGAAATACATTATATTAAATGGTAAAAATATATTCTATTTATACTTTAAAATCATTAAATATTGTAATTTAACAATATAAATTATTGCAACGAAAAAAGTTGTTTTTAATTTAAATATAGCGTTTTTCTATTATTTATTAAAATATAAAAGTTATCACAATAATATGAAAAATTTATACAAAGTAATTTTTTATATATTGATTCCAAAAAAGATTTTTATTTTGTCAAATTGAACTTATAAAGATTTCAAAAACTAGATTTAATGTGGGAGCGCCTTCAAAATGCGGCAAAACTGCATTTTTTTAAAAATACTTATTTTATCCAAAAAAATTATATTGTTCTCATACCATGTTATATAAAATGTGTAAGATGAATAATAATGTAATAAAATTAAAATTTGAGTTCATATTATTCATAACGGCTAGTCCATAATAATATTATTACAATATATCATTGTTTAGTGAAACCCGGTATTGCGTACTACACTGGCTATCGAGGAAGGTCAGGATTGCGTGTAATGCAAGCCAAGATAGGGTTGTGTGTAGTGAGAGATTCCATTGGTGTTACGTATAACATGAGAAATAAAAAAATATATTTCTTATAAAAGATCGGGGTTTTACATTCTACCCCCCTTGAAATGAATTTCGCCCTCGAAATTCGTCACATTGTAACAAACAGATGAGGATACCTCTCCCTCATAATATCCTCAAGTTACCATGAAGATTCTTCTAATTGGTGGTTCCTCCATAAAACATTAACCAAGCGAGTGTTCTTGTTTCATAGAAATTTTTCTCTATGATCCAAAATCTCTATCGGTTGTTCTTCATAAGAAAGATCTTGCTCCAGCGGTACAACTTCTGAGGTTAGAACATGTGAAGGATTAGTTATGTACATTCTCAGGAGAGATATATGGAACACGTCATGAACTTGAGAGAGATTTGGTGGAAGTGCCAATCGGTAAGATACCTTCCCAACATGATCCAATATTTCAAAATAACCAATATACCTAGGGCTCAGCTTGCCCTTCTTTCCAAATCTCATTACTCTCTTCCAAGGAGATATTCCTAAGAACACTTTATCACAAACTTAAAAGTCTAGGTCTTTCTTTCGGTTGTCGGCATAACTTTTTTGTCGACTTTGAGCTTCTTTTATGTGTTGTTGAATAGATCGGACCTTCTCAGTCATCTCATCAAAAAGATCAGGTCCAAATAGATTTATTTCCCCAACTTCATCCCAGCAAGTTGGAGTTAGACATTTCTTTCCATAGAGAGCTTCATAAGGCGCCATCTGAATACTGGAGTGAAATATATTATTATAAGAAAATTCCACTAAAAGTAGGTGTTGAACCCAACCACCTTTGGAATCTATAAAGCAAGCTCTCAACATGTCTTTTAGAGTTTGAATTGTCCTCTCAGACTGACCGTCTTTCTGAGGATGATAAGCAGAGCTGAAACTCAACTCTGTATCTAGAGTATGGTGAAGACTTTTCCAAAACATTGAGGTAAACCTCGTATCCCGATTAGATATAATGGAATGTGGTACTCCATGAAATCTTACCACTTCCTTTACATATATCCTGGCAAGATGATGAAGATAAAAATATTCTCTAATAGAAATGAAGTGTGCTGAATTCATAAGACGATCAACTATAACCTAGATAGCATTATTGCCTTTGGATTTTTTAGGAAGTCTAGTGACAAAGCCCATAGTGATTTTTTTCCATTTCCATTCTGGTATGGGTAATAGTTGTAACGTCCCCTTAGACTTCTGTCTCTCAGCTTTAACTTTCTGAAAAACCAAGCATCGATAGACATATTCAGCAACATCTATTTTCATGACATCCCACCAGAAGTACTCTTTTAGATCCTTATTCATCTTCGTGCTTCTAGGGTGAATAGATAATGAAGAAATATGAGCTTCATCCAATATTTACTTCATTAAATTTGTGATGGGAGGAACAGAAACCCGATTCCTGAACCTTATTATTTCATCATAATCAATGTGGGATTCAGGAACATTTCTCACCTTACTTTGTAACTCTACATATTCTATCTGTTCCTCTTTAATCTTCACATGTATAGATAGTTGAACATTCATTTGAGAACAATAAGATTTCTCCCCTTCCATTATAATTCCTAGATCCATCCTTTGTAAATCCATATATATTTGATCTTTTGTGATCCTCATCATGGATAAGTTAGCATGGTCTTGTCGACTTAATGCATCTGCCACCTTGTTTGTGTTCCCAGGGTGGTAATGAATTGAGCAGTCGTAATCCTTAATCAGCTCCAACCATCTTCTTTGGCGCATATTCCGCTCGTTTTGTGTGAAAATATACATTAAACTTTTATGATCAGAATAAATTTCACACCTTTCACCATAAAGATAATTCCTCTAAATCTTTAATGAAAATATTACCAAAGCTAACTCTAAATCATGAGTTGGGTAATATTTCCCATGGATTTTCAACTATCGTGAGGCATAAGCTATCACCATATCATTTTTCATGAGAACACACCCCAATCCCTTCTAGGATGCGTCACTATAGATCACAAACCTTTCTCTACTACAAGGCAGTGTGAGCACTGGTGCACTGAATAATCTTCTTTTTAACTCCTTGAGATTCTCTTCACACTCCTCCGTCCAAATGAACCTAACTACTTTTTGAGTCAACCTGGTGAGTGGATTAGATATTCGTGAAAAATATTTCAAAAAACGTCGATAATATCCAGCCAAACCTAGAAAACTTCAGATCTCAGTTACTGTGGTTGGTCTCAATCGTCTTTCAATAACCTCTATTTTTGCTGGATCCATGGATATCTCCTCTTTTGAGATTATGTGACCCAAAAATGAACCCTTTTGAAGCCAAAATTCACACATGATAAATTTGGAATAATGCTTCTCCTTTCTCAGGGTCATCAGTTCAATTCTCAAGTGATTTTCATGTTATTCCTTTCTCTTTGAATAGACATGAATATCGTCTATAAAGGCTACCATAAAATAATCAAGATAGTCTCTAAAGACTCTATTCATTAGATCCATGAAGATAGGAGGGGCATTAGTAAGACCAAATGGCATCACTATAAATTCATAATGTCCATACCTTCTACGGAAAGTCATCTTTGGTATATCCTCCCTTTTGACCCTTAATTGATGATACCCTGAACGAAGATCAATCTTGGAAAATTATTGAGCTCTTACTAGTTAGTCAAATAAGTCATCAATGCGTGGGAGAGGATATTTGTTCTTGATAGTGATCTTGTTAAGTTCTCAATAATCAATGAAGAGTCTCATTGATACATCTTTCTTTTTATCAAACAAAATAGGTTCTCCCCAAGGTGATGCACTAGGGCGTATGATTCTCTTATCAAGATTCTCTTGGAGTTTATTCTTCAATTCCTGCAACTCAATTGGGGCCATTATATAAGGTGTCTTTGAAATAGGTAAAGCACCTGGTATGAGTTCTATTGAAAACTCAACTTTATGATTTGGTGTAAGACCTAGAAATTCCTCCAGATAAACGTCCTCAAACTCCCGTACAATGGGAATATTCTTAATCATGAGTTTCTCTCCAACCATTTGAGATAAATAACCTTCATTTAGTGGAATCAAGACCCATAATATGGAATAAATTTCCACTGGAAGGTTATATTCGTCCTTGCATCGATAGATAATCATAGATTCATAAGGAATATGAAATGTGACTTCCCTTCTTTGGAAATCAATATGAGATCCAAATAAGGAATGCCAATCCATACCAAGAATCACATCAAATTCCACTATAGGAAGGATCACAAGATTTGCAGAAAGCGCATTCCCACAAATGTCAATTGGAGATGAATTGTAACCGTTTGATGCGACCATTGTGCCATTAAGAGTTGTCATAGCTAACTCAACATCTAATTGTTGAGGTAATATGAAAATACCCTTAAAATATTCTTCAGAAATAAAAGAGTTTGTGGATCCAATGTCAAATAAAACATTTTCTAATTTAGAGTGGATGGTAAGTGTACCTTTCACCACTTTTTTATCATACTCCACATCGCTAATAAAAATTGCATGCGACTTTCCTTTGTCTTTGGCCTTAAGAGTTTGTTGACGTCGATCATCATCAACAACCCCTGGATTAGGGAATTGATTAGCATAATGCCTCATTTAATTACACTTGTAACATTGAAGTGTAGGAGGTGCATTATATGTAGCCTTTTCTTTGTTTGCATCAGTAGAAATCTTTTTCTGATCATTGAAACATTCAAAATCCGGATGACCTTATTTTCCACATTTGAAAAATTTACTTGTCCCTTTAAGAAAATTCCCTCGATGTTTCTTTCCACACTTTGAGCATAAGGGAAAACTCATCTTTTTTTCAGTGTGCTCTTTAGATTTTCCTTTCAATTCCATTTTCTTCTTTTTATCAAACCCATATGACTGATGGGTTACTCCAATATGCATCTCAACCTTGAGAGCACATTGAACAATTTCCTCATAGCTATTGGAGTACCTTATGGCTAACTCCCTTCGAAGACATGGTTTTAAGCCACTAAAAAATCAATTGATCTTACTCTCAGGTTGGAAAATAATTCCGGAAGCGTACCTTGCAAGTCTTGTAAAATTTGCTTCGTAGGTAACAACTAATTCATCATACTTTTTCTTTAGTTCAAGAAACTCATCCATATTTGTTTGAAGAATACGAGGGAAGTACTAATTGAAAAACAAGTTCTTGAACTCATCCCATTCCATTGATTCAATTTCATACTGGGGCCTTGTATTCTTGATAAGATCCCACCATTGATCATCTTCACCTTCCAAACGATATACTGCTAAGATGAATTTATCATGTTTAGAACATTGTAGAACTAAAAATATCTTTTCAGTGGTACTGATCCATTGTTCTACCACTAATGGATCAATAGGCCCACTGAATGAGGATGGGCACTGCCTCATGAAAGATTCAACAGAATGTTGCTCCTTCCTTTGCTCCTTTGGAAGTCCTGAATGATTCATATCTTGAGAAAGTTGAGTGATCATGGCTACACAATTTTTCATTCCAGATCCCATAACATTTGGTTGCTCAGGGGGACAATCATTGCATTGCCCATCTCATTCCGCATTAACACGATTCCTTCGGGTTCCATCCATTGACTAAAACCAAGAAGAATAGTGCAAGCAACACAAATTGTAACAGGATAACAGAATAATCAGTAATAAAATTTCACACTTTAGGTCTTATCATAGGTTACTCATGGACATTTATAAAACACAAATATTGTATTCTATGCTTAGACATATCCTTAGGGTTCTTACTAAGGCTTTCCCGTCCTAGTTTCAAAAGGTTTACTATACCTTTCCTCTCATACCAACTATAATGACCCATACTTTACATACATTCTTATTACATAAGTATTGAAGAATACTTATTACAACATATAAAAAAACCATGAAAGGACCATATAGGTATAGCGTCTTTAGAAACCGGGAGACATAAGCAACTTGTTCATAAGGCATCTACATTGTCTCCCGTTTATTTCATCATATATAGAGTTCCTTCTGGCATATCCTACTTAATACCCTTATTCCTGACCTAGGGAAATGAAAAAAATACAAAAGGGTGATCCCAAATGCTCAGTAAGGGTAAACAATGGAAATATAAATCCTATCATATTCATAATAACATAACATTATGAAGATCTTAACCTGCAAAAGAGATTATAATATCATGACATGAGATAAATAATAGTAGTGAAATGTAATCCCAATAATAATATCATAAAACAGGAAAATTTATGGCATACACACATAATCATAGAGAATCGTTTCTTAGTAGTCAAGACTCATTTCCATGACTATCCTAGTGGACAAAGTCCATTTCAGAACTGATTTCACTCCTCGTTTCAGTCCTATATCACTGAACCCGATTAACCTGCCATTCCAGACATGTCTATCTCATTAGATATAAATGTTTACCCAATGAATTCGAGGGAGATATATGTCCCACCCATCTCATAATGATTCCATTTTTATGTGTTCCACTAGATCATAAATCATACATCATAGCATAACCCATTTAATAAAAATGGGATTCTTAAACATCATAGCATCCTAACATATTATATATAAGATAAAAGGACATCATAAAAATAATTCCATCATAACATAATCAAATCAATGTTAAACTAGAGATAGAAATAGAACCTTATATTATCTTTGATGGAAAATAATTATGATAAAACACTTGAACTCCATTCTTGAGGAAATATCCTTACTACTTCAAAAACATTTTTCCTTTATTAACATGTCATAAAATTTTAAAATAAAAGAAGTTTATTAAAAATAAACTTTAAAACTTGTAAAGGAAGCTTAATGGAAATAATGTACTATGAAATCACAAAAATCCATTCATGCCGTATAAGTTAAAAAAACATTTTTCTCGTACTTTGCCCAGAAAATTCAAAAGTACCTCGTACTAAAAACGAAAAAATATTCCTTTAAAATATTTTACTAAAAACTCACCAATGGGTAAAATTCAATTTAAAAAATTGTAGGATGATATAAATTAAATTACATATTCCAAAAACATGGATGTTGATTATAAATTTTCCCCATTAAATTCTAAAGTATAAACAATCTCGGATAAAAATGAGATTGTGAGATTTTCCCTTACCTTAAGGTCTGATATGCTTTGTACGTGTCCAGACCTCCTATATAATGATTTATATATTGTCAATCACTTATTCAAGAATCATTATCACTATTATTATATCCTATATGTTCATATTCTTGGCTTCTTATTAGTAATATTTCATTGCTACTTGTTATTCGGGTGTTCATTGCTTTATGTTCTTATGCGTGTTTTGTTGAATAAATTCTTATTCCCCTTTTTAGGTTATAGAAAAATCATTTAAAGAATGGTAGTAGTATAATATATATCATATTTATTCATTAAATTCGTTTATATAATCATGGTTTAGTAAAGATCATGTAGAATGAATCAAATCGCATCATGGAGACGGTTAGCCGTACGTACGCACGAGCGACGATATCATTCCCATAATTATTGAATGGTCTTTGAGTGGATGGTATAATATCTCAAAATTAGTATCATTTTATAATAATCATATACATATTTATTATTTGAACCATTATACCCATTCAATTTAGGTGGTGGTGGAAAACAGATTACACCACGGCGTGGAGACAGTATTCCATACGTAAGCACGCGTGATGATTTCATTTTCCATAGGATGGATAGAAGGTGAAATATGGTTATTTTATATTTATAATAACATATCAGTATATTAGTGATACTGATGTTATTACTTTATAATGAAACAACTAAATAATAGGAAGTATAAGAAAGATGAAACTTGAAAGAATCGGTAGAAGAGATTACCTCTTCCTCGACGTGCCTCCTTTAAACTTCCTCTTAAGGGAATAGAGATGGTCTTTAGAGAAGAACTTAAACTCCATAATATTACTAGGGAAGTTGAGAAGAGTAATGGGAAGGGGTTGGCGGAGCTTGCAGACTCAATGTTGTGAAAATAGGAGAGGGAGGACGTGCCCTTTTATAAGGGAGGAGAGGGGAACCTTTGGAAACCTCCAAAATATTAATTTATAATAAATCAAAACCCACTTAAAAACCCCCAAAAAATGACTCATATTCGAATATGAGATGATATAGGGTTGTTATATAATCATAAAATAATATTTTGATGTGTTGTAAATTTATTTTAAACTTTATCAACTTGATTTATCCTTATTTAATCTATTTAAATTTATTTTGTGGTAATAAAATTCTCAATGTTAAATTGTTCTAAATAATTAATTATGTGTTGTGAATTGTCATTAATTGGATAATTTATGAAATTTTAGACCATATAAATTATAATTTGTAATTTTTCAATATTTTTGTGATTTTTAAACAATTTTATATTATGTTATTTTTATAAAATAACAATAGTGTCAATTTTGACACTATTCATTTATTTGAATTTAAATAAAATACATACAGAAGATATGTTCAAAATAAAAGCTTTAATAGATTAATAACATGTCATATTTATCTAGAAAATTAGTGGAGAACATTAAATAGTTAATAAAATATTTATTTTAATATTTTTAAAACCATTTATTTGATATTTTAATCAATAAAAGTTTTTCAACATTACAATTGTGTCACCTTTAATGATAATTATTTAATACCTAAATTTTTTAAATAAATTCAAATGATGTAGATAATTTTATTATATATCTGGAAACTATTAATTTTCTAAGTTTCATGAAGTTTATAACTAAAATAAAATTGTTATACTTATAAGATTTAAGAGAGTGACATGTTGTCACTTTCTTTGGTTTTCCTAATAATTAAATTATTTTCACGGTCCAAAGTCCATAAAATGAATCTAATCCGACCCTTAGGTGATATGGGTCTACTTTTATTTATCCAATAGAATTTTGTAAGGTGTTAGGATAATTTTATAATCTTATTTTTACCCTTAATTACCCGATTTACCAATAATTGCATTAAATAAAATTACCGTAGTTACTACTCATAATATCAAAAAAAAGTAACCTGTTAACATAATTTGGAACCACTGAATTCAAATATAGAATCAATTTTTCTATATTAAAAACACAGAATATGTAGTAATTAATTTAAAATTAATCCCGTTTTTAAGAAAATGGGTTTTAAAAGTTAAAACATTGCCAAAGATTGAAATGTTTTTTCCTATGAATTAAATATAAAATTAATGGTAATGACATAAATTAAATTAAATGGTAAAAAAATATTATTTTTATAATTTAAAACCATTAAATATTATAATTCATCCATATAAAATATTGTGATGAAAAAAGTTGTTTTTAATTAAAATATAGCGTGTTTTTACTATTCATTAAAATATAAAAGTTATCAGAATCATATGAAAAATTTATCCAAAGTAATTTTTTATATCTTGATTCCAAAAAAAAAATTATTTTGACAAATTGAACTTATAAAAATGTCAAAAAACTATATTTAATGTGGGTGCGCCATCAAAATGTGGCAAAACTGCATTTTTTGAAAAATACTTATTTTAGCCGAAAAGTTTATTTTGTTCTCATACCATGTTCTATAAAATGTTTAAGATGAATAATTATGTAATAAAAAAAAAATTTTGTTAATAATATTCATAACGGCTAGTCCATAATAATATTATAACAATATATCGATGTTTAGTGAAACCTGGTATTGCGTACTACACACGCTATCGAGGAAGGTCGTGATTGCGTGTAACGCAAGCCAAGCCAGTGTTCTGTGTAGTGAAAGATTCCTTTGGTGTTGTGTATAACATAAGAAATAAATATATATATATATTTCTCATAAAATCTCAGGGTGTTACACAAATGATGTGTGGTGTTCTCAAAATGACTCTATAAGCAGTTTATAAGGATACCAATGACTTTTGAAGCATGTCTGAGGGGGTAAAAACTATGAAAACAATATTGGATGGATATGAAATCAGATGAAAATAACTATAGATTTATTTCTAATGAATATAAATTTACCCCCCAGTATTCTAAGTTACTGTTTTATTGGGATTCTTTTAATTATCCCCTTTCATTTACAAGTGTAATATCATATCATAAATAGATATGTATATTTTTTCAACATGGTATACATTATATATTTTTATTTTTATGTTAAAATTTTATTCAATTTGATAATAAAAATAAAAAAAAGTATTTATAACATTCTAAATATATTTGATGTCTATTATCTTTCACATTTCATTTCTTAAATGTTTTGGATTTTTGCATATGTGATAGATGTCGACAATTGGATAGATTATGACAGTTCTAATATACTAAATTATTCATAATGATGTCACAATGGTTCTTACATTCTATAGAATGTGTAAATATTATAAATGATTATATTCTAATCTTGATTTATTGTGTTTAATTATAATTTTTATTTTTAATTATAGTTGATGAAATAATGTAATATCATGCCCCTTAATCATTAAATTGGGAAGAGGTAGAGATGTTACTAGGACTCATGTGAAATACCTAAAGACACAAAAGGATGGACATTAATTCCAAGGGATTCAGAATAAATAGGGTGGTGATTTATCTTTTTAAAGTAAAATAATTAAACCAGGAGTACCATAACCAAAAAACCACTACATGATGCATTTGAACAATGTTATAAAAATAAAAATATCACTCAAAGATGAAAAATCTAATTTAAAACATGAACTAAATTATATTGAAAAGAATAAACTAAAAAAACTCAAATATGACTATGAAATTCAACACCAACTCCCAAACATGCTCTAAAATCCAACTCTGCATGCCATTACCATGGGATCACGATACAACACTAATGAAATGAGATGTCATTCCATTACCTGTGTCTTAATAAATAGTATTTGAGAAAGCACCAAAGTTCCCATGCATGGGGAGATTATAAAACTCTAAAGGATTTTCACAAATGAATTCCCTATTCGAGAAGTAAGAATAAATATTTTTATCACTACAATATAGGAAATTCATATAGAAAAATTTGAAACATTTTATAACATATCCAACGATTTATAAGAAATAATGTGTATCATGTAAAGAAACAAAAAAATTATTTTAAAAAAATTTCTCAATCTAATTGGAATAACCCACAAAAAATATCACTGTGTTACCATTGATTGTAGAATTTCTCATCTACAGTCAATCCCTTTAATGATGGTACTTCATGACCATCATCCATCCCAGTAAACACGCACCCAACCATTTATTCCATGTACTATGCCAAACCATTGGAGATAAAATATTTCAATAAAAGAATATTTTTATTGGAATTTTTTTGAAACCTCTATCACTAAATCAAAACCAAAAAGTGTTATTAAAAACATCATTTTAAAATCTTGTAACCCATTTCACTTTCAAAAAAAACAACAAATTTCAAAAATTTCACAAACCATCTCTAAAGAGGGTTTCCAACAAACATTGAAAATAAATTTCACAATTTAAACCAATAAATTCTATTAATTATAAATCAAGACTTCAAGTTATAACTAATAATAGTCTAGAGTGAAGCCACCTATCTTGAATACATTGTCAAAAATCAAGAACATCGTAAATAATTTAAATCATAGATTGAAACTCTTTAAAAAGTTCTTAGATCTTGTTCCCCTAAACAAAAACAACCAAATCTCAACATTATTGGCATCAAACACCATGTATATATCTCTAAAATTTTAGATACGGTATCCTGAAGAGGGAATAGGAAGAAAACTAAGGAAAACCTCCATATAAAGTACTTGCCAAGGAATCTCGGCCTATAATGCACTAAAATTCGCTAAATGGATAGCTTTTGAGTCAATGGGAGAGGTATCTACAACTCTTTAAAGGAATGGAATTTTAGCTAGGATATAATTAAGTAAAAACAATGGTTTAAGGTGCTAAACCGAGTTTGATCCAAAATATTTAAGATATTGTTTTAACGTTGAATTGTTAGGGCACATAGTTAGGAATAATATGTGAAAACATGTACTAGCCACTACCTCCAAATGCCTTTTTCAGGATTTCATCAAATAGTTTTAAATCTTTTAAGACAACCATACTAAAACCCTCTTTCCAACATCACACAATTTCTCATAGGAGGCCTCACAGTTTGGCCAAACTGTACTCGACCCAATTCCCAATGTCTCAGTTACATGGTTTCTTGGGTGGTGATTCATAGTTTCTTCTAACCATGCTCAAAACAAACTCCACTTGAAAATACCTAAGATATTTTCAAAACTCTTATAAACCACCAAAAACATAATTGAATTACAATATATACATAAAATACCAAAACAAAGGGGTAATTACCTAAAACTATGGGTGATATATTCTCTCCTCCAATATCCTTTACATCCCCGGAAATGAGAAAACCACTATTAACCCAAATGAGTATTGGACGTTTCCAACCCATTTCCTTCTCATGTTCACATGTTTTATCTGTAATATGACAAAGTTTCCATAAAAAACACTATAATGATTCCTTTCAGACCCAAGACATTTTCTTTCCAATCCATAATCAGTATTGGAACATGAACCAATGTATAATATAAATCTTGGTTAACATCATCCCATTGAATCACATGGTTGGTGACTAGTTGATACTTCTTAAATTGAGATACATGAATCACATTATGAAATAAAATGAACCTTAGTGGAAAAGCCAAATGATATGCCACCTCACCAACCCATTCAAATATATTAAAGAGGGATGTTTATCCAAGAGATAAAAACCCATGATTAAAAACATGATGATTCCCAAACCATAGAGAGGTCCTCAAGAACCAAACATCACTCACCTTGAATGATAGAGGCCATCAATGATGATCTGCATATGATTTATAATGAAAATGATATTTTCCCTCATTTTCAAGATCCAAATAATATTTTTTGTTGTCTCTAGAACACGGCTTGGTCCAACCAGTGATGTTTCACATGATTCCACCCAAAAAAGTGGAGAACAAAAATAAAAACCATACAATGCTTCAAAAGAATATCTATGTATCATGGAATGATAATTTTTATTATATGAGAACTCAACTAATGGTATTTTCTCCTACCATGAACCACCAAAATCCATTACACAAAACTTAATCATGTCATCTGACGTTCGAATCATCCTTTCATATTTTCCATCCATTTGAGGATGATACACCGTGATCATAGTCAATTTAGTCCCAAGTAATTTCTATAAGGATTTCTGGAAACGAGACCTAAAACCTAGATCTTGTTATGATACTTTCAAAACTACTACACCATGCCTTTTTACCCGTTCTTAGATATATATTTTTGAAAATTCATTGACTGAATGATATTCTTGAATAAGGATGAAATCCTCTAACTTTGTAAGATGATCCACTATCACCAATATGACATAGTGTTTCCAAACAATCATGAGTGACCCATCAAAAAATCTATGTCTTTCTTTTCCAATTTCGAAATAGGAATAGTTAAATACCACAACATACTTTATTTCCCAATATATTCTAACTTATTTTAATGATGGGTGAGGCGTCACATAACAAAATCAACCCTATTTATGTTCATGAAAACACCCTAAAATATTTCTTTAAATTCTTTATAAATATTTTTTATTCTTGGATGAACAACCCATCTTGAATGGTGGTAAGAATTAAATAGTTGTTCCTAAATATTTTATGTATATTTATTTTTTAATTTGTAAATATTATGTTTTTAATAAAGAAAAATTTCATGGAAATTGTCTTTTGTTTATTATATTTATCTTTTTTATATTTCAAAAAAAAGATGTTAATGGTTTGTTTTAAGTATTAATTAGATCATTTTTATAGTTTATTTTTTATAAGATTTTAAAGTTACCTAAATTAAATTAAATAAGTTTCCATTTGTTTCAAGTTGTGGAATTTAAAATCTTTTAAAATAGGAAAGGTAAGTAAAATAAAAATGAAAATTCAAATAGTCGATAAACATGTAAAAAAATTGTTGATAATAACTAGAATATCCTCAATTTAATATGTAGAAAATCATATAGAGGAATGATTTTTTTCAAATCCTATATTTATATTAAAAGAATATAAATAAATGAATTCAATCATTGTTCTTAAAGTGGTCCCATCCAATAACATGGTGTTGAAATTGGACACCCATATTGGGATGACCAGTCTCTATGATAGGGTGGAGTATGATGAGTTAGAGAGGGATCATTCTCAAGAAATGGAACCATTATGTTTGGTACTCAGCTCGGGACTCATTAGGAGGAGGTGACATCTAGATGTTATTATTAGCACCAAATCATTCCCCCACTGGGTAAGTTCAAGGATGACCCATAATCTACTGGGTGAACTATAAGGCTTGAGAGGGCTCGATCTTGAGAGGTGGAGGTATGGGAAATAAAATTGACAGGATATCAGATCAAATATACATTTGGAAAACTATAGATATCATAAAAATATAAATTTCCCCCTTACCTCCTAGTTAGAATATACGATTGGATGAGGCTGGACTACTAGAGGTGGGACCTCTACCTATGGAATAGGTGAGGATTCACATACAGAACATTATAGTATGAGTCATCTCTGTCATGGATCCTCAACATCCGTAGTTGCTAATAGAGGTTCCTAAGGAGGAACATCCTCTCCCTAGGACGGAAAAATATATAACTCAGGTTTACAATGAATGATACTATCATGTATAACTCATTACGTTGGCATCATCCCTAGTGTTGCAGCATGGTACACTACCTAGATAAAAACATCCCTGACATATACATTAGACATTCAAACAATTTTTTATTTTTGAGTATGATATAAATATATTTAAAATTAAAAAAAGTACTACAAAAAATAATGGATTTTTATTAACTTAACAGATCCTAAAAGTCTCTATTTATTTGAGTAAGATACAATATAGACTTAATTATATACCATGGATCATACTCAAACTTATAGGTAACCACATATTACACATACATTCATTAAAAAGTTATTATTGTCTTTCCTAGAATCCCAAGGCACTCTACAAGGCATCAATGCTCGTTGACATCCTACCTCCCCATCAGCAGCATGGAATGAAGCTCTGATGACTGTCTTGATGGAAACATAATATGATGAACAAACTAAACCAGAACAATAAAATATCAGGACAATGCCACTCCGCACAATAAATGTTAATGAGTGAAACTAAAATCATGAAATCTTGAAGCCCATCAATGTAGTATGAGGGAATCAGGACCAATAGGGCCATGTATAGAATCCATGCCATCTGAAATGACCTGTGAGATTTGTAAAAAAATGTTGTTATTAAAAACAAAAAAATATATATAATATTATGAAACTGATTAGTCAAGGAATGAATTACAACAGTGGGTAATAGAATTTCTTACATGAGATGATATGCCCCCATGTTGTTCCTCAACATCCAGACAAAATGGTGTGTCTGATATCCTCTATAACTTACAACATAAAAAGTTATAAAGAAAAATAAACTAAATTTAATAACGCATTATCAGATATGAAAAAAAATAAAGATGAGTGATCATACCATCATCTACATGGAACTTCAAGAAACACATCCACACAATGATAATGACCAATAATAATTGGGGAGAGGGGAGGTATGCACTCATATACCCACATCTGAATAAGGATGACACATCCCCTGATATTAGTGTGATCCGATAAACATGTCATGCATAATTCCTTGTATGTAAATACCATGCATTTAGATCCCTATATGTATCTCTCGTCCTAGTCATAATCATCCAGTATCCCTAGTTACATCACATGGACAAGCATACCACAGTGATCAGTGCACATTGTACCTCTAATGAGCCACAAGATATATGCATGAGCATGATGCATGATAGTCTTCTCATCAGCATCAGTGGGTAACTATGTAATGTTCATCTCATTCCATCACATAGATTTCGACCAACAATCTATAACAACATCATCTCCCAAAATGTTGATTCCTAACAATTGTTGTACATGCTTAGTCCAGTCTCCATGGATGGTCCTATAACTGGATCACCATGGATAGGAAGACCAACAAGAACTACCACATTCTCATGGGTGATGGAAATATCAACATCAAGAATGTAGTATCTGTGAGCCGCAAGCCTCCAGGTCTTGGTGACGGCAACAAGTATGTGATGATGAATTAATTTATAATTTGATACAACAATTCCATAGAATTCAACATGACATATGTATTGTATATTGGAGGCTAGATGTGAAATGTTATAATAATTGTAGTATATTGGAACCATGATATGTCAAACCACATTAATCGATAGAATTTCATGTGAAACATGGCTATACTACTTATTTTGTAGTCTAGTCTCCTACATATCTATGTATAAAACAAAAATATATATTATTTAAGTTTAAGATAAATATATAATGTTATGTTTAGAAGAATGTTATGACTGGTAGATTTTATGATATTACAATTGTATTCCAATTGTTTTATGAAATATTTCTAGCCCAAATAAAATAGAATGACTTAATGTTTGTTAGAAAATATTTCTAAAGTTGTTTTAGATGTGGTTTTACATTGGAACAACTATTTTAATAAATTAGTCACGTTCAGATTATGAAACAATTAATAATTCATCAAAAATTCATTACTTAATTGTTCTTAACCAGTTAGTTTGAAGTTAATTAATTGTTGAACATTATTTAATTATTGTTTAAGTAACATCCCAAGATTTCCAAACAATTTTTTTTAATATTAATATTTTATTAAATGGATTCATTTATAATTAAAAACCAATTAATAATATTTTTGACAAAATTTTATTTGAAAATAATATTTTAAATCAAGTGTTTTAAATAATTTAATCACAAAACATATAATAAATTCCACCTTTAATTTATTATTTTCAAATTAATATTCTAATGATAAATATGGGTTTTCTTTTTTTAATAGAAATTTTTTGAATAATAATATTTATTTAGTTATTTTTCATAATTAGAATCAAAATATTATTTAACAGAATGTTTAGAATGAATAATTATATTAATTATTATAATTAGATTATAAAATATTGTTTTTCAATTTAATATATAAATAGATAAATATGTGTTTGAAATATTAGTTAATAATTAATTATTATTTAATTAATATTATTTAATTATAATTTTGGTGTTTTGTAAAAATATAAAAATTATTTTTTTTTGAAATCAAAACTTTCCTTTTTATGTTAGGAAAAATGAATAAAATGGGTTGATGTAAATATATATATATGGGTGTCTATGTGTTTTAATTTGTGTTGTTTAACAAAAAAATTTCAAATATTTTATGATATACCCACACAACTAAGAGTAGGATTATGGGAAAATCCCTTAAGGTATAGTGTGGGAATAAAAAACCCCAACCAAGCAGTGTGATAGGTTAGCCCATGTATAGGCTAAGCTAAGTATCATCCCAATCATGGGTGGACTGAGTATTAGTCTACGTGAATGGGTAGGTTGAGGACTGAGTTGGAAGGTCGTGTATAAGGTTCCCATGTGTGTGAGTTCATGTTTTCAAAGTAAAGTAGCCATTTAAAGCCTTATAAGGCGGTCCTATAAACTGTTTGGTTATGATTTGGGACACTATTTTGTATATGAGATCTAATCTCAACCACTCATTTCAGTTGAGATCAATCCTGGCCATCTATCCTTTTCACTACATGACCTAGTCTTGCTCACCCTTTCCAGTCATCATATTTTGGTCTCAGATCTTCCAGACCATCCCCTTATAATCCCCCCGATCAGGAATCCTAAGAAATACTAATGTTTTAATTTGAGACCCCAAATCATATTTCTGATTATTTGATTCATCGGTCTGAAGTCTCACATCCTTCCTAATTGAGCTTGTGCCTCACTACTGAGTCCAAGCCAGATGACCTTCCTCCTTTCTTATCCACCATTAATTTCACCATCCCCATGGCCCTAGCTGGGGTTTTTCCACAGAAATGACAAAAATAGTGTTTCAAACCAAATCCTTATCTCCATGATTTATCTTCCCCTATAAGCCTTGAATATAATATATAATTTCAATTTTCTCAAATTTGAATTGGGTTACATTTCCATCATTTTTTGTTACTCAATGTATGATTTTGGAAAATTGGCCAAATGGGTCCAAAACCTTGGCCAATTTGTCAAAAGGGTGAATTATTTTAACATAAAATTATTTATGTAACCATCTGACACACATTTGAAACCTCCAATCCCTTCCTCCCAAAGCCTCAATTTCATTCTGCTAAACGATTATGCAGCTCAGTTCCTCATTGATCCAAACCAAGTAAGGATATATTCTTCTTCATCAAATTATTTTCCAATTACATATATATGTGTTTATATATGAATATATACACATATATAAAAAATTATTTTTAGTGTATATATATATATGATAAGGGTTAAAATTATTTTAAATTTAAAAGGATTTATGTAAGGGGTTTACAATTTTAAAATTTATTCTGTAAGGGTTCATTTAATTACATAGTGTTATTAATTTTTTCCAAGGGTTATATATATATGTATATGTGTGTATATGTGCATATATATACACAAATATAATTATCTATTTTCAATATATAAGAGAAAAGGTTTTTCTATTTTTAAATTTTATCTCTAAATCCTATGTTTTGAAAGATTTTATTTGTTTTATCAATCTTTTTCATTTTTTAAATATTCACATATATATGTGTGTGTAAATATATATAAGTGTGTTTGTACATAGATATGTACATATGTGATTATATATTTTCAGAAAATATTAAATAAGGTTTTTTTTATTTTAAATGTTTAGTTTTAAATCTTATATTTTGTAAGGGTTCAATTTCTTTATGATTGATTTCATCAAAACAACTATATATATAAGTATAAAAGAATATACATATATATGTTTAATTATTATGTATATAAATATATGTATATCAATTTAATTATTTAAAACGGTTTATCCTTTATTTACAAATCTATATAAGAAGTTGTCATTTATTCTTTATCTATAAATTTATTGTTCATGTGTACGTGTAACCTCGGTTTTTAAATGATAATAGTTATCATTTTATGTGAAAATTCTAAAAAAGCTATCATTTCATGTTATAATTTTCATCTGCACCACTTGGTATTTTATTCATAATTATCTATGTCAATCATCTAAATTACAAATAAAATCCAATACATTTTTAGATCAAGTATGCATATAAATTGTATATTTATTATATTTTTGATTTATACATAATGTAAATTATTTCAAGCATGGTATTATCCTAAATAGTGTTTTATAATTTCACAAGGATAAGATTATTACATGTTATAAGAAGTGTTATTTTGTTTCTAATGAAATTAATAATATGTATGTATATTTGAAAGGGTTTTTATTAGGATTGAGAAAGGAAGATCTATTGAAACTGTCTTAAAGAAATTAGACCTAGTATGATATGTGGTGTTATGGGGAGTGAACCCATAATTATTAAGGGAAATTTGTTCCATATGAGTTATTACTAGTGGCCTCATGTTATGGTTATTAATATGGTTTGCCAAGTATCTTGAATGACCCACCAAAAAATTATTATTTTCAATGGAGAAATCAAAAAGTTATTTCAATTATAATAATTTTGAGAAATTAATTGTTTTATAAATATAATTATTTATATTTAAAATATTATGAATATCTAATTTAAGAATGTATATTCATTTTATGTAAATTTTTATAATAGTTTTATAATTACTTTATAACCCCTTACTCGTCATTTTAAATACTTAAACAGTGTTTCAATTTTATCTTTTCATGTTAAGTATACTTACCAGGGATGTATTTTTTTATGTGGAGGAAATTCATAGATGATTATAAATTTTTAATTAGTTTCATTTTTGAATAGTTTTGATGAAATGAAATAGTCGTATCTAACTATCCAAAACCTAGAATGGTAAAAGTCCTCTATTGTGTAATAACTTGTTTAATTATTTAGTTTCATTTATAGAAAAAATAAAAAACTTGCATTGACACAAACTCTAAGAAACTAGTGTCTGGGTCATTACAATTGAAAATAAAGGAACGTTCTAGATAATTTTTGTAAATTAGAACAAATTAAAAATTTAAGCATGTTTTCTGTATAAAAAATTATTTTCTCTATGTGTATGGACTAATTGCGAGGACACAATTATTTTGAGAGGAATAATGTAACATACTAAGATTTTTAAAAAAAATATTTTATAAATATTTTATTAAATTAATTTATTTGTTATAAAAATCCGAATAATTAGATTTTTGATTCAATTTTCATTGAAAAAAATATTTGAAGTGAACCGTTTTAATTAATTTAAGCACAATTTTATAAACAATAACACTTATTATTTATAGGTTTCAAATTAACATTATAAATAAAAATATGGGTTTTCTTTGTTTAAAATAATATTTTTAAATAAGTATATTTATTTAATTTATTCTTAAAATTAAAATCTAATGGTTATTTAATAATTTTTTTAAATGAATAATGATATTAAATATTATAATTATCTTGTCAAATTTTGATTTTCATTTTATGATATATATATATATATGTAAATATGTGTATGAAATATTAGTTTTGAATTAATTATGATTCAATTAATTTTATTTAATTATAAAGTTGTGTTTTTTAAAACTATGAAAATTATTTTATTTGAAAAAATTTGTTTTATGTTATGAAAAAAGAGGAAAATTGTTTTGTGTATATATATATATGTAAATATGATTTTTTAGTTTAAATTTTTTTTAACAAATATTTTGTGAAGTACCCACACAATCGAGAGGACCATTAAAGGCCAAGTCGTAAAAATCTAGTGTGGGCACAACCAAAACCCAATCAAACAGTGTGAGAGGTCAGCCTGTGTATAGGGTGGTCTAAGTATTGGCATGAGCATGAGTGTATCCAGTATTAGTCCACCTATATGGTTAGACCAAGGCCTAAGCCGGAAGGCCATGTATAAGCCTCCCCTGTATATGTTTTCATGATTTCACATTAATGAAGTCCTTCCCAAAATTATAAGGAGGTCATAAAACCCATTTGGTTTCAATATGAGATTTTATTTTAAATGTTGGATCTATTATCGACTACTCATTTTAGCCGAGATCAATCCCAGCGATCATTCCTTTTCCCCGCTTGACCCATCCACGTTCACCCATTCCATCCAACCGATTTTGGTCTCAGATAATCCATTTCATCCCCTTCCAATCCATCTGATCGAACCTCATCATAAATAAAAGTGTTTTAATTCTATCCCTCTAACAATATTTCATGTGATCTAAGCCATCAGTCCAAAGTCCCACAAACTTCTTCATTGAGATCAGGCCTCTCCACTGAGTCAAATCTATGGGACCTTCCTCCTTTATTCTCAACTATTGATGTCACCTTTTTCTTGTACCCAACTTGTATATTTTTCCACATAAATTAAAAAAAGTTTTTTTAAACCAAATACCAGATATATGATTTGGATTCCACTATAATAATTAAATATGAAATATAATTTCATTTTTCACTATCTCAAATTGCTTTCCTTTTCCATTATTGGGTTATTCAATGTTTTTTCTGTGAAAATTGGTCAAATGGGTCCAAAACGAAGGTCAATTTGACAAAATGGTGAATTACCTTAACATAAAAAAATTTATTTATACCCTCTTCCACACATTTGAAACCCCCTCCCCTCTTATTCCCAAAGCCTCAGTTTTATTCTACTCGAAAATTCACCTGTTCAGTCCCTCGATGATCCAAACCAAGTAAGGATATATTATTCTTTTTCAAATTATTGTTTGGTTACAAATATATGTGTTTATATATATACATATATAAAATATAACAATCTATTTTCTGTTTATATTTATGTGATAATTGATAAAATTATTTTCAATTTATAAGGATTGATGTAAGGGAATTATTTTTTTAAAATTAATTTTATAAGGGTTCATTTAATTCCGTAAAATTATTTTTTTTACAAGTGTTATATATATGTGTGTGTGTATATGTGTACATATATTTATGTAAAAACACATTTAATTATATATATTTAATATATAGGAGAAATGGTTTTTCTGTTTGTAAATTTTATTTTTTAAACCTATTTTTTGTAATGGTAAATTTATTATATCAAACTATTTTCCTTTTACAAATATTCACACACATATATATAAATATATGATTATATGATTATAAATTTTCATAAAATATAAGATAAGGGTTTTTTATTTTAAATTTTTATTTCAAAATCCAATGTTTTGTAAGGGTTCAATTTGTTTATGTCTGATTTCATGAAAACACACACACACACACATATATATAAGTATAAACAAAAAATATACATATTTATGTATGTTGATCATGTATATATATATGTATAAAAATTTTATTATTTAAATAGGGTAATCCTTTATTTCTAAATCTATATATGAAGTTAAAATTTATTCATAATGTATAAATTTATCGTTTATGTTTATGTGTAACCATAGTTTTAAAATTATAATAGTTATAGTTTTATGAGAAAATTATAAAAAATATATCATTTCATATGAGAATTTGTATATACAAACCTTGGTATGCTATGCATAATTAGTTATGGAAATCATATAAATTATAAATGGCCTCCCATGAATTTTTAGATCATGTAATCATTTAAATTATTTATTTAAATTATTTATGATTTATAAATAATGGCTGTTATTTTAGGCATGGGATTCTGAGAAAAATTATTTTAGAATTTCTCAAGGATATGCTACTGTCATGTGATAAGAAGGGTTATTTTCTTTATAAATAAAATAATAATAATATATATATATTTGATGGGTTTTTTGTTATGATTGAGAATGGAAGGTCTATTGAAAGTGTTTTATAAATTGTCACTAGTGTGTTATGTGATGTTATGGGGAGTGAACTCATAAGTAATAATGGAATATTCTTCTAAATGTGTTATGACTTGTGTACCCACGTTATGGTTTTTAATATGGTGAGCCATGTATATTGAAATACCCACCTGGAAATCATTATTTTTAATTATAAATCCGGATTTTCATTCAATTATAATTATTTGGAGAAATTTATATTTGTATAAATATTTTTATTTAGAATTAAAATGATATGAAAATATATTTTAAGAATGTATATTTATTTTAATGAAATGTTTTAAAATAATTTATTAACTATTTTAAGACCCCATAATTGGAATTTTAAATTCTCACCATTCATTTTAAATTTATCTATACAGGTTTAGCAGATTTATCAGTGATGTATTTTTCTATGCCTAGGCAGCGCACTAAATATTATTATTTCTTAAATAATTTTTTATATTGTTTTTATGAAGTTGAATAATCGTATCTAACTCTCCAAAACCAAGATCGGTAAGGCTCTTATGTTTTGTAACATGTTGTATAATTATACAGGTTTTTTATAAAACAAATTACAGAGCATATTTTTGAACATAGTATATAATACTGGGGTCCAGGTCTTTATAATTGGTATCAAATGATTTATTTAGATAATTTCATAAAATTGAAAAAATTTAAAATTTTAGTATGTTTTGTTTATAATAATTATTTTCACTGTGTGTATAAATGAATTGTGAGTATGAAATTCTTCTTAAGGGGGAATAATATAACATCACAGGATTTAAAAAACTGATTTTATTATATAAATATTTTATTAAATGGATTTATTTAAAAATAAAAACCAACTAATAATATTTTTGAGAAAATATTATTTGAAAATAATATTTGAAATCAAGTGTTTTAATTAATTTAATCACAATACTTATAATTAATTACACCTATTATTTATAGTTTTAAAAATAATATTATAAATAAATATATGGGTTTTCTTCATATAATAGAATATTTTAAAATAAAAATATTTATTTAATTTTTTTAAAAATTACAATCAAAAGTTTATTTAAAAGAACATTTTAAAGGAATAATTATATAAATTATTATAATTAGGTTATGAGAATTTGAATTTAAATTTATGATATATATAAATAAATATGTGTATGAAATATTATCTTTTAATTAATTATTGTTGAATTACATTTATTTAATTATAATTTTGGGTTTTTTAAAAATATGAAAATTATTTTATTTCAAATCAAAATTTCCATTTTATGTTAATAAAAAATGGAAATGGTTTGAATTAAATATATATATGTATATATGCGTTATTTTTGTTGTAAAAAAAAATTAATTTTTTTGGTGCAGTACTATCACAACCAAGAGAATCCTTAATGGAAATTCCCATAATTTCCAATGTGGGCAGAAAAAAATCCCAATCGAGTAGTGTAACTAGTCAACCCATGCATAGGGTGGGCTGAGTGTCGGCTCGAACATGGGTGGACTGGGTATCGGGGCATGTGTATGGTTAGGCTGAGGCATGAGTGGGAAGTTTGTGTATATGCCTTCCTTGTGCGTGTGTTTATGTTTTCAAAGTAAAGAAGTCATGCCCAGCCATAAAAGGAGGTCCTACACACCATTTGGTTTTGATGTGGGATGTGATTTTAAAATTGGGATCTAATTTCGACCACTCGTTTTAACCGAGATCAATCTCAGTCATCCATCCTTTTCCCCACATGATCCAACCGCACTCACCCTATCCAACTGTCTGATATTGGTATCAGATAATTTAGATCGTACCCTTATAATCCCCCAAATTAAACATCCCAAAAAATACTAGGGTTCACATTCAAGCCCTCCGATTGTATTTCCTACAATCTGAGTTGTTGGTCCAAATTACCACCTCCTTCCTTGTTGAGCTTGTGCCGCACCAAGGAGTCGAAGCCACATGTCCTGCCTCCTTTCTTCTACACTATCGATGTCACATTTTCCATGGCCACAGCTTGTTTCTTTTTCCATAGTAGTGACTGAAATGATTTTTTTAAACCAAATCCCTATCTCAATGATTTGGATTCCCCTATAATCCTTGAATATAATATATCATTTCATTTTTATCAAATTTAAATAGGGTTTGTTTTATATCTTTTCAGGATATTCAATGTTTAATTCTTGTAAATTGGAAATTGGGTGCAAAACCGTTGAATTTTTGTCAAAAGGGGAAATTATTTTAACATAGAATTTTTATTTAAACCCTATTACACAGATTTGAAACCCCGACCCTCTTCCTCCCAAAGAATAAATTTCATTCAAATTGAAAATTTTGCTTCTCAGTCCCACGTTAATCCAAACCAATTAAGATATAATCTTCTTCTTCAAATTATTGTCTTGTAACATATATATGTGTTAATATATTCATATATACACATATATAAAAATATATTCTCAATGAATATATATGTGATAAGGGATAATATTATTTCTAATTTATAAGTATTTATGTAAGGGATTATTATTTTCAAATTTATATTGTAAGGATTCATTTCATTCAAAAAAATTAATATTTTTAAAAAAAAAGGTTTTATATATACTTATATGTGTATATATATGTATATATACAGATATATAATTATCCATTTTTCATTATATAGGGGAAAATTATTTTCATTTTTTAAATTTAATTTCTAAAACATATGGTTTATAAGGATATATATATTTTATCAAAAAAATTTTGTATTAAAAAGATTAACAAATATATGTCTATATATATATGATTGTATGTTCATATATATACATATACGATTATATATTTTCAAAAAATATAATATTAGGGTTTTTTATTTTAAATTTTTACTTCTAAATCTTATGTTTTGTAAGCATTCATTTTGTTTATGTTTGATTTAAAAAAAAATATATACATAAAAGTATGAAAAATACACGTATATATATGTATAATTATTATGTATTTACATATATGTATATCAATTTACATATTTAAATGGGGTAATCCATTATATCCAAATCTATATATGAATTTATAATTTATTCTTAATATATAAATTAATGGATTATTTTTCTTTGTGACCATGGTTTTAAAATGAAAATAGTTATCATTTTATATGATAATTCTAAATAGGTTATCATTTTATGTTCGAATTTGTATCTGGAACCCTTGTCTTGTTATTCATAATTAATTATGGCCATCATTTAAATTATAAATTACATCAAATACACTTTCAGACCGAGTATGCATATAATTTTTTAATCATTTTATTTATAAGTAATAAGTAACAATTGTTATTTCAATCATGAGATTCTCCTAAAACTACTTTAGAATTTCACAAGGATATGTTTATGACATGTGTTAGAATAGTTTTTTTTATTTTTAAAGAAAATAATAATATGAATCTATATTTGAAATGTTTTGGGTTTGGATTGAGAAAGAGAGGTCCATTCAATGTGTTTTAAAAAATTGGCACTAGTATGTTTGGTTGTGTTATGTTATGTGTCAGGGAGTGAATCCATGAGTTTTAAAGGAACTTTGTTCCATATGAGTTAGGACTAGTGGCCTGACATTATGATTTTTAATATGGTCTTCCAAGTGTCTAGAATGACCCAAACGAAAATTATTACTCTCAATGGAGAAATAACCATGTTCTTTCAATTATAATTATTTTGTAAATTAATTGTTTTCTAAATATATTTATTTAGAATTATAATTTTATGAAAATATATTTTAATTATGTATATCTATTTTGAAGAAATGTTTTAAAATAATTTATTAACTATTTTAAAACCCATTATTGGGTATTTTAAATGCTCACCCTATGTTTAAAATTTATCTTTACATGGTTAGTAGATTTAACAGTGATGTATTTTTTCATATGGAGGTAGCACAATGAAGACTATTATTTTTTAATTAACTTTATTTTTGTATAATTTATTTTAAATGTAATAGTTATATCTAATTCAATAAATCATTAAATGGTAAAGGTCCTCTATTGTGTAACATGTTGTGTAATTATTCAGTTTCTATTATAAAAAAAATTACTCAGTGTTTTTTATCACCGCCTCTAGGATACTATGGTATAGATCTTTCACTTCTAAAAAAGAGACTTTATCAGCACTCAAAACTGGCTTTAACAGCACTGTAAAACTCTGCACTGATATGTGGGGTCCCCTTTATCTGCGCTAGAAAAACATTGATAATGATACCTTAATCAGCGCAAAAAAAGCGCTGATGAATGATCCCTTTATCAGCGCTAAAAAGCGCTCATAAATGCCCCATCTTCTACAATATAAAAATATGTAGCAGCACACCCAAATAGGATCTGCAAAAAAATCAGCATATCAACAAGTATACCCATACAAAATTAACACATACTCATAAGGTAGTTCTAGAAAGTATACCCATACAACAAGTATACCCACACACCATTAACACATAATTAATAAGTTATTTAAATACATAATTACTTCAATTTGGAAATTCAAGGGGTTAGGGGATGTTCAGGGGTTTGGGGTGGCTGTCCAAGGGGGTTATGGGGTGTCCAGGGGGTGGGGGTGTCCGAGGGGGGGGGGGTTTCTGGATGGATGGGGGTGTTCGGGTGGATAGGGTTGTCCAAGGTGGGTGGGGTGGTGTCCAGGGGGTGGTGGGGGATGTCTATTGGTGTGGGGTTGTCCAGGGGGTGTCCAAGTGGTGGGGTGGTTTCAAGAAGGGGTGGGTGGCCGTCCATGGGGGTGGGGGCTGTCCATGGGGGTGTCTAGGGGGTGGGGTGTCATCCAGGGTGTTGGGGGGGGGGCATTCCAGAGGGTGGGGGGTGTCCAGCGGGTGGGGTGGTGTCCAGAGGGTGGGGGTCCAGGGTGTTGGTGGGGATATCCAATGGGGGTGGGGTGGTGTATAGGGGGTGGGGGTGGCTTTCCAAGGGGGTGGGGTGTTCAGTTGGTGGGGTGGTGTCTAAGAGGGGTGGTAGTGTCGTCTAGGTTGTTGGTGGGTGGCCAACGGGTGGGGGCTGTCTAGCGGGTGGGGGCTATCAGGGGGGGGTGTCCATGGGGGTGTCCAAGGGGGTGGAGGTGTCCAGGGGTTGGGGGGCTCTCCAGGGGGTGGGGGTTTCAAGAGGGTCGGGGGTGTCCAAAGGATGGGGTGGTATCCAGGGGGTGGGGTGGGGCGGTCCAAGGGGGTGGGGTGGAGTCCAGGGGCTGGGGGTGGCTGTCTAAGGGGGTGGCGATGTCTAGGGTTGGGGGTCTCCAGGTGGTGGGGTGGTGTCTATGAGGGGTGCGAGTGACGTCTAGGGGGTGTGGGTGCTCAAGGGGTGGGGGATTTCCATGGGGGTGTCCCGGGGGGCTTTCTAGTTGGTGGGGGTGTCCAGAGGGGTTGAGGGTGTCCAGGGGGTGGGGTGGTGTCCAGGGGGTGGGGTGGCTGTCCAAGGGGGTGGGGGTGTCAATTTGGTGGGGTGCTATCTAAGAGGGTAGGGGGTGTCGTACATGGGTTGGTCCGTGTCTAGGGGGTTGGGTGGTGTCTAGAGGGTTGGGGGGTCTTTCCAAGGGGTGGGTTTGTCTAGAGGGGTGGGGGGTAAGGGGTTGGTGGGGCTGTCCCAGGGGGGTGGGTTGGTGTCTAGGTTGTTTGGGGTGGCTGTCCATGGGGATGGGGGTGTCCAAGAGGTGGGGTGGTGTCAAGGAGGGGTGGCGGCGTCCAAAGGGTGGGGGTGTCTAGGGGGTTGGGGGCGTCCAGGGAGTTGGGGGTGTCCATTTTAAACAAAGGAGAGACACTTTAGGTGATACTGACCACACCATGTCTCAAATTGAGGCGGGGTTTAATCATACACATAAAAAATGACCCATGGATCCTTCCCTTAAAGAATCAACAAAATACAAATGTGTTTGGTCAAATTTCTGTACGTCATTTGTGGTTTTCACTTAAAATTCTATCCATTTTAAACAAAAGAGATACACTTTGAGTGGTATCGGCCACACCATGCCTCATATTATGGTGGGGTTGACTTTTACACATCAAAAATTACCCATGGATAGTTCTCCTAAAGTATCAAAACAATCAGAATGCGTTTGGTCGTATTTCTGTATGTCAGTTGTTATTTTCACTTAAAATTCTGTCCATTTTTAAAAAAGAGAGACACTTTGAGTGATACCAGCCATACCGTACCTCATATTGAGGCGAGGATGACTTGAATACATCAAAAATGTCACATGGATCGTTCCCCTAAATTAAAAACATAATACCAATGAGTTTGGTTGGATTTTCATACAACAATTGTTGTTTTAACTTAAAATTCTGTCTATTTTAAACAAAAGAGAGTCACTTTGAGTGATACCAGACACACCATGCCTCAGATTGAGGTAGGGTTGACTCTTACACATAACAAATAACCCATGGATTGTTCTTCTAATGTATCAACACAATCCTAACGCTTTGGGTAAGATTTCCATTTGTTCGTTGTTGTTTTCACTTAACATTTTATCCATTTCAAATAAAAGAGATACACTTTGAGTGATACCGGCCACACCGTGCCTCTTATTGAGGCGGGGTTAATTATTAAACGTCAAAAATTCCCCATGGAAAGTTACACTATAGAATAAACACAATGAAAATTTTATTGGTCAGATTTCCATACGTCAGTTGTTGTTTTCACTAAAAATTCTGTCTATTTTAAACAAAAGAGAGATAGTTTGAGTGACATCGGCCGCACCGTGCCTCAGATTGAGGTAGGGTTGACTCGTACACATCATAAATGACCCATGGGGATGTCCTTGGGGATATCTAGGGGGTTTGGGTGGTGTCCGGGGTGTTGGGGTGGGGGGATTTCTAGAGGGTCTGGGGGGGATGTCTAGGGGGTGGGGTGGTGTCCGGGGGGGGGGGGGGGGGGGGTTTAGGGGGTTGGTGGGGCTATCCAATGTGAGTGTGGTGATGTACAGGGGGTGGGGTCGCAGTCCAAGGGTGTGGGGTGTCTAGGGGAGGGGGTGTCCAGTTAGTGGGGTGGTGTCTAGGAGGGGTGGGGGTGTTGTCCCGGGGGGTTGGTGGGTGTTCATGGGGTGAGGGGTGTCCAGCAGGTGGGGGTGTCTAGGGTGGGGGGGTGTCCATGGTGGTGTACAAGGGGGGTGTGGTGGTGTACAGGGGGTGGGGTGGGGCTGTACAAGGGGGTGGGGTGATGTCCAGGGGGTGGGGGGTCTCTAGGGGCGTGGGGGTGTCCAGGTGGTGAGTTGGGGTCTTGGAGGGGTGCAAGTGCCGTCCAGTGGTTGGGGGATATCTATGGGGGTGTCCAAGGGGGATTTTCAGTGGGTGGGGTGTCTATAAGGGAGGTAAGTTTCTAGGGGTGGGGGGTCCAGGGGGTTTTTGGGGCTGTCCAAGGGAGGGGGTGATGTCCAGGTGGTGGGGGTTATCCAAGGATGTGGGGGGGGGTCTATGTGCTGGGTGGTGTCTAGGAGGGGTGGGGTGCCTTCTAGGGGTTGGTGGGTGTCTAGGGGGTGGGGTGGTGTCTAGGGGGTTGGGGGGATTCCTAAGGGGTGGGGGTGTCTAGAGGGTGGGGTGGTGTCCAGGGGGTGGGGGGGTCGAGGGGGTTGGTGGGGCTGTCCAAGGGTGTGTGGTGATGTCCAGGTGGTTTGGGGTGGCTGTCCATGGGGGTGGGGTATCCAGCGGGTGGGGGTTTCTAGGTGGTGGGGTGGTGTTTAGGAGGGGTGGGGGCATCCAGGGGGTGGGGTTGTCCAGGGGGTTTGGGGCATCCAGGGGGTTGGGGGTGTCCATTTTAAACAAAAGAGAGACACTTTGAGTGATACCGGCCACACTGAGCCTCATATTGAAGTGGGGTTAACTCATACATGTCAAAAATGACACATGGATCATTCCCCTAAAGTATCAACACAATATGAATGTGTTTGGTCGAATTTCGATACATCAACTGTTGTTTTCACTTAAAATTCTGTCCATTTTAAACAAAAGAGATCCACTTTGAGTCATACCAGCCACACCATGCCTCAGATTGAGGCAGAGTTGACTTGTACACATTTAAAATGACCCATGGATAGTTATCCTAATGTATCAACACAATACGAAAGCGTTTGTTCATATTTTCGTATGTCAGTTTTTGTTTTCACATAAAATTTTGTTCATTTTAAACAAAAGAGAGACACTTTGAGGGATACCGGCTACACCATTCCAAGGATTAAGGTGGGGATGACTAGTATAAGTTAAAAATGACCCATGGATTGTTCCCCTAAAGTATCAACACAATATGAATGCATTGGGTTGGATTTCTGTACGCCAGTTGTTGTTTCCACTTAAAATTATATCCATTTTAAACAAAAGAGAGACATTTTGAGTGATACCGGTCACACCATGCCTTGGATAGAGGAACCATTGACTCTTACACATCAAAAATAACCCAAGGATAATTCTACTAAAATATCAACACAATCTGAAAGTGTTGGATCGGATTTCCATATGTCAGTTGTTTTTTTCACTTAAAATTATGTCCACTTTAAACAAAAGAGAGACACTTTTAGTGATACTGGCGACACCATGCCTTATATTGAAGTAGGGTTGACTCTTACATGACACAAATGGCTCCTGCATAGCTTCACTAAGGAATCAACACAATCCAAATACTTTGGGTCAAATTTCTGTAAGTTAGTTGTTCTTTTCACTTAAAATTTTGTTCATCTTAAACAAAAGAGAGACAGTTTGGGTGAAACCAGCCACACTGTGCCTTGGATTTGATATGGGGTTGACTCTTATACGTCAAAAATGACCCATGGATTGTTCCCCTAATGTATCAACACAATCCGAATGAGTTTTGTCTGATTTCTGTATGTTAGTTGTAGTTTTCACTTAAAATTCTTTCCATTTTAATTAAAAGAGAGACACTTTGAGTGATACCGGCCACACCGTGCCTCAGAATGAGTAGGGGTTGACTCATTAAAATAACAAATGACACATTTATCATTAACCTATAGTATCAACACAATCCAAATGAATTTGGACGGATTTACGTACGTCAGTTATTGTTTTCACTTAAAATTTTATCCATTTTAAACAAAAGAGAGACACTTTGAGTGATCCCAGCTACACCGTTCCTCAGATTGAGGCCTAGTTTATTCTTACATGTCAAAAATATCCAATGGAAAGTTCCTTGAAAGTATAAACACAATCTGAATATGTTCAGTTGGATTTCGTATGTCAGTTGTTGTTTTCACTTAATATTCTATCCATTTTAAACAAAAGAGAGACACTTTGAGTGATACCAGCCACATCGTGCCTCAGATAGAAGGGGGATGACTTTTAAACTTTAAAAATGACTCATTGATCATTCCACTAAAGCATAAACACAGTCCGAATGTGTTTGGTCAGATTTCTGTACGTCATTTGTTGTTTTCAATTAAAATTCTGTTCATTTAAAAAAAAAAGAGAAACTTTGAGTGATACCGGCCACTTTGTGACTCCGATTGAGGTTGGGTTGAGTCGTACATGTCGAAAAATGACCCATGGATCATTACCCTAAATCATCAGCACAATCTGAATGCGTTTGGTCAGATTTCTGTTTGTCAGTTGTTGTTTTCACTTAAAATTCTATCCATTTTAAACAAAAGAGATACATTTGTAGCGATACCGGCCACATCATGCCTCTGATTGAAAAGGGGTTGACTCATACCTGTCGTAAATGACCCATGAATCATTATCCTAAAGTATCAATGCAATCGGAATGTGTTTGGTCAGATTTGCGTACGTCAGTTGTTGTTTTCACTTAAAATTTTGTCCATTATAAACAAAAGAGAGAAACTTTGAGTGATACCGGCCACACCGTGCCTCGGATTGAGGTAGGGTTGATTCATAAACATATAAAATGACCCATGTATCATTCCCCTAATGTATACACACAATTCGAATGCGTTTGGTCGGATTTCCGTATGTCACTTTTTGTTTTCACTTAAAATTTTGTCCATTTTGAACAAAATAGAGACACGTTGAGTGATACTGGACACACCGTGCCTCGGAATGAGGAGGGGTTAACTCATACACATCAAAATGACCCATGGATAGTTCCCCTAAAGTATCACCACAATCAGAATGCTTTTGGTTGGATTTTTGTACGTCATTTGTTGTTTTCACTTAAAATTCTGTCCATTTTAAACAAAATAGAGACTCTTTGAGTTATACCAACCAAACCATGCTTTGGATTTAGTCAGGGATGACTCGTACGCATAAAAAGTTACCCATGAATCGTTCCCCTAATGTATCAACACAATCAGAATGCATTTGGTCATAGTTCTATATGTCAGTTGTTGTTTTCACGTAAACTTTCATCCACTTTAAACAAAAGAGAGACACTTTGAGAGATACCAGCCACCCCGTGCCTCGGATTGAGGCAATGTTAACTCGTAAAAGTCAAAAATGACCCATGTATTGTTCCCTTAAAGTATCAACACAATCCTAATGCGTTTTGTTGTATTTCTGTATGTCAGTTTTTGTTTTCATTTAAAATTTATTCAATTTTAATCAAAAGAGAGACACTTTGAGTGATACTGGCCACACCATGCCTCTTATTCAGGTGAGGTTGACCCTTACACACCAAAAATTATCCATGGATCATTCTCCGAAAGTATAAAAAAAAATATGAATGTGTTTGGTTGGATTTGCAAACGTTAGTTGTTGTTTTCACTTAAAATTCTGTCCATTTTAACCAAAAGAGAGACACTTTGAGTGATACCGGCCACACAGTGTCTTGAATTGAGGCGGGGTTGACTCTTACACATCAAAAATTACCCATGGATCATTCCCATAATGTATCAACACAATCCAAATGATTTTGGTTTGATTTCCGTACATTAGTTGTTGTTTTCACTTAAAATTCTGTCCGTTTTAAACAAAAGAGAGACACTTTGAGTGAAAATGGTCGCACCGAGACTTATATTGAGGCAGGGTTGACTCTAACACATCCCAAATAGCCTGGGGTAAATTATACTAATGTAACAATACAATCCAAATTCATTTGTTTTCATTTTCGTACGTCAGTTGTTGTTTTTAATTAAAATTCTATCCAATTTAAACAAAAGAGAGACACATTGAGTGATACCGGACACACCATGCCTCGGATGAAGGTAGGGTTGACTATTACATGTCAAAAATGACCCATGGATCAATCCCCTAATGTATCAACACAATCTGAATGTGTTTGGTTGGAATTTCTTTATGTCAGTTGTTGTTTTCACTTGGAATTCTGTCTATTTTAAACATAAGAGAGACACATTGAGTGATACCAGCCACACTGTGCCTCATATTGATGTGGGGTTAACTCTTACACATCACAAATGACCCATGGAACGTTTCCATAAAGTATAAACACAATCCGAATGCGTTTGGTCAGATTTTGGTATGTCAATTGTTGTTTTCACTTAAAATTCTGTCCATTTTAAACAAAAGAGGGGCACTTTGAGTGATACCAGCCACATCGTGCCCTGTATTGAGTCAGGGTTGACTCATACAGGATACAAATGAACAATTTATCGTTCCCCTAAAGTATCAACACAATGAAAATGAATTTGGTCATATTTCCATACATAAGTTTCTTTTTTCAATTAAAATTCTGTCCATTTTAAACAGAAGAGAGACACCTTGAGTGATTTCGGCCACTCAGTACCTCAGATTGTGGTAGGGTTGACACTTTCAGATCACAAATGACCCATGTATCAATATCCTAAAGTTCCAACACAATATTATTGAATTTCTTCGGATTTTCAAACATGAGTTGTTGTTTTAACATAAAATTCTGTCAATTTTAAACAAAAGAGAGAAACTTTGTGCGATACTGGCCACATCGTGCCTCAGATTGTGGTGGGGTAAACTAATACATGTCACAAATTACCCATGTATCATTACCCTAAATTATCTATGCAATCCGAATGTGTTTGGTTTCATTTTTGTATGTCATTTGTTATTTTTACTTAAAATTCAATCCGTTTTCAACAAAAGAGAGACACTTTGGGTGATACCGACCACACTATGCCTCAGATTGAGGTAGGGTTGATTCATACACATCTAAAATCACCCATAGATCATTCCACTAAAGTATATACACAATCCAAATGCGTTTGGTCGGATTTCCGTATGTCATTTGTTGTTTTCACTTAAAATCCTGTTCATTTTAAATAAAAGAGAGATACCTTGAGTGATAACATCCACACCGTGCGTCATATTGAGAAAAAGTTGACTTGTATACGTCAAAAATGACCTATGGATCATTATCCTAATGTATCAACATGATCTGAATGCGTTTGGTCGTATTTCCATATGTCAGTTGTTGTTTTTCAGTTAAAATTTTTTCCATTTTAAACAAAATATAGACACATTGAGTGATCCCGGCCACACCATGTGTCATATTGAGGTGGGGATGACTCATAAAAATCATAAATGACCCATGTATCATTCCCGTAAATTATCAATACAATCCGAATGCATTTGGTCTGATATGAAGGAATTTGGGAGATTTTACTATTTCTTCTTATCCAAAGCCCCAAGAAAAGTGGTTCATCATTCTTGCATGTTGTTGGTGAATTTCATATGTTAAAATGGAAAAATGACTCGTTCAAGGAATGTTGTTTTATATAATAACAATTACATTTTTCCTACAATCATTTACATACAACAATTTTTCATCTTTTGATCCCCTTAACCCCTCTTAAAAATGACCGCCAATTATATACGTCCCCATGTCAGATCTTCATGCTATTTGTGTAAAATCTTCCATCAGGTATACGCCCCCTAGTTTCTGAACAAATATATATCATCTTGTGAGTATGTGGCTTTTCTACAATCATAGTTTTACTTAAAAATATATAAATAATGAATTAATAAATAATTTAAATGAAATAGTAGTTGTATTTGAAAATACCTCTTTAGGGATGCTAGTTTGTTGATGAAAAATGATCTATTTCATAAATTTACAGACATAACAACCACAATAATTATTGTTTGTTTGTTTTAGAAACTGCAAAACATATATCATTAGGAGAATAAGTAGCTTGTGTTGATATGTGATTGGATAGAGAAATTTTATAATATATACCTCAATATTTGTCCATACGTAGAACTTTCTCACCTCTTTATGCTTACCCTCTGTCCTCATTCCTTTTTTAGATGATAATGATACACCACACTATCATAATAGAATCCTCAGTAAAAAATAATATAAATTATATTACTTGATGTTTCCACCTAAAACATAGGATGTAGTGTTTTATAGATTCACAAACTCCATCATGTGTGGTTGATTTGTTGGATATCCTTGCATTGAATCTTGAAAATAAATCTTTGGAGTATCCAAGTTCACCGAAATTAGCATCCAATGTTTCTTAAAAAAAGGAATAAGTAATAAATGAAGTGAAAATACAATTGATGTGCTTTAATCATAGAGTTTTAACCTTACATGGTTGGTACTAGGAAGAGTATGTCATCTGTAATCTTGATTTCAAATGCTTTCAACAATCCGTTCACTATTTTACCCTTTTTTATGGCTCTAATTTTGTTAGTTGTGTAGATGTGGTATAAGGACTACCGAGTTCAAATTTTGGCTCATGGAAAAATTCCTTCACCTGTTTTTTATATATACATCTATCAATAATAAAAAATACATTTATTCATAATTTTGACATTATATCAGCCTTTTGAAAATCAATTCATGAAAACATACCACATATATAAATTTACAACTATGATGCCTAGCCAACTGTATTCTAGGATCTCATTTAAATTTCCAGCACCAATGAAATCTTGAATTTTCTCTCCATATATATTCTTTTCTCAACCACTATATGACAACTATCACCTCTTAGCTTTGTATCCACATTCTCCTTCAATGCTAGTAAATGTGGATAAAGAACTAGTGGTGTTATTGTGCCTTGAGTAGCTCTTTGGGATCAGTTGGTCGATCCTTTAGATGCTTTTGAGCAGACGTTTCTTATCACCCCTTTCCCTTTCTTCTTCTATAATAACATTCATGGGTTCAGACCCCTTTTTCATTAATTGTTCAAGATTTAGCTTGAAAAAAATGGTAAAAAATACCTATTTTTCCACATTTACTCTTACAAGTTGTGACGACCATGTAATGAATTTCCCAATAGCCTTTTCGAACATATGAATATCATCATCACCATGTGGAATAGCTGGCTCTGCATTTGGATCATGAGATACAATAATCATCACTTTCAGATGATCTTTCATAAGTGTTCTATTATGGAACATGTCCTCTAGGATGTTGAACACCGTAGCCCTCGCTACAAGGTGATAGGTGGGTATTGAAAGATATAAATCACAGTTATTATCACCCTATAAAAGATCAGTACAAGAAAAGTATCAGGGTTTGTTTAATTCACATTTCATTGGGACAATTATTAAAATATTTATTACTATAGCTAAGATAGTTCTTTGAGGGGAATGACTCGCCTCAAAGTTAGTGGGGGGGTGGGGCGTGATCTTCACGGGCTGGTTGTTTATGAGTTGCATCTTCTCCTTTCTTCCCACCCATAAAAGCTTCTAGAAACTCTCCCTTCCATTGAAATTTTTCTTCAAGAGTTTCTAGTCTTTCTCTCATTTGTTCTTTTTTTCATCTCTATTATCTGTTTGTTTTTTTTTTCATAATATAATCGGGGTGTCACCCTAAACCCTACACCTTAGACATTACTGTATTGTTCTGGCCACTTGAAATCCATTGATAATAAGTCTTCATGCACTACAGGAGTAGCTGATTCCTGTGACTGTTCGATATAAGAAAATAAGTAATTATTTTTATGTAATATAAATTTAAAACAGAAATTTTTGTCATGTCATAGATACACATATTTCCCACACTTTCTGTGTGTTTTCATCTACTATCTTACCTTACTTATTCACACGTGACTCCTTCCATAACACATGATATGGGATGGGAGTGTCTTTGGTTTTAGACTCATCAATCTACATATAAATATAGAAAGATAATTATGATGTTTCTTCTTGGTACCTAACAATATTTCTATAAATTTAAAATACGTACCATTTTCTTTTCTTGTGAATCATACCCCACTCTTGCTTTACAATAGGGGTATGTTGGTTTTAATGCACATTCCTTATTTTCAGTACTGAGTTTCTGTTTGATAAAGGAAATATTGATAATCAATGTGATGAATACACATATTATCAAACAATGTATTATCATCCACTATGTACCTGGAACTTCACATCCCCACAGAGGCCAATAAATGAATCCCATGCATCATGGGATATCAGGTAAGCATAAACAAGGGGTGGGTGAGGGTCTATTTTACCTTTGGAATCTTTCAAGTGACATTTTCTTAAAATAGTGCGACAACCTCGCTGACACCTTCCTGCAAGCCTTAGTACAAAATTCTTGTGTGAATCATCTACTATAAATGCACTCTGCAAGAGATTGAGAAGTGTAAGACACTGTTTAATTATTTTATTTACTAGTAAATAAATGAAATAATTTCATAATGTTACTGTAATTTCATCCTGGATCACAGCCTTCAGCCCGTACACAACATGGTGCCATGAATCTATGTCAATCAGCACACGTTTCCGAGGGACAATTCCAATGTAACTACAAAACATAGACTTGTTGGGATTCACATGTGGGCCTCATGCATTCCATCCGACATCCAATTTGATGCCTTTGATTTTTACCTTACGAACTTTGGCTAACACCGTCAAAGTACGACACACCTGTGTTTTCTGCGACGTCGGTCTTTCATCCTCGACTATTTCATCAATATCAATATCATCTATATGTTCATATGAAATGATAGAAATGCCATGTGCTAATGGTTGTTGGATCTAAACACTAGGAGCATCAATAGGTTCAAAAACTTGTTGTTGCTATGCACTGTGAGGAGCCGCAGTAGCCGCAGCAGCAACAACAACTTGAGAGACTTGTTCAACCTTGAGTTTAAGAGAACCAGAATGTGCAGAAGTCATTATCTGCAAAAGTGGTTGAACAATTAATTTAGATTACATAAATTCAGTAATGATAAGATAATAATATGAGATATCAAGATCTATATTAAAAACAAAATATAACATGTTAATTTAACTCTCTTTCTTTTTTTCAAAGGATGAAGAGATTTGACACCTCTATCAATTATCCAAATCCCTTCATTTTGGTCTCCTATAACATATAAAAAATCATCTACATTGGGACCGATGTGAAATGATTGTGATGTACCGCAGAAAGGATCATCCTTAACTAAATTTTCATCAGACCCTTCAGTAGTTTTGGATGATAACAGAACAATCAAACACTATCGATTTGCGGGATATGGAACATAAAATACTTGAATTGCTTTTGATGCCATTATAAACTGTTCGTCTTTGTACCCTTATTTACTCAAATCAACTTTCACAAATCCGAATTTATCTATTTTAACACCACTATATTTTTGAACCCATTTTCATTGAAAAATCGGCAATTGGAATGTCGTATAATCCAAATCTAATATTTTTTAGATAATGTCAAAGTATGACATATTTTAATAAATTAGATTTCTTTCCTTATTACCAAAAACATGCATCGCTCCAGCCACAAGTGTAACTCTACTATTTTTCATGGTACTATATTCATCATGTTCATCTGTATAGAATGTATAACCATTTATTACATAACAATTGTAAGATAATACATACACACTTGGTCCGCCAACTAGCCATCAAAGTCATTCTTAAATTGAATTTGGATTTTTCATCTAAATATTTAAGAATATGGTCCTGAAACCATCCTATAAACTGGTGATTATGTGTATTTGATATCCATTTTTCAGACCTTGATGGTTTCAACTGCCTAAAAATTTCTTTGTGTGTTTCAGTATATGGAGAAACCTCCCAACTATTATGAACAACATAAATATGGGCCTTCTCCCGATCTGTAATATTGATTGTCACAAAATTTCTTCAAGAAATTCCCTAACCCTCAATGCATCCAGTGTGATGAGATTTCAGGAGACCAATACTTTCCACATCAGATAGGTATTCGGTACAGAATTCAATGGATTCCTCAAAAATATATCACTCCACTATATAACCCTCTGGAAAACTTTGATTTTTGACATACCCTTTCAAAATCTTCATGTACCATTCAACCGGGTACATCTAACTATAGTGCAGAGGACCACAAAGTCAAATCTCTATCACCATGTGAAGCATAAAATGAAACATCAAATCAAATAATGTTGGTGGGAAGATCTTTTATAATTCACATTATATGATGAAAATTTCTCTTTCCATAGCTAGAAATTTCATCGGGTCTAAAACATTGCTACATATATCTTTGAAAAAGAAACAAAGTTTGGCTAATGTATGAAGAACATTCTTGGGAAAAATCCAACGTAAATCTATTGGAATTAAATTGTGCATAAAAACATGGAAGTCATGTGATTTAAAACCTTTTAAATTCAAATCATTCATTGACACAATGTTCTTGATATTTGATGAATACCCCTCTGGAACCTTTACATCATTGATGAAGTTGAAAAACTGATATCTCTCCTCCCTAGAAAGAGTGTAAGATGCTGGAGGAAGAAACATCCGATTTTCACCCTTCACAGGAGCCAACTCTTCTAGTTTTCCCATGTCAACTATGTCCAACCTTGCCTTAATTTCATCCTTTGTTTTTCCAGAGGAATTTAGCAACGTTCCGATAACAACATCACATAAATTTATTTCCACATGCATCACAACAAGAAATTATCTGACGTACAAACAATTCTGATATGTTAATTCAAAAAACAAATCTTTTTTCCAAACTATTTTCATATGGTTTTTTTGAAAATGGTTTACCAAAAACTGTGTTCACATATTTTACTTTCTCAAATAGCTGATCACATATTAGTGAAGATGGTGTTATGCATTGTTCTGAACTTCCATTTAATGAGGTCATCCAAGATCGGTACATATGACAACGAGGTAGAAATCTACGATGTCCAAAAAACACAGTTTCTTATGAATGTTTCAACCTAATTGATTCTGTAACTTCTTCGCAAGTGGGACACCCTTGAGTTCCTTTAATTCTATACCCTGAAAAATTTTCATATACAGGGAAATCATTTATCATCCCATACAACATTGCTCTCAATGTCATGTATTCACTTTTATAAGCATCATACAACATAACACCTGAATCCCACAATAAATTCAAATCATCGATCAAAGGAGATAAATAAACATCAATATCATTACCTGGTTGTTTTGGTCCTGATATAAGCATATATAACATGTTAAATTTCCACTGCATGCATAACCAAGGAGGCAAGTTATAATTTACCAACATAACATGCCATGTACTGTGAGTGTTGGTTTGAAAACCAAAAGGATTCACTCCATCTGTAAATAACTCAAGATGAATTTTTCTCAGCTCTTTTCCAAATTTAGGATACTCATTATGAATTATCTTTCACTGAGGAGAGTCGTCCAGGTGACGTAATTTCCCATCTTTATTTCTTTTATCTTCATGCCACGACAATTGTCTTGTAGTTTCTTCACTTTCATATAGATTCCTAAATCATTGAATGATTGGAATGTACCATAATTTTTTTATAGGAATGGATGCATCTTTCATGTATTTAGAAGAACCACACTTAAGGAATTATGTAAGTGATTTGTTCTCCACGAGAAATAGTATATAGTCTTTCAAGCATGCATGTATTCTTTCAAAAATCATACCCATAAACTGTAGCATTCGTTTAGCTTTATATATCCAGTTTCAGAACTAATTATCTTCTAGGGGAATGTAATTCAAGGGATCAAGTAGTTCTATAAAACTAAAATCACTCCATCCGTTTCCTAATTTCAATTTATACAAATTTTGTACAACTGACAATGCTGTATATTTAATGCAACCAGCATACAATGGCTTCCTTGCACAACTCTTTAACGTCTCAATCAATTTTGGGCCATCATGGAGTTTATTTTCAACTGTCCTTGTCATTTCCTCAATAAAATCTCCATTATCATTTCCATATGCAATCACATCCTCCATATGGTCTTCTTAATTATCCATATTTGTATTTATATCTGATGATCCATAAAACGTAGTTTTATCCCAGCCTGTAGCGTCATTCACTTTTTCTCCAAGTTCATTCCATCATTTATAACTCCGATATATTCTGTGACATATCAAATGTTCTCCCAACTCCTCCGGAGTAATTAGTATATTATAACAACAACGTAAAAATGGACAAAGAATTTGAGAATAATCCTTTTTGTGATCCTTTGCAAACTTGATGAACTCTTTCACTCCGTTGTCATACTCTATTGTCAAACGATTATCATTCGTCCAATCTTTATTCATATCCATCCTATTTGAATATAAAATATTAGTATTTATGATTCAAATACACAAAACAAGACTTCCAATTATAGTATAACGAAACCACTTCCTATTAAAAATAACGATTAATAGAGCCTACCATATACCTAGATAATAATTGAAAAAATTTTGAAAAATAGTTTCTTGTACCTATTTCTAATAGTACTACAAGAAATGTATCATGAACATAGATCATACCTCAAAACACTCCTAAATAATCCTGGTAAAACGACTCTAGTGACTACAAATATCTTAGATTATAACCACTAACATCCCAATATAGGAGTGGTAAACTTATGTATAATATAAGTAGAATCAAACCAAAGTTACATCCACCTCATGCTGTTAACTGATCTCTTCTATCAATTTAGAGATGTATAGAACTCCTTTCTCTACTTCTTTCCACTTCCTAGGCTATTCCTCGACTGCCTCTCTGACTTTTTCATGAATGTTAAGAAAATGCAATGTGATATGTCTATACCCATCACTATCATATAAAATTACTTGGAGTAATGTACTATCCTTAAGGTACGTATGAATAACAGTGCCTCCTAATATGAGACTTGCATCACACAGCTATTGTGGGTGGGTGATGCTAACCCTACATGCCATAAGATCGCTACCTTATTAGATTATGATATCAACTCAAACCATATGCATAATCATAGAACACTAATATATCCATTCAAATCTTAGTAATACATGTTGAATTCACCCAAACCACTAGAGGTCAGTCTATGAATTGATTAACATAAATTATTGAATTTAATAAAAAAAGCTTAAATATAATCCCACCAAGTGAAATACATTTACAATCTCCTGAGAATAAATTCATCCCCATAATGTTATCAGGTTCTCGATAATGTAGGTGTACTTAACCAAAATCCCTTCACTTGAGAGACTAATGTTATATCTTTACTAGAGCAGTCTCTATTAAAAATAACAATATTGATACCCATAATAGGTATCAGGGAAGAATCACTATCTACCCAATGAAGTGCTTGTTGTCTCCCAATTTTCAAGAAAAACCCATCTAGACTAGCACCTAGGAACAACTAGTCATAGAGGTTCACTTAGTTGACACCATCCTTAAATTATCCTTGAAATAAAATAAATATGTGTGTAATTTACCATTGATCGATGTCAAGAAACATCCCACAATCCTAAAAAGATTTAACGAATGAAATACAACTAATCACATATTCATACCACTGTCTAAACCCAATGTAGACGCTTAAATTCTAGAAGAAAACTACATAAAAATGTTCCAGATTATCACCTTTCCAACTACCAAGATGGAAAAACTTATACAAACCATTTATTATAATTGATAAGCACTTTAAACAATTATAAACAAGTTTTGTCAAGATAAAACCCATGTGAAGTCAAACATATCCTTATACACAATCAATTGTGATCAGTTGTGAGCACTTTTCAATAAGTGATATCAATAATATACTATGTAACCTATAAACACTTATAAAAAATAATTTTTCATAAATTGTGTCACACACTATTTTTTAACAGTAAAAAACAACCTATATAAATGATAGAAAACTAAGAATAGACACTATGTATATGGAAAATGGCTACAGAGCTATAGCTGAGGAGGATGAAAACTTAAGAAAACACTACGAGAGAGATCCCACCCAAACCGAAGCCATGTCCAAGTCTCACAGTCGATTCCTACTCAATTTTCTCTACCTCTCCATCACTCTAGCCTCCATATATAACAACCCCCATTATTAAAATCCAAAAGTATAACCTTCCCGATAAACACAATCATAAATAGAACCTTCCCCATAAACACAATCACAAGCCCATCACAGCACCCACAAAGTGTAACCAATTAATAATGAGGTGGGTACTATCAAAACTCTTCTTTTTCATGAAGGGATTTACAAAAAGACCACTTTCCCCATTATAGATACACCCACTTGAAGGATGAGGAAAAACACTCAACATTAATATAATATTCATGTATAATAAGGTCTAGCGTGAGGCTGCATGAGAATATCAAACCCTCATACATATGACACTTGGTGAAAAATAAATTCTTTGTTCAAAACATCATAAGGACCCATGGGGAATCATAAAAAAATAATACTATAGTTCAAATCATATGCTAACCAAGTATAAGAATCCACTACGTTTGTGATTTAATTACATAGATTATTAGAACTCTATATTAGTTAGCATCTAATCCAATGGTGGTGATCATGGGGAAGAATCCAAAAATAACCATAATGAAAACTACTCTCCCAAAACCTATCCACCAAAAATAATCCTAAAAGGATAAGTGGGAGACTTACCTAGAGTAGACCACACCTAAGATGGAGGGAGATTAGAAGCGTCAAGCAGTTAGTGAGCCTTCTATGCTATATCATAAAGGGAAGGTGTGACTGCGAGGGGGATCTTCACGGGAGGAGCCACCATCGTTGAGAAATGGGGGAGTAGGGTTTGTGGGGAGTCTCGCAGAGAGGAGGATGTAGGGTTTGTTTGGAGGAGGATCTGTAGAAGAGGTTTGAGGGGGAGGAGGAGTAGGGCTAGTGGCAGAGCTCCGACAAAGATAAGATCACGAGAGGGAGGGGAGTTGTTGTAGGGGTACATCACTGTGAGGGATTGAAGGCGCGATAAATAGAGGTTATTGTGCACCGGATTTTATAAAATTTGAGACTATGTTTTTATCAGCACTAAACTTTTATCACTGATAAAGGAACCCTTTATTAGTATTTTTTAGCACTTACAGAGGAATTATTTATCAGTTCTTTTTAGCGCTTATAAAGTGTAATTTTTTTCAGCGCTATGAAAAAAGTGCTGATAAATAATGACTTTATCATTTCTAAAATTTTAGCACTAATAGAGGGTTCCTTTATCCTAGCTTTTGTCTTATCACTGATAAATGGTGGCGCTTCCCTTGCCCGTTTTTGTAGTAGTGTTTCTAGTTTAATAATTAATTCGTCATTAATTATTGATAATGTAGTCATTCCTTTATCATTGAGTATTCATTCATTAATCAAGTATTTATAAATAGTTAACAAATCTTTCATATTTACTTAATTATTGGTAAATAATAAGTTAATAATTTTCTTAACAATTCATTATGCATTAGTTAATCATACGTTCACTAATCTGTCATCATTTATTAAAACCTTTTTAATCATTACTTGCATAATTGTTATCAAGTAGTTACTATAATGTTAATTATTATTCAATTACTATATAATCATTATATAAGTAGTTAACTTATACTGAATTAATAGTTAATCATTACTTAATTTTTGTTAATCATTACTTCATCATTAATTAATCATTTACTAATAATTCCTTTATAATTTATTAACAATTTTTTAATGACTCATCAATCATTATTTTACTATTCATTAATCATTCACTAATCCTAAGTTTATATTTTTCTAATAATTCGTTAATTATAAGTTAATAGGAAATTAATTATTCTGTAATCATTCACTAACCACCCATTAATCATAACTTAATAAATAGATATTAATTAGGTACATTATAGTAAAATATTAGTTTATTAATATTTAACCACTCTTTAATCATTCATTAATCATTCATTAATTATTTTTTAATTATTATTTAATCAATCATTAATTATTAGATAATCATTTTTATTCATTAGTTAATTATTATCCAATCATTAGTTAAACATTAATCAGTCCTAAAGTAATCATGCCTTAATCATTAGTTAATATCTCGTTAATAATTTATTAATTAATAGTTAATTACTTTATTATTAGTTATTTGTTGATTAATATTTATCATTATTTAATTATTAGTTAATAATTTTTTAATCATCCATTAATCATTACCCGATCCTTTGTTATCCCTATGTTAATCCTTTGTTTTCCACCATCTAAGAATTCTTTATTTCATTACATGTCCTAGTGGGGCCCGTGTCATGAATCCCCAAGCCTACCTCCAATAGGTCCTGAGCTGGGGGCTAATGCTGAATAGGCATATCACTAACACATGATGAGTTAGCCTAAGTATTTTTACACACACACACACATCACCAAGACCATAAAATGCTAAGATGTAAATAAAATTGAAAATTAATGCATGCATACATCTAAAAACAATATTTAGAGTATGAAATGAAGTTAAATAAAGTATACAAGGCTAAATAAAAGACCACCATAGAGAGTCCGTAATAGAATTACAACATGAAAGAATGTACTGGGATTGCTATTAGAAAGACAAACGAACACACCTTGGTCTATCAGTTTTACTAGGTAGTGTCTGGTCCTGGTCCACCAAGGACTCTTTCAAAAGGATGATAATTAGCACAAGACATGACACATGTATGAAAATACCGCACTTAGGTGGGTATAAAAATACTAAGTGGGACACCCCGATACCACAAAACATATAAATAAGGAAACAGAGTCAACTGTACATTGGTATATGTCTACATCACATATAACAGGAACATCTCTATATAATTAAAAAAGACACACAATCTAGAGGTAATCTATTGTCACGACCCGACCTCGGGGCCCGTGTCGTGACTACCCCAAGCCCGCCTTCCATAGGCCAGGGGATGGCGACTAGAACCAAGGCGTAAAATCCCGGTAAACAGGGAAGGCATTGCCTTTATAAGTAACAACCACCACAGAGTCAGCAAGCGGAAAGTAACTACAAGTGCAGAAAAGTAAAAGGGGGCCGGAATAAAAGCCCAACTGAAAGTACAACTGAAAAAGTAAAGAACTGCAACTGAAGAAAAGACGGCGGCCTCGTGTCTTCCACTGGCAATCCCACCTGAAGGGTGGGTATAGATAGCCTCCAGGCTCCTCGGTTCCCACGTCCGCTCCGAGCACGTCCCGCCCAGTGGTCCACCTCCAGGTACCGTCCTGCTCCACGACCCAACCTTGATCAGCGCTGTCCGTCGTCTGCATCCAACACAACAAGGTGCGGGCATAGCCCGTGCAGGGGTGAGTATAAGCTACTCAGTAAGGACCCCGAGACCCCCGAAGGTCTCCCGAAATCCACAAAGGATATAGCACAAAAAGGAAGGTGCAATCACGAAGTAACATCTGACTCGACTTAGGTATATGCCCATACATATACCTAAGTCCCCACTTCTAGCTCTGCTCACGAGCTCAAGAACAACTCAATCCACATAGGAAAGCAAGACTCAAATCCACAAAGGAGAGTAAACAGTAAATCCACATAGGATAGTTCAACACAATCCACAAAGGAGAGTAACATAAGATTCAGCTCAACTAGGTATACTTTTTCAGATGACGTCAAAGATGATCACTGATCCATCTAAGTTGTCGGACCCACGAAGGATCGATAGGTACTAACCCCCGCAAAAGACCCACACAGGATCGGGCTCACACAGAACCTGTAGGCAGTGGCTCACACAGAACCGGTAGTGAGGACCCACACAGGATCGGGCCCACACAGGACCTGTAGCACTGATCCACGTAGGATCGCTGAGTGCAGTAGTCGACGCAGTCCACTGAGGATCTCTGCACAGTCGTCGCCGCAGTCCACGAAGGATCTCTGCTCTGTCGTCGTCGCAGTCCACGGAGGATCTCTGCTCGGTCGTAGTCGCAGTCCACGGAGGATCTCTGCTCTGTCGTCGAAGTCACAGCCAGCACTAGGGTTCCCGCACACAGCGAGCTCGTTTAGGAGGGTCCGCTCCACGAGCCGAGAGGCTGATACATCAACTGACACATAGTCCGAAGTTGATGTATCCAAAAGTTCCGTATCGACAACAGGATCTCAACGCAACAGACGGCGCGTCAATCGGACGCCCGGTCTGAGAGTTATTGGCATTTTCGTCCTAGGGGCCTGGTTGGTTTTTAGGGCAAAACCAACCCGACCGTACTCCGCCTGTATCCGATCCTCGGGCGGAGTATGCCAAAAGTTCCGTCTCACTTAGAGGAAACTACCACAGCTGACGGTACGTCGATCAGACGTCCGTAGCTCAAGTTATGAGCGTTTCCGCTCCGAGGGCCCGGTTGGTTTCGTGTACGAACCAACCCGGCCGAACCCAAAGTCTTCCGAAACCTTGAGTATAATATACCGAAACGACCGTATCGATCCAAGGATCGCGTAGCCGCTGACGGTTCGTCAATCGGAGGTCCAAAGTCCAAGATAAGGGCAAAAGACCGAAGAGGGCCCAAAAACGGGGGTTCTGGGCCCGGGGCGACCCGGCCCGAACCCCCCCTGGGTCGGCCGAACCGGGTCGGCCCGACCCGGCCCGACCCGGCTAGGCCGGGTCCAGTCCGGCCTGGGCGCGGCCCGGCCGACCGGACCGGCCGGCTCGGCTTCGGCCGAGCGGCCGAAGAAACCGGCGCGGGTTTGAGCCGCAGCTTGGAGGAACGCGGCCCGCGCGGGCCGCGTGCTGGGTGGCCGGACCGTGGACGCGGTCCGGCGGTTCGCCGCCGCCGCGGCTGAGCCGCGGCGGATTCCTTTGGTGGCGCGCCAGGCGCCGCCGCGCCGGCGACCCGCGCCGCCGCCGCCTTCCGCGGGCCGCCGGAGTTGCTCCGGTGGCTTGTTTTGCCTCCCGTCTACGCCATAGCTCCTCCAGGGGGCCGATCTTCACTGCGGGATCAACGGATCGCCCCTACCGCACGGTTCGTCGTCGTCCGCCAAATCCGCACAACAAAAGATCGGCGGAGGGTTGTCAGGTCTTGTTTGTTAGACCCGCACCCTCCGCGTTAGTCATAAAATCAATGGGAGGAAAAGAAATAACCAATCAACAATTTTAAATAAATTAAAATTAATCCGTGATCGGGTTCTTTATTTTAAAAGAATAAACACGGGAAATAAAATATTCCAACAACCCCTACCTCGAAGTCGCCGTCGGATGTGAGGTCGTCGCGGAATCGCTCGTCGCGGAAGGAGGGGATCGTCGCGTCGTCGCGGAAGAGACGTTCGTCGCACCGCGGGAAAAACGTCGCGCCGACGATCTCCGGATCTAGAACAAACGGATTTAATTAATTAAATCCGTTGTCATTGAAATTAAAAAAAAAGGAGAATTAAACGATCCGTTTCTCACCTTAGTTGCCGAACGAGGATCGGCCGCGGAAGAAGAGGCGTCACCGAAGAACGTCGCGGGTAGAGCTCGTCGACGTCGCAGATCACGGTGTGCGTCGTCGAATTCCGGTTCTGGCGTTCTTCGCGTTCTTCGCGTTCTTCGCGTTCTTCGCGTTTTTCGCGGGGAGGGTGGAGGCTCAGAGGATTCTCACAACGATAGAAATCCTCCAAAATAGACAAGTTGTCTATTTTATTAATTTGCCAACGAATGCAAACGCGTAAGTAACGACCCATTAAATTCGTTGAATTAATTCAACGAATGAAACAGCCCATTTAATTCACGAAATAAACCGCCCAATTAAATGGTCTGTTAAGAATTAAAGAAAATGCGCCAGTTGACTTTTCAGTTACTTTGACGGGTTTTCGCGGGTGCGTTACATAGCGAAAGAAATGGTGGGGCTCGTGCGGGCCCCACCTCACAAATATCCTACCAAGAGGGTAGGATATTTCCGGATAGCACCCTATCCGCTTTAACTCAGGTCAAGTGGCTTCCATGTGACTTCCAAGCGGCTTAAGTGAAATAAAATAAAGTTGTCGCACAACCTTTATTTTATTTCCGACTTAAAGCCCAAAAATTTAAAAACCACGTCTGAGAAAACGCAACTCCGGAAGAGGCGTTTCTAAGCAAATACCGGCGCTGCGATTTCATCGGTGCCCTCAGAATTCGATTCCGGGCACCGGTTCAAAAGATAGAGAAACCCGCTCGTCCGTTCACTGAACGTACCCGAGCCAAACTTCGGAAATTGATTCCGGGCACACCGGGCCTCGGAATCAGGTGCCGTCTGAAGCTGCGCTCTTGTAAAATTCCAAAGAAAATTAAGAAAAAAAAAATTTCCTTGAAATTTGCGGGTCTTTACATTACTCTCACCTAAGGGCTTTACGTCCCCGTAAAGATACATCAAAAACTAGGGGAACAAATGGGGGTACTGAGCACGCATCTGAGCCTCCCGCTCCCAAGTGCTCTCCTGGAGGTTCCCGTGCTGCCATCTGATGCGCACAAGAGGAATCGACCGCCCACGTAGGACCCGCTCCTGTCGATCCTCGATCTCCACTGGGACCTCCGCAAAAGTCTCCCCATCGTCCACGTCCAGCTCCCCAAAGTCGATGATGTGCGTCGGGTCGTGCACGTATCTCCTCAGCTGAGACACGTGGAAGACGTCGTGCACCCGGTGCAACTGAGGTGGTAGAGCCAGGCGATATGCCACCTCTCCTATCCTGCTGAGGACCTGGAAAGGCCCGATGAAGCGTGGAGACAACTTGCCGCCTTGGCCAAATCTCCGTAAACCACGTCGAGGTGAGACACGCAAAAAGACGTGGTCGCCATCCTCGAACTCTATTGGCCTCTGCCTCCTGTCAGCATATGACTTCTGCCGGCTCTGAGCTGTCCTCATCCTCTCCTGGATGATCTGGACCTTCTCTGTCGTGGCTCGGACCATCTCTGGTCCCACGAGTGCTGACTCCCCAGGGTCTGTCCAGCACAACAGTGATCTGCAGGGTCTGCCGTACAACGCCTTGTATGGTGCCATCCCGATGGTGGAGTGGTAGCTGTTGTTGTACGCGAACTCCACCAAGGGTAGGTGGTCCTCCCAGCTGCGACCAAAGTCAGGAACACATGCACGGAGCATGTCCTCGAGTGTCTGTATGGTCCTCTTCGTCTGACCATCCGTCTGAGGGTGGAAGGCTGTGCTCAGATGGAGCTGCGTCCCGAACGCCTCCTACAACCCCTTCCAAAGTCGGGAAGTGAAACGAGCATCTCGATCGGAGACGATAGACGATGGCACACCGTGAAGCCATACGATCTCCTGGACGTAAAGACGTCCCAAGCTCTCCACTGAGCCCTGCTCTCTGATGGGTAAGAAGTGTGCCGACTTGGTGAGTCGGTCGACAATCACCCAAATGGAGTCGTGACCTCTGGAAGTGCGTGGAAGTCCAGTCACGAAGTCCATAGATATGATGTCCCACTTCCACTCCGGGACCTCCAAGGGTTGTACCAAGCCTGCTGGTACCTGATGCTCTGCCTTCACCTGCTGGCAGGTGAGGCATCGTGAAACGAACTCTGCCACAGCTTTCCTCATGCCCGGCCACTAGTGCTGTCATCTGAGATCCTGGTACATCTTCGCCACTCCGGGATGTACCGCCAAGGGAGAAGTGTGAAACTCTCTCAGCACCTCCTCTCGTAAAGCGACTGGTACGAAGGTACGTCCTCTGAAAAGGATGTCGTGCTCTGCTCCAAGGGAGAAGCCATCAGGCGCCTGATCTGAGGATATCAGTGCACGCCAAGTCTCACAGTCAGCGTCCCCACGCTGAGCCTCTCTGACCCGCTGTAGAAGTGAAGGAGAGACTGTGAGAGACTGAAGAAAGGCTGCTCCATCTCTATCCACGAAGGATATCTGTAAGGAGGCTAGCTTCTCCGTCGCCTCCTCAAGTAGCTGAATGCCCGACCTCCTGCTGAGGGCATCGGCTACCACGTTCCCCTTCCCAGGAGTATAGACTATCTCAAAGTCATAGTCCTAGAGGAACTCAAGCCATCTTCGCTGTCTCAGGTTCAGGTCCTTCTGAGAGAAGATATACCTGAGACTCTGGTGGTCAGAAAAGACTGTGAAGCGCTCGCCCATCAGATAGTGCCGCCAAGTCTTCAGAGCGAAGACCACTGCTGCTAACTCCAGGTCATGAGTGGCGTAGTTCTGCTCATGCGGCCTCAACTGACGTGATCCGTAGGCGATCACGGCCCGCTCCTGCATCAGGACGCACCCGAGTCCAGTCCCTGATGCATCGCAGTAAACTACGTATCCAACTCCCTCCTCAGGCAACCTCAAGATAGGTGCGCTGGTCAATCTCTGTCTCAGCTCCTGGAAGCTCTGCTGACATCTGTCTGACCACACAAAGGGTTTCCCCTTCTTCGTCAAGGCTGAGAGTGGTGCTGCAACTCTGGAGAAGTCTGGCACAAATCTCCGATAGTATTCGGCTAGGCCCAAGAAGCTCCGCACCTCCGTCACGCTCCTGGGTGGCTCCCAGGCTAGCACTGCCTCGATCTTTGCCGGATCCACTGCAACTCCCGCCTCAGAGATGACGTGCCCCAAGAAGTGGACCTCACATAACCAGAACTGGAATTTTGAGAGCTTTCCATAAAGCTGGTGCTCTCGGAGTGTGTCTAGCACAACTCGCAGGTGGTAGGCATGCTCCTCCTCAGTCGTCGAGTATTCCAAAATGTCGTCAATGAAGACCACGACAAATCGGTCGAGGTATGGCTGGAAGATCCTATTCATGAGGCTCATGAACACTGCTGGAGCATTGGTTACGCCGAACGGCATAACCAAGAACTCATAATGGCCATACCGACACCTGAAGGCTGTCTTCTGCACGTCCTCGTTTCGAACTCTGAGCTGATGATAGCCTGACCGGAGGTCTATCTTCGAGAACCACCGCGCTCCCTTGAGCTGATCGAAGAGGTCATCAATCCGTGGCAGCGGATACTTGTTCCTCACTGTCACCTGGTTCAGGCGACGATAGTCGACACACAGTCGCAAGCTCCCATCCGCCTTCTTGGCGAACAATATCGGGGAAGCCCAGGGTGAAACACTGGGTCGGATAAACCCCTTGCTCTGCAAGTCCTCCAACTGTACCCGCAGCTCTCGAAGCTCAGCAGGGGCCATCCGATATGCCGGAGTAGATATCGGGGCTGTCCCGGGGTACAAGTCGATGTAAAAGTCTACCTCTCTACGAGGAGGTATCCCTGGAACGTCGTCGGGAAAGACGTCCACGTACTGGTCCACCACTGCAGGAAAAACTGGACTCCGCATGTCCACTGCTCCTAGGATGAGGCTAGCCAACTGATGAGAGATGGGCTGCACTCTCCTCCGCGGAGGTCCATCCTGTGCTGCAGAGGTTCCCTTCTCGCCGGTGAAGGTAAACCTGCTCTCGTCGGTGCGAACACATCGCACCTTGCGCCTAAAACAGTCGATCTGGGCATGAACCGTGGATAGCCAATCCATGCCCAAGATGACGTCGTAAGGCCTCGACGCTGCTACAAGGAGATCCCAGCCGAAGCTCTCGCCTCCTAGAGTAAGCTCACACTGCCGGCACCAGTGCGTAATCGTCGAGTCTGCTCCCGTAGGAGTCTCTAGCCGTAAGGATCGAGCCAACGAATCAGTCGGAATCTCCGAGCTCCGAACAAGGGCAGAGGCTATGAAAGAGTGACTCGCTCCTGTGTCTATAAGTACTGCAGCAAGGGTGGAATAGACACAGATCGTACCTCGAATCATCTCTGGCATGTCGGGGTCGTAGGCCTCCACTGCCTGGAGCTGGGCCTGTCCCTGCCCACCAGCTCCCTGTGGTCGAGGTGGCCCTCCTGGCGGTGGTGGGGGTAGAGCCTGGAAGCGTCGCCCACCACCCGCTGCTCGGCCAGCTCCTCTGCCTCATCTGCCTCCTCCCTGCGGACCACCACGGTCGACCCTCTGCCTCTGCCTGGGTGGCCCCTCCACCGTCTGCTGCTCCTCTGATCGGCGAGTCGGGCAGTCACGAGCCATCTGACCCTGACCGCCGCAGGAGTAGCACAGCCTGCGTCTCGGAAGGCTGGCACTCCGCTGTGTGCCCCGCACTACTGAGCCGGTGTCCTGAGGCCGTCTGCGTGGGGGTCTGGTCTGCCTGGACCTGAGAGTCATCCGTCGGCTACCTGCTGCCGAAGACTCAGCTACCTTCCGCCCTGCGCTAGGTCTCGCCGCTGAAGAAGGCTCTGCCAGGAAGCTCTCGATCAGGAGGGCTCGCTCCAGCACTCCCGCCTGGGTCGGAATGCTGAAGGAGATCAGCGACGCCCGAATCTCCTGCCGCAATCCCTGCTCGAAGGTCCGGGCCCGGAAGAAGGGGTCCCGTACCATGTCGGTCGAGTAGCGAGATAGGTTAGTGAACCTCGCCGCGTACTGAGCGACCGTCATGCTGCCCTGGCGCAGCTGGAGAAGCTCCTGGATGCGCACCGCTCGGAGGGTGGCCGGGACGAACTCAGATCGGAAGAGGCTCTCGAAGTCCGTCCAGAGCAAGGATGCCTCATCGTGAACCTGGAGCATCAAGCTCCACCATCGTCCTGCCGCCGCCTGCAGGAGGCTCGCCGCGAGAATCACCATGAGATCCGCTGGTGTCCTCACTAGCCTAAAGATCCGTACCACCGCCTCTAGCCAGTCCTCGGCGGCCTGGGAGTCCGCCTCACCGCGAAACCTGGGCGGTCGCTGGCTCTGAAACTCATGCAGTGCCCTGAGGCGACGTGCATCGTCAGCGTCTGGTACTGGTAGCATCGGTGGCTCGGCGGGTAAAGCTACCGCCGACGCCACTGCTGGCAAAGGGCCCTGCACCGAGGCCTCGTCGCTCGGTGGGCTGCCGTCGCGCCCTACACTCGGAACCCTAGCTGGCTGTCGTCGTGGGGCCATCCTGAAAAGGAGAACAAGAGCACCATAGTCAGAACAGTATACCTGTTGAGCTGGCACAAGTAATCACAAGGAAAACTTGAGACTTTCATGAAGCAGATCAGTATACCCGGTGAGCTGACACAAATAATCACAAAGAAAACTTGAAACACACACGCAATCAATGTTTTCATGCATTAAGTCGGAAATCAGGAGGCAGGGTCCTGGTGTACGGATACGTCGGCCGCCGCACCAACACTGGGCTCCCTGAACTGATAAACACACTCAATACACTAAACACTATTGTTCCATATAGAAAGAAAAGACGATCAGAGTCTGTGGTAGAACCGACCACCTCTAATACCAATTTGTCACGACCCGACCTCGGGGCCCGTGCCGTGACTACCCCAAGCCTGCCTTCCATAGGCCAGGGGCTGGCGACTAGCACCAAGGCGTAAAATCCTGGTAAACAGGGAAGGCATTGCCTTTATAAGTAACAACCACCACAGAGTCAGCAAGCGGAAAGTAACTACAAGTGCAGAAAAGTAAAAGGGGGCCGGAATACAAGCCCAACTGAAAGTACAACTGAAAAAGTAAAGAACAGAAACTGAAGAAAAGATGGCGGCCTCGTGTCGTCCACTGGCAATCCCACCTGAAGGGTGGGTACAGATAGCCTCCAGGCTCCTCGGGTCCCACGTCCGCTCCGAGCACGTCCCGCCCAGTGGTCCACCTCCAGGTACCATCCTGCTCCACGCCCTAACCGTGATCAGCGATGTCCGTCGTCTGCATCCAACACAACAAGGTGCGGGCATAGCCCGTGCAGGGGTGAGTATAAGCTACTCAGTAAGGACCCCGAGACCCCCGAAGGTCTCCCGAAATCCACAAAGGATATAGCACAAAAAGGAAGGTGCAATCACGAAGTAACATCTGACTCGACTTAGGTATATGCCCATACATATACCTAAGTCCCCACTTCTAGCTCTGCTCACGAGCTCAAGAACAACTCAATCCACATAGGAAAGCAAGACTCAAATCCACAAAGGAGAGTAAACAGTAAATCCACATAGGATAGTTCAACACAATCCACAAAGGAGAGTAACATAAGATTCAGCTCAACCAGGTATACTTTTTCAGATGACGTCAAAGATGATCACTGATCCATCTAAGTCGTCGGACCCACGAAGGATCGATAGGTACTAACCCCCGCAAAAGACCCACACAGGAACGGGCTCACACAGAACCTGTAGGCAGTGGCTCACACAGAACCGGTAGTGAGGACCCACACAGGATCGGGCCCACACAGGACCTGTAGCACTGATCCACATAGGATCGCTGAGTGCAGTAGTCGACGCAGTCCACTGAGGATCTCTGCACAGTCGTCGCCGCAGTCCACGAAGGATCTCTGCTCTGTCGTCGTCGCAGTCCACGGAGGATCTCTGCTCGGTCGTAGTCGCAGTCCACGGAGGATCTCTGCTCTGTCGTCGAAGTCACAGCCAGCACTAGGGTTCCCGCACACAGCGAGCCCGTTTAGGAGGGTCCGCTCCACGAGCCGAGAGGCTGATACATCAACTGACACGTAGTCCGAAGTTGATGTATCCAAAATTTCCGTATCGACAACAGGATCTCAACGCAACAGACGGCGCGTCAATCGGACGCCCGGTCTGAGAGTTATTGGCATTTTCGTCCTAGGGGCCCGGTTGGTTTTTAGGGAAAAACCAACCCGACCGTACTCCACCTGTATCCGATCCTCGGGAGGAGTATGCCAAAAGTTCCGTCTCACTTAGAGGAAACTACCACAGCTGACGGTACGTCGATCGGACGTCCGTAGCTCAAGTTATGAGCGTTTCCGCTCCGAGGGCCCGGTTGGTTTCGTGTACGAACCAACCCGGCCGAACCCAAAGTCTTCCGAAACCTTGATTATAATATACCGAAACGACCGTATCGATCCAAGGATCGCGTATCCGCTGACGGTTCGTCAATCGGAGGTCCCAGGCCCAAGATACGGGCAAAAGACCGAAGAGGGCCCGAAAACGGGGGTTCTGGGCCCGGGGCGACCTGGCCCGACCCGGCTAGGCCGGGTCCGGTCCGGCCTGGGCGCGGCCCGGCCGACCGGACCGGCCGGCTCAGCTTCGGCCGAGCGGCCGAAGAAACCGCTGCGGGTTTGACCCGCGGCTTGGAGGAACGCGGCCCGCGCGGGACGCGGGCTGGGGGCCGGACCGCGGACGCGGTCCGGCGGTTCGCCGCTGCCGCGGCCGAACCGCGGCGGATTCCTCCGGCGGCGCGCCGGGCGCCGCCGCATCCGGTCGCCGGCGCCGCCGCACCGGCGACCCGCGCCGCCGCCTCCTTCCGCGGGCCACCGGAGTTGCTCCGGTGGCCCGTTTTGCCTCCCGTCTGCGCCATAGCTCCTCCCGGGGGCCGATCTTCACTGCGGGATCAACGGATCGCCCCTGCCGCACGGTTCGTCGTCGTCCGCCAAATCCGCACAACAAAAGATCGGCGGAGGGTTGCCGGGTCTTGTTTGTTATACCCGCACCCTCCGCGTTAGCCATAAAATCAACGGGAGGAAAAGAAATAACCAATCAACAATTTTAAATAAATTAAATTTGTTCCGTGATCAGGTTCTTTATTTTAAAAGAATAAACACAGGAAATAAAATATTCCAACAACCCCTACCTCGAAGTCGCCGTCGGACGTGAGGTCGTCGCGGAATCGCTCGTCGCGGAAGGAGGGGATCGTCGCGTCGTCGCGGAAGAGACGTTCGTCGCACCGCGGGAAAAACGTCGCGCCGACGATCTCCGGATCTAGAACAAACGGATTTAATTAATTAAATCCGTTGTCATTGAAATTTAAAAAAAAAGGAGAATTAAACGATCTGTTTCTCACCTTAGTTGCCGAACGAGGATCGGCCGCAGAAGAAGAGGCGTCGCCGAAGAACGTCGCGGGTAGAGCTCGTCGACGTCGCAGATCACGGTGTGCGTCGTCGAATTCTGGTTCCGGCGTTCTTCGCGTTCTTCGCGTTCTTCGCGCTCTTCGTGTTCTTCGCGGGGATGGTGGATGCTCAGAGGATTCGCACAACGATAGCAATCCTCCAAAATAGACAAGTTGTCTATTTTATTAATTTGCCAAAGAATGCAAACGCGTAAGTAACGACCCATTAAATTCGTTGAATTAATTCAACGAATGAAACAGCCCATTTAATTCACGAAATAAACCGCCCAATTAAATGGTCTGTTAAGAATTAAAGAAAACGTGCCGGTTGACTTTTCAGCTACTTTGACGGGTTTTTGCGGGTGCGTTACTTAGCGAAAGATACGGCGGGGCTCGTGCGGGCCCCACCTCACAAATATCCTACCAAGAGGGTAGGATATTTCCGGATAGCACCCTATCCGCTTTAACTCAGTTCAAGTGGCTTCCAAGTGACTTCCAAGCGGCTTAAGTGAAATAAAATAAAGTTGTCGCAAAACCTTTATTTTATTTCCGACTTAAAGCCCAAAAATTTAAAAACCACGTCTGAGCAAACGCAACTCCGGAAGAGGCGTTTCTAAGCAAATATCGGCGCTGCGATTTCATCAGTGCCCTCAGAATTCGATTCCGGGCACCGTTTCAAAAGATAGAAAAACCCGCTCGTCCGTTCACTGAACGTACCCGAGCCAAACTTCGGAAATTGATTCCGGGCACACCGGGACTCGGAATCAGGTGTCGTCTGAAGCTGCGCTCTTGTAAAATTCCAAAGAAAATTAAGAAAAAAAAAATTTCCTTGAAATTTGCGGGTCTTTACATCTATAACCATAATATACCTATCCAAGGATTATAGCTTGAAGATCCACGAATTACTCATCCAGGAGAACACACTCTTGAGTTTGATATCACTGATGAAATCCATCTAATAGGTATTGTGCATAGAGTCTTGTATTGAGAAAGAACACTTTGATACTATAAAGATAATATGATACACAATTGTGGATCACTGCCAAGACCATGGTTTGATACCAAAAAATAAATCTATATTAACACAATAATTATATGATCGAAGATATCATAGTTATAATCATGATAATGCATAGAAATCCACCTATGGATGGAAAATGAATAACGGATCTCAGTACAGTCCTCTCAGAGAGATTCTAACTACTTTATCAATGAATTCATGCTGAAGGGATTGTTATCCTAGAAGTAGGAATTGGTTCCATACACAACTTTAGAAAATAGAAAAGGGTTTAGAACCATAACAAAACATGTCTATGATATATAGGACAAGATATCCCATCCATTTTTAATAGAGTACACATCTTGTAGTAGGGGTCACACACCATGTCCCTTGACCATGGGTCCTGGCCATATAAATAGCTCATATCATCAATTTGTGTCTGTGAAGTAGTACACTATGTGTAGGAATATCATGTACTCTACCCATTTGACAGTACACGACACATCTTGTGTACTTGGTCTACCCATTCCCGTGTAGGAGAGTGCATTATATATAGGAAACATGTGTACTCCACCCCATGTCTTTGTGACCCATGAAGTACACACTATGTCTCCTTAGAGAGTTCACATTCTGTGTAGGCCGAGCCACATACAATGTGATACTATCTCCAACCCAAAACTATATCCACCATTTTTTGGTGCACACATGTCGTGTAATCATGGATTACACGTCGTGTGGATCACGATTTTTGAAAACCCTGAGTTCTTCCTCCAAGCATATTGTTCGATGATCAAGCCGTGGATCTGAGGGTCACTATGCCACAAAAATGCAGATTGAACCTCATTGAGTCATTCCATATCTAAATAAACAAGATTCAGGCCTTCAATCCTTTCAAAAAATAAGATTTGCTTCATTTGTTGTTGTGTAATGAATAACACCAGGATCATCCATCATTTAGATCACTACTTCTCTATCGTCAAAACTCCATCAGGTCATGATGATCCTTGATCTATGATTTCAGACCACTATTTCATGAGTATAGTGTGCATCGATCGATTGTTCGGTGAAATGTTGAACCGTGTTCCAATAAATAACATCCATGATGAATGGTGAATCGGGGGAGACAATAATATGAACAATCCATTGTAAAGGATCTTGATCAATGTTCGTGCTGATTTAGGTTCATTCCATTAGATTGAAAATCCTTAAATTAGGAACCGTGAAGGGAAAGTCTTCGAATAAACCCTGCAAATTTTACCTTCCCTCAATACAATTGATCCATGTATTAATACGTTCATTTTTTTGTCCTCATTCATCCTAGAAATCAAGAATGGGGAATAAATCAAAGAAAGACACACACCTAAATAAATCAGATTGATTTCTCATGATGAAACATGTAGCATCATTGTCGTTGAAAAGATCCTTCGAATCTGAGGTGTGTCGATTATCTATCCACAAACTCACCGTCGTTATTCTCCTCAGACATGATCCAAAAACCTCTCTCTAATGATCCTCAAATGATTCTATGGTTATGAGGCTAACCCAATAAATCATAAAAAAAATATCTATTTAAAGATCCCTAAATTGTTTCATCAATAAAATAAGTTAAAAAAAATTATTTCAATTATTTTATTCATTTATGGGCTCGTGATAACATTTCAAAAGACAACCTATTCTAATTAATGTTAAGTCTCTCCTAGGGTAAAACCTACATTCTGAACTCAAAAGTTCCCTCAAATTTCAGTTCCATGAATCTTTTTATATTTTATTCTACTTTTCCAAGAAACATCATGCACGTGATACTTAATATATTTAATATATTTCAAACATTTATTCCTTCCAGACCGAGCCTTGGAATAACTCATCATTCCAACACCTAGAATAAAAAATAATCCATAATATATTTAATAAATAGTACATGAAATATAAAATATATTTCATTTTCCCCTCCTTAGGGATTTACATCCCCAGAAATACCAAATAAGGGCTACTAAAAAAGATATGGGTACTAAGCATGAATCAGAGTCTCCCACTCCAATGTGATCTACTGAATATTCCCAGGATACCCCATACAGACACCGAAGGAATCGATATCCTACAAAGGATGCTCTCTTAAAAATACTCAATCTTCACCGAGTACTCACCAAAGGTCTCTCCATCCTTAACGTCCAGATCTCCCCAATCAATAACATGAGATGGGTCATGCACGTACCTCCTCTACTACGACACATGGAATACATCATGTACCCAGTCTAACTACGGAGCTAGTGATAAGTGGAATAACATCTCTAAAACATTAACGAGTATTTATAAAGTGCCAATGAAACCCATATACAACTTGCGACCCTGGATAAATCTTCATAATCCACATCGATATGAAACCAATAAGAACACATAATCACCATCCATGAAATCCAAAGTCCTTCATCGACTGTCATCATAAGACTCATGATTGATCTATTCAGTCTTTATATAATTCTAAATGATCTACACAATATCTCTTTTAACTTAGATGAACTCGGGTGCCATGAGAGAGAACTCTCCATGGTCAGTCCAGCAAAGTGGTGACCTAAAGGGTTTCCCGTTCAAGGAATCAAATGGTGCCATACCGATGGTGGAATCCGAGATATTATTTATACAACACCACCAGTGGTAGGTGATCCTCCCAAATATGGTCAATGTATAACATGAAGGCTCACAACATATCTTATATAACCTAAATGGTCTGATTAGTTTGATGATCAGTTTAGGTATGAAAGTATGTGATCAAGCATAACATGGTTCCAAAATACTAATGCAATATCTTCCAAAATCGAGATGTAATGTGTGAATCATGATCAGAAATAATCGTCGATGGAACTCCATGTAGTCAAAATATCTCCAGTACATAGAGGTGTCCCCTTGATGTATGTGGTATGCCCATCACAAAGTACATAGACATCCCATCCAAATTTTATTCTAGATCATCAGGGTTAATCATTCTAGAACTTGGTTCTCAGCCTTCAATTGTTGATAAGTAAGGAATCATGAAACAAACTCTAAAACTCCTTTATTCCTCCTAGATACCAAAACTAATGTCATATGTCCTGGTGTAGATTTTACACCCCTGGATGTAACATCAATTTATATATATGAAGCACTCTTAGAACATACTCCCACGACATCACTGGTACCATTGTACATCCTCTAAAAATAAAGGCATACAACATACCTTCCTAAAATCCATCAATAACATTCCCTATTTATATCTGAGTACGTAGGGTATCACCATCGGAATCCCTGAGCTATTACTCCCAAATCACTTCAAAATAGGAGGGGTAACAACCATCAACTAGATGTAAGATGTTCCATACCCATCCACAAAGGAGACTGCAATGAGGTCAACTATTCTAATGCCTCATTCAGTGGTTATGAACAAGATCCCTTACTAAGTGAATCTGCTACAATGTTTGTCTTCCCAGTAGTATAGAAAATATCTATGTTATAGTCCTAGAAGAACATTATCCACCACATTTGTAAAGACCTTGAACCCAGTATCCTGAAGATTTAACCTTACTATATTACATTGGTATGATTACAAGGAAGTCTTATCCCAAAGGACTGTATAGTTTAGTAGTTTCGAAAAACTAGATACAAACATAAGATTTACATAAAACCTGGAAAGAAAAAAATAAAGATTTCATTGAAAACATCCCCGACTCCCAAATTATCCCTACAAATCAATCATAATAATAATCATCTCATCCTTTTGAAAAATAAAACATAACAGAGGGATGATCTCATATTTTTATTAAGGACAAGTAATTCAATGGAAGATAAAATAAACATAAATAATAAGTCATGGTGAATAACTAAAAAATATCATTAAAACATAATCTTGAGCATAAAATGGAAGGAAGAAAATATGATTAAACAATTCCAAAAACAAATAAAAATGGATATTCTTGTAGTTGATTAATCACAAATTCTATACATTACTAGTTTCATAATGGGGGAATTAATAATGTCGGAAATCCAAAACATACCATCAAGGCCTCGTTCAGGACACCATAAATAATGGTTAAAAAACCAATTTAGTTTGTCTCATGTGACCTACCGATCCATCAAAAGGATATAGCAGGCCCCATGCATCCCATACTAATTCCAATGAATTCTTTAAATGAATGGGGATATACATAAACAACACATACATATGAAATATAAACAAATTTCTCCAATCTGTAAACAAAATCACTAACTATTCTGATTAGTAATGGGAATGGTATCAAGATATGACATCTATTGTAAATATGATAATAAAATATTTAAAAAAATATCATTGGTGATAAAAATAATATATTAACCTCAATTAAGAATAAAACTCATCAATGATTTTGAAATATAATATGTACTCCAATGAAATCATCAAAGAATTGTTGACAGAAATACCCTTTATCTGTCCAAAGAAGAGTTCTTTTGGAGAAATAATTTTTAATTGTCATAATTATTTGTATAAAAACATAAATAAATAACTATATATTTTAATTAAAAATAATTGATTTCATAAAAATAGTGGTTTCTTGAAATGTATTATGGATGGTACTTCAAAACGGGTAAGAAATCGAGGTGTTATCTTTATCTAGGCTTGTGTATCAGAATGAAATGAGAAAGTAACCTTGTAAAAAATTTATTATCCTATAAAATAATTATTAAATAATATAAATATATGATTTTAGAACATATATATTTAATTTATAAGAATTATATAAAATAAATGAATAATTACATTGATTTATAGTGAAAGAAAGCATAACCCGAATGAAAACAGAGTCTTGGGAATAAAACCCTCACCTTAAATACAAATGTGTTATGTACTTAACCATAATTGACTAGATAATAAAACTAAATCCAAGAACTAATTAATTAATAATATTTTATATAATATTTTTTTATTGTAATTTTTTATGTCCATTTATGGACCTTTTAATGAGTAACATGATATAATGTTTTTCCTCAAGTGCATTCGTTTTCTTGTATTTCATAATCGATATACCTGTATATGAATATAGAAGTTCATGTGGAATGGATATATTTATTAATAATTTAATTTTATTGATATTTTTTAAAATACTTATGATTAAATGGTTATGTAATTAATGTGGTTATATTCTATGATGATGAGTAATTAGATTAAACATTAGTATTAATCATCTAGATTATTTTGGCGGTTTATCGATCTTCATGAACTAGTTTTGTTTTATGAATTAATATTATTGATATAAACTATATTGAGAAAATTAAATTTGTTTTATTATATTTATTATATTATATTTTAAAATATAAACACTTTCTTTTCCAGCAATTAATTCGAAATTTAAAAATTAAAATATTTCACCTATGAAGGATGTAAATCGACACTTCATTGAAGATGATTTCGTTTTTAAAAATAAAACCCATAGATAAAGGAGTTTAATTTAGGATATTCTATTACCATGATATCATAATGTTATACATATGATAATTTAGCAATCATTCTCATTTCAATAGAGGAGGTGAGGAATGAAAAATAAAATTAAGGAACTTGAAAATAAATGAAATGGAAAAGGAATACGATTTCAACTATTGAATGCACCTCCTGGAGAACCACCTTAAGGGGATTGGTTTTGGAATATTTTGAAGACCGAGAGCTCCTATATGTGGGGAAAAGGATTGGGGAGAAAATTAGGTAGAAATTTGACAATATTAAAGGCTTATAGGTATGAGGAGAAGTGGTGTTGAGGGGAAATATTTACAATGGAAGAGAGGGGTGTTTTGAATATTTTATTCATGTGTTTATTATTTTAGATGAAACCTATGAATAGTTTGAACAGTATCATAAAATATATTAAACTAATAATGGAAAGTTAGATATTATTGTGTTTATATGATTCATGACTCATGTAATATTGTATTTTACTTTTAATGTTTTATACAGTAAATTACAGTATTTTACAATTCACAAAAAATTCATGTGTTTTAGGAAAATTCCAAAAATTCCGTGTAACAATTTTTTGACATGTAGAATTAAAAAATGGATTCCATTTGAGGAATTAATATTCTAAATATGAGAAATTTAATTTTGAACTCAAATAATCATTTATTAAAAATATATAGATTTTAAAATTAAAACATATTTTATTACCCTCTAAAAAATTACCAAATGTCTCATTAAATTCTCCTACAATAATTGGAAGAAAACATTTATTTATGAACAAATTTTATGACAATGAATTTTATTTTAAATAATTTTATTAATTGTGAAATTATAATAAAATATTTTGGCTCACAGAAATAAAAACACATAATCTGTAATTTTTTAAATATTTATTTTCATATAATATGATATAATTATATAATATTTTCATTTATAGGATTTATAAATATTATTAATACTTTAATGGGTGATGATACTATTCATTAGTCCAATTTACTATTCATAAGTTTCAAATTACTATTCTGAACATCATGTTACAATTTCATTAGTATAGGATCCTTAACTTCTATAAATACCTCTTATTTCATTCATTATTCATTTATGATGTTTGTATTGTGTTTTATAAGTGATTTTATGTGATATATTCTATATAAACATAAGAACAGAAATTCCATTAATATAGTTTTTTGTCATTATATTCTCACATCCTACAAAGAAGTTCGTCATAGAAATTTCCATATTGTTAACCAATGAAATGATTTGGGTAGTTAATCATAAACCACTCAATTTCTCACATCGCTTGTTCAATTTTTTGATTTTTCCAACATACCATTACTAGTCAAGTCATCTGATTCATCAAAACCTATTCTTTAGTGTCCAGAATCTAGATAGGCTATTCATAGTAACATATATCAGATTCCAATTTTATTCATTCATAAGTGAGTACATGTGTTGGGTATGACATATAATTCTTTAATATGGTGATCTGGAACACATTGTATGCCTTATAAATGATTGGATATGTTGCCAAATGATACGACATAACTTCAATTCTCTTCATAATTTCACAAGGGCCAATGTATCTAGGGATTAGTTTCCCATTCATCAAAAATATTATAACACCCTTCCATTGAGATAATTTAAATAAAACATGATCTCCCACATGAAATTCCAAATCAGTCCTTCAATTATTATCATAGATATTCTTCTTTTATAGAGATGCATTGATACATGTTTGAATAGTCTTTACCTATTCTATTATTTCCTCCACAATCTGTAGTCCCAGAGGCTTCCTTTCACCAAATTAATCCCAAATTATTTGCGTACTACATATCTTTCCATAAGATACATCATTTGGTTCCATTTGAATACTAGAATGGAAACTATTGTTGTAGGAAAACTCTACCAAAGGTAAATACTAGTCCGAAAACATTTAAAGTAATGTGATCATGATATAAACATGACTTCTAATGGTTGGATTGTCATTTATGACTTCCCATTAGTTTGAGGGTGATACGAAATACGGAAATGAATCTTATTATCCAATTCTTTCTAAAGACTCTTCCATAATTTCAATGTAAATTATGGATCATGATAAGAAAACATTAAGATAGTTACTCCATGATGACTCAAAAATTCATTAATACAGAGACTTGAACGGTTCCCTAGTACAAAATCCCCCATTATTGCGAGGAAATGTGTAGATTTGGCAAATCGATCAATAATTACCCATATTGCCTCATTATTTCATAGGGATTTTGGTAATACAATGGAAGAATCCATTTTGATGTCATCCCTTTTACATTTAGGAATAAGAAGAGGATGCATGAATCCTCTAAAAAATTTTCATTCAACATTCACTTGTTGATAGAATAAACATCTTTATACATAATCAACAATTTCCCACCTCATGTTATCTGATCGATATGTTCCTTCAAATATCTACACATCTTAGTCATACCAGGGTGTATAGAGAAATTAGAAATATGGGAATCAACCAATAACCCTCGTTTTAGCATGGGTATAGAGGGAACACAAATCCTAGTCCCAATTTTCAGAATTCCATCCACACACATGTTTATTAGAAATGTTCCATCATTAAGATCATTAATTTTATTTTTACGATTCTCATCATTTGACTGAGAACTTTAAATCATTTCTAATAAATATGGTTGGGAAACTAATTGAATATGTAACTATTATTCACCATATTGGATGATTCCCATATCCATCATTACTATATCCATGAACTCAATATCCCTTTCATTCATCATTTCATTTATAACTCACTGATCCTTCATTGTCAATGCATCAACTATCTTATTTTCCTTTTTTGTGTGATTTTTTACTGAAAAATCAAAATCCATGAGTAGTTTGAGCCATCTCCTTTTCTTAATGATGTATTTTTCTATGAAAAGATATATTTCAAGGTCTTATGATCTTTATATATCTTACATATTTCACTATAGGTATAGAGTCTCTATATATTTAGAGAAAATACTATAGATTCTAATGCAAGATCCTGAGTTGGATAGTTCTATTCATGAATTTTTAACTTGATGCACATGGAATATCTCTATCATTATTCATAAGGACACAACTATGTACTTTCTTTGATGAATCACTATAAATCAAAAATCCATCATTTCTTAATGGTTGAGTTCAAATCAAAGTATTCACTAATCTCTTATTCAATTCTTTAAAAATATCCTTCCAATTATTTTTTCCATATGAGATTAATCACTTTACATGTAATCATGGTTATAGGGTTAGGTAATCGTAAAGATTTATGGATGAAATTCCAATAATAACCTAATTGAGAAATAAAACGACGTACCTCAGTCATGTTCGTTGCTGTAGGAAATTCTGGGACAACATTTGTCTTTATAGGATCAACTAGCCTTCCATCCTTAGAAACAATATGGCCTTAAAAAGAAACTAGTTGAATCCAAAATTCACGCTTTCTAAAATTCCCATATAATTCATTTCTTTTAAAAGTCTTCAAAAAAATCCGCAAGCAATTCTCATGGTCTTCATAGATTTTGGAGTATACCAAGATATCATCAATAATTACTATAAAGGCCTGGAAATTCCATGTTTTTTTTATTATATCAGAATTTTATGAACCCGCAAAAAATTGACGATGCGTGATTCTGAGGCACGGAGTGCCCAGAATGAATTTATGACCTTTTTAAGGTATGTTTAGTAAACGTGCGAGCAGTTTTTTGTAACTTTGGAACTAGTGCTCAGAATTGAAATTTGAGAACACTGTTGAACTCGCAGCACAGATATTAGCTTAAGGAGACTTTCACCTCGACGACAGTTGGTTGAGGGTGAAAGTTATTTTTTTTTGTTTTTTTGTGAAAGAATAAAATAAAATAAAAATGTTTAAAATTTTTATTTTTTTGTTTGAAACTTCCCATGAGGATGTTTTAAAGGTGGGGACAACCTGAATTAAAACCCCTTAACATGGTTTATGGTGGTGGGGACCACCTGATCTAAAACTCCCAAATTTGAATTGCAAAAGGTGGGGACCACCCGATCCCTCATAATGAAATAAACTCTTAAACTCCATCTTTAATGCGGAGAAGTCTCTAGAACTTCCTCCACATTCATTTTTCCACACCCCTTAATTAATTATGCTAATTAAATGTGTCAAAAAATTAGTTTGAAAACATAATTTAATTAGGGTTGGCTCCTCAATTGTTTTTGGTTGGGAGAAATTGTTGGCGAAAGGGAAGATTTTGGAGGATCATTCTATCTCAACAAAGAATTCACCCTTCTTCTCTAACTACGGACTTCTCCTCCAAACGAAGAACAACATATTCATAAAAGAACGTTCTTTAGAGCCAAGAAAGTGGATGACACAAAAAACGAGATCAGAGGCGTGTATTGGGTGCGATAAAAAGCAACATCTTCAACTTCTTTCTCGTGCCAACATCAACAAACCTTAGAGGTAGGGATTGTTGTCTGAATTTCACCCTTACCCGTATTTAGAAATTCCTCATGATTCAAGAAAAAATTGTGAACTTCTTGCTATTGCTCAAATACAGAGGGTGCGGGCCAAACAAACATGGCATGAACTCTCTACAAACCATTGTGTTTTTTATGAAATATTTGCGATGGAGGAAGACTACAACTAAATGCTGGGCACATGATGAGGGCAGTGGCGTGCGTCCGCGCCACTCAACAAACATGGAGCCGCGACTTGTGCCACGGCGAAAAATGTAGGATGGCCGGCCGAGCCGGCCACTAGGAAAGGCGCGACGCCCGACCACACCATGTGGAGTAAAATGCAGGACATCCGGCCAACCGCGGTGGCACCCCGCCGCACCACAACCCTCTGGCCAAAAGAGGGACTTACCCGAGGAGAACCACCTTCGATCCACTAAGACAAGCCCTTCGATTTACCTCCAAAATGTGGTAAGGATCTCCAACATCCTCTGAAAAATGGTACTTCCATGCCAGCCATGAGTGTGAGGAAGAATGAGAGAAAAATGGGAAATCCCTAGTGGCCCAAGACTTAAAAACCCAAACATTAAGTGGCCGCATGGTTACCCCAAATGGTTTGGAAAACAGTGCGCCAACCTAGCGTTTGTCACTATCTCACCCAAGGAAATCGCACGTCTTGCCTACATGGTCTGAAAAACCATGCGCCACCCGTGTAGAGCCCACTATCAAGGCTAATAACATAAAGACTGGGCCCATGGGACTAAAAGGATAATAACATATATATCAGGCATCCAATTGACGCAGTGTCTGTTGAGTTGAGACCCCAATGACTTTGGAAGACCATTGGGATACATCTTCGTGGGACTTTGTGGAAGTTGGAGTACTGACCAGTGGCTTGAGGAGTAGACCCTCCTAGAGAAAAGCGAGCTTAGTACGGGAACCCTGTAGCTGGCTGTGATGATGCACTAGGATCTTGTGTAGGTTTGACGACGTACTAACGATGTACTAGAATCCAGTGTGGGTCTGAAGACATACTGATGATGTAATAGGATCTAGTGTGGGTCTGACAACATACTGATGGGGTACTAGGATCCCGTGTGGGTCCAAAGATTTGCAGATGATGTACTAGGATCATGTGTGGGTCTTACGATGTACTGAAGATGTACTAGGATCCTTTGTGGGTATGAAGATGTATTGACGAAGTACTAGGATCATGTGTGGGTCTGACAATGTACTAGGATCATATCTGGGACTGACGAGGTACGGGGATCCTTTGTGGGTCTTACAATGTACTAGGATCCTGTGTGGGTCTGACAAGGTACTAGGATATTGTGTGGGTCTGACGATGTACTGCAATCCTGTGTGGGTCTGATAATGATTTAGGATCCTTCATGGGTCTACCTCTTAAAAGATTAATATGATTCATTATTTACATCTAATTATCTCTACTACTGTATTTAAGATATACTAGGTGTGAGCTGAGTATGTACTTGTGTGGTACTTTATTTCATGGTGATACCTAGTTGGTATTATTCTGTGTGGCGTACTTGTGTGGTACTTACCGTCGTGGTATTCCTTATTTTGTGTAATAGTTGAGCTTTGGGATTTTGAGTTGGACCATGTGTTTTCCTCATGATTGAGATGGGTATACTTGATAACTTAGGTATATGTATAGGCATATACCTATGTAGGATTTTCAGGTGATTTCAAGCTTTTTGGATTATCCTTGGTGGATTTTGTGAGACCTTGAGGGTCTTAGGGTCCTTACTATGTATCGTTATACTCACCCCTGTATGGGCTATGACCGCACCCTGTTGTGATTGGAGCGGATGACAGACAACGCTGACTGAGGATGAGGTTAATAGGATTGGAGGTAGCTCAGAGGTGGACCTAGATGAGGTGTACCTCAGAGACGACCATTTGAGAGCTGTACCTACCCTTTAGGTAGGATCCTTGGTGTGTGTTCATAGGACCTGTTCAGTTTACTTGTTCTTTTCAGTTTTCCTATACTTTCTAGTTGGGCTTTTATTCTGGTTCATTTTTACTTACTATAAACAGTGTGTCTTCTATACAGTTTTATTATGATCATATCTTGTTGTTTGCTTGGTTACATTAGTTTATAGGTTATAATGGAAATACCTTCCCAGTATTAGGGAATATTCCTTCGGTTCTAGTCACCAGCCCCTATTCTATGGAAGGTGGGCTTGGGGTAGTCACAGAACGGCCCCCAGGGGACATGTCATGACAAATTGGTATTATAGGAAGGTTCATTTCTACTGAAGAACTTGGACTCTAAACTTTTCTATGAAGAAATAGTGTTATGTGTATTGAGTGTGGTTTCTAGTTCATGGAGTCCACTGTTGGTGCGGCTGCTGACATATCCATACACTAGGTCCATGACTTCTGATTTCCGAATCAGTGCACGAAAACAATGATTGTGTGTGTGTTTTCAGGAGTTTTCTTTGTGATCTCTTTGAGTCAGCTCACCAGGTATAACTTATTGACTGTGGTGCAGCTGTTCTTTTTCAAGATTCCTTCATGTAGACAAATAACTAGGGTTCTAAGAGTAGTACACACTAATATACCACCGAGCGATGATGCCTCGGTGCATGGCCCTTTTCCAGTAGAGGCACCAGCGGAGACACTAGCGGTACCATTACCCATTGGACCACCGATGCCACCAACCCTAGTAACAGAGAGTGCACGCCACTTGAGCGCGTTTCATGAGTTCCAGCGCGAGAGGCCACCCAGGTTTAGGGGTGAGATGGACACACAGGTGGCTGAGGATAGGTTGGAGGCCATAGTGAGAGTCTTCTGACTAGTTGGGACACCAGCTAATGTCATGGTGATCCTTTCCACCAGTCTTCTACAGGATGCAACAGGAACATGGTGAAGCTTGATGCTCCAGGTTCTCGATGAGGTGGGGTAGAATTCGAGAGCCTATTTCGGGAAGGGTTTTTCTCTGCGACCCTTCGCGCGGTGCGCATGGAGGAGATACTTCATCTGTAGTTGTGCAGCATGATTGTGGTTCAGTACTCAGCGAGGTTCACCGACCTCTCACGCTACCCCACTAATATGGTGTGGGACCCATTCTTCAGGGCCTGGACCTTTGAGCAGGGAATCATGAGTGAGATCTAAGTTTCGATGAACTCACTCAGCATCCCGACACAGGTGACGGTGTTAGAGAGATCCCTCTTAGTGAAGAGTTTTCTTGCTGAGCAGTCACTAACAGTGAGACCCACTACGGGCGTCACATAGCAGAGTCTTCTACAGCAGGAAACAGATAGATGTCACAGAGGTCCAAGAGGACCATACATACATGTAGATGACCGCATGACACAGGATCGGTTCTGCGAGGCATTGGAGACAGAGCCAGTAATGCGAGGGGAATGTAGTGTTTCACATGTGGTGGGAAAGGTAACATGGCTCGTGACTATCCGACCCACCTTATGGTTGATCAGCAGATGGTCGAGAGACCACCCCGGCAGAGACAGAGGTTTGACCGAGGAGGTCTGCAGGGAGAAGGTTTATGTGGACGAGGAGCTATCCATGCAGCTAGTGGTGGGCGACGATTCGAGAGGATACTTACACCACCACCAGGTGGTCCACCCCGACCACATGGAGTAGGAGGATAGGGGTGTGTTCAGCTCTCGGCAGCTGAGGCTTACGATCACGGTAAACCGGTGATGATATGAGGTACGATCTGTGTCTACTACACCTTAGATGTAGTACTTATAGACATTTGTTCCAGTCATTCTTTTTTTTCCACTTCCCTCGTTCGGAGCTCAGAGATTCCGATGGAGCCGTTGGCTTGTTCCTTACAGCTAGAGACTGTTACGAGAGCAGATTCGATGATTATGAACTAGTTTCGGAAGTGAAATATTACTCTTGGAGGTGAGATATTTGGATGAGATATATTAGTAGTGGCGTCGAGGTCTTACAACATCATCTTGGGTATGGACTGGTTATCTACAGTCCATTCTCAGAATGACCGTATTAGGTGCAAAGTGCAGTGTGTCCGCAGAGATGAGACCAGGTTTACCTTCACTGGTGAAAAGGGAGCCTTTGCAGCAGAGGATGGACTTACCCGGAGGAGGGTGAAACCAATTAAAAATCATTTGGCTAGCATTAACTTTGGAGAGGTTGATGTGGAGAGTCCGAGTTAACCGTTAGTGGTGGACAAGTATGCGGATGTTTTCCCTGATGATGTTTTGGGTCTACCTCTTTTGCAGATAGGTGGAATTTTACATTGATCTGTACCCTGGGATGACACCGATATCTCTACCAGCATATCAGATGGCCCACATGGAGCTTCGCGAGCTACAGGTATAGCTGGAGGACTTATATGGGAAGGGATTAATTTGGCCCAGTGTTTCCCCTTGGGAAGCCCCAATTTTGTTCTCCATGAAGGTGGATGGGAGCTTGAGAATTTGTGTTGACTATCGGCACCTGAACCAGGGGACTATGAAGAATAAGTACCCACTCTTGAGGATTGACTACTTCTTTGATCAGTAGATGGGAGAACAATGGTTCTCGAAGATAAACCTCAGATCAGGTAATCAACAGCTCCGAGTGCGAGACGATGATGTGCATAAGATGACCATTAGATGTTGGTATGAACATTACGAGTTCTTGGATATTCCATTTGGCATAAAAAACGCTCCAGCATTATTCATGGGACTCATGAAAAAGATCTTTCATAAATACCTTGATCTCTTTATAGTAGTCTTTTTTGAGGAAATTCTGAACTACTCAGCTACCAAGGAAGAGCATGTCTATCATTTGCAGGTAGCACTGGACACACTCTGAGAGCCCCCACTTTATTATAAGCTCTTGAAGGGCCAGTTTGGGATCTGATAGGTTCACGTTGTGGGACATGTAATATCGGAGGCTGGAGTTGCGGTGGATCCAGCGAAGATCGAGGCGGTACTTCCTTGGAATCCACCCAGGAGTGTGATGGAGGTTTGTAATTTTCTGGGTTTGGCTGGATAGTAATAGAGGTTTGTGCCAGATTTCTTCATAGTTACAGGACCTTTATCAGCATTGAAAAAGATAGGGAAACCCTTCTTTTGGTCAGAGAGATTCCAGTGGAGTTTTCAAGAGTTGGGTCAGAGTATGACTAGGTCCCCCATCTTAAGGCTATCGAAGGAGGGCATAGGGTACGTAGTCTACTGTGATGTATCCGGGACCGGACTCAGATGTGTACTGATGCAGGAGTGAGCAGTGATCTCTTATAGTTCTCGATAGCTATGACATCATGAGCAGAACTATGCTACACATGACCTAGAGTGAGAAGTAGTGGTCTTCGCCTCAAAGATGTGGTGACATTACTTGATGGGGGATCATGTTAAAGTGTAATCTAATCACAAGAGTCTCAGGTATATATTCTCTTAGAAATACATTGACCTGAGACTGTGACGTTGGATTTTGTTCCTTCAGGACTATGACATCGAGATATTATATACATCGGGGAAGGGTAATGTTGTAGCGGATGCAGTCTATAAGAGATCTGGTATACAACTACTAGGTGAGGCGACAGAGAAGCTGGTTGCTTTTTAGATATCCTTTGTGGAACATGATGGAGCAGCTTTACTTTAGTCCCTTACAGTCACTCCCCCACTTCTTCAGTGAGTCGGGGAGGTGCATCGTGGGGACATTGACTGCGAGGCTCAACATGCTTAGATATCCACAGGACAGACACCTGATCTCTTTTATGAAGGTGGGGAGCACATCATCCAATTCAGAGGATGTAACATAGAACCAGTGTCACTTCGGGAGGAAGTGTTGAGGGAGTTCCACATATCCTCTCTAGTGGTAAATCCAGGGGTAGCTAAGATGTACCAAGATCTCCAACGATAGCACTAGTTGCTGGGAATGAAGAAAGAAGTAACAGAATTTGACTCTCGATGCCTCACTTGTCAGCAAGTGAAGGCAGAGCATCTGGTACCAGTAGGATTGGTTCAAACTTTAGAGTTCCTAGAATAAAAGTGGGATGGTATATTTGTGGACTTTGTGATTGGACTTCCATGTACATCTAAGGGTCATGATTTTATCTGGGAGATCATCGACCCACTCACCAAGTCCGCCCACTTACTCCCAATCAGAGATCAGGGTTCAGTAGAGAGCTTTGGACGCCTCTATTTGCAAGAGATTGTGTGGTACCATGGAGTACCCTCGATGATTGTATCAGATCGTGATTCATGTTTTACTTCCTGGATATAGAAGGGGTTGCTGGAGGCTTTCGGGATGCACCTTCATTTGAGAACCGCCTTACATCCTCAGATGGATGGTTAGACTGAGCAGACCATTCAAAACCTCGAGGACATGCTACGTGCTTGTGTCCTAAACTTCGATCATAGCTGGGAGGATCACTTGCCTTTTGTGGAGTTTTCATATGAAAAAATATCTCACTTCATCATTTGTATGGAACCTTTTAAGGCGTTGTACGACCGACCTTACAGATAACCTTTGTGCTGGACTAACCCAAGGGAGTCATCACTCATGGGACCAGAGATGGTACGGGCTACCACAGAGAAGGTACATATCATTAAAGAGTAGATGAAGACTACATAGATTAGGCATAAGTCTTATGCAGACAGAAGATAGATACCTATGGAGTTTGAGGACGGGGACCATGTCTTTCTAAATGTCCCACCTTGATGAGGTTTTCAGAGATTTGGCTGAGGTGGAATGTTATCTCTGAGGTTAATCGGACCCTTATAGGTCACCAGAAGAGTTGGCGAGGTGGCTTACTTCTTAGCTCTTCCACCTCAGTTGCACTGGGTGCACGACGTATTCCACGTATCCCGACCGAGGAGATACGTGAATGACCCTTCTCACATTATCGACCACGACGAGATGGACGTCGACAAAGGGGAGACTTTTACTGAGGTTCCAGTAGATAATGTTGATAGATTGGACCGGGTCCTTAGTGGGTGGTCGATACATCTGTTGCGCTTTTTCTTGAAGCACAAGAACCTCTATGAGAGCACATTGGAGCGGGAGACTCAGATTCATGCTCAGTATCCCCAATTATTCCCTTAGTTTATGTTGTGGCTTATAGGGATGAAAAGCCCTGAGGGGGAGACAATGTAAAGACCCAGAAATTCCATGTAATTTTTTTATTATATGGGAATTTTATGAGTCCTTGAAAAATTGACAGCCCGTGATTCCAAGGTCCGGAGTGCCCAGAATGAATTTCTGAACTTTTTTTCAGGTACGTTCAGTAAATGTGCGACTGAGTTTTTGTAACTTTTGAGCCGGTGCTTGGAATTTAAATCCGAGGACACCGTTGAACTCGTAGCACCAATTTTCTATTAAGGATACTTTCACCTCGACGATGGTTGGTCAAGGGTGAAGGTTAGTTTTTTGTTTTTTCATGAAAGAATAAAATAGAATAAAAATGTTTAACTTTTTTATTTTTTATGTTGAAACTTCTCAGGTGGTTGTTTTAAAGGTGGGGACTACCTGTACTAAAACTTCTCAACATGGTTTATTGTGGTGGGGACCACCCAAGCATAAACTCCCCAATTTGAATTCTTAAAGGTGGGGACAACCTAAAACCTCATAATGGGGGAAACCCTTATGTTCTCTCTTTAATGTGGAGAAGTCTCTTGAACTTCATCCACATTAATTGTGCCACAAAACTTAATTAATTATTCTAATTAAATGTGTCATCAATTTAATTGGAAAAAATAATTTAATTATGATTAACTCCTCACTCGTTTTTGGTTGGGAGAAATAATTGGCGAAGGGGGGATTTTAGAGCATCGTTCTCACTTAATGAAGAATGCACCCATCTTCTCCAATGAAGGACTTCTCTTCCAAACGAATAATTCCATCTTCATAAAAGAATGTTGTTCAGAGAAAATAAAGTGGACAATGCACAAGTCGGGATAGGAGGCATGTGGAGGGCATGTCGAAAGTTGATATCTTCAACTTCATTCTCGCGCCAACATCAACGAATCTTCAAGGTAGGGATTGTTGTTTGAATTTCCCCTTACCCGTTTTTGGAAATTCATCATGATTCAAGAAACAATTGTGAACCGCTTTCTATTGGTCTAACATGGAGGGTGTGGTTAAAAAAAACATGTCCTGACCTCTTCGAAAACCCATGTGTTTTTGAATAAATATTTGCGACGGAGGAAGATGACAACAGGAGGCCGGCAGCACGACGATGGAAGTGGTTTTCATTCGCACCACTCAGCGAACAAGGTGCCGCGACATATGCCACATCAATGAATAGAGGAAGGACGGCCGAGCCGACCACCAACAAAGGCATGTCGCATGACTGCACCATGCTGAGAAGACGAATGGCCCTCCAGCCAGCCGCAACTGTACCCCGCTGCACCCCGCTACACTTTAGTCGTCGCGCCAAAAGAGGGAATTACCCGAGGAGAACCGCCTTTGATTTACCAAGAAACCCCTTCAATTTTCCTCCAAAACAATCTAAGGAGATCCCCAACCTCGGAAAACTAGAACACCCACGTGAGCTACGAGTGAGAGGAAGAATGTGGAAAAAATGGGAAATCCAGAGTGGCCCAGGACTTAAAACCCCAAACATTAAGTGGTCGCACGACTAACCCGCATGGTTTGGAAAACCATGCACCAACCATGTGGTTTCCAATATCTCACCCAAGGACTTCATATGGCTTGCCCGCACGGTCTGAAAAACCATGCGCCGCCCATGTGGAGCCCGCTGTCAAGGCTAATAGCTTACAGACCGGGCCCACAGGACTAAAAGGCTAATAACATAAAGACTGGGTGTCCAATTAACGCACCGTCTATTTTGTTGAGACCCCTATAACGTGGACGAGTATCAACCAATGGCTTGAGGAGCAGACCCTCCCAGAGAGAAGAGATCTTAGTGAGAGAACCATTTAGCTGGATGTGACAATGTACTAGGATCCTGTGTGGGACTGACGACATACTAATGATGTACTAGGATCCTCTGTGGGTCTGACGACGTACTGACGATGTACTAGGATCATGTGTGGGTGTGACGACATACTGAAGATTTAATAGAATCATGTGTGGGTATGAAGACATACTGATGATGTAAAATGTTCCTATGTGTGTCTCACAATGTACTGACGATGTACTTGGATCATTTGTGGGTCTCACGATGTATTGAAAAGGTACTAGGATACTGCGTGGGTCAGACAAAGTACTAGGATCTTGTGTGGGTCTGACGAGGTACTAGGATCCTGTGTGGTTCTAACGATGTTCTTAGATCTTGTTTGGGTCTGACGAGGTACTAGGATCTTGTGTGGGCCTGTCGATGTACTATGATCCTTTTTTGGGTCTGATGATGATTTAAGATCCTTCATGGGCTTTCCTCTTAACAGTGTAAGATGATTTAGTAGTTACATCTACCCATCTCTACTACTGTATTTAAGATATACCTGGTGTGAGTTGAGTCTGTAAATGTGTGGTACATTCCTTCATGGTGATCCCTTGGTGGTATTCTTCTATGTGGCATACCTGTTTGGTACTTACATTGTGGTATTCCTTCCTTTGTGGAACAGTTGAGCTTTGGTCTTTTGAGTTAGACAATGTTTTTTCCTCATGACTGAGATGAGTATACTTGGTAACTTAGGTACATGTATGGGAATATACGTAAGTAGGGTTGTTAGTTGATTTCCTGATTTTTGGTTTATCCTTTGTATATTTTGTGAGACCTTGGGGGTCTTGGGGTCCCTATTGAGTATCGTTATACGCACCCCGGCACGGGCTATGCCTGCACCCTGTTGTGTTTAGTGCAGATGATGAACAACACTGACTGAGGATGGGGGTACCAGGACTAGAGGTAGCTCAGAGGTGGACATAGATGAGGCATACTATAGAGACAACCGTTTGAGAGCTATACATACCCTTCAGGTAGGATCCTTGATGGCTGTTCATAGGATCTGTGCAGTTTAATTATTCTTTTCATTTTTATTGCATTTTTCAGTTGGTCTTTTATTCTGGCCCCTTTTTACTTATTGTACACACATTGTTTTCTACAAAATTTACTTGTGATCATATCTTGTTGTGTTATTGGTTATGTGAGTTTACATGTCATAAAGGTAATGCCATACCAGTATTAGGAAATATTCCCTCGGTGATAGTCACCAGCCCCTGGCCTATGGAATGTGGGCTTGGGATAGTCATGGCACAGGCCCAGGGAGACAGGTCGTGACACTTACAACAAAACATTAATCAATAGTTTCCTTAAATAATCTTTTCATTAAACTCATAAAAATATATAGTGTATTATTTTGTCCAAATAGAATTACTTTAAACACATAATATCCATACCTGGATCGAAATGTTTTCTTTGGATTATCTTCCATCCTCACATGCAATTGATGATATATCGATCGAATGTCAATATACAAAAATTATTGAACTATGTGAAGTTGATTGGATAAATCATAAAATCGAGTAATGGGATAATTATTATTTAATGTAATAGGATTTATTTTTCTATAAATAATGCATAGCCTCAAAGATCCATCTTTTATCTTGAAATAGTAAATAGGGGCTCCCCGTAGAGAAACACTATAAAGAATAAATCCATTATTACTTAATTACTCGAGTTGTTTTTTCAATTCTACTAATTCAATAGTGGATATTATAGAAGGATTATTTGATAAATATTAGTCACAAAGAATCTAATCAATAGATAACTCAACATCTCTCTATTAAAGATGTCTTGGAAAATCCTATGGAAATACATTTATATATTCATTCACAATATGTAAATCCTCAATTTGAAGATTTAATTCGTCACCCATAGATATTACATTCTCTTTCTCCGAAAAAATTCATTTCAGCAGAGCTACTGGGGGTTGATATAAATAAGAATCAGATGGAAATGTTTCAACTTTAATGATAAGGGACTCTATATCATTCTAAAAAATTGAAACTTCCTTCTCATTTTAATATATATTCACATAATAATTAGAAATAAAATTCATAAAAATTATTATATCCAAATATATAATCGGAATGATGATAAGATCAACATCTAATCACATTAATATGACATTAAGGGGACAGATCAACAAATATTTTTTTGCAATAATACCACTTTTATGAATTTTTATAGAAAACATATTTTTTAAAACAAATGGGAAATGTCTAATATTATTGTCCAATTGAGCATATATAGAAGAATTTAATTATCCATAATCAAATAAATCATTATACAAGATTGAGGAAGTGATTAATGTACCTTCCACTACATCATTTAGAACATCAAACTCAATAGTTGTGACCACATAAGCATGGACTTTCTCCCTTGGATTTCATTGGGTAATGTTTCCATGGATCATAGAACAATCATTTTCATAATGAGGCATATATTTTCAATTTTAGAACATAATATTGATAGCTTCTTTCATTCCATTGCAATCACAATCTTGGTGACCTTTTCACCATAATTGTAACAAACACCCATACCCTTTAGGAATTTTTTTTGGTCTTTATTCCCACAATTATCATAGTATGGAAAATCAACTCTTACCTTATACAATTTTTCTTTATTTTATTTTGTAGAGTTTTCAATAGAACTCTTATTTTCTTACTTTACTTAGATGTTATACAACTTAGAGAATTATTTTTCTATAATGGTATAATATGAGACTATATCATCATAAAGTGAGAAATTTTAGGAAACTAGTGCCCTTCATAGTAATGGTTATAAAATATCAAATAATAAATCAATATTTCTCCTTATATTTTTGTATGTAGTCTGAAGAATAACTTTTTGACCCTATAATATTGGCTCTATACTTGGAAACAATCTCATCTTCCATTTTCCTCATATTCATGAATTTCCCATCCATATCCGCTCATTGTTTGTGAGGAAAATATTCTTCAAAGAAAATTTCCTTTAAATGACACCATTTTATATGATTATTTTCTTATTCCTCTGTTGTGTTTTTAATTAGTGAACACCATTAATCCACGTCTCCTAAAATACAATAAACTGCCAAAAATATTCAATCTTTCGGTACTTCAAAAAGAATGAAATATTCTATCTAAGTAACTTATGAACTATTTTTCTATAAGTGGGTTTGTAGTACAATTTAATAGTGGAGTTTGTTGTCTTATAATGTGGTATAACATTTCTCCTCCACTTAGTAGATCATGATGCTTCTTACGGGTAAGGTTATTGTTCATAACTTGAGTCAACTACCCTTGTATAGTTATATGTTTCTCATTAGAAGTTATAGCTCCATTATTGACATCATTATCTGTAATAGGAGATAAATCCCAACCTAGGACACATGTGTTGATAAACATGTAACCATCTCAAATACCTTATAATTTGTAACCATCTCGACTGGCTTATAATTTGTGTAACCATCACAGTTATAATTGGAGTAACCATATGGTCGAAAACCACCATACAAAGACCCAATGCATTGGAGGGAGATATAGGTCACACCCTTAATCATAAACAATTCCAAGAACCAGAACATAATAATACAACATGAATAATTCCATAAAAGATTACTTTTAAATATCGTAAAACCGAATTTCAGAAGGGGTTTTTAAAATAATGGTCCCTTAAAAATATCATATAATTCAAGTGAGACATAATAGAGTGGTTAGAATATGTAAATATATTGTAAATACATATAATTAAATATATTACAATCAAATTCCATCACACCAACAAATTTAACACCACATAGACCATGGAGTAGAGACCCAGGTGGTAAGGGCTCCAGTTTGGCATCCAAGAGTCCCGAGTTCAAAAACGGGTGGAGGCGAATTTCTGGGCACTGTAGTAGTACTGTAGATGTCATTGTAGCAGTTAATGTAGAATTTATTGTTCGATACTGTAGCAGCTGAAACTATTCACCCGATTTGGGCTTTCGGGCCACCGGGTTGGGCATACAGGTCTCCAGGGCCTTCGGGATATCAAATTCCTTCAGGCCATAGGGCTTTCGGGTCACGTACACCATGGAGTAGCCCAGTTCACCCAGAACAGGTCCCTGAAAAGGATCAGAGAAACCTGAGTAGCAGCCACCAGATGCAGAGCTAACCAGATTGGAAGAATGAGAGGGTATGGCTGCCGCCATCGGGACCAGGAACCATGCAGCTTTGTATGAGGCAATTCTAGCCGATCATCAATTAAAGGTGGGGAGCTAGGTGGTCAATGATGCAAAAATCCGGGGATGGGCAGTTCAAGTGGGCTGGGCCTACAGGTCATGTATTGGGCATGGTATATCTCTGGGCCTTCGGGTCATGCTTTGCGTGTTTTTCAGGCCTTGTGCCTTGGGCCTATGGGTCTTGTACAGGTTCCCCTTCAACCCTTATAAATGGGATTATCCATAATAAAATAAAAAGGAATGCCTTCAAATTATATGGTCAACCCAAATAATTGTAGTTGGGTTAATAATTCCCTCACCTTCAGTTCTTTTTAATTAAAAATTGATTAAACATCATATATAATGTGAGAAAGATTGTTATTAGTATTTTACAGAAATATTTTCATGTTTATAACATCATATATGATCATTTCATAACCACATTTCACCATTTAATTATTAGTGTTTGGTTTATTAAATTGTTTTTGGGTGCGTTCTTTACATGATTTCCATGAACGGTTCATGATGGACATTCTTGTGGATTGTAAGTGAAACAAAAGAATTGGAATAGAGTGGTATTTAAATACTTACATAAATATAAATTATACTTTTTAACAATTTTAATTCTGTCACGTGGATGACACATAAGTTATATCATTATTGATATTTGTTTATGTCATTCTGGTGACCCTTCGATCATAATGAACTCATTTCTTTTATAAATTAATAACATGTTTATAAAATTATTTCATGACCATATATATGATATAATAAATAAATTATAATATTATTGAACCATAAATAAGGTTTCATAACTAGTCTTCAAGAATTTAAATGAAATTAAAATCACATCGTCCATGATGTTGGTAAATCGATGCATCACAGACGGTGTTTTAATTTCTTAAATAAATGTGAGAGGGGAAGAAATGTAATGTTGAGTATTCCATAAACATGATGAAATCTATAATATGTATGAAACTAGATCATTCATGCCTCTTGAATAAGTGTAGGTGTGTAAAGAAAATGAAAATAATGGAATCATTAAATAAAATAAAAGTTGAGAAATCCCTTTCGAAAATTTGGCACCCTAACAATGCCGCTTAAAATTTCATAACGATTTTTGATGAGAGAAAAGAGGTCACTAATCATTATTACATAATGTGGGAAGTAAGGGGGATATGTAATGAAATATTAATAACTAATCCAAAGGGAATTAAAAGGAATAACATAAAATGAATGAAAAGATAGAAAACAAAAGAGGATATTTACCCCTTGATCTATTCTCCTTGAGATCCTTCTTATGGCCTTTGGATTTGGCCTTTTGGTGAGTCCAGCAGCTCTATGACACAGGGAAGATCCTTGGGAGGAGTATTGAAATAAATTAGTTAAGGCCTTAGTCTTGAGATGTGTGGGAGGAAGTGGGAAATGAGTGTGGTATTTATAGTGGAGGAGAGGAGGCATTTTTCATAATTTTAATCATTAATATAATATTTTTGCTCAAGAATATGAATAATCATAAATCATGTGACCCCAAAATAGGAATAATGACATCTGAGTTCTGACCAAGTGGTCTTACAAAATCCTTGTATAACCTATGATGCATTAGATCAAGTATTTAGTATGTATCATATTTTATCGTATTTTACTATTCATAAAAAATTTCAAGAATATCGTAAAAATCCAAAAAAATCACCCATACCATTTTTTATGTGCAGAATTCAAAAATGAATTCTATTTTTGAAATAATTTTCTAAATATTATTAATTTAATTTTTAAATAAAATCATACTTTATTAAAAAATTAATAATTATAGAACTATAATTGCTTTTATATCACACTGAAAAATTAATCAAGACACCATTATCTTAAATCCTTAAGAAACTAAAATAATAATACAATTTACTATTAAATAGGGTCGTATTACTATACATATTACTATTTATAAGGGTATGTTACTCTTCACCAAAAAACAAGTTGGTTTCATTAGACTCTAAAATAACTTACTGAACACAATTAAAGATTACTATTTTTCAAAATTCAAAAAATAAAAGTGGAGATTTTTTTTAAAGGCTATTTATAAATATCTACATAATACAATGTTTCATGCATTTCAAATTATTTTTAAAAACGTTGCAGTGTTATCTTATCCCCAACTTCTAGAAATTGTATCCTCACATTTTTATTTACATATTAAACAAGTTAGGGTATTTTTTCCTCAAATAATTTTTGGACTCCCATGTTGATTCTTCAACAATTAGGTTTCTCCAAAAACCATTACCTGATGGATTACCTTATTCCGCAATATATGTTCCCTTCAATCAAGAATCTGAACTGGTTTGTCTTTATCATAATGGTTTTCATCCAACTAAATTTCTTCTTGGCTCAAGATGTGAGATTAATCTGGCACATACATTCTCAACATCGAAACATGAAAAAAAAATTGTCCCTAAGAAAAACATGGATGAAACGCTACTCGATATGCAATTGGTTCAACATTATCCAGGATTTCAAAAGGGCTGATGAACCATAGTCTTAGCCTTCCTTTCTTACCAAAACGCATCACCGTTTTCCAAAGAGAGATTTTATGGTAAACCTGGTCACCTACCTCGAAAGAGAAGTCATTCCTTCTATTATATGCATAACCTTTCTGCCTTCTCCGAGCTTTCCTCATATGATTCTAAATAATATTCACTTTCTCAACCACTTCCTTTACTAATTATGGCCCCATCAACTATCATTCACCGACTTCATCCCAAAATGCTATTGTCTGACACTTCTTCCCATACAATTCCTCAAAAGGAGCCATCTGTATACTAGAATGAAAACTATTATTATATGAAAAATAAAATAAAGAACGATGTTGATCCCAAATTCCCTAGTAGTTTATTGAACAAGCTTGAATCATATCCTCCAACATATGAATCGTTCATTCTGACTACCCTTCTAATTGAGGATGAAAAGATGTACTAAAATTTAATTCGGTGCCCAACGACTTACGAATCCCCTTCCAAAATATTAATGTAAACCTAAGATACCAGACAGATACAATGGAAAGAGTTACTCCATGTATCCTTACAATCTCTTTGAGGTACAATCGAGAAAGATGATCTAAAGACACTGTATCTCAAATAGAAATAAAATGTGCAGATTTGGTTAACCGATCATTAATAACCCAAATCTCATTATTACCTCAAGAATTATTAGGTAGTCTCACCATAAATTCCATTGATAAATTTCAAATTTCCACTCTTGCACTATAGAAGGCTGAAGCATCCCATTCAGTAACTACCTCTCTTCTTTAACCTGTTGACATGTCAAACATTTCACGGTAAAATCATCGATATCCATTTTCATTCCATTCCACTAGTAATACACCCTAATGACTCTATACAGCATAGCACTACCAAGATAAACTGAAAATAGCGAACTGTGAGATTCACACAAAAAATCTTTTTTCAATTGATAATCACAAGGAACACACATCCCTTTTACAAATATCCACACGTAATCTTTATCAATGTTAAATTTTTGCAACATACCCATATTAACTAATTCTACATTTTTTTTGTAACTCCTGGTATTCCTTCTACGCTTTCTTAATTCTGGTTGACAACAATGATTTCACTAAAACATGAAAAAATAGGGGTATTTCTTGAACCAACAATATCTAAGCCAAATTTAATCAAATCATTAATCAAGGGATCAGGTTCCAAACATAGCAAGGTTAATGATGCATTATGTTTTCGACTCACGGAGTCTGAAAAACTATTTTCATTTCCTAGATGGTAATTGATCATGAAATAAAAATATATTATTAGTTGAATCCATAATCTCTACCTCATGTTGAACTCCATTTATGTGAATATAATCTTCAGACTTTTATGGTCAGTATGAATTTGGCATTTCGCTCCGTCTAAATGATTTTTCCAATTTTTCAAAGAAAAAACAATAGATCCCAATTCCAATTCATGTGTGGGATTATTTAACTGATGGGGTTTTTGTTTTCTTGATGTATAATCAACTATATGACCATTCTACATTAAAAAAATACGTAATCCCTTCAAATAAGCATCACTATAGTTGGAAAACTCACCATTTTAGGAAAGAAAGGCCAAAACTGGAGCATTAACCTATCTCTTCTTCAGTTCCAAAGAAAACATCAAATTCATTTTTTCAAATAAAATTAAGCCCTTTTCGTGTTAACTTAGTTATAAATCTATATAACTGTGAAAAGTTCTTAACAAACCATTAGTAATAACCTATTAATTGAAGAAAAATACAAACCTTTGTAACATTTTTTGGTCTTTTTCGTTCATCAAAAAAATTTTTGTGGTAGGATAAACTATTATTCCATCCTTATTTTCATTGTTCCCATGAAATGAAATCTGTTGTAACCAGAATTCAGACATGCAAAATTTTCCATAAATTTTATTTTCCTTTATGGTTTGTAAAACAACCGTTAGGTGTTTTTCATGATCTTCTTTACTCTTAGAAAATACTATAATGTTATCAATAAACCTAACCAAAAACTTATCCAAGAACTCATGAAATATTCAATTCATAAGATTCATAAATATTGAAGGTGTATTAGTTAACCCAAACAGTAGAACACCAGTTTCATAATTCCCATATCTAGTATGAAAGGCTATTTTTGGGATATCATCCACCTTCACCATCAGATGATGGTATTCGGATCTCTAGTAAATTGTGGAAAAGTACAGATCTCCCAAAAGATGATCAAAAAAGTCATCAATATGAGGAAATGGTACCGATTTTTAATGGTGATGTTATTTAATGCTCTATGTTCAATGAAAAGTCTCATGTAACCATCTTTATTTTTAATGAACAAAACAGGATCACCCTGGGGTGAAGTTCTAGGATGAATGAAGCCTTTATCAAGAAAATCCTGCAACTGAATTTTAAATTCAAGAATTTCAATTTGAGCCATACGATATGGGGGTTTTAAAATTGGATTAGACTAAAAAACTAATCACATTTTTAATTCTACTTATTGATCATGTATTCCACTAGGTAACTTATTGGAAAAAACATCACGATGTTCATTTACCACTCGAACATTATTAATTTGAACAATTCCCTTATTTTCAAAAATATGAGCAAGATAACATTCATTTCCATATTTCAATAGTTTCTTAGCTTCCTGATATGTTATCAACTATAAGGGTTCGTTCTTGTATAAAAACTAAAAATCTTTGTAAAAAACAAATCCATTATCTTTACAATCAATCATTTCATGATAAACAGAAAGTCAATCCATTCCAATAATAACATCAAACACGACTAAGGGAAACACAAAAAGGTTTGCAAGTAAATAATTTCCATAGAACACAATATAAATATTCATATAATTTTTTAATGCTATAATATTTCCCCCAAGTGTTTTAACACTTTGTTTTTATCTTATTTTTTGAGTTGATATTTCCAATTTACTGGAAAATTTCTCAGAAATGAATGATTGTATAGACCCCATATTGAAAAAAAACATTAGCAAAATCCAAGTAAACAAACAAGGTACCTAATACAACTTCATTGGATGGTTTGGAATCTACTTTCATAGTCACAAAGGATCCCACTACACCTTTCTGCTTATAGTCTGGCTTCTTTACATCATTCAGATCTCTCTTTGGTCAGGAGTATTCATAATGACCCATATTACCACATTTAAAATACTTTACACATTTATTATCAGGATTTGTCTTTGGATAACTTTCATTACTATATTGGGCCATATTTCCAAACATACCACATCAAAATCACTTCATAGTTTTAGTAAGACATTCCCTAGGGTGCTTCTTGTCACACTTTCCACAATCTTGATACTGGATTTTCTTACCCACAGATTTATTTGGTCGATTCTTACCCATCGCTTGCCATATGATCCTCTTCTTTTCATTGTTGGGAAAGTGCATGTGATCATCAGAAAACTCTATCTCTACCCTCTCCACACATCAAAAACGTTTCTCATAACTTTTGAATTTTTGGGAGGCCAAATCCCTTCAATAACTTGTCTTCAATCCTATGTAAAAGTTGTTGATTTTGTTATCATTATCAAGAATACGATTTGGAGGATACCTCTCTAGTCGTTTGAAGTTCTCTTCATAAAAAACCACTAAATATTCCTCATTTTTCTTCATTTCATGGAATTTCATCTCTATCCTATGTCGCACCACCTATGGAAAATATTTTCCAAGGAAAAGACTTCTAAATTCATCCCACTCTAAGGCATAAATATCCTCTCTATCCCTGATATTCATTACCATTGACCAACATTGATCGAGTAATCCCTAAAAATGATAAATGGAAAGACTTACCTTTTGATTTTCTGAACATCCCATAACATCAAATATCTATTCAAGGGATTCTATCCATTATTTCGCCGCTACTGGGTCAGATGATCCATTCAAAGAAGGAGGGTATTGTCTCATAAAATGTTCAATTATTTTCATGTTCCATTGTAGTACCTTTTGTTGTTCTCTTTCACAGATTACACCACCATTTATTATATGTGTTAGATATTCCATTACTGTCACATGCATCTCGGTTCCAATCCCAACCATTCCAGGCTACAGATTCAGAAGGATTTCGGTTTGTCTGTGCCTCTCCTCTTCATCTTCCCTATTTCTTCTATGGACAACCATTCTAAAAAAACATATTTTAGTCAAAGAAAAATTTCAATCATTAAATGATATGACATTTAAAATTATTCATAGAGTAAAAAAAATTCATGGTATTATATTAACATCATACTCACCCTTAATGTTTTCTAAACCATCCTCTGATACCAAATATAAGGTCCCAACGATATGACATTGTAAAATCATGAATTTAGTCAAGAAATCACTTCTTTTCAGACTGAGGATATTTTTGAGTTCATAGATTAATAGAAAATAGAGATAACACATTCATAACATTACACATTAATAAAGAGTGGATAACATAATAATAGAATTGATTTCATCCAAAAAATATAACTTATCAAATTAATCATGATATCATTAATACTATTCAAACATTTAACTACTCTTATTTCTAGGTATTACACATCCCTATAACATGTAAAAATAATTTTAATGCATTAGAGGAGAGTGTACCATCCCGATTCTGGAATCCACCCAGAGGTGCCCCATACCAAGTTTGTGTCATGGCCTCAAGCACATTTCCCCCAATGCTAGAGGCTACTGACTAGCAGCGAGGGCATTGGGTGTTATAGTGGAGAAATTATGCCCTCATCGGTAGAGTACACATCAGAAGAGAAAACAATAAAATACAGTGGAAGCAGTAAACAATCCATACACAAAAAATAGCAGAAGACTAAATATTATAAACCAAGGGAGCACACACATATATATAAAATGATGCATGATAAATGTGTCTAGGAAAGTAGCCAAACAAGTCACAATGCTATATACAGTACTAAACTGAATAAAAAAAGAAAATAGAAAAGAAACTCCTCAGTATCGCAAGCCTCAGCTTGGTCCCATTCTCTCCAACTCCAATGCAATCAAGTACCTGAAGTTGGAGGGTTCTTTCCCTTGTCTATACCTGCTGCAATATAATCTATACAGGCCCAAAGGCTTGAACCAAAGAGGGTGTCAGACTAAATCCCAGTACGCAACCACCCGAAGAGCAGTGCCTAACGGCCAGTGAGTATATGGTAGTTAAAGTACAGGAAACAGTAAACAGTAAGTAGTGAACAGGATAATAATCATTAGTAAACAATCCACAGATCAACAAGTAGCAGTGAAGCAAACAATAAACCACAAATAGAAAACCCGCTGGGAAGTACTAACAGCCATACCCTCTAGTACTATACAAGAAGTACCAACAACTCTTTGGGCAGTTCACTTAGCCTAACCCTCTCGTTTGGTCATATGAGATTATAAGACTCTTTGAGGAAGCACGCTCAGTAAATTCCCCTTATTGTCTAAGGTAGTCAGGGAATCTCTGAGGATGATCACATGGTCAATTCCTCTTATATCCCCAACGTCTAGAGACTCTCTGAGGAAGCTCGCTCGGTCAATTCCTCCTATAGCCTCATGTTTGTCACAGACTCTCTGAGGAAGCACACTCAGTCAATTCCTTCTATATCCTGGAATGGTTTTGGGACATTCAATCAAAAAAAAGACTCTATGGAAATCTCACTTGGTATATACTCATGTAGTCTATAAAGCTCAGGACCCTCTAAGTAAGCTCACTCGGTCTATCCTCCTGTATTCTATAATATCCAAGAATCTCTAGGGAGCTCACTCGGTCTATCCCTTATAGTCTATAATGTCCATGACTCTTTGAGGAAGCTCACTCGGTCTATCCCCATATAGTCTATAGCACTAGGTTCTCACGGTACCATGATAGTCAGTGCATAATAATGATATAAGGCAAAATAAAACCTACAGAGCTACTTGTCTAACCAGTCTACAGCACAACACACAATGTCAGGGAACATCAATCCATCCTACGGTCACAAGGCATGGAAAAACTATAACGACCAAAGACTGAACAAGAAAAAAAGTTCGTAAATAGAATAAGGCATGGGAAAAACATCCAAGCATATAAATTATCCTCATACATAACCAAATTACCTCTACACAATCATACAAGAATGGTATGAAAAAAACAGGGGAAAACAGTAAACACGCAATTCCCCGTTCAAAGGCATTGGTGGAAATCTCACATAAAAATCAACGACTTTGATCGGAATAGCCAAAACCACCTACCATGATGCTAGGAGATCAATATACTTGATCCATGAGGCTTGAATCTACTTTGACCATCGTAGATCTATGAAAACACATAAAATGCTCAACCCACAATAACATGAGAAAGAGGAGGAATTGGAAAACAAGGATCTAGGAGAAGTAAGAGATTACTGATGCAGTTCCAATGTAATCGACATCAGTCGATTCGGAGAACAGATGGAGGCTTGGGGGATCAAATAAGTTCCACAGCCTTACGGCTTCTCTCTGTCGAAGAAGCTGGAGAAGAAGAATTTTATGGTGATTAGACGTGACTCCGGTCCATTTAATGAAAAATGAAATTACACGTCATGTAATTTTGGAGTACACAGTGTGTACTTGGATTTTATGTACTCTACTTTAAGCAGCCTCCACATCACCCCTACATGACCATGTGTGTGGCCCAGACACAGTGAGCACATGGCCTTGCACGACAAGGGATTACAAGGTGTGTACGTCAAAAATTTCTAGAAACTATGCTTTTCCCAAAAACTACAGAAAAAGAAAAAACATACCTGAAAAGAAGGTCCTAGTTCTTACAAACTTCCCCCCTTAATGAAATTAATCCCCGAATTTCCCTAGCAATGCGTAGAAGAAGAAACCCCGAACAGCTCCGGCCACTGTGATCGTACATCGGACTCCCTCACCCAAGTCTCATCCTGCACTCGCCAGTGCTTCCATAGCACCCATACCAGAAGAACATATCGGCCACATAAAACCCTCATACTATGATTGAAAATCCAAATATGATGTTCCTCAAACGATGCATTCGCTTCGAGCTCAACCTCCTCAGGTTGAAAGACATGAGACAGGTCTGAATAGTAACATCGGAGCTGAGAAACGTGGAAGATGTCGTGCATAGCTCGGTACCTCAGAGGTAACTGCAAGTGATAGGAAACAAGTACAACTCTCTCCAACGCCTCAAATGGCCGAACGTACCATGGTGAAAGATTACCCTATCTCCAAATCCTCTTGTGTCCCAGCCTCGATGCGACATGTAGGAAAAACTAATCCCTGACCTCGAACTCCAGAGGTCATCTCTGCTGATCAGCATAAGACTTCTGTCAAGACTGTGCCATAGCCATCCTCTTCTGAATCAAATATATCTGCTCTGACGTCTCCTGAACAAGATGAGGTCCCAGCAAAGCTTCCTCTCCTACCTCCATCCAGCATAAAGGTGATCGGCATGGCCCACAATACAACACCTCGTGAGGTTCCATCTGAATAGTCTCCTAAAAACTGTTGTTGTAGGCGAACTACACAAGAGGTATATGCTTCTCCCAAGATCCTCCATTGTCTAGGATGCAAGCTCTGAGCATATCCTCAAGCACCTGAATCGTACGTTCGGACTGGCCATCAGTCTGGGGATGGAATGTTGTACTCAAAAGTACCTGTGAAACCAAATCCTTCTGAAGCCCCTGCCAGAACTGAGAAGTAAAACATGCATCTCTGTCTGAAACAATGGAGTGTGGAACTCCATGTAGACGTACAATCTCTCAGATGTACAACCGTCCCAGCTCATCATCCCTGATGGTCTCCCTGATCGGCATGAAGTGAGAATCCTTCGTAAGCATGTCGGTGAAGACCCAAACAACATCATTCCCTCGAGGTGACCTCGGGAAACTGGTCATGAAGTCCATTGAGAAATCATTCCACTTCCACTCAAGAATGGGTAATTGCTGCAAAAGTCCTACTGGTCACTGATTCACTACTTTCACCTACTTACAAGTGGAACACCTCATGACAAAACCAACAACATCTCTCTTCATACCTATCCACCAATACTGGTAGTGTAGATCATGATACATCTTGGTGATGCATGGATGAACTGCCCAAACTGAGGAATGAAAGTCCCGCATCATCTCCTCAAGTATGTCTGTTGGCACCCACACACATCCCTGGAAACACAAGATCTCATCCTTGCCCACTGCCCATCCATGAAGAGGGTCCTCTTCTGACACACTCTCCCACAGGACTAGGCCTTCTGAGTCTGAAAGCTTCCTCATTCGCACCCAATCAAGAAGTGTAGAGGTAATAGATACATAAGATATAAAGGTCTGTCCCTGTCTATTGTGCACCTCTAAATTCATCTCAGAGAACAGAGCCATACGATTTCACTCACTACTGGCCTCTTGAACTACCAGTATCTTATTTATCCTGCTCAAAGCAACATCCACTGTGTTTCCCTTTCCTGGAATATAGGAAAGCTCAAAGTCGAAGGACTGAAGATACTCGACCCACCTGCGCTGTCTCAAATTCAGATCACGCTAAGTAAAGATGTACTTGAGACTCTTGTAATCAGTAAACACAACAAAGTTCTCTCCCAGAAGGTAATGTCTCCAACAACGTAATTCATGAACAAAATATGCCAACTCGAGATCGTGCGTCGGGTAGTTCCTCTCGTGTGGCCTCAATTGCTGAGACCCATACACAATGACTCCATCTCCCTGCATAAAAACAGCTCCCATCCTGATACCTGAGGCATCACTGTAGACAATGTAGCTCTTTCCTGGCTCTAGAAAGACTAGTATCGGTGCTGAAGTCAACCTCCCTATCAGCTCAAGGAAGGATGACTCACAGGATCTGATCATAAGAACATTTTCCCTTTCTTGGTCAGACCTGTCAGTGGTGCTGCTAAGATTGAAAAGTCTTGTATGAAATGCCTTTAGTGTTTAGCCAGCCCTAAAAAACTCCGCACCTCAAATACATTTTTAGGCTGCTCAAAGGAAACTACTACTCTCACTTTCTCTAGATCTACTGATAATTTTATCTCTAAGATAGCATGACCAAATAAGTGAATCTGATCCATGCAAAAGTGTGATTTTTAGAGCTTATCATATAACTGATGCTCTCTCAGTGTACTCAGAACGATCTCAAGATGGGTAGCATGTTCATGTCGAGTGTGAGAGTACACCAAGATGTCATCCATGAAAACCACCATGGAGGAATCCAAGTGTGGATGGAACACTCGGTTCATCAGTGCCATGAAAAATGCAGCTGCGTTTGTGATACCGAACGACATACCATATAATTTTATAGACCATACCTTATTCGCACAACTGATGATAACCAGACCTCAAATAGATCTTCGAGAACACCCGGGCTCCTCGAACCTAATCAAAGAGTTCATCAATCCTATGAAAGGGATATCAGTTCTTGACTGTAAACTGATTCAGCTTCCGATAATCCACAAAAAGCCAAAGGGTGCCATCTACCTTCTTCGCAAATAGGACAGGTGAACCCCTAAGAGAAGTACTGGGTCAGATGAAACCCTTTGCCTGCAACTCTTCCAACTACTTTGTGAGCTCATGCAACTCAAGTGTAGCCATCCTATAAGGAGGCATGGATACTAGTGCCACTCCTGGAACAATCTCAAAAGAAAAGTCTACCTCACAATCTGGAGGCAAACATGAAAAGTCCTCCAGAAAGACATCTCTGAAACGATCCACCACTGGAGGAAAGTCTAACTATGAAGTCCCCTGGTCATCAAAATATAGACTAGAAATTTAGGCTATAACTCTTCCTATCCAATGATGCTTGGGCCCTGCTCGACTCATCTATACATCCCACTCTCCTCTATAATGAATGGATCCACCTGCTGGTGATACGAAAGTCACCCTGTGGTGATAGCATTTGACGACTGCCTGGAAGTTGAATAACCAATCCATTATGAGAATGACATCATAGCTCGTCATCTCTAGTACAAAGAGGTACCATAAGAAGTGACACCATGCAACCTCAAGAGGTCACTCTCAGCACTGACATATTCTAACAGTTCTAGTACCCAATGGTGTGTCTAGAGTCAAAGTATCAGCATCCGAAAAGATGCAGAGCCCAAGGCACTCCACAACAGCAACAAAGATAAAGCTATTTGTAGCACCAATATCAAAAATAGGGGAAGATAAAACTGAGGCTACTAAGATCGTACCTTGAACTGTGGAAGGTTCAGGATCCTTCTCTTGATGTGTCTTCTCCACAGCGAAAGTCTGGCATGTACCACGGCCCTACGACCCTAGAAGACCACTCTTAGTTGGACCACTCTGTTGTCGCTGATAACTTGGTGACTGAACACTGTGGCCATGACCTCCACCTCATCTCAAATGGCCAGAAGAACTCCAGTTCCCAAACTAGTGAGAAACTGGCGATGTATCCCCTGAACACAGGGTCATAGAAGAACACCTACCACCAGCTGTAGGTGAGAAGATCTGACAAAAATGCAGAAGATGGCCCATCTTGACGAAATATCGACACTCCATCGGGTCCCTCTAGCACTGAGGCCTAGTGTGCACACTCCTCCCGTATTGGTAGCATAATACCTGTCTTCCTCAAATATACATTCTCCCTACTTTGATCTCCTCAGGAAGACTCCCTACGGCGCTTCCTGCTATTAGGAAGAGGAACACTGACTCTGGATATCGAACAGCCCTGTCTCACTGCTCAAAAATCACTCAGATTGCGCTATGTGATCAGCACCTAGTTGACGATAGGGGATATCAAAATCAACCTCAAGATTTTCACATGTGAGAAGATGTCATGCCTCAGACCACCCTCGAACTTCTACGCAAGGAACAAATAATTATCTCCTAGAATAGGAGTGAAACGCTACAGCTCAGTGAAATGAGAGGAATATTCCATCACAGAAAGAGTAGCCTACTCTATTCTCATGAACTTCTGGGCTCGGTCGGCCCTAAAGGTCTCGGGTTAGAAGAAATCATAGAAGATGCACCGAAACTCATCCAAAGTATTACTCTGCTGGAGCCCGGACTATGAGATCACCTCCCACCACCTCTTGGTGGAGTCTCAGAGCATATAGGTAGCGAGATTCACCCTCTTCTCTGGAGGTACTTCCAGATGATCAAAAATTGTCAGCGTGGCCTTTTTCTACGACTCTACAGCCTGAGGTCCTCCATATCCTGAGAAAGCAAGAGGATGGTACTGCTGGAAAACCCACGTCCACTCTTCCATCGAAAGGGCCAGAGGTAGTGCTCCCTAGAAGGTCTGCATCATCCTTAGAACGTCTTTCGTAAACTGCACATCGGCACCTGCAACTGGTATAACTACTGGTGCCAAGGTTGGCACAGTAGGAGGATCTGCAGGAGGTTCTTGATGGTCCATATCTGGTGACTGATCACTGTCTGACAGCTGACGTAAAACCAGAGGACATCTCGGTGGCATAGCTCTGAAAGGTAAAAAACGCACCTTAGATCAAGATTATCAATGACTGATAACAGAAGAGTACAAGACGAGAAATAGGAGAAATAAACGTTCAAGTTTTACAAAACATGACTACACGGCGTGTATAAAAAAAACTACACGGTGTGTTATTTTAACCCATTCACATGGGCTGGTACTTATTCCACAACTAGTCGTCTAACACCCCAACCACACGAAGTGGTGTCCCCACACACGACGTGTACTTGAACTGTATTCCCATGCCTGAGCCTCCTTACTCGGCTAACCCAAACGGTCCTTTTAATCCTAGACTACACGATGTGTTCAAGAAGGACAGAGCATGTACTAGAAAAGGTTTCCACGACCCGTGTTGTTAGTTACACAACCGACTATACGGTTCACTATACACAGTGTGCTCCCTGAGAACATAGTGTATACTTGAAGGTTTTCCATGACCCATGTTTTTCGTGACATGTCTGGGTACTTAGGTTACATGGAACGACATGTAATAACAAGACAAAAATTGTAAAGTCAAAGTTTCATCAATCCGTGTCATTATCCACCTTGGTAGACACACTGTAACTACAACACGGTGTGTACGTACCATACACGGCGTGTTCCTGAGAATTTTTCACAACCCCGTGTTTAGGCCCACACAGTCAATAAGACAGTTTAAAAATTACAAGACGTGAATTAATAAAGTACACGCCATTTATTCTGGGTTTTTCTGGGTAGTAGCTCAGAAAATTCTCTGAAACCCCAAAAACACAGAAAACAAGAGTTAATGTGCCAATTTCTGATCTATGAGGGCCCATACTCCCCACGAATCAAATCTCAGAATCTTATACACGTTATAACAAGGAAATTGGGCAATGATCCACCAAATTCCGCTCCATGAGGGCCCATAACACCTCATGAACCAAATTTTGGCATCCATTTAAGCAGAGTACTGTAAAAAAAAATTCTCTATCAAACAAAAAAGATTCTATAAAAGCATCTATCACAATAGCATGCATGATCTACACAGCCTCTTTCACAACAACATGAAATCGCTATTGCATCCTAGAAGGCACGGCAAGAATGCATGGCATGTGATTTATAACAAGTGGCTATATGATGCTTGAGATGGAATACCCTCATCTCATTGGGTTGCGACAGAAATAGAATCTCAATAATTACTACGATAATAGCACAAAGCATCTAAATCACCCAACGGTGGAATCAAATCAACAGTAAAATTTGCAAACCAATAAAATTTCAATAAACGAGGTAGTATGGATTTTCACTATACACAGGTTAGCTACTCCCAGGCACAACATATTACAAAGTACCTATTCTGTCCTATCCCTGGATAAAGGCTCCAAATAGTAAGTCAAGAGAAAATAATTCCTCTAATACCACTTTGTAAAGTCCCGATTCCCAAAGACACCCAGAGGTGCCCCGTACCCGGTTGGTCACATGGTCTCAAGAGAATTTTCCCAAATGCCAGAGGCTACCGACTAGCAGTGAGGGCCTTGGGTGTGATAGTGGGGAAACTATACCCTCATCAACAGAGTACACAACAGAAGTATTAAACAATCCACACACAAATAAATAGCGGAATACTAAATATGATAAATAATAGTATCACACACACATATATAAATGAATTCATGATACATGTGTCGAGGAAAGGAGCCAAACAAGTCACAATGATGAATATAGTACTAAACCAAAGTACAAAATAAAACAGAAATGAAACTCCTCAGCATCACAAGCCTTGACATGGTCTCATTCTCTCCTGCTCCAATGCAATCAAGTACCAAAAGTCGAAGGGCACTTTCCCTTTTCAATAAATGCAGCAATATAATCTGTTTGGGCCCAAAAGCATGACCCAAATAGGGTGTGAGACTAAATCCCAGTAGGCAGCCACCCAAAGATCTGTGCCTAACAGTCATTGAGTATATGGCAGGTAAAGTACAAGAAACAACAAACAATATGCAGTGAGCAGGATAATACACATCAGTAAACAATACATAGATCATCAAGCAGTAGTGAATCAAACAACTAACCCCAAATAGAAAACCCACAGGGATGTACTCACAACCATCCCCTCCAGTCCTATCCACGAAGTACCAACAACCCTATGGGCAGTGCACTCAGCCTAACACCTCTGGTTTGGTCATATGAGATTAAATGAATCTATGAGGAAGCATGCTCAGTCAATTCCCCTTATAGTCTAAGGTAGTCAGAGACTCTCTGAGGATAATCACGCGGTCAATTCCTCTTATAGCCGCAAGGTCTAGAGACACTCTGAGGAACCTCACTCGGTCAATTCCTCCTATAGCCTCAGGTCTATCACCAACTTTCTAAGGATGCACACTCAGTCAATTCCTCCTATACCCTGGAATGGATTAAGGAAATTCAAACAAGACAAAGACTCTCTGGGAAGATCACTCAGTCTATCCTCTTGTAGTCTATAAAGCTCAAGAACCTATGAGGAAGCTCACCCGGTCTATCCTCTTATAATCTATAATATCCAAGACGCTCTGGGAAGCTCAATCGGTCTATCACCTATAGTATATAATGTCCAATACCTTCTGAGGAAGCTCACTCAGTCTATCCCCTTATAGTCTATAGCACTAGTTTCTCATGGTCCCGTTCCAGTCAGTTCATAATAATGCTATAAGGCCAAATTAACCCTACATAGCTACTTGGAAAACCAGTCTACAACACAACAAGAAATGTCAGAGAATAAAAATCTATCATACTATCACAAGGCATGGAAAACAAGTATAACGACCAAAGGCTGAACAAAACCAAAGGGTTGTAAATAGAACAAGGCATGGAAAAAACATCTAGGCATAGGAATTATACTTATAGATAACCAAATTACTTCTACGAAAGAATACAGGCAAGGTAGGAATACAACTGGGGTAAAACAATAAACACGCAATACCTACTTCAAGGGCATTGGTAAAAGTTTCATATAAAACTCAATGACTTTGATAGGAAAGGCACAAACCAACTAATTTGATTCTAGGAGATCAATATACTTGAGCCATGAGGATTGAATCTCCATTGAACGACATAGATATATGAAATCGCATAAAACGATCAACCCACGATAACTTGAGAAAGATAAGGATTTGGAAAACATAGATCTAGGAGAAGGAAGAGATTACCGCTGTGGTTCCAACGCAATTGACGGTGTTCGATTCAGAGAAAAGATGGAGGCTTGGGGGATTGGAGAAGTTCCGCGGTCGTACAGCTTCTCTCGGTGAAAGAAGATAGAGAAGAATATGTTAATGGCGATTAGACGCGACCCCGGTCCATTTAATGAAAAAAAGAAAGTACACGATGTGTACTTTTGGAGTACACGACCTTTACTATGCTTTCCTATACTCCTCTTTAAGAGGCCTCCACATCACCCCTACATGGCCATGTGTGTGGCTTGGACACGGCTAGCACACGGCCTCACACGGCAATGGAGTACATGGCATGTACTCATAAATTACACGACGTATACCTCGAAAATTTCCAGAAACCCCACTTTTCTCAAAAACTCTAGAAAAATCAAAAACATACCTGAAAAGAATGTCTGATTTCTTACATAGAGAAGTAGATATATAAGGGATATAAAAAGAATAAAATAAAACATTAGTTCATGAATACGTGAAACATCTGAAAACATTTTCAAAAGACATACTCATCACCCATATATAATTTTTCTGTGAAACATGATATTTCTAAAAGATTCCCATATTACATAAGAATATAAATAGATCCATAAGGGAATTACATACCTAAAATTTTTAACATCTTAGTTACCTTATAATTTTTAACCCCCACGACTACATTACAATTTGAGAAACCATTGAGGTTACAAATGGAGTAACCATATGGCCGACCTCCAATATAAAAACACCAAATTAATTGGAGGGATATATACGTCCCACCCTTCATCATAAAAAATTCTCAATCACCATAACATAATTATACACCATGAATAATTCCATAAAACATTACTTTTGAATTTCATAAAATAGAATTTTAAAAGATGTTTTTTTTAAAAAAAGTACCTTACAAGTATCATATAATTCATGTGAGACTTAATATTGTGGATGGAATAGGTATATATATACTATAAATAGACATTATTAAATATATTATAAAAAAAACCAACCACACATACAATTTTAACACCACATAGATAATTAATTAGAAGTTTAACCCCAAGAATGGAAATTGAGTTAAGAATTCCCTTACGTTGGGTTCGTATTACATAAAAATTATTTAAACCTCCTATATAATGGTTAAAAGAAATTTACTAGTATTTTAAAGAAACATTTTCATGTTTAGAACATCTTATATGATAATTTCATTACTTCATTACATCCTTTAATTAATAGTATTCACTTCCTTCCATTGTTTTTGGGTGCATTCTTTACATGATTTCCATGATCAGTTCATGATGGATATTCTTGTCGATTGGTTGTAAAACTATAGAATTTTAATGGAGTGGTATTTACATACTTATAGAACCCTAAATTATACCTTTTATCATTTTGAATTATTACATGATTATGGCTCATAAGTTAAATAATTATTGATATTTGTTTACGTCATTTTAGCGATTATTCAATCGTAATGAACTCATTTGATTTATAAATTAATAACATCTGTATAAACTGATTAAAAAACCTCATATAAGATATAATACATAAATTATAATCTTGTTCAACCATAAATATTATATCATGACCACTCTAGAATAAAGTAAATGAAATTGAACTCACATCGTCCATGATGTTTGTAAATCAATACATCACAGACAATGTTTTAATTTCTTGAATTAGTTAGAGAGGAGAAGAAATGTAATAATGAGTATTACATAAAGATGATGAAATACAGAAAATGTAATATACTTGATCATTAATTCCTCTTGAATAAGGGGAGGTGAGGAAAGAAAAATAATATAAAAAAATCCTGAAATAAAATAAAATTTGAGAAACCCCATATGAAAATTCGGCAGCCTCCAGGTGTTGCTTAAAATTTCATAAAATTTTTTGATGAGATTAAATGGGTACCACATCATTAATAGAGAATATATGTATTAAGGGGGTAATATAATGACATATCCCAACATATGAAAAAGTAAATTAAAAATAATAACAAAAAATTAAAGAAAAGAAAGAAAACCAAAGTGGATATTTACCTCTTGATCTATTCTCCTCAAGTATTGAGTGGTGTGGGAGGAAGAAGGAAACGAGGGTGGTATTTATAGTCGAGGAGAAGAGCTATGTATCATTATTTTAATCATTATTATAATATTTATTATCAATACTTTGAATAATCATAATTCATGTGACTCAAAATATTAATAATTTCATCTGAGTTCAAACCAATTGGTCTTACACCATTCTTACATCACCTATGATGTAGTCAATCAAGTATATAGCATTTATCGCATTTTATCATATTTTGTTTTTTATAAAAAATTCAATAGTTTCAGAAAAATCCCAAATATTAACCCTTACCATTTTCAAGGTGAAGAATAAAAAAATGAACTCCATTTTTTAAATAATATTCTAAATATTATTAATTTAATTTTAAATAAAATCATACTTTATTAAAAAATTAACAATTTTAAAACTATAACTCCTTTTATATCACATTGAAAAATTCATCAAGATGTAATTATCTTAAAGCATTGAGAAAATAAAATAATAATAAAATTTACTGTTAATTAGGGTCATATAATTTTTGATAATGGGATATTACTATTAACTAAAAAACAAGTTGGTTACATCAGACACCAAATAACATACTGAACATAATTGTATATGACTGTTTTTCCAAATTCTTAACATAGATGCAGAGAAACTATGTTTAAAGGATAGTTATAAATATATTCTTAAAAAAGATTCATTAATTTAAATTTATTTTAAAAACCTTGGGCAGTTGAAATATAATTTGTAGTGGGATCCATGATTCTTATATATTGGGGTAGTCGATACATTACCATTTTAGCTATTCAATGTTATATTTGTTTTCTAATTACAATATTTGTATATGTAATTGTTTTCATAGATGAATAATTTAATGATTATTTTTATAGATATAATTTTTTTTTGTTTCACTTTATTTTTTAGGTGTATAATATCATATGATATATAATAAAAATTTCTTTTGTAAAAAAAATATTATTTAAAAAGACTAGGTCATTAAATTTTATCATTTTTATGTATGTCACATGAGTTTTGAACTATAATCTCATTTTAAACCCCAAACACACATCTCGAGTCATTTGTGCCACAATATTTATCAAATTTAGGTGTGAGTAATTCTTAAACATCACAGATTACCTAAGGATCATTGTCTGAAAATATCAAAACAATCCAAATTCATTTTTTGTATTTTGAATATGTGATGTGTATTTTGAACTAAAAAGACAGTTTTAAATAAAGAGGTACAATTAAAGACATACTAGTCACATAGTTCTTGGGATGTAAATGTAGTTTCTTCCAATAAATTCAAAATGAAATAAGTATCATCTTCCTAAATTAATCAAACAATCCAAATGAATTTTCCCAGTTTTGAGTATGTCAGGTGTCTTTTTTTCTAAAATGTTAAATTGAAAACACACAATTTGAGACATACTGGTCACATAATGTGTACTTTTGAGGTGAAAAAAATTATTACTCATCAAAATAAACTTTTTAATTGTTTCCCTAATGTATCAAGACAATGTAAGCATTTTCTTGGTTTTTAGTCAGTGACACATGTTTTGAACTAAAATGTCATTTTCCAAATGAAAAAACATAATATTACTACTACTAGGAAGAAAATGTATCAAATTTATACGTAGATAATTACTTAATATCAAAAAATAACTTATATACCATTTTAATAATTTATAAAAACAATATGAATGTTTCTTATCAGTTTTGAATATGTGATGTGTGTTTTAAACTAAAATGTCAATTTTAAATAAAAAGAAACGCTTTGAGTCATACCGGTCACATAATGTGTAGGATTGATGTGTGTAAGATTCCAAAACATCACAAATGACTTAGGAATCATTTTTTATAATTTATCACTCCATTATGAATGTTTTTACTAGTTATTAGTATCTCATTTTTATTTTTTACTAAAATAAAGATTTAAGTTGAAAACTCAGAATTTGTGTTACACTGGTCACATCAACTGTCATTCAAATATGAGACTAATTCCTACACATCCCAAATGAATTATAAAAAATTTTCTTATAGTATAAATAAAAATAGTGTTTTTTTCTTGGTATTCAATTAGTAACACATTTTTCGATCTAAAATGTCAATTTTCAACTCAAACACAAAAAATGAAGTCATAATAGACGCACAGTGTTTATGATAGACTTGAAAATAATTCCTACACATAAAAAATGACAAATAGATCATTTTTAAAATGTATCAACACAAAAAAATGTATGTTCTTGGTTTTTAGTATGTGATGTGTATTTTGAACTTAAATTAAAATTATAAATAAATAAATTCTTGGATTCATACCGGTCATTCAGTACATTGGACTGTACTATAATTGATTACTAGAAGACAAAAATGACTTAATAATAATTGTTCTAAATTATAAAAATAATATATTTTTTTTCTCCATTTTGAGTATTAGAAATTATTTAAAAAAAATTATAAATCAAACAAAAAACATGCACTTTAAGTCATCTAATTCATATCATATGTCGTTTTAACAAGGACTGATTAATATACAACAAAAAATGACTTATAAATAATTTTGTTAAAGTATCATGAAAATTTGAGTTTGTTTTTCAAGTTCTTACTTAGTGAAATATATTTTGATGTAAAATGTCATTTTCAAACTCAAAACAGATAGTTTGTGTAATACCCTACAAACTGTGTATCAAATTTGTATGCTGATAATTTATTCATATGAAAAATTACTTATGGATAATTTTCCTAAAGTATTAAAACAATAAAAATTTATTTTCCATGTTTTTATTATATGAAATGTATTTCAAAATAAATTTCCAATTTTAATTTAAAAGAAACACTTAGAGTCTTATGGGTCACACGATGTGTCAGATTGACATACAAATGACTCCTACATTCTAAAAATGACATGAGAAATTTTTTTGTATATATTAAAACAATTCGAATACATTGTACAAATTTTGTGTATGTGACATATATTTTTTTTATTAAAAAGTTGTGTTAAACGAAAAATACACACTTTGAGTCATATCGATCACAATGTGTATCAGTTTGACAGGAAACTAATTCTTACATGTCACAAATGAATTATGAAACAATATGAATAGGTATCAAGAGAATCTATGTATGTTTTCATAGTTTTCACTAAGTGAAACATGTTTTTCACTAAATGCCAATTTTAAACATATAAAAAAAAAATTTAGTCATACCAAGCATATGATGAATCATATTGAGGCATTTCTAATTCATACACATTAAAAATTACTTATGTACTATTTTTATGAACTATCAAATCAATCTAAAGTTTTTTTTGATCATGTGAAGTGTGTTTTGAATTGATGGGTATATTTTAAACTAAAAACATTCACATAGAGTCATACTGGGAACACCTATTAATAGATTGAGATTCAGATGATTCTTAAACATCAAAAATGAATTATGAATCATTTTTCTAAAGCATCCAAAAATATAAATTCCTTTTCTCAGATTTTATTATGAAAATTGTGTTTTGAAGTAGAATATAAATATTAAATATAGAACATAAACATAAAGAAATATTGGGAATACCTTTTATTAGATTGAGTTAAATTTGATTTTAATTCATCTCACTGTGTATTCTTAATCTTCAATCACTTTAAAATTTTGGTTTGTCTAGCCATATTGTTTTTTGATAACAATGAATGTTAAAGGAGTTCAAAAATACAAATAAAACTACATTATCATGAGAGAATCATCCTTGGTTTGTGAAAAATCATAGTACATGAGTGAATCATGTGATTATCATCATTATACATGGAATCAATGAAAATTAACAATGTATTCATTAGAAAAAAATTATAAGGTTATTAACTATGAAATAATAGATAAAATGATGAGAAAATTAACTAAATAATTAGTAAGGAAAAGCATCTTCCCAATGTCTATATATATTCTAACAACATCTGTTCTTCCCATTCATTTATAAATAATATATTTACTATTTTGAATATGATTACTTTCTATAGTTCTATTAGAACTAGAAAAATATAAATATTTTATCAATAAAATTTTTAAATTAAATTACAATTATAAGTAGAAATACCTCTTCTGGGATGCTAGTTTGTTGGCGAAAAAAGATATCTTTCAAAAATATTAAAACATAATTACCACAATGTGTTCTCTCATTTTTGAGTATTTAACATGTTGTGTGAACCAAAATTTAATTTTTAAATTCAGAACATAATCTAAGAGTCACAATCAGACTATTGTGTATTAGATTGAGGGGCAGTTGATTCATACACATCCAACTGTTTTATTTTATTCTCTAATGCATTAATCTTTTTGAGTTATCATACAATATTTCTATTTGATAACCCATAATATTGAATTCATTACATAAAAAAAAGAAATGTAGACCATCATCTGTGCATCATCCTTGTTGAAGAATTTATTTATTCATGAGCTTAATGAAAATAATCAAAAAATGTGTTAGAAAAAAATGATAAATAAATTATCTTAAAAATTATATAAAATTATAAGGAAATTAACTAAATAACTAGAAATAAGTTACCTTTTCAGGATTCATTTATAAAATCGGAAACTATTTATTCTTCCATTTTATTTCTTAAACTAATCTATTTACTATTGTGAATAAGAGTATTGTCAATAGTATAAAAATATGGTGTCTTAGCTGCTATTCTAGATAAATCAAATAATTAAGTGTTTTGTATTTTTATTTAAAATTTAACGATGGTTTCATAAAACAACTTGTAATTAATATATTACTTGCTATTTTATTAAAACCGACACTAAATATTTTTTAAAAACCTAATTTACCCCCACACCTCCCCCGACCACCCCAAACCCCAAAGACTTGACACCCCAACCACTGACATTGACCCATGACCCTTTACCCCCCCTCTCATTATCATATGCTAACCCTCCCTCTATCAATGATGACCATAGTGATTCCCTTATGGGTCTTCACCAGATACAATGAAACCACATCTCTATTTCCCTATGATTAGAACCTCCAATGGTTTTCAATCGCTAACAACTTACCCACTACCCTATAATCCACTATCTCTCCTTGATTTCAACTAATTATTTATGTGTCATAAATTTTTGGGATTATATCCCCAACATCAATGAAATTTGTTTCCCTATCCTTTCCTCATTGACCTTATTCCATAATAATTGAAAATTTTATTTTCACGACGTAATATTTATTCATTTATGTTTATATTTTACAAGTCGATATGAATCATTTTCGTGTTAAATTTTTGTTCTATATAATCATGATCCTTCCTAAGTAAATGTTGAAACATGGTGATGTCATAAATTTATATTAATATTTTATTAAAAATTAATATCTTTATATCATAATTTATAGAGATAATAGTTATAATAAAGTACCTATGGATAAAATTTTGATTAACTTACCTCCATAAACACCTCAATATGCCATGTGTTTGGAACAATTTTCTGATTATAAAATTGAAAACTAATCAATGTATGGTAAAATAAAATTCCTATGTCTTAATTTGAAATTAAAGTGAGGGTAGAATATAAATAATGAACATGAGAAATTTATTTTGAAATATTTTCCTTCTATATATGTATTTTGGATTTGGAATGGTGAATCAAATGTTATAGAAATTATTAAAAATTAAAATCATATCAATGAAACACAAAGTGACACGCCATAGGGGAATTAATTTAAAAACTAGATAAATAGTTCATTTGGATTTATAGGTTATAATTTTCATAATTTTAATAGATAAACAAAACCTTCAGTTGATCCTTGGTAGGATAATATTTTTCAAAACTTTAATTAAAATATAATTTTATTTATGAATTTTTTAAAGATGGAAAATAAGAACTATATAAAGGGTATGAAAAGTATTCCATATTTTCTTTTCAAATTAAGGTGTATCAAATAAACTGTCTCTCTGGAATTATAAAAAATGAAATATCAATGGTTTAAGAGTTCATCCATGCTTCATTTAGTGAAGATCAGATCCCTATATCATTATATGATACGAAGAAAATCATCAACAAGCTTGAACTTTATTATTCAAATATACATAAATGAATTAATGATTTTATTATTTACTGGGAAAAGGTTTCTAATAAAGAATAATGAATAATATTTCATACACAAAGATATTATTAAATGAAAAACAATGATAGTACAAATCAATATAACAGTAGGAAGAAACAAAATAAGAAAACTCCCTCAAAGGAATTGGGTTAAATTATTCTAAATCAATGCATCAAATGATTATTCATGTCATCTAAGAATGAATGCAATGTGAAATGGGATTCCGTAGATATTTAAAATGGTGACATTATGAGACATCCAAATATTCAACATCATCGAAGGAGTTTGATTAATTATATCCATTTTTTTGATCCATGGAATGTATATTTAGGAATTTATTCTGTTTATTTTAACCCTTATAGTACATTAAATACTAATTATAGCATTTAGATAGTTGTTTTGATCTTGTATAAAGTACCTCCAGATTTTTTATGAAAAATAATTATTTCAATATTTCAATGACTAATATAGAAAAGAAAAATCATGGAAATGAAATTGATGTATAATTTCAACCTATAATCAAATAATTATTATAATTATAGGATAATGGCGTGGAAATATATGATTCCTCAATGTGAAAACTATTAAAAAAACATGTTTTTTAACTACGATCAATTATTTACTACCAGGGACATGAAACATTATCTAGTTGGAGCACATATAATACTCTAGCTTTTCCTGTTTTTAATTTTGATTTTGAACTGAAACGTTTACCTTATAGTAGAAAATGATGTTTTATGATTCATCATCAATTTCTTGATGCTTCTCATAAATTAATGTTCAGAATAAACAATTAAATAGATATAATAAATTTAGAAATCCAAAAAAGTTTTTATATTGTTCATAAATCATGGGATAATTAATTAATATCACTATAGAATTTAGGAAATGTAAAATTTTTAAAAAATGTGGGAAATGGGTATTAGGTACAATATTCAAAGAAAATAGAACACAACAGTGGAAGAAAAAAAGATTTTTTTTTCAAAATCACCTATTGGGGGGTTCATTTAACATGGTATAGTCTAGACATAATGCATATTGAAAATAACATCATTGAAAATGTAACTAATACTTTTCTTAATGAGAAGGGTAAATATAAGGATGACCTTAATGCATGTATTGATTAAGAAAAATGAATATGAAGAATGGTTTTTGGGAAGATGATAATGAAAAGTTTTTTTTGACTAATTTAACCAATAAAAATCAGGATAATGACATATTCCATCAAATATTAATGAATTTTAAAATATTATGTCTATATTAAAGAAACATATCAAGGGGTGCTATATTCAAACATTGAAAACCAAATTTTAATGGATCATTTTTTTCCATAGGAAATGCATAATACATTACTTGAAAATGTAACTTCAATACAAGTTGAGTTGTGTACCATCATTTTAGTGTTTTTTTAAATATCGTAATCCAACTAATCTCGATAAAAATAGAGAAAGAAATGTTTTAACACAAGATATTTTGGAGCTGTTATTTTCCCCTTAATTCTTCTACTTTATGATTCATTTGATTGCTCAATTGGTTGAAGAAGCTAAACATGGTAGACCAGTAAAATCTATATGAATGTATCCAATACATTGGTATGTTGATATCATTTTTATTTTCATTGGTGAATTCAATTTTATCATATAATTGTGAAATTTTTAAATATGTTTCTTATTTTTTTCATTATGTAATTAGGTTATTTAAAATTATAAGTGAGGAATGAATCTAAACACATGACTCTATAACTAAAGGATTCATAGAACATGAGTGTTTAAACTTCTATTCACAGTATTTGGAAGGGATTAAGACTATATTTGATCTAATTGGTCGTGTTTATGAAATCTAAATTAGTTCTTGTTCTTAAAACCATACATTTTTCTTTCCATCTACTGGATGATCAATTTGAAATGTGGTAAATTTTTCATTAATAGAAATAGAGTTCCTACGAGAACATAGATTTTTAGTACTCAATAAACTTATTGGAGATTTATTTTTTGAAGATTCATCTAATATTTTTTTTATTACAATCAAATAGGTGACAATGTTCTTGATTTCAAAATGAGATGGAATAATCAAAATTGGTTAATAAAGATATTTTTCAAATCGTTTTACCATCATGAATATATGTACTCATATTCATATTATTAACATGTATTTATTTTGTCTATGTTAAGTTTTAACAACTTATATCTTATCGGCTAGATAATGAATGTTGAGAATTAAGATGAAATGTCAAATGATTTGATATTTTTGGAACAAGTTCCTAGATCATCAAAAAATTTATAAAACCATTTTCTAAGGAATGACATTTTAGAGTCAGCACCGATAGTGTTGGTCTAGGGAGACTCAGTTTTATGATATGTTATGGAGTTAAAAAGAATAACTAAATTAGTATGATTTAAAAATTTAATCAATCTAGAAGAGATATAATAGAAAACTATATAAGTATCATAGTGGTATAATATATTTGTATAAATGGGCATAATGACTTGAATGATCATTTCACAATTGACAAAAATTGTTATAAATGCCAATTCGAAGAATTGGTGTCAATAGAACCAAATTATTATACATTTAGACATTGATGATGGAATAATGGAGGTGAACCAATAAAATATTATCTCATGAATAAATTTTTTCATCTACCATGTGATTTAACCTAACAATATTTATTATATAATATCATCTCTAGATAGATAACTCTAATATAGAATAATAATGGAATATTGAGTAAAGATATTGATAATGACTTATGGAGTTTTATAAAGATGAATTCACAAAGTGTGTCCATGAAACCATGGATGGAAACCCACTAGATGAGGGAGGAAATTTGTTAATAAGATTATTTTTATAAGTTATCCATATCAATGAATTCGATCATTTGTATTGAGCATGGTTTGAGAAATAATCTGATGATCTTACCATGATTTAATATGATGTCTAAATAATCTTTTCTAAATATTTGATAATTAGAATCATTTTTGATAATTATTATCCATTTAGTTTATAGATTATATTATTAATGAAGAATTCTGATAGAGTTCATTGATTAAAATTAATGTTCTACTGTAGCTTGAGATATATTGAAGTTATTGAGTGTAATGGAAATCCATGAGGTTACTAAAATTTTCCATTATATCGAAAATTTATTTTTGACCTAATAGTATAAGTGGTTTTTTTATTTACCTTTGTAATATAGTGTTTTCACCCATTAAAAATCATTGTGAATGTAGCTTTTATTATTTTTTTGGGATTTATAGTGTTGTAATTAATATATTCATCAGGGGAGAAAAGAATATGTATGAGAAGTGATGGTTTGGGTCTGAAAAGTAGACATAAATATATAAAATTTAAAATATTTTTTCAGAGACCCAAAGCCTGACTTACATAAACATTACATTAATTTTTCAGAATACTTAATACATAACAAAACCAGACACCAAATGACTGTAATAGTTTAGTGTCTTTGGAAACATAGAACATAATCTTCTAATCATGGTGAAAGATCTTCAACATCACCCATAAAGATATTCCCCTTTTTTTCTTACCTGAGTCCTTTCTTTATATCCTAAGGAAAAGAAAACATAAAAAGGGTGAGCTCAAATTATCAGTAAGGGTAAACATAAAGAACATAAAACAATCTATAAACATTTGAATGCAAAAACTTGAACATAAAATCTAAACATAAAAATCTTGAGCAAATACATAAATATTGGAAGTACGTAAGGCATATATCATAAAGTAACATCAATCATGATAAAATAGCATGGAGATAAAACATGTAATTGTGGAAACCATTAATCACATGATATGATTTCCATAGTAGCCAAGGCATTGCTGCCAAGACAATCTTAGTGAACAAAGTCTCTTTCTAAATCGAGTTCACTCCTCGTTCCTGTCCTGTATCACTGAACTAGATTAACTTTCCATTCCAGGAATGTCTATATCATGAGATATGAATCTTTACCCAATGTATTGGAGGGAGATATAGGTCCCACCCATCTCATAATGATATCATTCTTACGTGCGCCACACCATATAATTAAATCATTCATCATAACCCAAAGAATAAAATGGGTTTCATAAATATCATCCCATAATAACATAATCCATATAAAACAAATGGATATCATTTCATCATAAGAAAAATTAAACCATGTAAATCATAGAGACATTATACTTGAAACATACACATATGAAATAATGTCAACTTAGATGGAAGCTAGTTTTGATAGAATGCTTGAAATGAATTCTTGAGGAAAATATCCTTTCTTCTTCAAAATCATTTTCTTTTCAAAAAATTTCCTGAAATTTTATTAGAATTTTTTTTGTTGAAAATAGTCATGAAATCTTGTAGAGTATGCATCATGAAAATAAGGCGTTATAAAACTGTAAAAATCCATTCATACCGTATAATTTAAAAAACATTATTCTCATACTTTTGCCTGAAAAGTCAAAAAAGTACCTTGTATGGTAAAAAAAGAATGATTCCTTACATACCATGAAGTAAAAGTAAAAAATGGCTAAAAATGACTTTAAAAATACATGAAAATAATTTTAGAAAACATGGACATGGATGATAAATATAACCCAAGTAAATACTTTCGAATAAACAATCTCCGATAAAAATGAGATTGCGAGATTTTCCCTTACAAGGCTATTTTTGTAAATAAAATAGGTCACTTATGTGTATTCACTATAAGGTCACATAAATAAATTATAAATACATTATAAGATATAAAAATTAATTTCTCACATTATCAAAGAATGACATAAACTAGAAAGAAAAGATCAACCCAAAGAATGGAAATTGGGTTAAGAAGTTCCCATACCTTGTATCTAACTTGACTAGATCGGTCTTTATTCTCCTGAATAATAAACTAAAGTTAATTTATAATTTCTTAATACCATTTTTAAATTTTATTATTCATTTTATATCACTTATTACCCTGTTATAAAAATCATGTAACCATTTATGTTAATAACATTCGTTTTGTCGATATTTGGTACTTGAGTCAAAAAATGGACTTCTTATAATTACATCTTGTTCATGTGGTAAATGATTCATTACATCCAGAATGATATTAATGATTTATATATCAGATATATCATATATATACATCATATACATGTATTTATAATAGTACATAACATATGGATGTATGAAATGAAATGCACCATTCATGGAGACGGTAAGCCGTACGTACACAAGAATGCTACTTTTATTTCTATTTCTCATTTTAATGGAATTAAAACATAATTATACATAGGTATACTATAATTCTAGTATAATATCATATATAATATCATTAACCCCATCCTTTATACATCCCACATAAGGAATTAATGAATCACATCACTTTGAGTGGGCGGTAGTCCGCACTTCCTCAAATGAGATTATCGTATTTACCCACTATGGAAACCATAATGTCTTGATATAATTGGAAATTAAAGAATCATAAAGAAATAATAAACATAATATATATCATATATAAATATAGTTCCATAATAATGGCCACCATGAGAGGCGGTCGGAGAAAATCGAACAGTCATCGTTTCGTAAGGCGTTAGTTTTCCATCCACAGAAACATTATGTTCTTCATCCATTAGATGAAGGTGTGTGTAAGTGTAGTTAGAATCATTCTCATAAAAAATCCTAGTATATTGAGGATACTGTTTTTGTTACAAAATAAAGGATTAAAAATTGTTTAGGGGTTGGAGAAGTAGAATAAAAGAAATCAATTTCAGAGAAAGCGTTACCTTTAATTTGGTTAACTTCCTTTTGTTTGAACCCAAAGGACTTCTTGAAGTTCTTTATGCCTAAGGTAAGGCTTCTAGGGGAAGGAGAGGGATGTAGGGAGATTAATTGGGAAGTAATTGGACGATCCAAATGGCTTGAGAGTTGTGGGTAATTGGATAGAAATGGTCTCCTTTTATAAGGGGGAGGGTGGGCTCTTTTGGAATGTGTGAAAATATTATTTTATTATCAACTTATCTTTGGTTTAAAAAGGTCCAAAAATCATTAAAGATGAAGATAAGATGACTCATGGTAGAAATAAAATAATCCAATCAAAATTGGACATGTTTTGGATAATATTTTAATCATTATAATCTTATCTATTTAAATCATTTATTAATGAGGTAAATACTACATCATTATTGTGCAATGACTAATTTATTTTATATGATGTCTAAAAATTATAAAAATATACCACAATGTAGGAAAGTTTTTTAGTTTTTCAATTAATATTTATAGTCAAAAATATAATTTATATAACCCCTTATAAAAATAAATTATTAAAAGATCTTTGTTATGTCAATTTTTTCTTTACATTAAATTAATTAATGTAAATTGTCATTATCACTACTAAGTGGATCCATGGGGTCCCAAAATCGACCCAAGTATACCCATTGTCGAAAAATACTCATTAAATAAAGATAGTACAAGTGTTAGGGTAATTTTGAATTATTATAATATCCTTTCAACCATGAATTACCCTATTTACCTTTAACTGCGGTAAATAAGTCAAAAGTTACTATTCACCAAAAATTATTTTCATCTTATTGAACCACATTTTACTTCTTGATAACAACCATGTATTTCAGATTTTTTAAATTAAATTCATAGAAGTGGTAAAATTTCATTTAAATGAATGAGCCAGTTTGTTTAACTACCACTAAGTGGTTTCACTATTCAATAAAAATTTATGTTTTTCAGAAAAATACCAAAAATTCAGCCTAAGATATATTTGATATTCCGAATTCAAAAATGATCTATATTTTTACAAATTAAAAACATATAAGTGTAATTAATTAAATTTAAAATTAATTACCGTTATCAAAACAAATATCATGTTTTTATGAAACAATAACTATCAAAAGATCGACACTTGTTTATATCCAATTTCAAATGGAAATTAATTTAATTGACCAAAATTGGATTAAATGGTAAAATTATATTCTAATTACAATTTAAAACCAATTAAAAAGATAATCTAACAATATAAACTATTGAGATGAAAAAATTTGTTTTTAATTAAAATATAGCGTCTTTTTATTATTCATTACTATATGAATGTTTTCAGAGTAATATGAAAAAATTTTCCAAAGTAAATTTTTATATCCTAATTCTAAATAAGAATTTTATTTTTTCAAATTGAACTTATAAACATGTCAAAAACTAAATTTAATGTTGGAGCACCATCAAAAGGTGGAAAAACTGCATTTTTTGAAAAATAATTATTTTACTCGAAAAATTCATTTTGTTCTCATACCATGTTATGTAAAATGTGTAAGATGAATTATAATATTATAAAATTCAAAATTTAGATACTTCTATTCATAAATTCTTTTTCATAATAATATTATAACAATATATCATCATTTAGTGAAACTCGGTATTGCGTACAACACACAATATCGAGGAAGGTATTGATTGCATGTAATGCAAGCCAAGTCAATGTGGCGTGTAGTGAAAGACTCTTTTGTTGTTGTGTATAAAAATATACAACCATATTTCATTAAAAAATTGAATATATATATATATATATAAACTCAATTTTGGGTAGAATAACAACTATCAAACAAACAGGAAATTGTGTGTAACACGATCCCAGAATAGTGTTGCGTATACTGCAAGCTAATACGTTGTTGCATATTGCGCAAGATAATATTGGTGTAGCATACAACAGAATATATGAAAGAAATTAAAAATAATATATCTTATAAAATCTCGGGGTGTTACATTCTACCCCCCTTAAAATAAATTTCTCCCTCGAAATTCGTCGGTGTTATAAATTGTTTACTACATGAAAGTTTCTTTAATTGAAACCCACATCGTAAAAAGGAATACCAAAACATAACGTTAGTAAACTAAATTATGAAATATAATAGTTACCAAAATTAACTAATCACTGGGTTTCCACATAGGAGAATATAGGTGAAAATATGGATATGGAAGAGAAATATAACCATAAAGTTCTGATGGAGAGTGGTAGAGAACATTGCTATGAAAAAGCCAAGAATCACAAAGACATAAATTTGTGATGATATAAGGTACCATATGATTCATCATATATAAGAGCACTAGGACAACATTTTTTGTTTTAGAGATCATTTCCGTAATGTTGAAGAATTTGAATTTGAAGAAATACTTACTTTATTTCGGTAGAATCTCACCATTGTTCATTTATTGATCAATTTCCAATTCATCTTTTAATGAAATGAAGTTGAATTCATATTCCGTTAAGTGTTAGCTGATCAAGTGATAGAATGATAGGTCATTCCATATGTCTCAAACATAAGGTTAGAAAAAGTTATATACATAAGTCCATCTATGGTGAGATTAATCGTATATGGTTCCTAAAATGGTATTATACTTCATATATCATACCACATAATATAATAAACGTAGTTTCTACTAACCAGGGACTTCCTGTAGTCCAGTGGTAGGAGATAAATGCCTGTTGCACTTCAGTTGTGGGTTCTATTCCCACAACCTTGTCCGACATGACGGGTTGTCACCCATCCTGCAGGTTTCCCATTTTCTAAAACTATACTATCATAACATTTCAGAAATATAAACAAAATGTTATAGCCTTAAGCAATACTATATTATGTACATTCTAACCTTTAGGATTATCTAAAATACTTCTGTTCGATTACTAGAAATTTCATCTTCTGTGCATGTGAATTCCTTCATTTGTCCCCCATATATCATAAGATATATCTTGTTGTTGGTCACATTTCAAACATGTGAATACCTTAATCATGTATTCTCTTGAAAAATTAATACCCATTTAACGTTATTGAAAACATAAATGCTGTCAAAATTTAACACTTTCCACAGACCAAGATCCAAAAATTTCTATATACTCAAACCATGATATAACTTTTTCCTTATATCATTCATGAGCTCATTAATACTATCAAACATTTCATTTTCTCCTTATCCTTTAATCATTCTCATATCATCTTTATTCCAAAAATATCTCAATCACTTTCCATGGTTACCAGTATCATAAAATTACTAAATACCACAATAGAGCAATACATAAATATTCTAATATTCCATGATACTATATACAACATTATTTTGGAATCCCATTACACAAACACTTAACCATTCCACCACATCATTGTCATATTCAACATTGACAACAGTGATCGCATGTGACTTCCCTTTGTCCTTTGACTTAAGTGGATGCTCATATCGATCATCATTAACCCTTGGATTAGGGAATCAATTAGCATAATGCCCAATTCCCTTGCACTTGATGCATTAAAGAGTTGGTGGAGCATTTTCTGTAGTCTTTTTTCTATTCACATCATTAGCTACCTTTTTCCCATTACTTCGACACTCAACTACTAGATGACCTTATTTTCCACACATAAAACATTTTCTAGTACCTTTTAGGCAATCCCCACCATGATTTTTACCACACTTTGAGCATAAAAAAACATTCATCTTCTTTTCACCATTATTCTGAGATTTATCCTTGAACTCCATCTTTCATTTCTTTTCAAAACCATGAGATGGATATGTAACACCAAATTCCATTTCTTCCATGATAGCACAACACACAATTTCTTCATAGCTACTGAAGTCTCTTATAGCTAATGTCCTTCGAATACCTAGTTTTGAGCCACTGAATAATTGATCAACTTTACTTTCAGGTTGGATGATAAAGCCAGATGCGTACCTTGCACGCCTTGTAAAATTCGCTTCGTATATACCAATAGATTCATTATCCTTTTTGTTATTCTCAAGGGAAACCATTTCCATATCTGTTTGAAAAATACAAGGGAAGTACCTATTCAAAAATATGTTCTTGAACTCATCCCATTCCATGGATTCAATTTCATCTCAGGGCCTCGTATTCTTAATTAGAGTCCACCATTGATCTGCTTCGCCTTCTAAATAGTAAATACCCAGAATGAATTTTTCATGTTCCAAATAGAAAATTATGGAAAATATCGTTTCAATGGTACTGATCCATTGTTCCGCAACAAGTGTATTAGAAGACCCACTAAACGAAGGAGGAAGTTTCCTTATTAAGGACTCAATATAATATTATTCCCTTCTCTGCTCATTTAGAAGATCAGAATGATTTATAGCTTGTGTAAGTATGGAAATAAGATTTTGCACTCCATCTCCCATAACATTGGTTTGTTCACGAGGACAATCATTTCATTGTCCATTACATTGATCAACACGATTCCTTCCGGTTCCATCCATCATCTAAACCCCAAAAAGAATAGTTTGAGAGGCAAAAATCGTGCTAGGGAAAAAGCATAATAATGGGGTAGTACCTTCAATATCTAACTTATTAGGTTGAATACTAAGATCATTACCATAATTCTAGGAATATAACCTATACTTATACTTAACCTTAGGGACATCTCTAGACATAGCTTAGAAATATCTCTAGGGATCTCAAAAAAGTTTTCGCATCCTAGTTTCCAAAGGTTAACTAAACATTTATTATGATACCAAATGTAGAGACCCAATGTGTTACGTACATGGACATTAAATTACTTATGCGGAATACTTAATACATAACAAAAAAACACACCAAAGGACCGTAATAGTTTAGTGTCTTTGAAAACATGGATCATAATCTTCTAATCATGGTGAAAGATTTTCAACATCACCTATAAAGATCTTCCCATTTTGTTTTCTTACCTAAAACATTTCTTTATATCCTACGGAAAAGAAAAAATAAAAAGGGTGAGCTCAAATGCTCAATAATGGTAAACATAGAGAACGTAAAACAATCCATAAACATTTGAATGCAAAAACATGAACATAAAATCTAAACATCAAAATCTTGAGCAAAGACATAAATTTTGGAAGTACGTAAGGCATATATCATAAAGGAACATAAATCATGATAAAATAGCATAGAGATAAAAAATGTAATTGTGGAAACCATTAAAAACATGATATTATTTCCATAGTATCCAAGGCTTTGCTACCATGACCATCTTAGTGGACAAAGTCCCTTTCTAAATCGGGTTCACTCCTCATTCCAGTCCTGTATCACTAAACCGGTTTAACTTGCCATTCTAGCCATGTCTATCTCATGAGATATGAATCTTTACCCAATGAATTGGAGGGATATATTGGTCCCAACCATCTCATAATGAAATCATTATTACGTGTGCCACATCAAAAACATAAATCATTCACCATAACCCAATGAATAAAATGGGTTTCATAAACATCATCCCGTCACAAAATAATCCATATAACACAATTGGATATCATTTCATCGTAAGAAAAATTAAACCATGTAAATCATAGAGACATTATACTTGAAACATACACATATGAAATAATGAAATCTTAGATGGAAAATGGTTTTGATAGAACACTTGAAATGAATTATTGAAGAAAATATCCTTTCTTCTTCAAAATCATTTTCATTTAAAAAAATCAAATGTAATTTTAAAATAAAATTATTTTGTTGGAAATATTCATGAAATCTTGTAGAGTATGCTTCATGAAAATACGGGGTTATAAAATCGTAAAAATCCGTTCATGCCGTATATGTTAAAAAACAATTCTTATCGTACTTTTTCTTGAAATGCCAAAAAAGTACCTCGTATGGTAAACAAAAGAAAGATTACATACATACCATGTAGTAAAATTAAAAAATGGGTAAAAATGACTTTAAACATACATGAATTTGTTTTAGAAAAAAGGGACATGGATGATAAATCTAACCCTAGTAAATACTTACGAATAAATAATCTTAGATAAAAATGAGATTGCGATATATTCCCTTACAAAGATCTTTTTTTAAATAAAATAGACCAATTATGATTATTCACTATAATTTCACATAAATAAAGTATAAATACATAATAAGATATATAAATTCATTTCTCACACAATCAAAGAACGACATAAACAAGAAAGAGATGATCAACCCAAAGAACAGAAATTTGGTTAAGAAGTTCCCTTAGCTTGTGTCCGACTTGAATCAATCATTTTTTAATCTTCTGAATAATAAACCAAAGTAATTTTCTAATTGTATAAGAACCTTTTACAAGTTTATTATTCATTTTATATCATATATTACCATGTTATAAACATTATGTAACCATTTAAGTTAATAAAGTTCGTTTTGTCGATATTTGGTACTTGAGTCAAAAATGGACTTCTTATAATTACATGTTTTTCATGTGGTCAAAGGATCATTGTATCCAGAATGATATTCAGGATTTATATATCATATATATCATATATATGCCGAATATACATGTATTTATAATAGTACATAACATATAGAGGTAAGAAATGAAATGCACCGTTCATGGAGACGGTAAGCCGTATGTACGCACAAACGCTACTTTCATTTCTATTTCTTATTTTAATATAATTGAAACATAATGATACATAAGTATATTATAATTCAAATATAATATAATATATAATATCATTAACTCCATCCATTATACATCCCACATAAGGCATTAACGAATCACATCACTTTGAGGGGGCAGTAGTCCGCACTTTCTCAAAAGAGATTATCGTATTTACCCACTATAGAAACCATAAAGTCTTAAATTAATTGGAAAGTTACTAAAAATAATGAAATCATAAATATAATACATATCATATTAAATACAGTACCATCATAATGTGTAATTACCAGTAAAATTCAAGGGAATTGTTTTCTAAATTTTCTTTGGAATTTTACAAGAACGCAGTTTCTGACGGCGCCTGATTCCGAGGCCCGGTGTGCCCGGAATTAATTTCTAATGTTTAGCTCGGGTACGTTCAGTGAACGAATGAGCGGGAATTTCGAACTTTTGAACTGGTGCTTGGAATCAAATTCCGAGGGCACCGATGAAACCGCAGCGCCGTTAATTGCTTAGAAACACCTTTTCCGGAGTTGTGTTTCCTCGAGAGAAGTTGATAAAAATTTTGGTAGTTAAAAATAAAAATTTAACAACAATTTTTATTTTTCTCTAAGTGTTTAATCCTTTGGAAGGAAGTTGGGTAACTATCCAACCTCCCTTGGGAGGTTATGAGGGTTGTGGGGCCCACACGAACCCCACCCCTTCATATCCTATATCCCCCACAACTCACCATTAATATTGTTAACTTAAGTTAATAACTTATGACATTAATGTTGGGTGTTTAATTTGAGTTTTTGAAATTGAAACACTTGAATTTCAAAAGCCATGTTGAGTTAATAAATTAAGTGTGGCTTAATTTATTTTGGGTTAGTTCCTTTGTTTCTTGGGAGGATTTGGGAGGCTTGAATAACATCTTCTTCAACGAAGAAGAACGTGAAGAACGAATCGGTCTCAGACAAAGAACACCATCCTTCCACGAAGAACGACGATGTGCCTTCCTTCCTCCTCACCTCCACATGTGAGGAGACGATGCTTCCTCCTCAGATGCACCTCGACATCATCTTCAAATCCTCTTTCTGTGACTCCGCTCTTGGAACCGAGGTAGGGGGTTTACGTGATTTTTCCTTACGTGATTCTCTTCCGTCTTTTATCCGCGATATTTGGACCGTATGATATCAGTTAACGAGAGGAGGCCGGACCGCACAACCATGGCCGTCCCCCTCCCTTATTGTTTTTCTTGTTGTTGCGGATCGAATGAAATTGACGCGGTGTCGTCGCACCGCACGGGATCGAGTGGCAAGGATGTGTGACATCGTCACGTCGCGTGGGATCGAGCGGCAAGAATGCGCGACATCGTCACGCCGCGAATTCAATTTTTTAAACTCTCGTGCGTGGGTATTTGATTGAAAGGTGTTCGTATAATTTATTTTGGTTAAATTATACCCTCGTCAATGATTAAAATCATGTGTTTATTATTTTCCAATTGATAACACCTAACGCAGAGGACGCGAGCCGAACAAACACGGCCCGACAACCGTTCGCAGCTTGTTTATCGATGTGCGGATCAACGGACAATGACGAAGCAGGCCACTATGGCGTTTTAATCCCTTTGTAGTGAAGGTCGGGTCCCGGGAGGACCGTTGGAGAAGACGGCAGGAGAAACGGACCACCGGAGCGCGTCCGGTGGTCCACGGAAGGCGTTGGCGGAGGTTGCCGCCGGCTTCAATTAGCGGCGAGGGGGGGGGGGGGGAGCGGCGCACCCCGCCCGCGGCTTCCGCCCGGCTGCGCTGGTCGAGCCGGACCGAGCCGGCCGGGCGGGGCCGGGCCCAGCCGGGTCGTACCCGGGTTGGGTCGACACGGTTCGGGCCGACCCAGGGGGGTCGGGCCGGGTCGGTCCGGACCCAGAGCCCCCGTTTTCGGACCCTCTTTGGTCAAATGCCCATATCATGGGCTATGGACCTCCGATCGATGTAACGTCAGTTGCGTAGAGATCCTTGGAACGAGACGGTCGTTTCGGTATATCTCACTCAACATTTCGGAATACTTTCGGTTTGGCCGGGTTGGTTCGGATATGAAACCAACCGGGCCCTCGGAGCGGACACGCTTATATCTTGAGCTCCGAACGTCCGATTGATGTGCTGTCGACTTTTTTGGATTCTTCTATGTAAGAAGAATCTTTTGGCTTACTCCGCTCGAGTTTTGGATGTCGTCGGAGTGTGGTCGGGTTGGTTCGCTCACGAAACCAACTGGGCCCCTAGAACGAATAGGCCAATAACTCACAGACCGGGCATCCGATTGACGCACCGTCTGTCTTGTTGAATTCCTTTTGATGAGATGGAACTTTTGGCATACTTCGCCCGAGTTTTAGTTGTTGTTGGATAGTGGCCATGTATTATTGTACCTGAAATCCAACCGGGCCCTTGGAACGGGAAAGCTGTTATCTTTCAGACCAGACGTCCATTTGACGAACCGTCAGCGGCGTTGGTGATCACGTTGAGAAACGGTCCCTATGAGTATACCCAATGAGAGTTCGGTGTACAGTTGAGATACGGCCGGGTTGGTTCGCTCACGAAACCAACCGAGCCCTTGGGACGAAAAGGCTAATAACTCACAGACCGGGCGTCCGATTGACGCGCCGTCTGTTGCATTGAGAACACTATGAAGAGGTGGTCCTTTGAGATACTTATTCATGGGACTTTGAGATACTTGGAGTATCGAACGTAGATCATGGAGTTGACCCTCCCATAGACGAGCGTGCGGAGTACGAAGACCGTGTAGCCGACTGAGACCTGACGACTGCTTGACCGAATCGCCTTGGAGTGAGTCGACTAGCCCAGTGGACGGAGCACTACTTTGTGAGGTGCAGACCCATGGCGGACGGAGCACTACCTGTGTGAAAGTATAGACCCGCGATACTCATCCGGAGAGTACCTCTACAGGCTACTAGGGGATGTGAACTACTGTGTTTGGGTGACATACCTCGGCGTGAAGCACTACTGTGTTTGGGTGGCTGCCCCGCGGTACTCGACAGTAGGAGTACCTCACCAGTATTAGGTTAGTGAGAAGTACCTCGGAGTCATGACATGACCACTGTACACTTCAGAGACGGGGCTCTTCAGCAGTTACGGTTTCGATAATGAAAATCTTGGTTTGAGATGAGACTTTTGACCTTTGTGTTTACCTCATGATTGAGATAGATCACTTGATAACATAGGTATATGTATGGGCATATAACTGGGTAGTGGTTATCTATTGATTTCATGATCTTTGTGTTTCCTAATGATTGATATGGGTTACTTGATAACATTGATATATGTATGGGAATATACCAATGTAGAGGTTATCTATTGAGATCTTCTTTGTGGTTATCCTTGTTGGTTTTAGTGAGACCTTGAGGGTCTCGGGGTCCCTACTGAGTATCGTTATACTCACCCCTACACGGGATATGCCCGCACCTCGTTGTGTTGGTAGCATACGACGAGCAATGCTAATTGAGGCCGAGTGTTCAAGGACTGGACGATACCCGGAGGTGGACTGCACGGCGTGTCAGTACCCGGAGGTGGACTACACGACGAGTCAGTATCCGGAGGAGGTTGATGGGCGAGAGCATTGTGGAGGCTATCTGTACTTATCCTTCAGGTAGGATCCATGGTGGATGATCTAGGAGCTGCGCCATCTGTACCAACCCTTTAGGTAGGATCCAAGGAGGATGACCCAGGAGCTGTTTCCTTTCTTCCAGCTGTTGTCTTTTCCTGTCGTACTTTGTTCAATTATAGTTGTACTTTCATTTGGGTTTGTATTCTGGACCATTTACCTTTCAGTACTTCTCTTTGTACTTAGTGTTTTACTTCCACTTGTACTCTGTGGTGTTTTGTTTACTTTTATAATGGCAATGCCTTCCCAGTTATCGGGATTTACGCCTTTGGTGCTAGTCGTCAGCCCCTACACTATGGAAGGTGGGCTTGGGGTAGTCATGGCATGGGCCCCGAGGACGGGTCGTGACAAATTGGTATCAGAGGAGTCGGTTCTACCGCAGAACTTATAACTCTGATATTTTCGTTCTGTGAAGCAATAGTGTTAAGGGTACCATGTGTGGTCTTCAGTTCAGGGAGTCCAGTGTTGGTGCGGGCGGCTGACGTATCCATACACCAGGACCCTGACAACTGATTTCTGACTTTGTGCACGAAAACACTAATTGCATGTGTGTTTCCAGATGTTTTTAAATGTCAGCTCAAACCAGGTCAGCTCACCAGGTATAATCGTTTGACCATGTCACGTTGTTTCTTTCAGGACGCCTTTTCTCGGACGACCATCTAGAGCTCAGAGGGATGTGAGTACTGACAGCCTGTCGAGCGACGAGGCTTCTGTACAGGGCCCTCTTGCAGTTGAGGCACTAGCGGAGGCACCAGCGGTACTACCATACGTTGGGCCACTGATGCCACCAGCCCCATCAGTAGGCGATGCACGCTACTTGAGTGCACTGCACGAGTTCCAGGACTAGAGGCCGCCCAGGTTCTGGGGAGAGACGGACCCGCAGGCGGCTGAGGATTGGCTGGAGGCTGTGGTGAGAGTCTTCAGGCTAGTGGGGACGTCGGCAGACTTCATGGTGATCTTTGCTTCCAGCCTTCTTCAAGCAGCAGCAGGCAGGTGGTGGAGCCACTTGTTCCAGTTTTGCGATGGGATGACCTTCTCATGAGAATACTTCGAGACCTTCTTCAGGGAGGAGTTTGTGCCAGTAGATCTACACCCCGAGCGTGTTCATGAGCTGCTGCCTTTGCCGCATGTTTTTCGATCAGTAGCCGAGTCATCTGTGGGAAGTAGACAGATGATGCAGAGGTCCAAGAGGACTAGAGCCAGTCGTACGAGGAGAAGGAAGTGTTATGAATGCGGCGGGAAGGGTCACCTGGAACGTGACTGTCCGACTCCTCGTACAGTTGATCCGCAGGCTTTGGAGGAGCCACCGAGGTAGAAGCTGCGGCGGGTGCTTGAGCAACAACTGAGCAGTGGACAAGGCAGTAGAGCTCCAGGTGCAGGTAGACAGGAGCAGAACTAGTGGATACGTCCCTTGTACTTCTAGTTCCATGTTGCTGTTGTTTTCGTGTCTTTGTACAATGAGCTGCAATAATAAAAAGACACTTATCTTTTTTTTCATTCCTGTCCTTTTGTTTGGTTGATTCTGAGTGGTCCCGGTTAAACTATTGACATGACCCTCACTTTCGAGATTTCTACTGGAGGAGACCCAGTGACCTCACACTGATGCCGACAGTGTGACTCGACCCTTGGAGGCGAGAGTGACAGTTGGATCTCTTAGTAGTTACCTCGAGGCCTTACGCCGTTATCCATGGCGTGAATGCATCATTGATGTCAGGATTGACTGTATTAGGCAATGGGTGTGGTTCATCCAGGGGATGAGACCGAGTTTCTCTTTTCGGCAAAGGAGAAATTATAGAAGCTCTACCTGATCGTAGGAAAAGAAGGTGCAGATCATCCAGGAGAGGATGAAGACTACATAGTGCAGTACAAAACAGGAAACCGATGCCATTCTTAGAGACTCGGGCATGTTAAATGTTTCAATAAGAGGAAGATTTAAAGAGAGATGAGTCTATGTAGCGGCCGACATGGAGGCAGAGCTAGGAGAGTAGCATGAGGTGGTGTACATATTAACATTCTATAACCACCCGCCTTAGTTATCTCCGCCAGGCTCAGGGAGCTGGACGGTGGAGGAAGAGTGCGGCTGCATGCGGTCAAGGAGTGTGACCCAATGCCTCTAAAAAAATGATTCATGGGATATTCTATGTCCACTACTATCTCCTGTAGTAACAGACGTCGATATGAATCATTCCTCACTTTCACAAATCTTGTCCCAAAACTAGAGTTTCCAGTAAGCCGTGGACTTGACCCTCACGTCTGAAGATACCTTGGGAGGAGACTCGATAATCACACTTACACTGACGGTGTCGTCAGACCCTCGAGGCGAGAGTTTTGGTTGGAATCTCTTGGTGGCAGCGTCGAGGCCTTACGACGTTGGTTTGAGTATGGACTGGGCAATCATAGTTCATACACAAATTGACGGTATTATTCAAAAAGGTTGTAGTTTAACTACGACGTCGGGTTGGGTTTTCCTTGGTCGGCGAAAAAGAAAACCCCAGGCAGCGCAGGGTAACTCTTGCACAGGAGGGTGCAACCGATCACTCTTGAGTCGGTCAACCTTACCCTCGTAGCAGCAGTCATTTTGAGTTCCAGTTCTAATAGGAATTGGAGACCTCTAGAGTTCGAGGATGACTATCACGTCCTTATATGGGTCTCACCTCGACAAAGTTTACGGAGATGTGGCCAAGGCGGCAAGTTATCTCCAAGGTTCAACGGACCTTTCTAGGTCCTCAGTTGGGTAGGCAGGGTGGTTTACCACTTGACCCATCCACCTCAGTTGCACCAGGTGCACGGCGAATTCCATGTATCTCAACTGAGGAGATACGTGCTCGACCCTTCGCATATCATCGACCATGAGGAGATGGACGATGGCGATGGGGTGCCTTTCATGGAGGTTCCAGTGGGGATCAAGGATCGACAGGAGCAGATCCTATGAGGACGATCGATTCCTCAGGTGCACTTTCTCTGGCAATACGGGAACCTCCAGGTGAGCACATGGGAGTGGAAGGCTCAGATGCATGCTCAGTACCGCTTTTGTGACCCTAGTTTTTGTTGAAGCTTTACAGGGACGTAAAGCCCTGTGGTGGGAGTAATGTAATGACCTGTAAAATTCAAGGGAAATTTTTTCTAAATTTTCTTTGAAATTTTGCAAGAACGCAGTTTCTGATGGCGCCTGATTCCAAGGCCCGGTGTGCCAGGAATTAATTTCCAAAGTTTAACTCGGGTACATTTAGTGAACAAATGAGCGGGAATTTCTAACGTTTGAACCGGTTCTCGGAATCAAATTCTGAGGGCCCCGACGAAACCGCAGCACCAGTAATTTCTTAGAAACACCTTTTCCGGAGTTGTGTTTCCTCGAGAGAAGTTGATAAAAATTGTGGAAGTTAAAATTAAAAATTTAACAACAATTTTTATTTTTCTCTATGTGTTTAATCCTTTGGAAGGAAGTTGGGTAACTACCCAACCTCCCTTGGGAGGTTATGAGGGTGGTGGGGCCCACAAGAACCCCACCCCTTCATATCCTTTAACCCCCTCAACTCACCATGAATATTGTTAACTTAAGTTAATAACATATGACATTAATGTTGTGAGTTTAATGTGTGTTTTTGATATCCAAACACTTGAATTTCAAAAGCCATGTTGAGTTAATAAATTAAGTGTGGTTTAATTTATTTTGGGTTAGTTCCTTTGTTGCTTGGGAGGATTTGGGAGGCTTGAAGAACATCTTCTTCAACGACGAAGAACGTGAAGAACGAATCGGTCTCCAACAAAGAACACCACCGGTCCACAAAGAACGACGACATGCATTCCTTCCTATTCACTGCAACCCGTGAGGAGACGCTGATTCCTCCTCAGACGCACCCCGACATCATCTTCAAATCCTCTTTCCGCGACTCCGCTCTTGGAACTAAGGTAGGGGGTTTACATGATTTTTCCTTACGCGGTTCTCTTGGACCGTATGATATCAGTTAATGGGAGGAGGCCGGACCGCACAAACACGGCCGTCCCCCTCCCTTATTGTTTTTATTGTTGTTGCAGATCAAATGAAATTGACGCGGTGCTGTTGCACCGTGTGGGATCAGGTGGCAAGGATGCGCGACATCGTCACGTCGCGTGGGATCGAGCGGCAAGAATGCGCGACATCGTCACGCCGCGAATTCAATTTTTTAAACTCTCGTGCGTGGGTATTTGATTGCAAGGTGTTCGTATAATTTATTTTGGATAAATTATACCCTCTTAAATGATTAAAATAATTTTTTTATTATTTTCCAATTGATAACACCTAACGCAGAGGACGTGGGCCGAACAAACACGGCTCGACAACCCTCCGCGGCTCGTTTATCGATGTGTGGATCAACGGACGATGATGAAGCAGGCCGCTATGGAGTTGGAATCCGTTCGCAGTGAAGGTCAGGTCCCGGGAGGACCGTTGGTGAAGATGGCAGGAGAAACGGACCACCGGATCACGTTCGGTGGTCCGTGGAAGGCGGTGGCAGTGGTTGCCACCGGCTTCAATTAGCGGCGAGGGGGGGGGGGGGGGGGGGGAGCTGCGCACACTGCCCGCGGCTTCCGCTCGGCCGCGCTGGCCGAGCCATGGCTGGCCGGTCGAGCCGGACCGAGCCAGCCAGGCCCAGCGGGGTCGGACACGGGTCGGGTCGGGTCGACCCGGTTCAGGCCGACCCGGGGGGGGGGGGGGGGGGGGGGGGTCGGGCCGTGTCGGTCCGGGCCGAGACCCCCTGTTTTCGGACCCTCTTTGGTGAAATTCCCATATCTTGTGCTACGGACCTCGGATCGATGTACCGTCAGTTGAGTAGTGATCCTTGGAACAAGGTGGTCGTTTCGGAATATCGCACTCAAGGTTTCAGAATACTTTGGGTTCGTCCGGGTTGGTTCGGATACAAAACCAACCGGGCTCTCGGAGCGGAAATGCTTATATCTTGATCTCCGGACGTCTGATTGGCGTGACGTCGACTTTGTTAGATTCTTATAAGTGAGACGGATATTTTGGCTTACTCCACTTGTGTTTTGGATGCCGTCAGAGTGCCATTGGGTTGGTTCACTCACGAAACCAACCCGGCCCCTGGAATGAAAAAGCCAATAACTCACAGACCGAGCATCCGATTGACGCACCGTCTGTCTCATTGAATTCCTCTTGATGAGACGGAACATTTTGAATACTTCGCCCGAGTTTTGGTTGCTGTTGGATAGTGGCCGAGTTGGATTGTACCTGAAATCCAATCGGGACCTTGGAACGGGAAATCTGTTATCTTTCAGACCAGACGTCCGTTTGACGAACCGTCAGCGGCGTTGGTGATCATGTTGAGAAACGGTCCCTATGAGTATACACTATGAGAGTTCGGGGTACACTTGAGATACGGCCGGGTTGGTTCGCTCACGAAACCAACCGGGCCCCTGGGAAGAAAAGGCTAATAACTCACAGACCGGGCATCCGATTGATGCACCATCTATTGCGTTGAGACCCCTATGACGAGGCGGTACATTGAGATACTTCTTAGTGAGACTTTGAGATACTTGGAGTATCGACCTATAGATCATGGAGCAGACCCTCCTTGAGACAAGCATGCGGAGTACAGAGACCGTGTAGCCGACTGAGACCTGACGACTTCTTGACCGACTCGACTTGGAGTGGGTCGACTAGCCCAGTGGATGGAGCACTACTTTGTGAGGTGCATACCCATGGAGGACGGAGCACTACCTATGTGACAGTGCAGACCCGCGGTACTCATCCGGAGAGTACCTCTACATGCTACTAGGGGATGTGCACTACTGTGTTTGGGTGACATACCTCAGCGGGAAGCACTAATGGGTTTGGGTGGCTGAACCGTGGTACTTGACAGGAGGAGTACCTCAGCAGTCTTAGGTTAGTGAGCAGTACCTCAGAGTCGTGACAGGACCACTGTACACTCCAGAGATAGAGCTCTTTAGCAGTTACGATTTCAATAATGAAAATCCTGGATTGAGCTGAGACTTTTGGACTTTGTTTTTACCTCATGATTTAGATGGATCACTTGATAACATAGGTATATGTATGGGCATATACCTGGGTAGTGGTTATCCGTTTATTTCATGATCTTTGTGTTTCCTCATGATTGATATGGGTTACATGATATCTTAGATATATGTATGGGCATATTCCTAAGTAGAGGATATATGTTGAGTTCTTCATTGTGGTTATCCTTGATGGTTTTAGTGAGACCTTGAGGGTCTCATCGTCCCTACTGAGTATCGTTATACTCACCCCTGGACGGGTTATTCCCGCACCTCGTTGTGTTGGTTGCAGACGACGGGCAGTGCTGACCGAGGCCGAGTGTTCGAGGACTGAACGGTACCCAGAGGTGGACTACACGACGAGTCAGTACCCAGAGGTGGACTACACGCCGAGTCAGTATCTGGAGGAGGTTGATGGGAGAGAGTGTTGTGGAGGCTATCTATACCTGCCGTTCAGGTAGGATCTGTGGTGGACGATCCAGGAGCTGCGCCATCTGTACCTACGCTTCAGGTAGGATCTGAGGAGGACGACCCAGTAGATGCTTCCTTTCTTCCAGCTGTTGTCTTTTCCTGTTGTACTTTGTTCAGTTGTAGTTGTACTTTCATTTGGGTTTGTATTATGTCCCATTTACCTTTCAACACTTCTCTTTGTACTTAGTGTTTTACTTCCGCTTGTACTCTGTGGTGTTTTGTTTACTTTTATAAAGGAAATGCCTTCCCAGTTATCAGGATTTACACCTTTGGTGCTAGTTGCCAGCCCCTGGCCTATGGAAGGCGGTCGTGGGGTAGTCACGGTATGGGCCCCAAGGACGGGTCGTGACATAATGGCCACCATGAGAGGCGGTAGGAGAAAATCGAACAATCATCGTTTTGTGAGGCGTTAGTTTTCCATCCACAGAAACATTTTGTTTTTCATCCATTAGATGGAAGTGTGTTTAAGTGTAGTTCGAATCCTTCTCATACAAAATCCTAGTATAGTGAGGATAATATTTCTGTTACAAAAGAAAGGATTAAAAGTGTTTAGGGGTTGGATAAGTAGAATAAAAGAAATCAATTTCAGAGAAATCGTTACCTTTAATTTGGGTAACTTCCTTTGGTTTGAACCAAAAGGACTTCTTGATGTTCCTTATGCCTAAGGTAAGGCTTCTAGGGGGAGGAGAGGGATGTAGGGAGCTTAATTGGGCAGAAATTGGACGAGCCAAATGGCTTGAGAGTTGTGAGTAATTGGATATAAATGGTTTCCTTTTATAAGGTGGAGGATGGGCTCTTTTAGAAAGTGTGAAATTATTATTTTATTATCAACTTATCTTTGGTTTCAAAAAGTCAAAAAATCATTAAAGATGAATATAAGATGAATCATGGTAGAAATAAAATAATACCATCAGAATTGGACATGTTTTGGATAATATTTTAATCATTATAATCTTATCTATTTAAATTATTTATTAATGAGGTAAATACTACATCATTATTGTGTAATGAATAATTTATTTTATTTGATGTATAAGAATTATAAAAAAATACCACAATGTAGGGAATATTTTTAAATTTTTAATGAATATTTATAGTCAAAAATATAATTTATATAACCCCTTATAAAAATAAATTATTAAAAGATCTTTGTTATGTCAATTTTTTCTTTACATTAAATTAATTAATCCAAATTGTCATTATCAATAATAAGTGGCTCCATGGGGTCCCAAAATCGACCCAATGATACCCATAGTCAGAAAATACTCATCCAATAAAGATAGGACAAGTGTTAAGGTAATTTTGAATTGTTATAATATCCTTTCAACCTTGAATTACCCTATTTACCTTTAACTGTGGTGAATAAAAGTCAAAAGTTACTATTCACTAAAAATTATTTTCATCTTATTGAACCACATTTTACTTCTTGATAAAAACCATTTATTTCAGACTTTTTAAATTAAATTCACATAAGTGGTAAAATTTTATTTAAATGAATAAGCCAGTTTGTTTAACTACCACTAAGTGGTTTCACTATTCACCAAAAATTGAAGTTTTTCTAAAAAATACCAAACATTCAGCCTAAGCTATATTTGATATTCCGAATTCAAAAATGATGTATATTTATACAAATTAAAAACATATAAGTTTCATTAATTAAATTTAAAATTAATTCCCATTATCAAAACAAAGTGCGTGTTTTTAAGAAACAATAACTATCAAAAGATAGACACTTATTTATGTCCAATTTCAAAGTGAAATTAATTCCAATGACCAAAATTGGATTAAATTGTAAAAATATATTCTATTTGCACTTTAAAACCAATTAAAATTATAATCTAACCATATAAATTATTGTGATGAAAAAAGTTGTTTTTAATTAAAATATTGCGTCTTTTTACTATTCATTAAAATATGAAAGTTATTAGAATAATATGAAAAATTTATCCAAAGTAAATTGTTATATCCTGATTCCAAAGAATAATTTTATTTTATCACATTTAAAATATAAACATTTCAAAAACTAGATTTAATGTGGGCACACCATCAAAAGGCGGCAAAACTGCATTTTTTTAAAAATACTTATTTTACTCGAAAAATTTATTTTGTTCTCATACCTTGTTCTATAAAATGTTTAAGATGAATTATAATGTTATAAAATTTAAAATTTAGATAATACTATTCATAATGGCTAGTTCATAATAATATTATAACAATATATTGTCATTTATTGAAACTCGGTATTGTGTACAACACACGTTTTCTAGGAATGTCACGATTACGTGTAATGCAAGCCAAGTCAGGGCGGTGTGTAGTGCAAGACTCTTTTATTGTTGTGTATAAAAAAATACAACCATATTTCATTTATACATTGCACATATATATATATACACTAAATGTTGAGTAGAATAAAATCTATCAAACAAACTTGAAATTGTGTGTAACACGATCCAAGAATACTGTTGCGTATACTGCAAGCTAATACGGTGTTGCGTATAGAGCAAGATAATCGTGGTGTAGCGTACAACAAGAGATATGAACGAAATTAAAAATAACATATCTTATAAAATCTCGGGGTGTTACAAATTTTCATATCATAAGGGTGTATTACTATCTCTTTATTGGATGTAAAGATAATGTAAAAAAATTTGAAGAATAGAAAAACCCATATTCAAGTCATGAATAAAAGAGATATGGTTTAACAAAATAATTCATGATCTCAATGGTAAAAAAGGTGTAGAGTTTTTATTTTTTAATATCTATCAGAAATGGGATGAATAAAAATGGTGCTCATTGTGGAACACTTGATTTTAAATGTATAGGTTTTATAGAGATTCAATATTTTGTGCTTCAAGTTTAAGGTAAATATTATATATTATATTAATGGTAGTGTATGAATTATATTGAATCTATTTATTGTTTTGAACCTCTGAGGGGGAATATTATGAAGGGGAATATGATTCAGAAAAGAGATTTGGATTCATCGTAGTGTTGTTAACAAATTCAAAGGCGTATATTATTTTCATCTATTGAAAATTGGTTCAACAGTATTTTATTCACTGATGATGTCGGACCCATTGATAACCGATAAATTTTTAGTTATTGTTTATTATATTTTTTATTCATAGTTTCAATGTTATTATATATCATTGGATATCCTTGTGAAGGGATTTATATAATCTAATATAGGAAATAGTTTTACAATCTAGGTGGAATGGATTGGGAGATTTTTGGGAGACTAGTGTGACCCTAGGATGTTTATCATGTTGTTCTATATAGATGTATTTTTAATCTATCTAATGAATCATGTAAATCAATCCAAAAAATAAATGAGTACATAAACATGTATAATGCGAATCAAGATATAATTTCTTCATTAATTATCTATGATAGAGTTCATGTAATGTCATTTTAGTGTTATATTCTTGAAGTAATGTTTCTGTAGGTGTTTGAGTTAATGTGGGATGTTTGGATAAGAAAATAGATAAAATACTGTATATTCAAAACAAAAAAATTTCGTGTCACTATAGTGACCTAGATAATCAACATTTAAAATAAATAAATTGAATTATTTTCACAAAAGTAATGATATTATAAAATATTGTATATTTTGTGCAAACATAATGTTTTGAAGTTGCATCATAAATTTTTTATAAATGGATAATGATTTGAATAATTCAAGAAGTATCACACAAATTGTTTTCCCTATGATATTGGTTCATGAATATGAAAATTTATGGAAAGATGGATTTTCTCAAGGAAAATCATCATCATCGTCAGTGAATCATTTAGTCGTCATAAAGAATTTTTGAAAATAATAATTACACAAACTAAGAGTGTTGTTAAAACATACATGAATATGGTTTAAAGATAGTGTAATGATATGTATTTCCTGAAAAGTGGTATTTTAATTTAAATATGTGACACAAAATAATGAACAAATAGGAATTAGTATAGGAATATTCATTAGAGAGAAATTATCTAAATTTTCTTATGTAAAATTGTACGAATAAAGATACACATAATACTGAGCTATATGTATGAATTTTTCTTAATAAATCATTATCTTAATAAAAATATTTATTAATATTTACTTTTTTCAAGTCTAGCTTGTTCGAAAAGTACAAAATCAATCTGGTTTGATCATAGGTTCTTCTGAGGCCATTATTTAATAAAGTAATAGTTTTAAAAAAAATAACCAGTTTCAAAAAAGTGATTTATTTGGTAATGAATGTGTTCTAAACTGAAAAGATTTAATAATTTAAAAATTTGTGGACACTAATTGAAGACCTTTCAACATGATGGAGTAATTAATTGATGATCGAATTTTATTTCAGAATGTGAATATACCATTATAAAATATTTGAAAGCTATCCAATTGAAGAGTAGTGTTAAGAGAAATGGTTCTTTTCGAACAAATATAAAAGAGAGAGTGAGAGAGAGAATTATTTCATTAGGTTGAATGGAAAATAACATTATCTTCATGGTTAATGTGAATATGGAGAGGAGAAATAGAGTGACCCATGTGAAATATTGAGTAAACACTAAATATTTTATGGGGGTGATCCAAGGATTAAGTATTATCTAAACTATAACCACCATAGAATGATATTTAGAAAATTATAGGAAGGGATTTTTTGTATTCTCCTTGTATTAATCTTTTTAGGGTACATAAATTTTTTTGTTCCATTTTTACAAGAAATACTTATATTTTACATAATTATTTACACTTTGTGTGGATCAAGTGATCATCAAACTCATTAAATCATGGAGAAGATATTCCCATCATGAATTAGATCTCTATTAAATAGGTAAGACAAGAGTTAACCTACTAATAGGGACATAATAATGAGTTAGGGTAGTGATAAATTTATTTTTATATTGGAAAAAAGGAACGAGTATCATTACTTGATTCACCCACACCCCCTCTTAAGATATTTCTCACTCAAATCCCATATAGGGACAACCATCTCCAAGAACAAACACAATGATGTTATTTTTAATTAATGGTTTGTTTTATTTGTTTTTATTTTATCTTTAAATAAAATTTCTTCCTTATATTTCTATAAAAATAATATAAAACTAAAACAACATTATATTTATACTCATCCATTCACTATTACTAATATGACCATCATCAGTGCTAGTATAGTCTATTTACAGTGCTAAAAAGTGATGTTAATCTTAGCGAAGATAAAGGGGGAATCACTTTTATCAGTGCTTAGAAAAGTGCGGACAAAGGCCCATTTTTATCAGCGCTAAAAAAAGTGATGATAAAAGAGGTCTTTTATTGGCACTAAAAAATGGGCTGATAATCGGGTCCTTTATCATCGCTTTTTTAGCACTAATAAACGAACCCTTTTATAGCTCCTTTTAAAATCACTAATAAAATTTAAATAACACTAAAACAGTTCTGTAATTCAAGAGGGGGATTTAATAGTGCTTGACCCCACTTAAACAATGCCCCCATCCCCCAAACCAGCCTACACACCCCTGCCCCCCCACCTTTAACAGTGGCCACATGCACCCTTTAACAGCGCTAGCCATTATTCCACCCGCACTCATGACTTTCCACCCCTAGATTCAAACTCGGGTGCCGTTTACTACGCACCTAAGACTTTACCACTCCACCATATTGATTTTCTCTTCATTTTTTAATATATATATAGTTATATTTACTCGTATATTAATATATATTTATATTAACATATATATATATATTAATTTATATATTTAGTTATATTAATATATATATATATATCCATATATTTATATTAATATAGTTATATTTATTTATTAAAATATTTTTTCGTATATTATTATATAATTATAATTTCAGTTTTGAATACATTTATAAAATATGTTTTTTTTTGTGAGTTAATAAATAAATAAATACATATACACAAAACACACATAGAAATATATATTATATGTGTTTCTGTATGTATAATTTTACATGATTATATATATTTACAAATATTATATTTTAATATATATATATGTTTAGAATATATAGATAATATATATCAGTTTGTGAATACAGTCGGACACAGACACATATATATATACACATACACATTATATTGGAATATAAATATTCAAATATTTTTATTTTAAATAAAATGGATATTAGTATTTTTTATTTAGATAAGGATTATATATTTAGAAATGCATCTTATATGTAAATATGTTTAATTATTAATTTATAAAATTAAATTTTTATGTGTGAATATATAAAAAATATGTATATATTGTTATATATATGATTATAAATAACAGTTCATTATGAAAAACTATAACATGAACTGAAAACCTGAAAAAAATTTAAAAACTAGAGATACCCCCAAAACCCAAAATACAGTCAGAAAGTCAAATAAAACCTAAACACTGGGTAATGAAGCAAACTTATGATCCGAGAGTCTATTACATCTCGCTAACTACTTAAATCAAAGATCATCAAAAGATATTTTATATGATAGTTTTTGGAGGCCGAATAGACAAGAAGGTCATAAGTTACATCTGTTTGAAAAAAAGAGACACGACAAAACTGCTAGAAATTGGGACTTGAAAAACCTAACGAACCACATAGTCACTGAAATGGGCATAACAACTGATCTGGGTGTCCGTTTCAGCTATGTGAATAGTGAAACTGAACCTCAAATAATGATCTAAAATATAACAGGTGGCGAAGGCCAAATATACACACGAATCCGAAGTTATTTCTATTTTACAAAAATTTAACAGGGCAAGGGACATGAAAATGGAGTTTTGGAGGCCTTCTGATTGTTTTATGGGGTTTTATGGTCCAGGACGTGATGTAAAATTCTTTTAAGTCATCATGTTATGTAGATTTCTTCACTTCCTATGATTGGATATGTGGTGTAGACCAAACGAACACCTAGAGTGAAAGTTATGGCCATTTGAAGTTGGAGTTTTTTAGAGTGGTATAATGGATATATCATCCGTTTCATTGATATTCACATGGTTTCGATTAGATTTAGGCCCCACACATCTCATAAGATTCAATTTTATTTGTCGTAGAGCTCAAACTGACACTCCGAGCAGATGTTATGGCTATTTTAGCGAGTTATAGGTTTCTTCGGTTTTTAGGCGCTAGGAGAGTTACTCAATTTTAATCAATCATTACTTCTACTCCGGGTGTCCGTTTGTTTCTCTACCAATTATAAAATTGAATCTTTCCAAAATATATACACTATGGTTACCACAAGAACCACTTCTGACACTCATCAATCCAAAAGTCCCATAATTCCTCCTAATAGTTATAAGTTATGCTTCAGGTGTCCGTTTTTCCATAACTTCTACTCCGGGTGTCCGTTTTTCATATACCACATGTCAAATCGATTTAAAATATATTTAATATATATATATATATATATCAATATAAATATACATATATATAAATATATTTTTCTTCAAAATATACACTTTATCAGTGTTAGGGAAAAGGCGACAATAAATCCCCCTATTAGCACTACTAAAAAATGTGCTCATAAAGGGGGGCCCATTAATAGTGATAAAAAAGGACTGATAATTGCACCCCCTTTATCAGTGATTTTTTTAGCACTGTTAAACAGTGGCATTGCGAAATCCCTTTTTCATGGGAGTGATTAACTATAACATGTTCATGTTTTGGTCTGCTTAACCACCAATATAGTTGACACATCAAAATTATCATCATTAAAAACATGTAAAATGTAAATACATGTAATATATTTTATTAATGATGATATAAATTTTTTAAATAGGAATTATTATTATATGATAACTTATTGTACCTTTAAAATTACCCCTTTTATAGATTACATAATCTAAAATAGTTCAATCATGAATGACTCTATGGAAATTGTAATTTTAACATCTATAAAATATAAATGATATTTTGAGATTTCATAAAATATTTATATATTCTTTACATGTAAATTTGGATATGATTAACTCATGATAAATGAGTACGGTTCCTAAAAATTTTATCAAATAAAAAAAAGTATATTTACAGCTCTTAATTAAAAATGGTATATATATATATAATGAAATATTATATAAAAAGGAAAATACATTAACTTAATTAGTTTATATTAAATATTGTATTGATAACATTATTAAATAATCAGTTAATAAATTGATCATCTTTTTATAGGTATTAATATTATTGGAGAAGCATGAAAAGATGATTTTAGGTAATTACAATCTCAATCACCTCTCATTGATAAAAGATTCCAAGTATCCACCTAGTTTATTATATAATATATATACCACCAAATTTAGTTTCCTTTATCACAATTAATAGTTTGTTGATTAATTAATATTTCCTATTCATGTTTTCTAATCCATTTATTTTTTTTATAAAATATCAAATTTAATAGTATATTTTTAATCATGATAAATGTCACATTTGGAATTTATCTATGAAAAATATTTATTTAGTTGTCATATATAATTTATTTATTTAAATACAAATATTCTATTTATGCTACTAATTTAGGTGTATTTACCAATAAATTTATTTTTAATAATTAATAATGTTAATTAATACAATGTGGTGGTCATTATATTATACTATTTGTAACATATGTGGTTAATTTTTTAATCAAGAACTGAATTTATATTCTGAAAAAGACACCATCGGCAGTGAAAGAAAGAATGTAAAGTGAATTCAAAATATGTGGTCCCATAAAACATTCACATACATCGGCCTAAAAAATTACCATTTCCATTTTCCTCCTCCAACCATTTAGATGCTTGTTGTCTGGGCCGTCATCATTGTAGGTTCATCAATCAAAGAGTACCACTGGTTCATAAAATAGGGATAATAGTGGCTAAGAAACAACGAGACAAGAGAATGTAAAAGAGAATGAATTTTAGATAAATAGGATTGGAATAAAATTTTTAAAAGACCTTTATCATCATATATTCTAATATCCTGAAATTTCAAGGGATATTTATATAATTAAATAACTTAATGTTGAGATACATTATGATAAGAGGATTAAAAAAAGATGGATATTATAAGTATCAAAAAATATTTGAGATAACTTTTAATTGAGATTATGTAACAGGAAATTCAATACATATTAAATATATCAGTGAATGGAAATATGGAAATACGTTGTCAATGATGGGGAATATCATCAAATTGATTATAAGGAAGTATGTAGTAAAAATGTAGGGGATCTAGTATAAATACTATTGTATCCCTCTTGGATATCAACAAGAATGTTAGAGAATCTATATAGAATTACTATATAGATAGCGTGGCCCATGTGTAGCTAAAAAATAAAATTTTATGAATGGTGATAATGTAACTCATAAAATATTTATGAAATTGGGAGATCTTTAGTGTTAATACTACCAACCATACCCTCAATCAACACATAGAGAATAAAAGTGATATTTACCAAATGACTATTTAATGTAACAATAGTGAAAGATATCTAAAATTTAGAAACTAGTACCCCATGAATATAAAATGATGTGGGATATAAAAAAATATTTTCTATATCTATTTATACCGACTATTGAAAACAAGGTGATAGATATGTAAATAAACTATTGAAACATAACATTATAAACAACCTGTTTTAGAAGTATTATTTTCCAAGAATGAAGAAAATTCTATAGAGAAATCTAGTTTCATTACTATAGATAAGAATATAAGAAGATTCATTTTATGCGAATGGAGTGAGAAATGAGTAGGTTTGTACATTAGATTATGATTAAAAGGTTTTGTTGAAATTAAATTAGAAAAAACCTATAAAACTTCAATGTTCATTCATGCGTCACATTCTCATTTAATTTCCTCGAGTGTTAATATAATTATTTTATTATTTCAAACAAATATTCCATGGTATATATTTGGAATTTAAAATCTTCCTTGTATGGCTATATGATTCTATTCAAGATCTATTGTTATGATATCATTCTTCATGATGACTTCTTCTGATACCTTGATTGTATCCCATTGAAAAAAATAATTTTTTAATGATCATGTAACTTACTTTTTTATTATTGAATGAAAAATCAGGTATTTTATACTGATATTGTTTTTTCACATTAATGATATACTATTTTCTTAATTTTTATTCTATATTTGTTGAAATAAATTTTATATACAATGATTTATTAGAATTGTTACACATATGAGTATTTTATAAGATATATGTTTACTACTTCAGTGAAGTCATTAAAAATATTTATAATATAAAAATATAATAAACAAATAGTTTTTTGTATTTTATTATTGTTTTATCATAAGCAATCATTATAACATTCCTACCTGAAGAGTCTCCCACGACACTCACCCTAATGAATTCAATGTTTTACTTGTCCTTATATGTGTCTCTGGGATCATAACAATTATCAATAAATGTCTACGGAACATATAATACCATTAAGGGATGTTTTATACTCATATCCTTAACTATCTACACACTGAGTTTTATAGAAATTTCTACATGAGGTGTCTTTAAATCTGACATAACAAACACATATGAAAAGGTCAACATAGTGGAAGTATATATAAAATGGATCATATTATGTACGAAAAAGAATTTTTTGAAAATAAAACCAAATATGATGAAACAAAACAATTAGTACAACATGAACATACAAATAAATTGTAAGAACTAATAGGACATAAAAATAAAACACCCCATAATGTTTATCCTCAACTCCACCAAGACCCCTCTATAAACACCATGAGTCATCCCTCCAGCCGAAATGCCTCCCCCACTATACCCTTTACATCATGACAATGAACTATTCTTATTAATGATAGATTACATTCTCTATTCTATGTCACATTTTATAAAACTACTCATCAAAAAAGTTGGAAGAATATGGGGTGAGTGCGACACCCAATAGGATTGAATAAATGATTTATATTATCCCCATGTATATGATGAACCATATATATATGATCTGTTTTATATAAAAATTCCCCAACACATGAATATTTAAAAAGCACTATAACGAAGGTTTCAAGAACCCTGATAAGTTACATGATAATAAATATTAAAAAAATTTAAAGATGATAAAATAAAAAGTTTACAACCATAATTATCATAACTAAATCACACCACCATTATACTAACCATACATTAGGGAAACCCAAGAAATGTGTAAAAAAATATTTTTTGATATCACCTACTAGAAACATGACCAAATACTCCAAAACATCAGACTATTATATCTGATATGGTCCCCACACACAAGATGGCGTTTCCACAACATCCCTATTCAATTATCAAAAAATGCCCCACACTCAGGTGAGAGTTACCAAGGGTTAGGACTAATCCAAGAACAATAAACCAATCAATAATCTAAATATGATACATTAAAAATAAGAAGTAATTTTATCCTAATAAATATATTGTTATGATATATAATATTAATTGTTTATTCAATGTTAATATTTCTTATAGGTAAGACCATATCTCACCCCTAAATGTGCATTGAATATTTTATAATGTCAATTAAAAATATGTTATAAAAAAATCTAATAGAGTGAGAGGGTGTGGAATAATGATTGAGGTAAATAAAGAGAGAAATACTATTTTGGATAATATGAAATGAATTCTGTTTGAAGAAAATAAAATAAGGGATAATAGAAATTTCACTACACAACATTTTATGTCCATGTTTCAAAGAATATTATTTAGGTATGATGTAACACTTAGGTAGAGGATTATAATAATCCAAATCACATTAAATCTTATATATCATTAAACCTAAATTCAATCCTTATAAAAAGCTTCATGTATCCTATGTATATATCTTATTAATTAGATATTTGATTTTAAAAAAGTTTTATATATCAAATATATGTTAAAAATAATAATTATTGTGTTTACTAATCTAATAAATCAAGGAACACACTGAGAATATCAAACCAATTAGTTTGAAATAAATATCATTTCACAAATAGAAGAAAGAATTAAATTTATAATCAATGTATGACATAACTGAATTTTAATTTACAAAACCCATAATACAAAATACAAGTAGAAAATAAGTCATCTATAACTTCCTTAATATTTTTTTATCTAACTTGTAAAAATCACCCATGATTCCGATCTCCATAAATTGGAAGCAGAATCTACTATGAAAAATCATCATTATCCTCAACCACTTCATGAGGATAGAGCACCAATGAACATATAGAAGGATAATTGAAATAAATTGCACCCTCAATAAGTAAGAGTTTCCATTTATGTTTTGAACAATGAAATGAGATTACAGAGGAGACTTTTTATAGGTAATGGAAGGATGTGATTTTTTTAAATGGATTCCATAGTACCACTATTTTTTGAAGGTATGTCACATTATCTAACATTTTAAAAAACATATGATGTGTTGGAAGGGTTCTTAACTATCTCCAAATAAAATATTATATAGAATGGAGTTCGTAGATGTGATTTATTCTAAAAATACCTATCTATACTTTTCAAATATAATTGTTTTTGTTTTATGAATATATAACTCAGTGTGGGAATCATTTTATAGGAACTATACCTAGATTTCGTCTATTTACTTTTATAAAAAATATCTAGGTATCCATGAAACCTTTTATATTATAATTAAATGGATATATATCCAAAATTTGATACTTATTTAACATGTGTTCTTGGGTATCCATTAAAATTGATCTATTTTACTTAAGATTCATCTTGGCCTCTCCAAATCATCCCCACAATAGTTGATAACCTCAAATCAACTAAAATTTATCTATTTCAAATAACTAATCTAAAATTAAATGAATCACATGTGGATAAAAAAATATTCAATAATTGATAAATCATAACATTAAATCAATTAAAATCAACAGTTTAATAGTTGAAATCTATATGGGATCATTATTTGATCACACTCACAAACCCAATAATTTTCACTCCAGGGAAAAGTAAAATTTCATATAATTATGAATTAATATATTGCCTAGTATGAAAATATTTTACATTCAACGAAAATTTAATTCATGGTTGAAATGTGAGAAATGAAAAAACCACACTATGTAGTTAATCTCAATAATCATAGAATAAAGTGTCACACAAATAATATTAGAATAAAAATTTATAAGATTCTAAGTACTATTATTATCGAAGAAGATCACGAGTCCATGTGAGACACTGATATTTTGAGAGAATGAAATTATTTATGATAGATTAATGGGAATAAAAAAATGAGTTTTTATATCATTAAATGAAACACTATGTTAATCATGTTTTATATGGAACAAATTATTTAGCTTACATTACATGCAACCCTGATATTTTTTTATGTTTGATAGTATATTAATAAAATACGAAACAAAAACGACCCATGATATACATTAACCTAATAACGAATAAATTAAATTGTAAGGTATAAATATTATTAACTACTTATTTAAATTTATATATAAATGTATTTATCAATAGAAATTGTTGAGAAATTATTGAGAAATAATCAATCAGTTTTAAGAAGAGTGATTTTATTCTTCCAAATTATGTTTTATCAAAAATAATTTTATATTTATTTTGATAAAAAATACTATAATATATATTTGGAATTTTTATAATAAATATATAAAAAAATTTCTTAATTTTAGGATTTATAAAATAAATAATATATATGGGATGTTATTTTTTATGATAATATTGATTTTTCAGTGAAATTTAAAAAGTATTAATTTTCCTAAAAAAGTATTTTACTTTTAATAAAAAAAATTAAAAGTAAGAATATAATATGAATAAGTTTTAATGTAAACTATGTATAAATTAGTTATATTTAATCCCCTTATTAACATGTATCCAATATTTTGTTGTGTTTTAGTATATGTTTTTTTGGATAATAACGGGGTTTTTAACAAACAGTTTTAAAATGGTTAATTTATCTCTATTATAATTAGATAAGATAATCCTAAATTTTTAAATTTTTAAATAAAATTTATTTAATTTATATAATTAAATATTAATTTTGATTATAAAATTATTAGTATTATTCATAGTTTTAATATTGAATAATCTTTTCATGAGAAAAATAATATTCTTAAAAACCCGATGTCTCACTAGGTTTGTGAGATTACTTTTAAATTTAAATTTTCTAATTATGTGGGATGAATTTGGTAAAATGTATTAAATATTTTGAATGAAAATAATTTATATTATCTAATAAGGTATATTTAACATTTTACTATAATGATTATTGTAATCAGTTAAATTTAATTACATCGATTAAGGAAAATATCAGTTTACTTAGTGGTTAAACATATAATTTTAGGTGTTAAAATTAACTAAAAAATATCAAAACCAAAATGGATGGAAATTGCATTACCAAATACCATAGTTGATATATTATTTGAATTATATTATCCTTATGGTAGGAAAAAATTTGCAATCAACTAACATTATTAAAAAACAAGTGTGCTACTCACCTCACTTATAAAAGGCCACCCTATCTCCTCCAATATTCACACCCAAAAAATAAATTGGGTTTTTCAATGGATTACTAAGTAACATATAAATTTACTTCATAATATCCAAGAATCCATTTTTTTCATAAATCAATCAATGGATGTTCTTTGGTGGAAACTAAAAGTATGTACCTGTAGAAGAGGTAGCAATATCGAATGAGCATTTTTATTTCATTCTTTCTTCCACACATTCAATTATTATTATAAAAATATGATATAATAATATATTTATATTATATATAATAATATATTTTTAGGTTTCATTCATTAAATACAACCACACACACTTCTATAAATGAGCTACAAAATCATAATTCATGTCGATGGAGGACTACCGCCTCTTGAAATGATATCATTCATTTTTACATTAACACAACTCACGATTGGGTATGATGAAATATATATAGTTTATTTATAATATTTAAAACATAATTATACATTTTTAGTCACTATATCATATTCAATGTTTTTCGTTTCATTTTATTGGGGAAGATATAACATCGCTTGTGTGTATGGAAGACTATGACCTCACGAAGCCATGTGAACCATTTTTTAATAACTTGTTATATAGATGATAATAGGTCTAAATATAATAAATATATGTGATATTAATTAAATATTTAATATACTAAATACATATTTTTTATTTTTGATGTATTATATATCATTTTATTCTTACATTTTCTCTCAATGAAAAATGAAAACGTTATTCGTGGACATGTGGAACATTACCTCCTTGACGTGTTAGATTGCCTTTTTCATAAAAAATTCAAAAGAATGATATATAATTGCATATATAATTAAATAATATGGTATATAAGGTATTCTGATTATTATTTAAAAACAAATTCTACTTACCTTTTTTCTATAATGTTATTTAAAAATGGAATCGTTACTAAAGCTTACATGTGGACTTCTGTCTATATGATCGTATTGTTAGTTATTTTCACAGCCATATTACATGATTGAGTTTAAAAGTATAATTTATGTTCAAATTTGAAATTTATTTCATTATAATTATTCGTTCTATGTTTACGTAAGGACATTTTTGACCATAGAAATCTCACAAATCCATTTTTTACAAATAAGAGAAATATAGTCAAATAATTGAGATTAACCTAATTGATTTTGTGATTTTATATTACATAGAAATAAGTGATCCAAAAGTAATGATAAAAATTTAAATTTTATAGTTAAACTAAATAATTATCATAATTTTATTATTCATGGAGATAAAGTATTTTCATGATGAATTGAACTCGATGTAATGGTTTTTTAATCTCACTTTTATTTATGCGATATATATATAAAATTAACAATTTATAATCTTTTCCTGGTTTATTTAAATAACATGAATGTATTTTATTATTTTTATCCATATTTTTATGTGGATTTACATTCCCATTTTAGGATCTAGCTTTTTTGGTTTTTACTGTCTCATTATCACCAGATCAATAAGGGATTTCCCCTTAATTTCATTTCATTAAGGAATATCGATATGTTACACACCTAGTTTCATTAAGATGGTGTATATACTAAAACTAAACATTAAATATAATGAATTCATAATTAATCACGGTATATGTTGTTTTAATTTGAATTATTTCCTCTGAGGTTATTGATTTGAATTTTATAATGTTTTAAATAATTTCATTATCCATTTTTTCATTCGGTTATATTATGTAATTATTATTATTGATATTTTAAGATTATGAATATGATGAATTTTTTTATATTATTTTTTATTTCATGTTTATGTTCATTTATATATTATTTATATAATATATTCATTTATTTATCATAATATAAATGTTATGATCATTGTAGGGGTTCATTTCACAATCTTATAACAATTGAGATTGTTTATACTTGTCTTTCAATTGAAGGAAATTATTTTATCATTTTATAACAAAACCATTTAACTTAATTTATATATGGTTATTCATTATATTTTCATGTAATATTAACATTTTCCAACTCTTTGGTACTGAAATTAACTTAGATAATGCTTTCAAAATTTTTTTTACATCATTTATCTCTTTGGTTGGAAAACGGCTTCCATCCAAAGAAATGTTTTCCAAAAAAAATAAAATTTTGGTTTACATTTTTAAAAATGATTTTTTAAATACATTTTAACCCATTTTACATTTTAAAATATGATTTCAAGGGAATTTTCTTCTTTTTTTTTGAACAAGTAAATTTTCTACCCCTTTTATAGGAAAAAATGCATCTTCTTTACATCATTAAGGAATTACCAACTAACTTGACCTTAATTTCTTTGAATATTACAACACATTTTTATTTGGATCTATTTAAAGAAAATGTTATCTTAATATTCAAGAATTTCTTATATTTTATAAATTATTTTCAAATAATTTATTTTCAAAATTTTTTATGTTTCAAAAAGTGATTTCCAAAATGAAAAGGTTATTCTCTACAATAATGTTATTAATTCTATTTTAATGGAAATTTGATTCGTCAACACCTATAAAAAATTGTTTTTATTTATCCTAAACTTTGGATATTTGGTATTTATACCATACCAATTATTTCACATTATGGAATAATATTGTTTCAATGATATTGTTATTAATCATATTTATCTTCCACAGGTTAATAATGTTTTAACTAAATTGTCATAAAAATGGTTTCATTTCAATGATTTAAACACATTATGAAATGAATAATGATGGTTTTTATGGTTTTTATGATGATATGCACCCAATTTTTTCTTTATTCATTTTTGGTTCTTAGAAAAGACTATAATGGGGTACCCCATATACAATCAGGTGATACCATTAAAACATATAAGATATGGAGGCCTATATTGAGTTATGTGATCCTATTACATATTTAAGAAGGGTGGCCCTATATTATTCTCTAATAAATTGAAAAATTATTATGTTCTCCATATAATTATATTAGATATTTTTCTTATGGTTATTCCAATTTATAAGGGTTATATAACGGATCTGTAAGATGATGTTACAAGATACTAGTATGTTTTATCTATGCTTGATATGGGTTAATTGTGCTTCATTTGATCAATATTGATATCACATGGATTATTATTATTATTTCCTAGGACTATTACATTTGATAAATCCTTATTCCATGATTTCATGCATAATAATCTAGGTAATGATGGGTATGAGTATTCTTATTTTATACACATTCAACATGAATATATTATCATAAACTCATTAGATTTTTATAATAATAAATTATATTCACTTAGTGAAGCTTATATTTTCACTTACTGAGAATTTAATCTCACCCTTCTTATTTTCCTTTTCTCCAGGCAATAAAAATTAGTTTTAATGAGTTATTTCTCAAATGGAATTCATATGGATGATGATGATATCATAATGTGAAAAAGAAAATATGATTTAAGTTGGGTAAATTATCATTTAAAGTCATGTGAAGTGCATGTGTAGGATTTTTACCAATCAATATAAAACTAAAAAAAATAGGCCCTCAAGGATGAAAGTGATCCAATTTTTCATTTTTATGTAGCATGGTTTGGATGGAATAAATTGGGTTAATTTATTTTCTTTAAATAAGTAAATGTAAATTTTATTATATCTACTAGAAAATAAGGGAGTCTGGGTTTTTGGCTATTATAGTGGGAATCAAAGGATATTTTTATATGTATGTTGATTATAATATGTTTCATGTAATTTTATATTAATATCTATGGATACCATCAATGGATAATAAGATTAAGGATCATCATATGTTAAAATGATTAAACACCTCATTTGAGGGTTTTAAGTAGTAGTTATTTTAATTTATTATTGAAATGTTTTGATAGGTTTTTTAATTTGAGGTATTTATAACCACTAGGATCAATTTGAAGTTATATTTAAAGAGAAACCATATTCTGTGTGACAAACCAAAACATATAGAAATATGGTGCGGCTTGAACTCATGAATGAACTAAGAAAAGGGTTTTGTAACTACCACAAGGCCACAAGATGTCATCACTACTATGAACATTTTTTAAATGTAGATATTGTCATTATTTTTGAAACATAATGTATTTTCATTCAGGAATATCATTTTATTTATCTTGAATTTTTGTAATATAAAATCTGTATAATAATTAGGATTAAATCATTGTCAATAAATGTTTAAATAAATTTAATGACAGTTGTTTATGGTATTATTTGGTATGAAATTTTCGTTTTACTGTAAAAATATGGATATTAATATGTGAATATATTTTTATTTTTTTGAATTATCCTACATCATGATAAAAATTTTAGTATTGGTTAAAGTCTAATGATTTTTTAATAGCTTTAGTACCCCTTTTATTGTAATGTTGTATTTTAAAGTTTATTTTAGTTCTTCAAGACCTAAAAATGCATTATGAATACCTATTGTTTGGAGGAAAAACATGAGATAATTGTTTAAATTGATTAAAGAAGAAAATTATACCCATAAAGTTAGTATATTTTCATAATCTATTAGTCTATATTGTTTTATAATTCCAAAACTCTAGTAAAATGATCTAAAAAAAGTATTCATAGTACCTTCAATTCTATTAAAATTATGGAATTTTTTATCATCAATTATTTATAGTTTTATGTCCCATAAAGTTCTATTTATCATTAAATTTATATTCATCTTTGACCGCAATCACTAATTATAATTATTTACACATTTATATTATTACTACCTATATTCTCTAATTTGGAAACATAGTTATGTGTTATTTTAAATAAATGTTGTACTATAATTTGTGTCTTATTAAGGGGATGTTTTATTCAACAATTTAACAATGTGAGAATACCATAAAATTATTTTGAAATGGGGAAAATTTTATTAATGAGTTAAACTTCAAATTGAAAGGGAACAAATTATTAAAGGTGGCAGAGGAGGATGTAACATCCCATGATTTTAAAAGAATATAATTATATTTGATAGCATAAAGGGAAACAAAAAATGAGTTTATATTATTTTACATGAATTAATATGTTCATATTTAGTTACATATACAATACCCAATTTAGATTTCATTATAAGGAACCATGATAATTTTTTTTGTTTGATAGCATATTCATCACACAATACTGAACTTAAACGACCCACAATATATATTTACATTATAAACTATCTGATAAATTGGTAGGATTAAGTAATATTAATGTCAATATGAAATATATATATATATGTATCACAAAATATGAATTATTTATTAATTTTTAGTAAATAATTAATCAATTTTTAGCAATGTGATGTTGTTCTAAAAAAAGGATCAAAAAATATTTTTTATTAAACTTCATGAAAAATAATTATAATAAATATTTTGAATATTTATAAAATTTAAATGATAAGATCAAATTAATTTTTCAAATATTTAATTCCAAATTAACTTTTGTTTATAAATTTTTATTTTTTAGAACATATTAATTTTTTAGTGAATAGTCAAAACTAACCTTTTCTTAAAAATGTATTTTATTAGAAATACATTATTCTAAAAAAATTAATTAATTTAATGGTAAAATATGTTTTGAATTTGATTTAAAATAACATATTTATTATTTATTTATATTTAATACAATTTAATACTTTTAATCAACATATTGTTTTTTTACTATAAGTACGTTTTTGTGTCTAAAAACTGATTTTTTTTTCTAAAAACTATTTTAAAATGCCTAATGTTTCTTCATTTTAATTAAACACAATATTCCCTAAAAAGTAATGTTTTAAATGAAATATATAGATTATATATATATAAATAATGATTTATCTTTATTTAAAGATTATTATTAGTTGTAGAGTTAATATATAATCATTTTTTGATAAAAAATACTCATCCTAAGGACCAATTGTATCATCGCATCTACACAATTAATATTAAATTAAATTAAATTAAATTTGTGAATATATTTTGAATAAATACATTAAATATTTGCAATCCTAATAACTTATATTATTTAATATGTTAATTTTACTTTTTTACCCTCATTATTAGTGAAATCTGTTAAAATTAATAATAATGATTAATATAATAATGAGACTACAAAATGGTTAAAAATAGAATATAAGTTGAGAATATGAGAAAAAACCTATCCAAAACCCATTTTATGAAAATATTTATACCTCAACCCTTATATAATCTATTTTTTCATTAAATTTTCTTTGTTTTTATTTAATATATGTTTTGTTCACCAAATATTCATTAATAAAACAACAATTTTTCCACTCACCTCACTTATAAAATGACACTCCTCTCCTCCCCCATTAAATATTCAAAATCAATTGGTTCAGAAATACATACCAAAATATTTTTCAAACATCCATCCACTAATAATATAGTTGATAGTTTTTTAGATATCCATCCACGAATTATCTTCGGGGCAAACCAAATTGAGTTACTCGAAGAAAAGGTAACATTTTCCAAATAGAATTTTTAATTTTATTTTTCCCCACCCCATTAAATTATTTTTATACCGTATTGATACAATAACCATATTATATTATATATAAATAGATATTTTTACTCTAATTTTATGACCTAAAACCACAAACACTTCCTTAGAATGGGTTACAAGAACCTCATTCATGTATACAGCAGACTGCCAGCTCATTAAACAATGTCATTTATTATTCCATTACCACCATTCATTATTAGGTATAATGATGATTATAATGATTATATATCATCTTTATAATATATTTATACCAATTGATCCATTATATCAAATATATACCATTTTAGTTTCCATTCCATCACAGATAGAATAACGTTACTCGTGTGTATAGTGGACTACCACCTTGAGAAGTGATGTGATTAATTTTTCACTAAAAAAATACGTGAATTCTAATAAGGGTAAAGAGAAAAAAATGTATTTGATACAAATGAAATATTTTTCATACTAATGAAATATTTATCATTATTTAAATTTAATATATCATTTAAATTTTATCTTTTCAGTCAATGAAAATGTGATAACAACATTCGTGGATGTGTGGACAACTACTTCTTCCTAGCGATGTGATTAATTCATTCAAAACCACATCAGAATAATTTTATATATTAGAATATATAAATAAATAATATGGTATTTATTATATTATAATTATTTTGTTAAAAAATATACTTACATTCTTTCCATAAAGAACGATGAAAAATGGAAACATTATTCATGTGTATATATAATCTATATCCCCATGATCGAAACAGTAGTTTTTTTTAAACCAATGTTCATGATTTTTTTAGATTTTTAATTGATGATTAAATATGATAATTATGTAATTATTATTTTTGTTTAAATATTTAAATAATTTCATTTTTGATGATATTCAACCAACTCATGTCTTTTTTAACACATAGAAGGAATATAGTCAAAAAATAAAACATAATACTAATTGACTATGTAATTGTATATAAAATATTTATAAATTCAATAAAAGTAATGATAAAATTTAAAATGGTTGTAAAAAATATAAATAATTAACATAAGTTTATCATTTATGATGATAAGGAACCAGTGTGATGAATCGAACATGAGGTAAGGATTTTCATGTCTCCCATTTATTTCTCGAAGATATATGTCATATTAGCCACGTATTTTTCATATGTGGTGTATATACATCCCATGAATGTATATTATGATTATTATCCTAAAATTTGTGAGTATTTTCATATCCATTTGTGGATCTATCTTTCACGGGGTTTATGATTTAAAAATTACAATATTAGTAAGGTATTTTGCTTCAATTTCATTTCATTAAGGCATATATTAATGTTATAGAAATATTTCAATTTATATAGTGTATATAATTAAAATTTTACATTTAATAGTTTTAATGAATAATTATTAATTTTATTTTATTTTTAATGTTTAATTATTTCAGACAGGGTGATTGGATTAGAAAATTACCAAGTAGTGAAGAAATTCATAACAAATTGTTTGTTCATCGAGTTATATTACATTGTTTTTGTCATTGATATTCCAATATTATGTGTATAATAAATTTTTATTATATTATATTATATTTAAAAATATTATGTGTATTTACAATCATTACACATAATCAATTCATTAATTAATCCTAAAATCAATGATATGATCATTTTAAATGTTTAATTCAAAATCCTATTCAAATTGTGATTATTTACATATCTATTACCATTGAAGAAAATTATTTTATCATCATATAATAAACCCATTTAATTATATCCTCATATATGTTTTAATTGTATATTCATTTAATTGTACTATTATCAACTATTTGGTACTTAATATAATTGTTATAATGTTTTTAAGAAATTTTTACTTTATTTATATCTTCGGTATGAAAACATTTTTCATAAAAAAGAAGATTTCTAAAAAATTTTTCAATTTTTTAATATTTTCAATATTATTTCTTAAATAATTTTTTAAATTTTTTTTCCTTTCTGAAAAATTTGTTCAAATGAATATTCTTGTCTCTTTTTGAACAAGTGATGTTTATATACTTTTTACCAAATAAAAGTAATGTTCTTTACAGTATGTACATAATTACATAATGACATGAAAATCTTTTAATTTTACCGTAACATGAATGTTTATATGGTTATTTTTAATGAAATTTATTTCATAATATTATATAATATCTTGGTTCATAAAAAAAATTCAATGAAAACTATGTTCAAAATGAGTTAATTTTTAAAAAGTAATTTTCAAAATGAAAAGGATAACTTATTCACAAATGTTTTTAATCACATCATAATATTATTTCGATTCATCAAAATCAAAAAAACATGTTTTTACTTTTAATACATTGGGGAAATTTTTTCTAAATACCATACACATTTTTTCTCTTAATAAAATTATATTATTAAAAGGAGGATGTTATGAAACCTATTTACCATCAACAGGATTGTTATGTTTCAAATATACTATCATTAAACCAGTTTCATTTCCATGGGTTAACCTATTTAGGAAATAAATAATGATTATTTTATTAGTTTTATGACGATATTAAATCCATTAGTTATTATGTCATATTGGGGTTCTTTTATATTACTTATATGATGGGTCATCCTAGACAAAGACGAATAATCCTATAATATCTTATACGATGAGGTTTCCTAGAGACTGTCATGTGAACCCAATATAGCATAAATGATCGTTGTATCTGGATAGTGATAAAATGAATTGGGTAATGATTATGGTCTTTAGGGAATTATATGAGAATTTTTCATTTATGTTTATTCCAATTTCAAAGGGTTCTGTATGGTTTCTAGGAGACGATATGCCAAGATAAAAATATGTAATATCTATAATTTCTATGGGTTTATGATGTTTCATTGGATAAAGATTAATATAACATGGCTCATTATTATTTATTCTGAGGAATTTATTATTTTCTATGTCTTTATTCAATGTTTTTTGGTTTTATGATCCAATTATTGATGGATATGAAAATTATTATGTTATAACAATGCACTTTCATTATGTCACCATACCCTTATACTATTCTTATGTTCAATGATGAAATTCATTTTCTAATTCTTATATCAACCCTTATTGATTATTTTATATCACCCTTATTATGTTTCATTTTCCATAGTTTAAAAAGAATTGGTTTGAATGTGTTATGTCTAGAGGGAAATTCATATGGTTAATGATGATGTATTAATGTAGAAAAAAATGAAATAAATGTTACGTGAGGAAAAATATCATCTAAAGTCATTTGAATTGTTTATGATGGGTTTTTTCATAATTTTATAAATCTATAATCCTAATAGGATCTCAAGGATGTATGTGAACTATTTTTATGCTATAGGTATTGGATGATAAAAATTGGGTCATATTTATTGAAATCGACGCTAGAAATTTAATGTTTTCTATTTAAAAATATAATTTAAGAGTGTTGGTTGAAGGATTATATAGTACTTTATCTTAATAAATAATAATATGTGTGTGTGAATTTTTTCTCATTCCCATGATAATATCCAAAACATAATAAATCTATAATTTTTTAGACAAGAAATTATTTTCTTCCTTTCCATATATAATTCCATGTTTAGAATTTTATATAATCATGTTACAATTCTTACCTAAATAACCCATGATTAAAAGATGGACACTTCATATTAGTATCTAATATTCCCAAATTAATATAATTTCAAATTAGAACATATTTTATTTTTATGAGATATATTAAGGATTTTCAACATGTCCACTTTTTTGTTCATACTCTTCTATAAAACTAATAGAATTTTTCTCAAAATGTCAGATGAGTACCAAAAATCTTATGAAGGAACAAGAAAATAGAATATTGAAACATGTTTGTATATTTTATAACCATGATATCATAAAATACCGTTTTCTTTTAACGTGGCCATCTTTGCAGTCAAATAATCAATTATTACACTAGAAATTAGTTTTACTACCAATCTCTTTTCATAAAAAATCATTATATGAAAACATAAACGAAATAATCATAATCATGAGGGTTTCTAAGGAAATATGATTAAAAGTGAAAATTATTTTCCTAAAATCATTTCTTTTTATCCTAGAAGGGTATAATATTTCCATTAAAATCGAATGTCTTAATCATACTTTTTTGAATCAAAAAAATTCCATGAAAACACATATAGGTTCTTTTGGACATCATCTTCATATAACACTTACTAGAAACCATGCATTTGGAATAAATACAATATTCAACTTCTAAAATAATTATTTGAAAAAAAATAATTATGAAATTATATTGAGATCTATATTAGGCTCACTTATCATCAGGAGCTATATCACACTGACCCACCATTATGAGCAAAATTAGGCACACTATAACACCCCTTTTTATTTTGGAAGAGGAATATCATGTTGGATACACTGTATGAATAAAGGCACGATGTTTATAAGATGATAAAATAGAAAAATCCTATAGGATATAATTATTTTTAAATAAATTAAATCTCTTCCAGAAAAATAAATTCACACAAAAATGGGTTTAAATGAGGAATGTTACTCTTAAAATATTATTATTTAAACATGATCACTAAAACATAGCCATTAAGATGTTATATTTTAATATATAAACTAAAATAATTAAAATAATATGATTTAAAAATGTATAAAATAAAATAAAAGGGTATCTATTGATTATAAATATAATAAGTACAATTTTAAAGAGAATAGAATGATATTTAGAAAACCCGTATTAGTTTGAATGGAAAATTTTAAGTTTTTTTCACACATAATTTTAAAATAACTTAAATTACAATCCAAATCATTATTTTAAGATATAATATTAATTTTTAAAATCAATATGTCAATATTTTAAATCGGTGAAATTCTAATAATTTTTTAAAAAGAATAATTTTTGGATGAATATAGAAAAAAAAATATTATTGAAAACTACAATCCATTTATATAATTAATAAGTTAAATTAATTTTTAAATTGGTGTAAATTAATATTTGTTCATTTTTTTTAAAATTATTTTAATTAAGGTTATTTTAATAATTTCATGTTCAATATTGACATTGAAACATTGTATACCTATGATATTTCTATTATTGAAAAAAAGAACTCTCATCATATTTGCGATAAAATTTTAAATTGATTTCTTCCACATATGTGAATTGAATTATAGAAAATGGGTTTAGTATTTTGAAACAACATAATTTATATTTTACAATATACCTACCATTAAAGTGTTTTTTAATCATAATTAATAGTGAAAATGTAAAAAATTGTTACCATGGTAAAGGTAGAAGTTGGTTGACCATGGGTTAATCTAACAAGTTAACTTTAAAAATGACCTAAAAATTGTACAACACCCACTAGATTTCTGTATTCAGAGTAAATAATATTTACAGTTTTATAATATGTGATTATTAGTATTTTTATTGATAAAAATTTAATTAATAGTTAATTTATTCAAACATTCCACATGTGTCCCCTTACCCACTTATAAAGGCCACCCCCTGTAATCCATTATTCACACATACAATTTTTTTATTTGGAAATGGAATATAAAAATACATTCCTTACATCCCCACAGAAATCTTATTGGCCATATTTCTATTAGTAATCTCTCCAATGAAGGATTTAGGAATAAACCTAAGGAGGCTCGACGAAGAAGATGGACAATTATTAAAGATGTGTATTTGTATTATTTGTTATTTAAACTCCATAAAACCATATTAAAAAATGATAAAATAATTTATTTTTTTCATATATACATAGATGTTATTTTTTTGTTATAACCCATATCTATATTGGTTTACATTAAATGGGAAATGATACCGTCGACCATGTGTAAGGAAAAGTACCACCTCGTGATCTGATGTAATTTTTTTCCATAAAAACATTTCAAAAAATTATATAATTATATAATTAACATATTTCTACGATATTAATGAAATATTTATTCTTATTAAATTATAATAACCCAATTACAATATTAATTTACTTTTTAGGGCGATACGATATCATTGATCATGTGTACGATGGACTACCGCCTTGCAAGGTTGCACGATTTTTTTACCATACCATATACATGAAATAAAGTAAGGTTAATATTAATTGATAAATATTATATTTCTTATCTAAAGGATACTTTTTTATATATATTACATAAAATCTACCATTTTCCTTCAAATTCGTTTGAAAAAACTAATGTCTCGCATGCATTTGTGTAGACTAAGGCCTCCACAAAGCAATGTGAAGTGTTTTTAATTTTACTTCTACATGGAGAGAAATAAGTATATATTTGATTAATATTAACTATATAATAAAATAATAATAATTATTATATGAAGGATAATTATTATTTAGGTTCCTTTTGTTCTATCCATTGAAAAAATTGTAAAAATATTCTTGTGTATGTAGGACCAACCATCTACATGAATGGTATAGTAAATTTTTAATCTATAACATTAATATATTAATATAAATAAAAATAGAATAAATATATGTGATATTTATGTATTTTTAAATTGTGTATATATGATTTAACTGTTGTAAAACTAAACAGACCAAACATACCAAAATAAACATACATGAAAAATGATGCAATTATCACGTAAAATAGTGAATTAAAAACATAATTATTAATTAAATGGCGATAAAAGAGTATTATAAAATAATTTATATAATTATATATATATATATATATATATATTTGTTTGAGTACTATATGTATAATTAAGCAATATTTTTTAAATATGAGGTTTAAATACATATGAAGGATGTTTATCCTGAGGTATGGATTTCTCATCTAACATTTACTTCCTTGAGATATAAACCATATTTACCACTTATTCCTTTTTGTAGTGTATATAATTATCCTTTGATATCATATATAATTAATATATTTATCTTCATGTTATTTAATATTTCATTTGATGATTATTTATTTTATGGAGCTTATGATTTTTATGTAACCAATGTGGTAAAGATTTATTTCACAATCTCAACATCATAAAGGTTGTTTCTTTTTATTTATTCATTGGGGGAATTATTAGATATTTAAATCATAAAACTAATATATTTTCTCATTATCAAGTAATTCGTGAACATATTCATGCAATATCCCCATTTTCATCTATTTATCACTTAAACTAATTGAGAAAATGTTTTTAGGAGATGTTGACATTATTTCTATTTTTAGTCGAACATTTTTATTTATAAAAATCTGTGTTTTCTTAAATTGTTCAGAAATCGTTTTTCCAATATAAAGTTATTTATTAAATAAATTTTCAACCATTTTTTATTTTTAGAAAACATTTTTAAAGGTATTTCCTTTTCATTTTCAAAATAAGGCCTATTTGTATTATACATAAAATTTCAAATGATCCTTTGCTTTAATATGTGAGGAGTGTAAATAATTTTCTTCCATCATGAAAACCCAATTATATAAATAATTTTTAAAATATATTAATAAATTTTGAAAAACAATCATGATATTTGGATATCCTATCGTATTAAATGGATATTTTTTAAATTTAGAGGTTATTTTACTGAAAGATGATTTTAATAAATTATTTATGTTACTTCTATTCATAAATGACATCTAAAAATTATTGTACGTATTATCCCCTAGGTATATTTAGTATTTATACCACCCTTATTCTTCATTTTTTATTGTTTTTTATCAGTTTGACTGACTATGTAAATTTTTATTACTATTCCACATATTATTCGGGACGATTTGTGATTATGATTATTTGATTGGAGAGTCTATTAAAAATTTATATGTTAGTTTTACAATATTAATATATATACTGATTATTATTTACCCCTATCATTTTATGATTATATTAGACTAAATATGTGATTGCTGGTTCCCATTTATAGATATCCCTTTAATGAATCAATAGATTTTCTGAGAAAAAATGAGTCCTCCCAAGTAGATGGGTTTATACCTTCATATTTAAACTAACTTGTAAATGTTTTTGATAGAATTACATGTATAGAATTATGAGTTCCATCATTGTGAGATCATTTATTGATATATATGTGACTATTTTATTTGATAGAATATCCATGTATAAATTTTAAGCTCATGTGATTATTTATATATCTTTATTTGATCATCATTTATTTTTTTCCATATTATGATCATTTTATTGATAAAATGTAATGTGTTTTTGTTATCTAGGCAACTATATTTATAATCGTTAATTATTAATGATATCTTCCACTGTATAGAAACCTTTACTGACTATGTTATCTCACCCCTTTCTTATATTTTATATTCTAATGGATAACAGAAAGTGTTTTTTATTGATATGTGCGGATATGATAAGGGGCATAATGAAGAAATTGAGGAAAAACCATTGTCCATTTTTTAATATTTAATTTTAATTTCATGTATCTATTTATTTTACCCAAACTACTAAACTATTAATCATTTTAGTAAATGATAACTAATATATAGCGAGGTTGTTATTAATGTAGACAATGGATCCATGTTATTAGAGTTGGATTTGATATAGTTGGAATCTGATAATGTTTAGGAGAATCCACGTGAACATGATTTGGGAAAACATAGATAAAAAAATATAAGTATATGATAGGAATTTAGTATTAGTAGAAAAAAATAAAATGGTTTCCATTAGATAGATATTATGTATTTTTTCATATCAATACATCACCGTATCAATACTATAGGTGGACGTGTTTTTGATTTAGATCTACCTAGTTCACCTAGTGTCACACTCCTAGTTGATATTAATTGGATAATTCATATTTTTGTTACAGTCTATTATGAAGGATTTGAAAAAAATTATGATTCTGAATCATTCCCTACGAAAGCATGTCTATGATTTTGAGATTATCCATGCATTAAATTTTAAATATATGTTATTTGTTTCATTAGTTTTTGGATTATGTAATATGATAAATACTATTACAATCTAAGATAATGTATTCCAATTTTTATAAATGGAGCATAGCTAAAGGAAAGAGATTTATTATTGTACAAATAATCTAAATATTATGAATAATCATTTCATTGATGAGATAAGTCTAATTTTTTTCAGGGAAAAAGTCTCCCAAAAAATCAAATCCCTTATGAAAATCATATAAAAGTATATCACAATAGAGAAATATTTCATTATGTATTATGGATTTGATGGGAAGAAAGAGAAGAATTCGATGACAATGAAAAAATTGGATAATGATAAGAAGGATGAGAAGAGTTTTCCGACATGTGATAATTTTGTAATGAAACACCCATGTTCTTGCGTGATGGGAATGGGAGTTTTCTACAAGTATAGAGAGAAAATATATAATTATTATAGCTGAAAGGTCCCGAAAAAATTTACAATGTTCAACATTCAATTTTCAGGTGATAGGGAACTATAAAAATGAATTCTCCAAGCTACTAGAGAAAATACATCAAAAAAGATAACTGATTATAGAAAAGAATATTATATTACCACAAATGATATGGATTTATTAATGTTATTGTGTTTGGATTCAATAATTATTTTATGTGATTATTTTATCAATAATATTCACGTACCATGGATCATGAAATGTACAATCATTGTACTCCAATATTATTTTTTGATGTATTTGATAAAATACATAGAATGGAATTGATGACTAATTGTAAACTCCGAGGTAAATAAATAATGAGAAAAATTATAAAATTATTTATATTTGTCAGTTAAATATCAATTTACCTTAAAGGGGTTTCTATGTTTGATGGCATACCTAATACGCAACAACTGGTTTCTATAAAATATTTGTTTGCACACAAATAATATAAAAATATTACATGAAATTGTAGTTAACTCTTTGCCATTGTATTGGTGGTAATGAATAGAACTATCTAAAATATGATTTTACATGTTTTTTAAACGTTTTTACATTTATCAACTAAAAATTATAGGCTTAAAATTTGAATGAATCTAATTTAAAGCATAATTTACCTTGAGAGGTTGATTTACCACCTTTTGATGGGGACAACTCTTTAAATCTAGTTATAGTCACAATTATATGTTTTAATTGAAAAAAATAAAATTCTTTTTTAGATTCTTGAGATCAAAATTTACTTTGGGTAAATTTTTTGGTATTTTTCTGATAAAATTTATTTTTTATGAATAGTGAAAAATTATGTATTTTTATTTTAAAAGTGCCTTTTATTCTAATTTATTTATATGGTTAGATTATCTTTTTAATTGGTTTTAAAGTGTAATTATATTAATTTTTTATCATTTAATCAAATGTTGGTCATTGGAATTAATTTCACTTTGAAATTGAACATAAATAAGTATCAATATTTTGATAGTTATTGTCTCTTAAAAACACTCTGTTTATTTTGATAATAGGAATCAATTTTAAATTAATTAATGAATCTTCTATGTTTTGAATTTGGTAAAATTGACATTACTTTTTAACTCATAATATCAAATATAGCATAGGCTGAATTTTTTATAGTTTTCTGAAAAACATCAGTTTTTCATGAATAGGGAAACCACTAAGTAATAGTTAAAAACTGACATTTTCATTTAAATGAAATTTTACCGCTTTTGTGAATTGAATTTAAAAAATCTGACATACATGGTTGTTATTAGTAAGTAAAATTTTGTTCAATAAGATGAAAATAATTTTTGGTGAATCGTAACTTTTGACTTTAATTTTCCATGGTTAAAGTTAAATAGGGTAATTTAAGGTAAAAAGAATATTATAATAATGAAAATTTACCTTAAGACTTTTCCTAACCTTATTGGTTGAGTCATTTATGATTATGGGCATCTTTGGGTCTATTTTGTGACCCCATGGAGCCACTTGGGAGTGATAATGACACTTTATTTTAATTAACATAAAGTATGCGAAAAAATTACATAAAGAAATATCTTTTAGTAAATTAATTTTTATAAGGGGTTATATAAGTTATCCTTTAGACTATAAATATTAATTGAAAATATAAAAAGATTTCCTACATTATTGTATTTATATTACAATTATTAGACATCAAATAAAATAAATTATTTATGACACAATAAGGATGTTGTATTTACACCATTAATAAATGATTTAAATAAATAAGATTATAAATATTAAAACAATATCCAAAAACATGTCCAATTTTTATTGGATGATTTTATTTCTAACTTGAGTCATCGTATCATCAACTTTAATGAGTTTTGGATCTTTATAAACTGAAGATAAGTTTATAATAAATACTATTTGCAATCTTTTTTAAAGAGTCCCTCCTCCCCTTTATAAAAATACCTCACTTCTAACCCATTCCTAATACATCTCAAGCCCCTTGTATCATGAAAACCCAGCCCAAATAAGCTCTCAATATCCCTCTCCTCATCCTAGAATCCTTACCTTATCCAGAAGTCACTTTAGGAATCCCTTTTGGTTCAAACCAAAGGGAGTTACCTAATTTAAAGGAAACATTTTCTCTTAACTTCTTTTATTTTACTTTACTCCTACAACCCTAAACTCTATTTATTACTTCTTTATAACAACAAAAGCATCCAAAAAATACAGGAATGTTGTTATGAGAAGGATTCAGCCTACACCTAAACACACATCCATCTAATGGGTGAATAATATACTGTTTCTATGAATGGAAAACTAACGCCTCATGAAACAATGATTGATCGATTATATCCTGCCGCCTCTCATGGTGGAAATTAATATGAAACTATAATTATATATGATATATATTATTTTTATATTTTCTTTATGATTATTTATTTATTTATATCATAACATTATGGTTTCCATTATGGGTAAACACGATAATTTCATTTGAGGAAGTGTGGACAACCGCCCCTCAAAGTGATATGCCTCTTTAATGCCATATGTGGGACGTATAAAGGATGGAATTAAATATATTATAAATTATATTATACTGGAATTATAATATAACTATGTATCATTATGATTAAATTCCATTAAAATAAGAAATAGAAATGATAGTAACGTTAATGCGTACGTACGACTTACCGTCTCCAGGAACGACGCATTTCATTTTATACCTCCAAATGTTATGTAATATTATAAATACATGTATATACTGGATATATATTATATGTATGATATATAAATCATTAATATAATTCTGGATATATTGAACTTTTGACCATGTGAACAACTTGTAAATATAAGAAGTCCATTTTTGAATCAAGTACAAAATATCGATAAAACAAATGTTATTAACATAAACGATTACATAATGATTATAACATGGTAATAAGTGATATAAAAGGAATAATAAACTTTAAAAAGTTCTTAAGAAAGTATAAATTAACTTTAGTTTATTATTCAGGAGATTAAAGAATGAACAAGTCATGTCGAATAGAAGGTAAGGGACTTCGTCTCAATCTCCTTTAATTGAGGCATATTTTGCTTTAATACATGATTTTATTTTATAAATTATATAAAAACATTAACATTTACTTTTATTCAAAAGGAATATATTCTCTATGAAGATTTTTACTAAACAACATAAAAGAATGCTTCTTTTTACGTGTGTGGGGACAATGACCTTTATGCTTCCACGAGTATTATTGGATCTTTGGCTTCCTTAACAAGACATATAGTTTTTTTCAACGAAAATAAATACCATATACTCTTTCTATGTATTTTGGTATTGAAAATGGTTTTGATAATGTATTTTTAATGTCAATATATTTAAAAAATATATTGTGATTGAAATGTGGGAATGTAATCTTTGTTTTATGTTTATTTTATGTGTTAGGAATATGTTATGGTTCTTGGGATTTCTTTACATATATGAATAGTACCGTGATAATCCTAGGGCGGGTGAGCCCGAGATAGCTCTCCAATGAATTGGGTAACGTGAAGGAGGTAAACCTGCCTTTTTATCCTAATAGATTTCAGGAATAGACTATGATGGGTATTCCAAATGTAACTCCCCACATAGCTATGATAGCTACAATGTAAGTATGATATGAATTCCACAAGTTACCTTTATGATTTTTGTTTTCTATGTGTTATTGATAAATCTTATGATATCATGAGTTATATTAAAGAGCTTGTGTTATGTATGCAATGATGAACTAATGTTTTCTTTCTTGTATTATAAAATTTTATGAGCTTTTTATGCTATACCCAAGATTTTAAATGTTTTTCATAGGACTTAAATATGAATAGAGCCAAGGATGGCATCAAGGAAAAGTCATGCTCTCTGAAATATGGGACTAGAAATGACACTTTTTTTCAAGAGTTTTTATTTTATGAGAAAGATGGAAACAGAGTATAAGTGTCTACCTTGTAATTTTTTAAATGAAATGTAATAGTTATGGAAAAATTCTCTAAAACTCTAAAATTAAAATGATCTTAAATGTTAATTATTCATTTAATTCAAGATTATGTAATGATTAAGGCAGAGTCCTAATAGTTGCTATCAAAGGCCAGTTTAGATCACTTTAGGAGTTAGGGTATTGTTAAATTAATATCCATAAATTAATTTATGTTAATATTGTAATGATATAAAATATATAGATTACCATTTTTATTAGCCTAAGATATTTCTGTTTTCAGAATGGTTTTCCCTAGAGGAAACTGGGCAGATCCATTGAGACAACATCAGGTGGAAGACAACCTTTCAAATCAGCTACATGAGATTGTTATAATCAGAACTGAATAGTTTGTTTCAGTGATGGAACATTTGAATCAGGATATAAATGGTGGTTTTATCCATGCACAAGATCAGACAGATCAACCATAGAAGAACATGTCAGTAGTGGAGCATTTCATTAGGCAACATCCCCCATCATTCAGACGATCATATTACCCTATGCTAGCAGAAGGGTGGATTAAATCACTAGTGAAAATGTTTGATGTCCTGGGGTGTTCATAACATCAAAAGGTTAGTATTTTTTTTACCGTTTTAATGGTAAAGCTAATCAGTGTTGGTCAATGGTGAAAAATATCAGGGATAGTGAGTATATTGATTCTCTTGATTGGGATGAATTCAAAGGTATGTTTCTTGAGAAATATTTTCCTAAGGTTGTTCGTCTTAGGATAGAAAAACAATTTATAGAATTGAGGAAAGAGGATGACTCAGTGGCTACTTATGAAGAAAAATTCACTCGAACGGCAAGGTATGCTCGAAATTTCATACAAGATATTGATAGTAAAATCAACCATTTTACTCGGGATTAAAGCCAAATTATTAAAGGGCTTTAGGTTATCATGAGTTCAAAAGTTTTAAAAAATAATTAGTTGTGCAGAGAAGGTGGAAATAGAGTTTTTAGATGATCAAGTGTTCTTAGACAAACAATAAATTAAGTGGTTGAGGTGGCATAAGAAATGGAAGAACTCTTCAAAAAAGTCTGATGGTAATAAACTTAAGTTTACAGTTTGTGAAAATTGTGGTAAAAAGCATGTTGGAGAATTGTAAGAAAAAATATGAATAACATTTAGTAAAATGTTTTATGTGAAAATAAATGGGTAATTATGCAAATGAGTGTCCAACTAAGAAATCAACTGAGGGTAAGCAGCCGAAATACAAGCAGAAAGGGGTGTTTAAATCCTTTGAAACTACTTCAGTAGATGTTGGGCCATCAAATGAAGTTGTATCAGGTACACTGTTTGTTTGTTCAGATTATACCAATGTGTTTTTTTATTTAGAGTCTACAAATTCGTTCATTTCTGAGAAGTTTTCTAGTAAATTGGAAATTCAATCTCAAGATATGAATAAAAAACTTATGGTAAAGACACCAGAAGGAAATGTTGTGACAAAAATAAATTATAAGAACCTTTATATCCTTCTGTTCAGAAAGAATCTACCTTAAAACCTTATTGTTTTTCCTCTAGTAGAGTTTGATGTTATTTTGTGTATAGATTGGCTTTCTGTTTATCATGCTAAGACTGACTATAGAGCTAAATAGGTTTCTTTTCAAAAAGATTTTCAGTTTGTGTACAAGAATGAACCCTTACTTTTGATAACATATTAGGAAGATGAGAAACTAGTAAAAGATGGAAATGAATGTTATCTTGCTCATATTGTTGAAAACAAAGGAATTTTTCAGATTAATGATACACCAGTGGTAAATGAGTACCTTGATGTTTTTTCTGATTAATTTCCTATTATTATACCTGAAAGGGAAGTAGAATTTACTATTGACTTATTTCATGATACTAATCCAATTTCAAAACACTATTATCGAATGGCTAAAATTGAACATATAGAGTTAAAGAAGCAATTACAAGTGTTATCAGATAAAGGTTTTATTTGACCTAGAACATCACCGTGGGGTGCTCCTATCATGTTTTTTAAAAAGAAAGATGGTTCAATGAGACTTTTCATTGATTATAGAGAATTTAATAACATTACTGTTAAGAAGAAGTATAAATTGCCTCATATCGATGATTTGTTTGAACAACTCTAGGGAGATCAGTATTTTTTAAAGATTTATTTGAGGTCGGGGTACCATCAGGTGAAAGTAAAGCAAGAAGACATTCTGAAGACTATGTTTTGTACTAGATATAGCCATTATGAATCTGTAGTTATGCCTATTTGGATAACCAATTCTCATATTGTATTCATGGATCGTATGAATAAAATTTTCAGTGATTTCTTGGATAAGTTTGTGGTTGTGTTCATTTATGTTATTTTGTTTTTTTATAAAAGTAAATAAGAGCATGAAATTAATTTAATAATGGACTTGAAAACCTTAAATAAAACAAAACTGTATGTTAAATTCAGCATGTGTGAGTTCTGGTTACAAAATATTTCTTTCCTCAGTCACATTGTTTCGAAAAATGGCATAACTACAGATCCTAGTGAAACAAAAGTGGTTGAAGAATGGCCAAGACCCACAAATATAACCGAGATTCTTAGTTTTCTTGGTTTGGTAGGTTATTATAGGAGGTCTGTTGAGGATTTTTTATGGTTATCTAGTCTAATGAATAAGTTAACTTGAAAAGGTGTTAAGTTCATTTGGATAAGATAATGTGATGATTATTTTCAAGAATTGAATATAATATTAGTGAATGGTACAGTTTTGGAACAATCATTCAGAAATGGTGATTTTGTTATCTACAATGATGCTTCGTTGAATGGACTTGGTTGTGTCCTTATACAGAATGATCCATTAATTGCTTATGCTTCACTTCAGTTGAAACCTCCTGAGTTAAATTACCCTACACATGATTTGGAATTAACTACTGTTGTTTTTGATTTAAAAATTTGGAGGCATCATTTCTATGGAGTAAAATGTGAAATATATACTGACCACAAAAGTTTGAAGTATATATTCACTCAAAAAGAATTGAACATAAGACTAAGGAGATGGTTGGAATTAATCAATGATTATGATTGCACGATTCATTTCCATATGGGACAAGCAAATAAAGTGTCTGATGCTTTGAGTCGAAAAATTAATGCTTCATTAACCATGCTATGTTTGGAATGAGATCCTTTGGTTTTTGATTTGATAAAATTTGGCGTAGAATTTTATGGTGTGGGAAATTATTCTGTTTTGTTTCAGGTGTCAGTGAAATCATCTCTATCACAGAGAATTAAGAAAGCACCGAAGAAAGACAGTGATTTACAGAAACAGGAAGAGTTGGTTCAGAATGGAAAGTTTCTTGAATTTAACATTGATAATGATTGTTTGATGATGTTTGGGAAGAGATTATGTGTGCCTTGTGATTCACAATTGAAGAATGAGTTGTTATGTGAAGCTCATAGTTCTCCGTTTTCAGTTCATCTTTGTAGTACTAAGATGTACATAGATCTTCATGAGTAATACTGGTGGGACAGAATGAAAATAGGTATTGCTGATTTTACGTTGTAGTGTTTGACATGTCAACAGGTTAAAGAAGTGTGAAAGTTACTGAATGGGATGCTACAGTCTTTACCGGTGCCAGAGTGGAAATGGGGAAATATATCCATGGACTTCGTTGTGATATTACCGATTAAATATTGAGGTAATAATGCAATTTGGGTTATTGTAGATCGATTGACTAAATTTTCTCATTTCCTTCTTATTCGAGATAGTTGTATCTAGATCAACTTTCTTGGTTGTATGTTAAAGAGATATTCAGGTTTCATGGTGTTCCCCTCTCCATTGTATCTGATCGTGATCCTAGGTTTACATCTATCTTTTGGAAAGGCATTCAGAAGGCATTGGGTACTGAATTAAATTTTAGTACCTCTTTTCATCTGCACTCAGATGGATAGTCAGAATGAACAATTCAGACCATGGAGGACATTCTATTTGCATTTTCATTGGATTACCAGGGAAGTTGGGACCAACATATTTCATTTGTTGAATTTTCTTATAATAACATTTTTCATTCCAATATACAGACGGTTCCAATTGAGGCATTATATAGAAAGTGTTGTCGAACTCCAGCTTTTGGGGACGAAGTTGGTGAAAGGAAGCTAATTGGACCGAAATTGGTAGAAGCGATGGCAGAAATGGTTTAGTCGATTCAGAAGAACCTGCGAATAGCTCATAGTAGGAAAAAAAGTTATTCAGATAATCAGAGGAAGAATCTTTATTTTGAGGTAGGTGATCATATCTTTCTTAGATTTTCTCCATGGAAAAGTGTGATGTGTTTTGGTAAGAAGGGAATGTTGAGTCTTAGGTTCATTGGACCTTACGAAATCCTGGAGAATTTTGGATCAGTTGCGTATAGAGTGGCTTTACCTCCATGTTTGTCCCAGGTACACAATTCTTTTCATGTTTCAATGTTAATAATGTATATGCCAGATCCATCTCATGTTTTAAGTCTAGAGGTAGTTCAGTTGGAAGAGAATCTCTCTTATAAGGAAAAAATAGTACAAATTATTGACCTTAGAGAGAAAGTGCTGCGGAATAAGGTAATTCATCCAATAATGGTTTTGTGAAAAAACCATTTGGTTGGAGAGACAACGTGGGAATCTGAAATTGCAATGAGGGATAAATACCCCCACTTATTTGATAAGTGAATGAAATTACGAGGACGTAATTCCCAAAAGGGGGAAGGATGTAACATTTCAGGTAAATAAATAATAATTCATTTTCCATAATTATTCATATTTTTGAATTAAATATTAATTTTACTTCATTGGGGTTTCTATGCTTGATGGCGTACCCGATACACAAATGTTTCTTTGAAATCTTTCATTGCACAATAATAATATAATATTATTATTTTAAATTGTAGTTAATTCTTAGAAGTTGTACTGGTGCGAATGAATATAACTAACTAAAATATGATTATATATATATTTTAAATGTTTTTACATTTATCCAATAAAATTTAGAGGCTTAAAATGTAAATGAATCTAATTTTAAGCAAAATTTACTTAGGAGGTTGATTTACCACCTTTTGATGGTGAAACATCATTAAATCTAGTTATAGTCACTTTTATATGTTCTATTTGAACAAATGAAATTATTTTTTAGATTCGGGACATCAAAATTTACTTTGAGAAATTTTTTGGAATTTTTCTGATAAAATTCATTTTTTATGAATAGTGAAAAATAATGTATTTTTAATTCAAAAGTTTCTTGTAATATAATTTATTTACATGGTTAGATTATCTTTTTTGTTGGTGTTAAAGTGTAATTATATTATTTTTTTACCCTTTAATCCATATTTGGTCATTGGAATTAATTTCCCTCTAAAATTGGACATAAACAAGTATCAATTTTTTTATAGTTATTAATTTTTAAAAACACACTATTTATTTTGATAATGGGAATTAATTTTAAATTAATTAATTCAAATTCTATGTTTTTAATTTTGTAAAATAGAAATCATTTCTGAATTTGGAATATCAAATATATCTTAGGCTGAATTTATGGTAGTTTTCTAAAAAACTTCAATTTTTGATGAATAGTGAAACCATTAAGTAGTAGTTAAAAACTTACATTTTCATTTAAATGAAATTTTACTGATTCTGTGAATTGAATTTCTAAAATCCATCATAAATTGTTGTTATTATTATGTAAAATTTGGTTTAAAAAGTCGAAAATGATTTTGGTGAATTGTATCTTTTGACTTTTATTTACCGCAGTTAAAGGAAAATAGGGTTATTCAAGGTAAATATAATATTATATTAATAAAAAATTACCATAACACCTTTCTATAACTTATTGGATGAGTCTTTTACGACCATTGACTTATTTGGGTCGTTTTTGGGTCCCCATGGAGCCACTTGGGAGTGATAATGTCACTTTATTTTAATTAACTTTAAGTAAATGCAAAAATGACATAAACAGATAACTTTTAGTAAATTGGTTTTTACAAGGGGTTATATAAGTTATATTTGTAGCTATAAATATTAATTAATAATCTAAGAATATTTCCTACATTATCGTATTTATTTTATAATTTTTAGACATCAAATAAATAAAAAAATTTACGACACAATAATGATGCAGTATTTACCTCATTACTAAATGCATTAAATAAATAAGGTTATAAATATTAAAAAAATATCCAAAACTTGTCCATTTCTTATTGGATGATTTTATTTCTAACTTTATTCAACTTATAATAAACATTAATTAGTTTTTGATATTTAGAAATGGAATAAAAGTTTATAATAAAATAATAATTTTAAATTTCCTAAAGAGCCCCTCCCCCCCTTTATAAAAATCCCTAACATCTAACCCATTTCTCACACCTCTAAATTCCCTTGTGTCGACCAAACCCTATCCAAATAATCTCTCAAGATCCCTCTCCTACTTTTAGTAGCCTTACCTTAGGCAGATGTCACTTCAAGAAGTCTTTTTGGTTCAAACCAATGGGAGTTACCCAAATTAAAGTTAACTGTTTCTCTTAACTTCTTTTAATTTATTTTACTTATAAAACCCTTAAAATATTTTTATTCCTTTATTTTATAACAAAAAAAGTATCTTAAATATACTAGGATGTTTTTATGAGAATTATTCGAACAACACATACACATCCCTCCAACTATTGTGTGTAGAACATACTGTTTCTTTGAATGGAAAACTAACGCCTCACAGAACGATGATTGTTCAATTATCTCCTACTGCCTCTCATGGAGGCCATTAAGATGACACTATATTTATATATGATATATATAATCTTTATATTTTCTTTATTATTCTATATTTTTTTCTATATCATACCTTTATGGTTTCCATTATGGGTAAACACAGTAATTTCATTTGAGGAAGTGCGGACTACCGCCCCCACAAAGTGATATGACTTGTTAATGCCATATGTGGGATTTATAAAGGATGGAGTTAATGAAATTATATATGATATTATTCAGGAATTATAATATACCTATGTATAATTATGGTTTAATTCCATTTAAATAAGAAATACAAATGAAAGTAGCATTCATGCGTACATACGACTTACAGTCTCAATGAATGGGGTATTTCATTTATTATCTCTAAATGTTATGTAATATTATAAATACATATATATAATAGATATATATGATATATATGATATATAATTCAAGAATATCATTAATTATATAATTAAATTTTGACCATGTGAACAACTTGTAATTATAAGAAGTCCATTTTTGACTGAAGTACAAAATATCGAGAAAACCAACGTTATTAACTTAAATGATTACATAATGTTTATAACATGGTAATAAGTGAAATAAAATGAATAATAAACATGAAAATGTACTTAAGCTATTGTAAATAAACTTTATTTTATTATTCAGGAGATTAAAGAACGAACGGGTCAAGTCGGACACGAGGTAAGGAACTTCATCTCAATCTCCATTCATTGAAGAATATTTTGTTTTAATACACAATTTTCTTTTATACTCTGTATAAACACCATTGAATTTTACTTTTATTCAAAATTAATCTTTTATCTATGAATTTTTTAACTAAATGACATAAAATTATGTTTCTTTTAGCGTACGTCGTGTCAACGAACTTCCCGCCACAACAAGTATTATTTGATCTTTGGCTTCCTTAACAAGCCATATTTTTTTTTAAAATGAAAATAAATACCATATACTCTTTTTACATATTTTGGTATTGAAAATGGTTTTGATAACGGATTTGTTATGTCAATATATTTCAATGATATATTGTGATTGAAATGTGGAAATGTTATCTTTCCTTTGTGTTTGTTTTATGTGTTATGAATATGTCATGGTTCTTGGGAATTGTTTATGTGTACTGGTGGTTCTGTGATAAACATAGAGTAGGTGAGCCTGAGATAGCTCTTCAATGCATTGAGTAATATGATGGAGGTAAACATGAATTTTTCCCCTAAGATATATAGGGAATATTCTGTGATGGGTATTCCAAATGTAACTCCCTACGCAGCTGCGATAGCTATAATGTATGTTTGATATGAATTCAACACATTACCTTTAGGATTTATGTTTTCTATGTGTTATTCATAAATCTTATGATTTCATGTGGTATGTTAAAGAGCTTATGTTATATATTCTATGATGAAATAATGTTTTCTTTCTTTGTTTTATAACCCTTACTGAGATTTTTATGCTTATCCCAACTTTTTGAAATGTTTTTCATAGAACCTAAAGATGAAAAGGGTCAAGGATGGGATCAAGGACATGTCATGTTATGCAAAAAATGGGACTAGACATGACTATTTTTTCCAAGAGTTTTGGTTTTATGAAAAAATGGAAACTGAGTATAAGTGTCTACATTGTAATTTTTGAGATTTAATGTAATAGTTATGGCCTAATTCTCTAAAACCCTAAACCTGAAAAGATCATCAATATGAATTATTCATTTAATTTATGATTATGTAATGTTTAAGGCCGCGACATTATACTATTAAAATTAATTCAGTAAAAATGTGAACCTTCGGGAAAACACATGATTAAGTGAGGATACCCCATCATTTGTTCTCAATGATAATAAAAAAAGATATGTTAATGGGATAGGGTTAGTGATCATTATGTTGGTTGGAGTAATGATGGATTATGTCATCTTTACTAGAGTTTACTATATGTTTTGGTATTTCGAATATATTTGATAATATATGATTTTATTTTTTCATAAATTCATGTTTTGATTGGTATTTTAGGGAGATCATGGGTTTCAAATATTTGTAACGTGACAATAAGATAAAATTTATAATTTTTGTGGAATAAAATGATAATTTTGTGAGCTTCCTTAAACAAATTTACACTTTAAATGTAATAGATTTATTTCAGTAGGGACAAAAGGTTAACTATATATGGAATGGATTAAATTGAAAAGTGGTTGTTATTTTATAAATTTTTCTATCAGGTTTGGATTTGAAATTTTTTTGGAGATTGGTGGAATGACTTGTCATTATAATGGTCTATTAATATTACTTAGGGAATAAAAAATCATCTTGGACATTCATTTCCTAGAGTATGAAATGAAGTGTGAATTTATTACAGCACAAACAAAGGATTAAACTATGCCTATGAAATAGAAATATATCAAATAATTATATTTCCATACGTTCTTAGTATAGTTGATAAAGTAATTACTCAACTACAGGAAAATGATCTTAAAACAAAAATGTTATCCAACTGCCTTCATTTTTGATTAATCAAATTGTCCCATACGTCATAGAAAATTTGTTTTTGTTTTTGTTTAATTTGTCATGATCATTTATATTCTTATGTTCAATGATCTAAATCACTATGAAACATTATTTGGGAATTAATATTTTTCCCAGGTCTATATCTACACTTCCCACACATTTTACCCAAAATAGAATAATTGTAATGTGATTATTATAGATTACCTATTCAATACACATTATCTATTATAAAGGGGATTTTCTACTAAACATTCTCATGAAATTAGATTTTAATATGGGTATTTTAAAATTGAAAACACCTTGATTATTGAGATCATGTTTAAATTTTGAGGACATAATTTTTTTGTGGTAGAATATAACACCATTTGATTTTAAAAGAAGAATATATTATTTGATCATGTGTATGAAATGAAGCACCAAGGATAGATGATATTATAATACCATATGAACCTATGATATATTTATTTTTAAATAAATTGAATATATTCAATCTTTTTTGAGGGATGGTGCAATATGATTGAATGAAACATGATACAATATTAAAATATAATTATTTAAACGTGACCATTTTAACTTATCTATCAAGATGGTGGTAATGTATATTAATATATAAATTATAAAAATTAGATGGTATAAATATGGATAAAATAAATTTAATGTTAATCTATTTAATGGAAATAAAATATAAAGCATTTGAAATTTCATGATATGAATTCAGAAAAATGTATTATTCTAACATGAGGATTAATCATGCTCTATGTACATACTACAAATATAAGTTTTACAAATTTTAGAAATTTTATTCAAAAAAATAAACTTCATTTTTAAAGTATACATGTATAAATTATATATTCATGAATTTATTTTATGTTTTAGAAATGATTAAATTTTTTATAAATAATAAATTTTTTTTATTTTTGATGAGAACATCCTTTTTGATAAAATTTTTACAATGTTTAATTATTTTTTTGAATTGGTATTAATGTAAGTTTTGTAAAATTATATTATGTTTTTAAATGATTTAGTTCATTAAAATCATTTTAATATTGAATTTCAATATTAAAACATTATGTTATTATGACAATAGTTTCATTGGAAAATAGTTATTTCATCGTGTATATCATATTGTTTTATCTTTAATTTTTCCACTATAATGAATTTAATTTTGAATTTTGTATTCTAAATTTGGAAAAATAATTTTTTATATTATTTAATATATTCACCCAAATTTATTACCATAATTAATAGTGATAATATTAAAAATTATTTACTACAGCTAATATAAAAATCAGTTTATATGGTGTTCTAATATGTAGATAAGGATTATAAATAACATAAAACATGTCCAAAACATATTGGATGAAAATATATAAAAACATCAACTAATTATTTTCAATAATGATCCATTTTTTAGGATTGGTTTATAAGAACGTGTGTATCACTTTATCTTTTCAATGTGCACCCTCTCCCCTACTTTTAAAAGGCCACCTCTATCCTCCCTTATTGAAGCATAAAATTACATATGGATCAACCAATATCTACAAAATCACCTACCATACATACCTAACCATATACCATAGGCCTTATTTTTATTATGATTCCCTCATATGATGGATTTAGTTATACTCATAATGAATATCATTGAAGAATATGTAAAATTCTAAAACGTGTGTATTCATTTTATTTCTTATTCCACCTTAATAAAAACTTTTTAAACTATGAAAATATACTAAATAAAGTATATAATATATTATTATATGTTATTATGATATTTTTATTACATATATCGATATCAAAATCCACCAAATTGAAAATGAACCTCTCGATCATCTGTATAGTGGACTACCGCCTCACAAACCAATGTAATTATTTTTCCGTCACCACATTGCAACGATGGATATATTGATATATTTAATATATTTATAGTATATAAATTAAATTTTTATAATTTGGAAATTATTATATCTCATATACCCTCTTGAGTTCTATTCTATGGGTGACATGATAACGTCGTTCGTGTATTCAGCAGGCTACTGCCTCATGATATGATATGCTTCATTTTTCACATACTCATTACATTAAAGATAATAAAGATAATATAAATGGATATATATAATATTTATTCTCTAAAAATACTCATATAATTATAATATCGCATATAAATTGTTACCATCCTATCTATTGGAAAACTGTAACGTTGCTGGCATATACTTGTGTTCACTACCACCTCTTCGTAGTGTTGTGAAAAAATTTTCATTTAATTTTTACTTGATTGATCATAATGATGTTTTTAATTAATATAAATTCTATATATCAAATAATAATTATTCATTAATTGTATATTTATATTTACTTTTCCATTCATACCATCAATCGATAAAAATAGAAACATTGATTCGGCTTATGTATGTCCCACCGTCTCCATGAATGGTGTAGTGTGTTATATATATATATATATCATTAATGGATTACTATAAACACAAATATAATAAATATATATAAAATTTATATCATATTTATCAATATAGATATGATTTATTAATGATCAAATTAAATGGAACAAAATTACCATACTAAAACATTCATGAAAATTGAGAAATTAATAATCGAAATAGTGATTTTAACAAATAATTATTAATAAACGGGTGATGAATGACTATATATAAATAATATAATATAAGAGATATATTTTTATTCTTATTTATTATATTTATAATAAACCATTATTTATGAAAATGGTAGTTTAAACACATTTCAATGAAGTAAACCATGAGGTAAGGGTTTCTCATATCAATTTTACAAACATGAGACATAAACCATATTCACAACTAATTTATATATCAGGTATAAAAAATTCCTCATTGATAGGTAATATCTTGAGTCCCTTTATAATCATGGTATTTAAAGATTCATTTGATGATTATTCTCTTATATGAGGTAAAGGATTCAGTATTTACAAATGCAGTAAGGGATTATTTCCTAATCTCAACATTATTCAGAATTATTTTTTTAATGATTATCTTGGTGGAATTATATTATATTAATAACATAAAACAAATAAATTTTATATTATTATTAATTATATTATTCATGTAATATTTTTATTTTTCGACCATTTGGTAAACAAATTTATTAATATTTTTACGAAAGTCAAACATTATTTTTCACATCGGTAGAAAATAATTTTCCATCAAACTACTAGTCCTATAAAAATGTTTTCAAATTTTTTTACCCTTTTGAAAATTATATAGTAAATAAAATTTTACAAATTTTTAAATTTTAAAAAACATTTTTAACGTAACCTTCATGTCATTTAAAAAATAATACCCTTTGGGATTTTCTAATAAAATGAAAGGAATTATTATTTTAATATTTATTATTTGTGATTAATTACCCACCTACATGAGAAATTAATTTTTATATAATATTTTATAGTTTTAAAAGTAAATTTTAAATTAAAAATATTCTTCATGATGTTTTGAGATATTTCAATATTAAATGTTTATTTTAAAAAACAGAAGTTTATTTTCAAGAAAAATTGTTTAATTACAATTTTATGGTATTTATATACATTCAAAACATAAGCCCCTTATTTTTATTTTTATTCAATAGGAATATGTTGTATTGATATCATCATAATTTCCTTATGTTAAATGTTTTGTTTTAGTAAGTGTGTTCAATTTTATTACCGGTCACAATATTATTCGAGAGGCATTATGGTTATGTCTTTTTGATTGGTGTGATTTTTAACATTTCATATGTTAGTTTTTAAATATGAATTATCATGTTGACTATAATTACCAATTTCATATGTATAATTAATTAGACTTAATAAGTGATGGGTGGGAATAAGCTATTGACATGCCCATGATGAATTGACATGTATCTTGAGACAAATTAGCTGGACATCTTCAATAATTTTTATCTAAAAGATTTAAAATATATTTTGAATGGTATGAATTGTTCCAAATGTCTGGTATTATGAATTTCATTATTATGAGATCAATTATTGGTATCCATTTAATTTTTTATTAATTAGAATATACATGGATAAGTATTAAGATTATGTGATTATTTATATGCATTTAATTGATCATTATTTTCTTATACCATATTATGATATGTTTTTTATTAAATGACACATGTTTTAGTTATTTAACATGCCATATTGACTCTGATTATTTATTAATTATAAAATCTACATTAATCATGATGAATTATAGAATCTAAGATCAACCCTTTATTATGTTTTATTTTCCAAATTATATGAGGAGCTATTTTTTGAATGATTTTCTGGGATATTCTATGGAGAATAATGGCATTCTCAAAGAAAAAACATTCTTTTATTTATGATTAAAAAAAACCTTTAACTTCAATTATGTATTTAGTTTACCAATAATACTAATATATGCCGTTATTCAGTAGGTGATACCTTGTATCTAGTTGAAATATATTAATGTAGACATCAGCTCATAGTTATTGGAGTTGGGGTCCTTAACTTAACTTTCATTATAATGATCTTCGAAGGACCATAATAGAAATTATAAAAGTAGTTTTTTCATTTATATAATCAAATTCATTAAAATGTCTATTTAAAACTATCGGTGGAGAATTTTGGAATATTAATATAATAAATTCCATTAAATTTTTTTAAAACCCCAGGAAAATTGAATTTTGGGAATTTAAAAAAATGGTTATAATAGAATAAAAACATAAAATAATTGTTTTAGAAGTTTTAAAGGAAATTGTATCCCTTTATGTTAAAATTGAACATTACTTTTTTTAATGAAGGTAAAAACATTCCGTAAAAAGATTCCATCTCAAAATAAGAAAATTAAATTAATAATGTCCTAAAATTTCTTTTTAAATTCATCTATATCCAATTAAAAAACTCAATAAAATAATTTTAATAATATGGATAAATATGTAATATATTTCCAAAATAAATCACGAAAACCTTTAAGATGAGGGGTTTAAAGTAAAATATCCCTTATACTGAGTCTCACTAATCACATACAATATTTATCTTCAATAATATTAAAAATAGATTATTTATTAAATTAATATGATCCAATTTAATTTTAATTTTTTTATTACCGTGTTATAGTTATTTAATGAATCAATTATGATTACATTAGACATTTTAAAGACATTATGATCATATGGTCAAAAAGAATTTGATAGGTTGACTATTGAAAAAGAGTCCAATTTTACATAAACTGTATAAAAATAATTATGACATAATTTTCATTTATATATATATATATTAAATGTTTAAAACCATTCATAAATGATTGTTATGAAAAATAAACTACATTACAATAATGGATACGGTAGGTCGTACATAAGCATGGGTCAGTTTTTTATTTTCAATAAACTAGATGGAACTAAAGAAACATTTATTTTATCTTTATAAATATTTGATTACATCATAAAAATCATATAATTTATTTAAATAAACTTATATAAATATGAAATGTGATATGGTAAGGAAAAAATAATCACATCCTTTTATAGAGGTTGAAACCCACACATAAGAATGAAAACTATTACCATTTTTAAATAGATTAATATCTATGAAAAAAAATTTATCATTACATTTTATAAATATTATAATATGATCAATATATATATATATATATATAAATTCACACTAAATATATAATTTCAATCATAAATGATAGGTAATTATTGAAAACATATTTCATCATTTCATAATCTCGCAATTCCCTGTACACTCAAATGGCGATTTCAATTAACATTTAATGGATCATAGAGATGGATATTGGTTATAAAATTAACATATAAAAATCTAATTATATGGGAGGTATTTATTTTATTATATTATAATTGATGAAGGATATTTGAATAGGTAGAATATGAAATAATATAAAATAATTTTTTCAAAATCTATACATCTTTTTCAAACAACCTATTTTCATTACTCATTAATCACTGAAAGGTTTTTATTATTACGAAAATTAGAAATATAATACATACTTATGGGTATTGGGATGGTATTCCGATAGGTAATGGATAACCTAGACTAAAAGAAAATTGTGTGAGGATGAGTTGAGGGGCGGTTTTCTTTTATAACTGAAAAAGGGGAATTGTTTTATATTTTTTAAATATTAAATTACATAATTAATATTCATGTCCATATGGATCAAAATTTATCTAATAATTTCATAGGATTATTATTGGTCAAAATCCTCTCATCCAATATTTTTTAACTAGTTTAGATTATTATTTTACCCTTATGTCAATATTTTAATTCCCTAATAACCATTATCACAATTATGAAGATATTATTATTTTTTAACATTTATCTGTCAATAAAGATACAATAAAAGGAAAAGGTAACCATTGACGTTTTCTGATTGATATTTTAAAATATAACCCATTAAAATGGCCATATATAGGAAATTTTTTATTTTAATTCAGTTTATGTAATATTGATTCCTATAAAATATCATTAATGTAATTTTTTGGGAACTATGTATTTTCATTGAAATAAAAATAATGTATATATGAATTTAATTCTAATATAAACTTTAAAATACAAATAAATTTTTATATTTATTTTAAAAATTATTATAACATTTTAAATCAACCTTATGATATAATATTTAGCGTTTTAAGATCATTTAATTTTTTTCTGTTTTTTATCAAGCACTATGTAGGGGTTACAATGGAATTTAACAAAATTATATAATAAAATTTTTTTTAATAAATTACCATCATAATATTAATTTTATTATTCTAAATATAACATTTTAAATTCATTGATAACATATTTTTATCACTATGATATCATATAAGAGTAATTTAAAAGGATATAAGTGATTTTTTTGACTTTCTTTAGATAAAATAATATAAAGGTAAAATAAGAAAAACGTAAAAAAAAATATAGTATTTTTTTATTTTTAAATCATTAAGAATTTAATATAGTCATATAATTAATTGAAAAAAGAATTTGATTTAATTTTATGACTCATAAAATTAGTTTTAACCATAATGAACTCATTTTACATTTATTAATGTAATAAAAATTTACAATATATTCTATTCATAATGCCCAAAATTAAAATGGATATATATGAAAATTTTTTTCATAATAATAATAAATGGGGATTATATTTTTTAATTATTCAAAATTTAAAATGGTGTAAATTATTTTTAAATTAATCCCACAAAATATGATAGAAATTTTTATTTAGAAAATTTCCATTTTAAATATAATATTGTTTTTATACCAAATTATTGTCTGTAACTCATTCTAAATATTATAATTTCATTTTTTAGTAAATGTTTTGTAATTATAATTTTAAACTAATTCGAAATATAATCACAAATTTTAAATATTTGAAATAAATAAATATTTAAATAAAAATCAATTTTTTCTACTATTCTTTGAAAAATAAAAATATAAAAAATATAAAAAATTCATCAATATATAATTAAAAAAAATTTAATAAAAAAAGAACTTCATTTTTTGAAATTTATAATTTTATAATATAGAAATTCTGTGATTAAATTACACCATATAATCTATAAAGCCAAAATTAGGATAGAAATAAAACCTTTTCCACGTGGAATAAAAAATTGCATAATATTTTTATATTGAATATAACTCTAGAAAAATAATTAATGTCTTTTAGTAACACATGAATGTTATTTTTGTTAACCTTACCTAGGTTCTTGTATTCTTCTCCTTTTTTGGTCATTGAATCCTCATAATTTTTTATACAATCAAAATAAATGGGTATACCTTTCCCTCAGATCATTTTATGATTTCTATGTTGATTTTTTAAGCACATTATTTTATTTAAAAACCAATTACCAAGTAAATCCCCAAATTTCATAACACACACTCTCCGTAGTTATGAAATAGAATAGGCGATTCCTCATAACAATGTCTTTCTTCCAACTTAAATACTTTAGGGATAAAAATTCTAGATTCATATATAAAATATTTTATTAACAATGAAAAAAGAAATAAATTATGTACTTGAGATAAAATAAGAGGAACGTTTACTCGAAAATAAACTAGTACAAATTTCTCTAGGATTTTTATGGTCCTATGTCCTATGAAATTAACGTCACCTTTTTTACCAAAAATACATAACACTTATCGATTGAGATAATGTAACAAAAAATTTATTTCAATCCCTGAATGAATGAATTTTTTTTGGTTATCTTGATTTTTTTTTCTATATTGAGTCATCATCATATGTCATAGAATCATCGCCGCATATAAACATTTTATTCTACCAATTCAAGCCCCATAATTCATCCCATAAAGATGGATTCTGAAACCACTTTCTTTATAATTCTTCACAAGATTCAATATGTATGATGGAAATAAAAACATTTTAATAAATAAGTTAAACTAATGATAATATTTTATCCCAATATCCTTGGTAATCCATTAAAGGTGTTAAAATCATTTATTCCAATGTATTTATCATTCTCTTTGACAACCTATTTTATTTATAATGAAAATATGTACTAAAAATTATTTATACACCCAACAACTTTTGAAGTACCTTCAAAATCTTAGAAGTAAAATTATGATCATGGTTAGAGTCAATTGATAGAGAAACTCCATGTAATTGGACTCTCCCCTTGAGGTATAAATTATAACGATACCATAGTTTCATTATATGTTCAATTTAATGTGTTTTTAAATGTTAATTTATAGCAAAGAGTGAACCCTAGGATGGATATCAATGAGAATTATACGTTTAAAATGTGTATCATTAATAAAGAAGAAAAAATAAGGGTGGTTTTGATACCATTTATAAAAATAAAATCGAATAATTAAAGAGATTAAATGTTGAAAAATGTATATTTTATAATTATGATAGAATGGGGAAAATTCAAGTTCACTACAAATATTGGTTACTTCATTGTTCTAAAATTTATCATGTCATACTAAAATTATATGGTTGAGGGTATTAATGATATTGATTCCTCCCATTCCATTTATAATGATCGAAGAATAACCATCCATTTAAATAACATTCATGTTGTCAAGGATTGGTCCTCAATCAAGTAATGGGGACTACCAAAGAATACATAAATCTAATATATGTGTGAGAGAAAATAGTGTTCGTGTTGTACAATCAGAATGTCCCAATATTCCAACATGGAATCTCAACTTAATAATTATTTAAATAAATATGTTGTCACTTTATTACACTAAGACAATGAATTGGAAGGTTAATCATTTTAATATAACACATGAAACTGTTCCAAATAAGGATTATCAGAACTCATTAGATGAAAAAGTATCAAAACTCTTATTATGAGCATGTGTTGCCTCCAAGATATGATCAACATATATTTATCACAACATGTAGATAAGAAAGAGGATCTGGTGGAATGTTTCCCTAATCCATGATCTCTTTATGGGTATAGAATCCTCTATAACTTTTTTGATAAAGAGATGACTCAATTGGGTCTCCAAAATGAAGACCTTTTCCAACTAGTTGAACATTAATAGTGGGTCCCCTGTTTGAAAATTTAAAAGTGGTTCCCAAGGTTCAAATTTTTTAGAAATGTAAAAGGCGGATTTGTGGAGGCATATTTCTTGATACAATATTTCTCAATTATATTGGATAACGAAAAACCATATTTTCTTTTGATTAATCTAAAATTTAATTTCCCCACCTCATACCTTGATAATGTGAATAGTGAATATTCTCTCTAATGATGGATGATTTTTGGCCTCTATGTGGATGAATTGGGATCCATATTCATCTATTGAAATGTATCCAACATGTGTTTGAATTTAGTAATGGAATTTCAAGAAAATTGGATACAGTAATTACCAATAGTGTGAATTTTAGATCATTTATTTGGTAGGGATCTAATGTAGTTTGGACTAATTTTCATGAATTCCATCACTGGCTCTCCAAATCACCTCCAAATGAAATTTAAATAACAAAAAAATTACCTTTTATAGTAAAAATTACTATATAATAGAACCAAATTTGATGTAATTTTTTTATTATATTTGGAATTTACAAAAACAAATCTGTTAAATAAAATGGGATAAGGATAGAAATTATTAGTGAAGAACTATGTGATCAAACCCCCATAGTTAAGAATTATCACTCATAGGAATTTTCACATTATCAAAAAAGATTTTCTAATATTTACAAATGATTGTAATGATTTAACATTCATACAATGCTCATTTTGTGATAGAATCTTTAATAAATAAAGAATCATACCAAAGAGTTAATCTCAATATGCATATAAATGAGTATTTCCTAAAATAAAATATAAAAAATGTTAGAGATATATATGATACTTATACTATCAAGGAATTCTCTAGTCAATTGTGTCACTAATTCGTTATGTGTGTGAGTGATAACCATTTCATGAAATTATTTCTACATTATCTACAAAAAATTTAGGTTATTTTTTAAATTTTGTTCTTTACCTTATTATTTTTACTGAACAATCTTGAAATACTTTGTAGTCATATATTATGACATCCAAAAAATATAATTAATTTGAATAGAGGAATATTCTTTTGAGGTGTGTTTCATGATATCGATGACGTTGAAGAAAAAAATAGAAGCACACTACACCATATACAATATACCATTGTGAAAATTAAATATTTTTCAATTCATTTTCATGAAATATCTCCCCAATATAAATGGTGAATTTCTATTTATCATGTCATCTTCTATTTTGAGAACATAAAAACCCTATATAAAAATTAAATTTTTAACACTCAAAAGAACATCCTTTAACACACTAATGGGGTGTGCAGTACAAATATTATCCAATTTAATAACAATTATTTTGGATTAAATTCCACAACATGCAATTAGGATAAAACAGACTATCACATGTCATTTATAGAAAACATAAAATTTCGAATATTATTTAAAATAATACTCATAAATGGTGAAATGAATAGATAATGTTCTAGGATAATTTTATTTTTTGGGATGTGATGGATTTATTAATAATGATATGTTATTCCTCACGACTACCCTTTAAACACTATTAAATATTCATTGGTTTTTACACATATCCTACAAAAATGTGTTGTTCCATAAAATTTTATTCATGTAATTAATTAATGTCATGTTAATATGAATTGGTTTTAAAGATCACAATATTTTCATAACAAGTTGGGTTTATATTAATTTCATTGAATGGGGGAACTTTAGGGAAATAGAAGAGGAATGGTTGGACTAGGTGGCTCCTAAAAAGATACTCACTTTTCTTTTCTGGGATTTCTCTTTGGAAAAACAATTTTATCATTTGAATCAATTGTGATAGATGGGTGGGTGGATTCCTTAGGAGGTGATGACTGTAATGAACGTGTGTGTACTTTTTTTGATGCATTGAACATTTAATGGCTATATAACTAACATTTACCTCTTCCCCAAGATAGATTAGTGCTTTAGATGGTAGTTTTCCAGGAAACATCATTGGATTTCACCAACAGAGATTTTAAACTGACCTAATTATGTTTTTAGTTCTTATTTGACTACTTTGGCGGTTTGATGTAATTAGTAATTATTTTCAACCAGTTATTTAATAATCTATTCATGGTTATTATTGGATTTTTATTGTGTTTTTGGATGTTTCTCTATGGTATTTGGGGTTTTGTGGAGGGGGTGGATGAATACTATGGAACATGTAGTTATAGAATTTTGGAGGATGTTTATAATATTCCCTTTCTTATATGAAAGTTTTTATTCAAATCCAATGTTTTGTAGATAAAATGATACTTTCCATATATGTTTTTTTATAGTGGTGGTCTATAAATATTTCATCAAAACTCTCCTAATGTTATTTTAGTTGAGGTAATTAGTCAGCATAAAGTGTGTCAGTGGCATCAATACCATAATGGATTAGAGGGGAGGTTGAATTTCTCTTAAGAAAGAGGTTATTATTGAAGTAGGATAAATACTTCTTCAAAAATAATCCCAAATGTATTCTTAAATATATAACATCAAACCTCATGGAAACCCTCACTGTGTATAATATACATTGAACCAAATTGTTCCATATTTTGTTACATGTTCTCGAATAGAATCATTGTAGAAATTATGGTCGGGACAAAATTCTCAAAACATGGAGTGGTATAAATCATATAACAATAAATTGGAATTAAAGAAATGTAAAATGTTTTTTAATAGTTTTTTAATTGTTTTCTATTTCTGAAAAATTTTCCATTGTAATGTCCCGACCCATTTGACCACTAAACTAGTAGCCGAACCTTTAGCCACATGATCGCAAGTGAATCCCCCCAAATGCCCAAGGCTGTTGAATAGAACTAAGGGGCTAGAATGTTTCCATGGGGAAATTATTCCCTCATAGATAAGTCAGTTCATGTTAATTAAAAATCTATTAAATAATATTCAATAACATAAGAATAAAAAAATTAATGGAAAACATGAGAATAAAAATATTACAATAACTAAATTAATGTGGCTAATACTTGTTTATAAAAAAACATTCTTGCATGTCATAGTGATGAGATGTAACAAAAAATAGTAAAAATAGATCATGTTTTACAATTAAGAAAATTAGATGACTCAAGTAGAGAAAAGAACTATAGATCCCAAAGGTGATCTCCATAAGAATCATGAGCTCCATATAAGTCCTTCTCTCAAAACTCTGATGTACAAGAAGAAATAAAAAAGAATGGTCCATAGTCATGCAAATAAAAGGTCTACTTGGGTACCCCAATGCAATGGTTGCCCAATTAGGGTTTGATGTGGAAATATTAGTAGTCCAACACCCAAAATGCCTTTCAAAATCCAAATAGTTAAATATAAATTAACAATTGTGACATATTTATTAAAAATAGAGAAAGTAACAATCAAAATGACAACACCTTGTTCTGGTATCCTAAATGTAAACCCATGCCACTCCACTTGCTTTAGCCTAAGATATGTGATTGAATGAGGTACCTGTGCAAGGAATAACATGTATACAAGTGCCAATAGTAAGCCAATAAAACCAATAAAGGAATACCCCCATGATTGTTCTCTATATTGGGGTCTCATTGGATTGTCATTATGTACATATCCTAGAAAATAAAGGGGGAAGAATCAAAAGTTCATAAGTATGCTCAATTATAATGATAAAGTATTCCACTCATGGAATTAAACAATAAAAACATCAAATCCAATGGTTGAGACCCGTGACCATCCAAGGAGATCTATAAATAATCACATGTTTCATAATGAGAACATCTGAAAATATGATACCACCAACACCATACAAAGTCACCCTTACAGTGTCCTCGGTATCACTATGAGGCATTGTAATCATTGAGTATAGACTAGGTATTTAACATAGTGGACCTAGTATCACCCATGGCCTGGAATATCCATCATTACAATGAGTATATATATTGTTTCTCCCATAGGGAACCTATTTCAATCTAGAGTATAAATAAATTCCCTAGATACCCACACTAGTAAATCCAATGAATCACACCGGGCGCATCGTGTCATATCCCAAACTAGAATGTATGTCCATCAATGAGTCCTTAATATGTTACCCACATTTTATCCCACCATGTGAAAAGTAAGCCAGTAATGTAATGCATATAAGAAGGAAATTAATTTATAATTTATTATATGTTTTCAGAAAAAAATATCAATGCACAAGAACAATAAGAAATATATCTATTCAATTGGTGGAGTCCCATGACTGTCCATGTTGATATAAAAAAATAATATGTATCCAAAGAGGAACATTTGATAATCCAATTCTACTAAGTACATCCATGGTGACCCTTACAACCTCTCAGGCATCGCTAACTGGCATTTTAAACTTTGAGGCTATCCAAATTATATCACATACGGGACCGAGTGTCACCCATGTTAGGAAATATCCATCTCTCTAATGAGTCTGTACATGGTTTCTCCCATAGTGAACATATATCGATCAAGAATATAAATGAATGGTCTCGATTCCCTCACATAGCAAGCCAAATATTCTCTCCCAATGTGTTCGGTCATAACCCAAACTATAACAAACTTCCATATATGATTCCTCAATATGGACTCCACATTCACTCCCAACCCATGTCAAGTGATCCATATCAATCAAGGAAGAAATTAAGGTAGTGTATCAATATAAAAGGCATCCATCAATTAAACACATCAATAAGGACTATTTTTCATGTATTCCATTTATTATAAAAAACATGAAAATTTAATTCACATTAATCATAGGGGAACATAAAAGGTACAACTATAATTTGGGCATTACCTACTTGGGAAAATCCCACTCAAAAGTAATATATTCAATTTAAATTACAGGATAAGTCACTAAAAGGTGCTTGGTTTTATTAAAAATTTATAAAAGGGAGTTCTAGTATATTCATTAACATCCAAAGAGAAAAATACCATGACATACCAGTTAATCTACCAAAACATGGAAAGTCATTTAGTATGGTTCAAAGGGGAATTATAGGTTATAGTAAAAAAATTTAATTTACATATAAAGGTTATAAATGATGATAGTAAGAGTTTCTAGGAATGAAGAATTTGACTTGTAAGGGGCCACTCATTTTGTAAAATTTCTAAGGCACATATCCTAAAAATTCCATAACACTTTCCATTGCAATGGAAGAAAATCGTAGATGGAAAAAAATTGAAATAAGATAAGCATGATATAAACAACTAGAACTAATTTCATCATAGAATAAAGCAAAGTCCAATGCACTTATAGAAAAATACTAGGATCCTATTAACTATAAAATATAAAAATTTAAATAGAGTAAAAAGAGAAAAATGTTGACCCAAATTGATGGATGTGAACAAAAACACTCAAAACCACTACATCTTTGGTGGTAGATTTTGAGAAACGCTTTGATGGGCCCTTGAAAAGGCACCACACAGCCAAACATCAGAAAAAAATCAAAAATACTAATTAACCCTACCATAGGGTTCAACAGAGTGGAAACTAGGGGACAAGAAGAAGAAAACCCACCATAATATGGAATTGGATATAAAAGTGAACTTACTTTGATGAGATCAAAGAGGAAACTGGATGAAATCTGATTGAAATTGTTAGATTAGAGGGGGCCATAGAGTGGGGGTTTTCAAGTACAGAGGGACTTAGCAGAGGTGGGGGGGTTATCACGAATAATGGGGGAGACAAGATAGGTCTATTAAAATATAAAATATAAAATAAAAATAAAATAATAATAATAATAATAATATTATTATTATTATTATTATCAATAAAATATTTCTTTATTATTTCATTTATTTTTCATTTTCCTCATTTAATTTGCTTTCATTTTAATTTTTATTTAATTTAATTAATTTCATATTTTTTTTAAATAGAAATGGTAATCTAGAAACATAATGATATCTCCAAGGTAACTCTCAGGCCTTTAGCGAAGCCCAAAAAATAACATTTAATAGTTTAAAGACTCAATATTATGTTTTGACACTCATACATAAAAATGGACAATCCAGTAAACGCAAATACATAAAATGATTTTTTATTTTTGTCCGGGTAAAAATCATGCGTTGTTACAACCTCCCCATCTTAGAAATTCTTGTCCCCAAAAATATATCAGGAACAAACGAACACATCACCCAACATATGATGGTTGTGAAGTTTTATTTAAATAGTTTCATTCCATTTACAAACATTTAACAAACCATTATAAACTTCTTAAGAATAGATTTTAAAACACATGTTAATGGTCTAATTAGAAACCAAATCATCCAAATGACACTTACATGATCCAATTTAGATAGATACATGATCACATTATCTTCTAGTTAAGGATCAGGCTAGATGTTCTCCCCACCAAAGATATTTAGTATTAATAATGGACAAACTCCAAGCCACATCACTTACAATGTCTGAATTGGTTACAAATCCCACCTTAAGAATTTAAATGATTCTATCAAATATATTTCATTATCAGGGGAAACCTTATTTCATATAAGGCCATAATGGAGACCCCACCTAAAAAGAATGGTTAAATCACCCTTGAACTAACTGAAACAATTTATTCCTTCTTTCCTTGAAAAGAACTTCCATTCCACATACCACACTAACCATAAACTAGTGACATCTTGAAAATTGTTCCACACCTACCGTGTTCAATAGAATGAAGGAAAACAACATGAGCAACTAAAACTAACTTTTATTGAGACTCTCGGCTAATAAAACTAGCATATTATTAGTAGAACCGTAATTACTTCATCTATGTAATCTCGAACTTATAGAAAGGACACACAGATAAGTCCATAACTAAAATTCAGTGATGTTCCATGATTAGAAGCCTCACCTTTTGTCATGAAGAAATGTTCGGGATAACCTCATAATGAAGATAATAGTGTCCAAGGATATATCTCGCATAGTTCAAACTACATTTTAAAGAATGATACATTGGTACACAGCGAACAAGTCTACATTTTATCATTCACTAAGCCCAAAGCATCATCCACATGTTTGTTAATTCAAAGAAAATGATAGGTGTCCAAGGGTCTATCCATGGTGTTTCTACATGGGAACCATATTTTCAATATTGACTAATTAGGCCTAGATAAGAAGCACTAATCTATCATGAAACACACATGATATTTTCAATCAAGCATAGTAGATTTTAAACAATAGAATAACGCATAATAGAAGCTCCATTAATGTTTCATGGATGATATCAATATAGGGGACATGATCATCAATAAATAGAATAAAATAAGTAGATTGAATGATTTCTACTTAGTATTTTACAATTACTGTAAATAGAAACGTTCCAACCACTATTGGCCATATTCTTAGAAGATACTCATTTACACCTTCTAACGCAACCTCATTAACTGATAACCAATCCTTTACCCCAATGGAAATCCATGATCAATTAAGATTAACCATAAAATTCCATCCATTACCAATGATGTTTATGAATAATGTGTTTCCTACACAACCAACCATACCATCACTATGTTTCCAAGAAATCATTGAATGAATTTAAAACATGGAAGCCACTGGGTATTTTATGAATGATCAACCATTCCCAATGTTCTACTTTCGTTTTGTTCCTTCTACCCTGAAGTATGCATTTTCAAAACTTGAAATGACACTCCACACTATAATATTTTCCAAGTCATCAATAGAAGAGAGGACGACATGCAACACATAAGCGTACTCGATCCATATTCTTCGTAAACATACATGTTATGCCCCTCTGGTCCATACACATGTACATCATAACATTTGAAAAATGATTCACCACAAGCATACTAGCGTGTGAAAACACACTTGTAATTTAAAATCCATCCAGAGAATTTGGGTGATATTTATTATTAACTCCCATGTCACTCTACTACGAAGATGACTTGGGAGCATACTGATCATTAAAGGGATCAAATATTTTTCCAAATTCAATCGGTTTGATACAATATTAATCACTCGAAGAACTACACGCATGAAGACACATACTACCCTGAGGAATTAGATGCAAATGCCACATCGTCAATTCTATCTATTGACTATCTGCCCTATGGATTCAATTATTTGATGGCATGTAAAAGAGATTTAAACACAAATTCATATTGCCTCATATGACTATTAACAAAGACGATGAAATAATATGTAATCCAAAACCAAGGAAAATAAAGGGTAGAAAAACCTATAAAATGGTCTACCATGCCCTTGGTCTGTATAACCTAGGGAAAATGAGCATTTCTTGATGATCATAACCATAACAAGGATAAGGAAAGATAACCACCCATTCATACAATGGTTTTATTTAAAAGTGAAGGGTCTTACTGGGGGAAACAACACCCACACTAGAAAGCTCGCATGATTTAGTAAGTCATTCAGATATAAGAGAACTACCTACCATATGCTAGCCCCTTACTAATACAAAATTGTGGATCTATAATGAAGTAATGCTAACCAGAATGTCACTATACTCAAAATACAATAATTTAATCCATTTCTACAAAGGATAAGTCCTATGGAAGAAACTAACGGTTCCATTCCAAGGCTAACCAAGGGAAACTCAACCAACCCTTAAATGAGTGTTTAAATAAGGGACACCAATTCATGTTCTATTCTTCAAGACATTACATTGATTCAAAATTAACATTTAATATATTTTTAAAAAATTAATACCGAACATCAAGGAAAAACTAGAAAGTTTCAATAAACATCCTCTTAATAGAATCAATGATTTATTGATATTCATCTATAATTAGGAATTTTATCAAGATAAATTCCTTTTAACAGATGAGATGACCTACATGAGTCCCATTAAGAAAAAATGAGTTATTTAGAAGGAAACTATATAGTAGTTCCTTAATTATAGTTGTAAACAACCAAAGAGGGTTATCTCATAAAGAACGGGCCCCAACTGACCTACTTGGGAATAATTATTTATTTTAGAATTTAACCAATTTATTAGTAATTAAAATTTTACATGTTTGATATTTATAACAATTTCATAATATAACATGATCATATATATAAATCCCCAGTTATATGAGTGTCCATATGTCAATCCACAAAGCTCCCATATACATTAGAGTTTTAAATTTAGCTCCCATTAAAAAAAACAATTCATTTTAGCATTTTAATTCCAAAACATTTACATTTTAAAAAATTAATATAAAATTAATATATATTATGCTAAAAAAGTTCTGAATATACTCATTACCATTTACTAGTTATAAGGTGCCAATACACCTTATAATAAAAAATTGGTTCCTATTCATTCAAAGACACTACCTCTTCATCCCACACAACAAGACATACATAAACAACTCAAATCATTCCATCATAACAAATAATCATAGAATCATGTTATAACACATGATAATTGTGTACCAATCCATACAAAATATCAAATTATCAAAGAAACTGAAAATTAATCAATAAGAAATTGAATATAAATGACATGGGAGTTAACTATGTTCCTAATATAATCAATGTAATGCTTCACCTCTTCCATACTAGGCCAAGGGTATAATTTTATAAAACAAAAAATAGTGAAAAGTACACTATTAGCTCAAGGTGAAATCATATCAAATATGATAACAACAAGATTAAAATAAATCTGAAACCTTGAAACACGATCATTTCATCATACCTGGGTTGATCATGCATAGGCATGGATATTTACCAAGAACCACCACCTTCTTAGCCTTCTATCTACCAAACGAAAATAGAAATACAAATGAAAAAATATCCACTAATATGAATTTGTAACATCTCAGCCTGACTAAGAACTAAATCAGCAGTATGGCTATTCCCCACATGACCTCATGAACATCTTCCCAAACACTAGAGGTTGTCGACTAGAAGCGATGGAAAACAGTGTGTCTTTGGTGAGACTATTCTCACATAAATCAGAGTTTTCATAGTGATATATAATTGAATATATTATAACAACTACATACTCATTAATAGAAAAATGAAAAAACAGTAGAAGAAAATAATTAAATAACTAAATTAATGTAGAAACTATAGTTTATAAAAAACATGAATGCATTTCATAATGATGATACATAACTGAAAATAGTAATCATGTTGTATTACTTTCTGTTCATTACAATATAGGACTCATGTAAAGAAAATAACTAAATATCTCAAAGGAGATCTCTATGACCATCTTGTTATCCAGCTTAGTCTTTTTCTCTTAACTCCTTGGTATAATCACAAAAGAACAAGAAAGGTCCATAGTCCTATAAAAAGAATTTCCAATAAGGAACCCTAGTGCGGTGGATGGAAGACTAGGGTCTGAGATATAAATTGCAGTAGTTCGGTACCCATGATGCCTCACCAAATCCATATAGTGCAATATAAATTAATATGTGTTCTATATATAATAAAAATAGAGCATGTAACAAACAAAATGAAAATAGCTTTTTCTAGGTTTCTAAATGGAAGCCCATCCCATACCAAATTCTTCGGCCTAAGATAGGTGTCTGAAAGAGGTACCTTTAAAATGAATTATATGTATACATGTTCTAATAGATATCCACGAAAACCTATATATTTTTTCCTACAAACTTCTGATCTATATTGGGGTCTAATTTTCACAACATCACATATATATACTACTAATACAAGGGAGAATAATCACAAGTGTATAAGAAAGATGAATGATAATAAAAAAAGATTCCAATCATGAAATTAAATAATCAATACATCAAATCTAGTGGTGGATTCCCCTTCCCATAGAAGGAGATTTAAAAAAATACCAAGTATCGCAATGAGAACATCTGATAATACAAAACAATCGAGCCCATCCAAGGGGACACTTACGATGTTCCACGTATCACTATGAGGAATGTTAAATTATGAATCCATTCCAGGTAACACTCATAAGGGAACAATTATTATCCAAGTCATGGTGTAGACACCTTTCCAATGGTTCCATCCATAGTTTCTCCCCTAGGGAATCAATTTCACTTGGGAGTATAAATAAATGTCTGGGAAGTCGTCACCTAGAAACCCAAAGCATCAGCCATGGTGCATTTGGTCATAAGCCACACAATCACCAATGACAATCCATGATTCCCTAATATGGATACCACATTCTCTCTTAACCCATGACAAGTAAGCCTTATAATGAAAGGCATATATCACGGTAAAGCATTTGTAATTAATTATTTATTGTCAAATTAGCATTTCAATGAACAAGAAAAATAAAACATCCATCAATTCCGTTGGTGGATACCCATTCTCATTCTAGGAGATATAAAAATAATCCAATGTATCATAATGGGAACACCTGAGAATACAATTCCTACAATCACACACAATGTGACCCTTACGACGTCCCATGTTATCACTACGAGGCATGGTAAACTCTGAGTCCATCCCATGTCTCGCACATATGAGAACAAGTATCACCAAAGTCATAGAGTAAAAAAATTTATAATGATTCAAACCATAGTTTCTCCCCTAAGGAACTATTTTAATAATGATTTTAAATTATTGTTTTTGTAATTACTCACATGGGTAGTCAATGAATTTCCACCAATGCGTCGGGTGTTAACCCAAATGAACATGGAACTCTATCAATGAGTCCTTAATATAGAACCCAATTTCACTATTAGCCCATGTCAAGTTACACACATCTATAAAGGCACAAAATAAGGCAAGGATTATATATAAAATCATGTCATAAAATAAACACATTAATAAGGAATACATATCAAGAAAGTCATTTGTTCTAAGAGAACATGACAATTGAATTCACATTAATCAAAGAGGTCACATAGAAGGTACCACTATAATTTGGGAAACACCTAATTGGGAAAATCCCATTCATAAATTAAGTTTTTTAATTTAAATAATATGCTATGTAGTTAGAAGGATCTTAGGTTTATAAATATTTTTTAAAAGGTATGGTTAGTCCATTTATTGAAATCAAAAGAGGAAAAGTCCTTGACATTCCATTTAATCTATCAAAACATGGAAATTAATTTATCAAAGTTGAAAGGTCACTTATAGGGTTGCATGAAAAAAATGTATATTAAATTTCTAGGTTATGTGGGAGGATAGTAAAGTGTTTCAAGAAATAATCATTTGACCAGTAAGGGGTCTCTCATTAAGGACATCCTTGAGGGTCATTTCCAAAACATGCCAGTAATATTTAAAAACAAACAAACAAAAATCATAGAGTAAAACCAATGAAATATATAAGAATTATATAAACCAATATACCTACATTTTATCATAAATGTTAGAACACCTCGATTATTTTGGTATTATAATTAAAACAACATTTTTAATCAAAATATTAATTTAGCCTAGTTAAGTATGCCATTAAAGGTTAACAACGAAATTTATCAAAAGAAAACATAATTATAATTATTTAAAGAAGAAATTAAACCAATATTATGTTAAAATGGGTCTCAGATAGGGATTCTAAATCAAAAAAAGACTAATACAAGACAATTACTTTTTCACATGGCATCGTTTATAAAGATGACACCACACTTCTACACATATACAGTCCAATATATATACCCCTTAATCCAAAGTACACATTCCCCTCTCCATGATGGAAATTTTACAACGAGAGTATATATATATATACCTATGTATATGTGAGAAAGTCTTCCAAGGGCCTCCAACCAATCTATAAAAAATTACTATGAACTAAAAAACAAAACATCATGATCTGATGAACTTAATGATAAAACCAGGAACTTTAGAATTATGAAATCCCAAAAGATAAATTGAGAAACTATAATCAATTAAGGAAAAGCATACAAAAAATTGATAATGGTGAAAAAAATTCACCGAACTACTTTCACTTTGGTGGCGGATGCCAAGACATGCATGATGTAGACCAGGGAGTCGCACTACACACCCTAACATTGATAGAAAAGAAAAAATACAGATTAACCCTAACAAAGGGTTCAACCAAGTAGAAACCAGGTGACTAGAAGAATAGAAAATAGTAAAAGGGGAATTATTAGGGAGAAAATATCTTCCCTTGAATAGATTTAAGGATAGACCGGAAGAAATACAATTGAAATTAGTGTATGAGAGGTGACCATCGAGAGGGGAGTCACATCCAAAAAGAGATCATAGGGAGGTGGTCACATCAGTCAAGAAGGGAGAGACCTTTTAGGGATTTTATAATGTAAAAATAAAAAAAACAGATAATAATCATAAATATAATAAAAATAAAAATAATAATAATACTAAAATCTATATTTTTATTATTATTATCATTAAAATATGTATTTATTATTCCTTTTGTTTTTCCTTCTACATCATCTAATCTAATTATATATTAATTTTAAATTTAATTAATAGATTTAATTTTTTTAGAGGAAGACACATTTCACTCCTGAAACTAGATATGATCTATGACACATCTATTAGGCCTTTACCAAATCCCAAAAATATATCTTTAAAAATTTTTAACACTCAGAATTAAGTTTCAAATATCGGACTTCAAAATGACCCGTTCAATAAACACCAATGTTGAAATTAATATTCATTTTTTACATTTCAAAGAATTTGTTGTTACGTTCATAAAACTTTTAATTGTTACAATATTCATGAAATAGTTCCCCTTGATATTTTATTATTCAAAAAATTAAATTATTTATTATTGTAGTTTGAGAGGCAAGGATTTCGATTTCATTAAAAACCATTTCATGTTTATCCAACATCTAATTAGGGAGTGAAAATATATATGAAATGTTTGGAAGGGTATTATAATGAAAATATTAAATATCTATGTTTTAATTTTCCTCTATCCACATTTTCAATATTTAATGTCAAATAGAATGTTAAAATTCCATTAAATGCTATTTGGATCTTTTATAGAACATTATTAAAATATTAGTTATAAGTGAACGAAACTGGATTTTTGTTTATGTATAGTTCTTTTACTTGTGCTTGAATATTTGTAGGTTAGATATCTACATCAAGGGATGTTAGTCTGTTTAGTTTTTAATCATTTTTATCCATGTTATACATGCTATCCGATGTTTTAATTTTAGTTTCATAAGAAGTGGGGTATATAAGAGTCTCAAGGTAGGGTGAATCCTTATTCAAAGGACCATCATATGTATCATAGTGTCGTTGATGTAGGGTCCTATAGGATTAGATATTGAACGAATGTATTATAATTAGAGTAATAAACATCACTCACATAATATATAAAAGAAAAAAATTATAAGACAAAAAATATTTAAATGTATAGGATAAATAATATTCAAAAAATCATAAATATATTATAAAAACACACAATATAATCCAATGAAATCCCTTGAAATGATGTCAGAAATTGACTCTAGTATCATAATACATTAACTTGATTATGTTTTTATTGTTGATTTATATTATATGTTGGTCTCTAGTTTTCCTCTCGTGTAGTGCAAGAGGATTAAAATTAGAATCCTCAATAAAATTGTTATTGATAGGTGGGAGAGTGGTTTTGAAAATAATTTTGAAACTAAATTAAGTTAATGTAATAGTTTAATAGTTTATAAACAATAGTGTATTTTTAGAATAATGAGTGATGGAATTAATTTAAAATTCATGACACATCTTGTTAAGTTTATTGTGTTAAAAATTACACTTCGTTTAGCACAATACTAATGTTGTGGGTAACCATGATCATGAATCAACTCATACCTATTAAATTGATGCACAAATATCAAACCCATTACATAAATAAAGATTTAAATGTATATACCTACTGAACAGAATTTGGGATACAATAAAATATTTAAATCTCATGCATATGTGACAGAAAAAATGCTGTGTTTTTATAATACCAGAGTAACACATGATCCCTACTTAAAATATTAACCCAGTTAGTATTGAAATGAATTTTGTTTCATATGATTACACCAAAGTAATGATTTTATAAGATATCCGTGTTAAAAGAAAACCAAAATGAAAATTTTCTAATTAAAATAACACTAATACTTTTATAAAATATATGTGATTACTCCCTCTCTATGTTTTTGTATCTCCATTGAAATGACCTCCCCCGAAATTGCTAGAAATCTAGAGGATATGGAGGCTCAGGTGGGACTTCAACTTCATCGTTGTTCTCACTATGGAGAAAAGGGCCCCCAAAACATCTTGGATAAAGAGAGGGAACATTTGGATCTCCAAAATAGAATATATTATGTTCCTACTTGAACATGCAATTTGGGAACCCATGGTTTAAATTTGTGAAAAAATATTATTGTGTTTTTGGGAACCCCAATTTAAAGATTCAATATGGATCATTTGTTTTGTATAATATTCATCATTATCAATATTTTGAAATATCTACAACGTCTTTCCCATCCTCCTAACATGAGATTATAAAGAGTGATGATTATATCAAGTAATTTAGCATTTTGGGCCTCCAAAATGATGTATTGGGCCCCAAATATTCTATAGAAATGTACCCACATGGTTTTGAATTCATAAACTAATGTTTAACCTAATTTTATTGAATAATTATCTACAATGTTCATTTTAGTACACATATGTGATGGGGATCGTACACAATGTGGGTAGTTTTCTTGATTTAAATCATGGAATTTATAAATCACCACAACATAATATGTAATCATATAAATGAAATTTACCATTTTATTATTAATAAACATTAACTAAATAAAAAAATTTAATTTCATTTTTAATTTTATTTTTGTTTTATATTTTGAAATTAGTTTAAAATTGTGTTATAAGGATGGAAATGAATTTTAAATTTCTATGTAATCAAACAAATGATAAAAATAAATAGTATCTAAAATGGTGTGGAAAAGTGAATATTTATTCCAAAAATTTATTATAACACAAATACAATTATTAGCTAAAGATTTTTTTGTTAATACCTCCACATAATGCATGAATATGATATCTTGTTCCAGTTAATTAACTAGAAAAGGCTTATACATCCACTTTGTTAATTGTCATTCTACGTTTTCCTGAGGTGTAAAACGTTTCATGGCTCTGTCAATAGTATTTATTTTCATTCCATCCAACCATAAATACTCTTGAAGTCCCCTAAACAATATTGTGATACCTATGTGATCAATAAATAGATATCTATGAGTATCACCCAATAATTCCCTATTCAATTTTGAATTACAAGGTAGGCATAATATTTATCAAAATATAATTACATCTTATTCATTATCATTGACTTTAGAAACCTAGGCTTCATAATATATTCAATTTCTATAATAAAACTAGATCATCCTTCTGTGTTTCTTTAATATTTATTATGGTGATAATTGTAAGGACACTTGAAATAGAATAGATTAACTTACAACCTTCACAATTTCTAGGTACCAAAATCATTAAATCATTAACCCATGGGTAATCATAAAAAACAAAACATGGTTAATATATCATTCTACTTCCAAATCAATGAATGAGATATATTTTTTGTTTTCTTGGATGATAATAAATTATGTAGCTGTATTTCTTAATTAGTTATTGAAATATTCTAGACCTCATGTTCAACTATTTCTGAGTGAATATATATTTCAATTTTTTTAACAGAATATAATTGAAAATTTATAATATATTGAGGATAACACTAAATTTTAAATCTAAAAAACACATTATCTGACTCTTGATTATATGTTGGATAATATAACTCATTAGGTTACAGTTTTTGTTACGTATATGAAATTACTTGATCATTTTGGATGAGATAAAAACCATGTCTCTTCCAAGAAGAAATGTTTTAGAAGAATAATTCAACATTTCATGAGGTAAGGTAAAAAATGAGCATTATCCAATCATATTTTCAATTTTTATAAATATTCATTACAATACTTTTTATAGATTAATTTAATTTATTTTCATGTTATTTTTTTAGTGTGATAGATAACTGGGAAAATCATTCAACATATCGTCAATAGTTTCCTACCAATCCAATAAAAATATAAATTTCAATTCCATTTATAGGTTTTCTCCATTCATAACCCACTATACTTTTAGTAAGATAAAAATTATTCCATATTTAGAAATAAATTTACTATGGAACGCAATATATGACAATAAATAGCACACATTTTAAAGACCCCAATCCAAATCACCCGGAGTTGGTGCCTTGCTTCATTAAATTGGTATGATTATAAGGATTCACATCTAGAAGGATTGAATAGTATATTATAATTGGGAAACCAGATAAATTCCAAATTTATTAATTAAAACAATTAATTAAATACAACATATCAACTTCTTTTAAATCACATATAAACTCATAGATTATCACTACATATAAGACCCTGTGATTTTATAATATTTTAATTTCTAAATAAATGTAATTTTTTTATTTCTTTATTTTTATGCCACACTATTTTATGCTGATTATACACACAAAAATTTGTTGGCATGCATTATAACAAAGATCCAATTTTACCAAAGAGTTATATATTAATAAAAAATTATAATTTAATATAATATATTACATAGCTGTATAATTAGTTATTATATATAGTATTGACCACAATTTTAATTTCATATATTTTATATAATTTTATCATTAATATTTTTTATTCTCTCTACATGATATATGAAAAAAAATCCATGTTTCATATAAAAGTGGTATTTTGAAAAAAAATGAAAATTTTGCAGCCTTGTAATAGGAACCCCATTTTATATCCAATATTTGAATACATTATTAATTAAAATAGACAAAATACACTAATTATTCAAAATATTAATATCCAAATTTACATTGGATTAATATTTGATATTTTTCTGATAAATTTTACATTTTGATAAAGAGTAAAAATATACAAAATTGTAATTGAAAACCACTTTTATCATTGAAATTATTCTTGTGGTTAAATTATATTATTGAATTGTTTTAAAATATAAATAGAATATATTTTTATCATTTAGTATAATTTAGGTAATTTTCATTAGTTTTCATTGAAGCCTTATGTAATAACATGTCAATATTTTTATATGATTTAACTTTTCAAAAACATGTATTTCATTCCAACGATGGGATTTATTTTAAATTAATTAATGAAACTTATGTGTTATTAATTTTGAAAAATGGTTTTTATATCTGGAATCAGTGATTCTAAATTTTTTAAATAGGGTCCTTTTATTTTGGGTTTTATGAATGTTAACTTTAATAAGTTTCTTACTACTACAGTTAAGGGTAAATTAGGTAAATAAAGGTAAAAACATATTATAGAATTATTATATCATTAGTAAAAATTACATTTGATGACTAAATCTGACCCTTTTCATCTTTGTTTCAAAATAAAATCATTTAATGGACCCTTGTTAATGAATATTACATGAATATTATTAATATTAATTAATGTGACTAAATGTCACACTATCATTTCTTATAAGTATAATAATTTTAATTTAGAGATATACAAGAAATAACATCGATTAAAAATAGTCTCTAGAAAAATAAAATAATTATATATGTCATAAAAATTAATTTATAATTTTTAGAGATTAAATAATAATGATTAGTGATGACACAATAGTGAAGTAGAAATTATTTTATTAATAAAAATATCAAATGAATGATATTAAAAATATTAGAATAAATATAATTTTACATAAGAAATTAAATCAATTAATTTAATAGAAAATTAAAACATATCAATGAAATACTATAGGTATTTTTTCGAAGTTACCATTTTGGTTTTATTTTTTTTAAAAATAAAATATTGAATAGTATCAAAATTGACCTAAATGATACTATAAAATCAATAATATTTTGTTACATTTTATAAAATTTATAAATATCTATGATTCATAAAAACATTATAGTGTCAAATATTTCATTAATGATCCAATATGGTTCTATTTGAAATTTTATAGTAAATATATCAACCATATAGTTAAAAAACCAGAAGGCATAGTTAGAGTTAAACTCTATAACAAAGGGTTAAATCTAAAAGATAAGGTAAATTTTATGACATAAATAGGAATAAAATAATTTTTTTGAGGGTATAGAGACCCATAATCATCTTAAACTCTAAATAAATCACTTTGGAGTTATTTTCAACCAAAAATAAATTTAAAATAAATTAATATTTTAAGATCATCCGAAAGTACCCCTCACAACTCTTATAAAATGGAACTTATCCTATAATTTTATTAACACCTCTAAATCCATTTGGATCACCCAAAAACTACCCAAAAACTACCCATTTCCATTTGGAGGTTCTGCATGGCCACAGCAGATGGGTGATTGGTCGCGGAGATATCAGTTTCTAGGACGATGCATGGTTGGAAGAAAGAATCGGTTACGAGGGATGCCCTTACCCTTCCATTTCTTTCAGGGATGCGTGTGAGAATTATGAGTTCATCCACGGGAATCTTAACCCTGCGCAACTTCTATCCTTCAATGACGTGGTTATGAGTGATGTGCCTGACAGGTGTTGCTTCTCTGCTTCCAGTTCGGGCCGTTTCAACTTGAACGGTTTCAGAAGAATCGCTCAAAGGGCACCTATCAGAGAACCAGTTCATAGTGGGACGTGGTGCAAGCAAATCCCGACGAGGATGAACTTCCTGCTGTGGCGAGTGCAAAACCGAGCGGTACCCACAGAGGAGAACATTATGAAGAGGGGGATCAGCATGGCCTCACGTTGTTTCTGTTGTGAGAATCCATCGGCGGAAACTACGTTACACCTGTTCTTTCAGGGTCAGTGGGCAGTGTTCTTATGGTCCCAGTTCGCCCATTTTAGAGCCCCTGTGGAGGAGATTCCTTCGGTTAGTGGTTACATTGTGGTTTGGCTGTCCGGCTTGGGTAACAGGGATGAGGAACGCTCTGCAGGTTTGGTTGTTCTGATTGCCATTTGCTGGACTCTGTGGGAAGCGCGCAATCAGGTGAGGCTGGGAGGAAGGCGCTCACTGCTGGCTTTACAGGTCCGTATGAAGCTTCTTATAGTTGAGCTGGCCGGTCTCTTCAAGAAGGGCATGCATTCGGGTTTTCTGGGGAATATGGTTGAGGGACGGTGGGCCCAGGCACCACAACCAGAGAGATGGTTTCGGTGGCAGCCTCCAACCAGCGGTTTAAAGCTAAATGTGGATGGCTCCTGCTCGAGGGGGATTATGAGAGGTGGTGGTATCCTGAGGGATAGCTCGGGCTCAGTTCACATCGCTTTTAGCGCTTACTATGGACCAGGTACTTCGTTAGGTGCGGAGTTCAGAGCCCTCCTCTCAGGTATCATTTTATGCAGAAGAAGAGGTTTGCATGTGACGGAGGTTGAATCCGATTCGGAGATTCTTGTTCGGTCCCTCAAAGGGGAATGTGATGTGCCATGGAACTTGATGTATGTTCTCAGAAGATGCAGAGTGGAGGCAAATCAGGGTAAGCTGATCCATCATGGTGTAAGGGAAACCAACTTTGCGGCAGATGTTTTGGCTAGTGGGGGAAGGCCGGAGGAGACCCTGCTTGTTTTCGACAGTCTGAATTCCCTCCCGTGTGAGTGTGTTAATGTGATCCGAAAGGATGCACTTGGTCTCCACTTTTTTCGCCCTCCGTGAATTGTTCCCCTCGACTTTTCTCCTTTTTCAATAAAATAATTTTCAGTCAAAGAGAGACACCAAAAAAAGGTGTAATTGTTTTATCACATCTTTCAAAGTTCTCTTTTTCTTCTACTTACTATTTCAATGTTTTTCCATAAAACACAATAAATAAAGTATCAAAAATATTATTATATGTTATCATAACCATGGTAAAACCATATTCCTCATTTTATCCATCATACAAATAAATATTATACCATTTGTGCATGCGTATGACTTACCATCTCCACACCACGGTGTAATTTTATATTCAACACCACATTATTTTGATAGGTATTATGATTAGTATAATGGATATAAAAAATGAATATTACATGATAATTATTCTCTATAATTAATATTCTATTCGATTCTATACCGTTTAACCATCAAGGAAATGATTTCGTCGCTCGTTCTTACATATGACCTACGGTCTCCACGACATGGTGAGATTAACTCTCCATGATAACCAATAAATAATTATTATAAAATTTATATTATGGGAAAATGTAATAATTAAAAACCCCGTATCATTATTTATATTAATAAAAATAAATCTTATGAATAAAAAAGATGATTTACACAACAAAACATGCATAGGGAAACGATGCAGTCAACACCCAAAACATTGGTAATATTGATATATTATTATCAAAATTATATTAAAGGAAAATATATGATATAATAAATATGGATATGGTCCTAGTATAATTTAAAAACATTTTTTAAAAATTATAGAGGTTTTTTACACACCTTATACTAATGGAAAGTATAATGTTATTGTTGATTTAACAATCTCATTATTACCCGAGATTGTATATGTGTAAGTATTTACTGGGATAAATTTATAAAACATGTACATGTTTCTTAAAAAAATTCAGAATTAATCTCTTTATGATTTTATGTAATTTACTTTTTACCTAAATCACTTTTATAGATTTTTAAAAGATTTATTCTTCTAAATATTTATCATTAATTTCCATGTTTTCAATATATTTTTAAGGAGTTATTTATATGGTTATGAATGTTTTAATAAGTTATTTCCATTCAAAAGTTTCAATATGATATGGGAGACTTTGATTAAAAAATCACTTTTAAATGTATTATTTTACAATTGGTTTCATTTTAAATGTGCTATTTTGATAGAAATCATGGTTTATGGTCAATGTATTAACATTTATTTTTTTAGTTTTTATACAAATTTTTATGTTGGTTATGTTTGACATCATTAAAAATATGAATTCATTGGACTAGGTAAGTGATGGGAGGGGATTTCTATAGCCCCTTGATGCATCGGTAGGTCTCATGAGGAAAACTAGTTTCATGTAAGAAGGCCATGATGGTATGGATATTTATGGTCTTAGAATGAGGCCTTGATGGTATTGTTATGATTTCTGACATTTTTTATTCCCTCATTATGAGATTAGTTATTGATATTAAATGTGATTATTCTACTAGTAGAATATCCATGTGAATGTTTAAAGGGAATTGTTTGATTTATTTATTTCCATATTATGTTTAATAATATGTTTAAAGGGATTTTGTTTTAGTTTTATAATTTAATTAAGCATTATGGACATTTATGAATTCTTTTGTTTTATTTTTTACCCTTAGTGAGCAACTAATATCACTCCTTTCTTATGTTTTACATTCTTATGATGCCAATATGTGAAATATGATTGATATGTAGGGTTATGCAAGGATAATAACGAGGTTATAAAAGGATTATCTATGTTGTTTTATGTTTTTAATTGTAATTAAAAGTTAATATTATTTAATCTATTTCGAAGACTTCTAAATTGATCAGTCCTTTGGGATTTGATTCTTTATAATCATGATAATATATTAAAATGATGCACCGTCTCCGGGCTTCTGGGGTCGAGGCATTACACTGCAAGTCCTTCATAATATGATTTTTTCGCATCCTAGGTTAAAATAAAAAATATGAATGGGGTGATATCAGATTCTCAAAAAGTGTATGTAATACAGAGTAATCATAAATAATACATCATGATGAAAAATTAAAGAACCCGTGTCATTAAAACAAAATCTTATGCATAATACGTAAAGAATAAAATCTAAATAAATAATTATAAAATTAAATAGTAACATGGATGTTATAGAAGTACAATAATCATGTCAGATATCAATTATTATTTCATAATGAGGTAATTAATATTTCCAGACATCATAATCATACCATCATGGCCTCAACTAGGACACTAAACATAATGGGTAAAAACCACGACCGGTTTCTTTCATAGGACCTACTAACACAAATAGGGTATATAGGGGGCTCCACATATCACTTAATAAGTTCAATTAATTCCTCATATGAAAGTGGAGATACATAGGAAACATATACATACAAATTTAAACAATCATATGAAATGTGAATAACTTTCCCCAATTAGTAAACATAAACACTAATAATTCAGAGTAATATGGGGAATGGAACCAAAATAGCCCATGAATAAACAAACTAATAATAAACCATTCATTAAAATATAGTATATTATATCCTAAAATTAAAATCCCAATTAAACATAATAATCCACAAGAGTTCTGAAATATATGGAAATACTCTTATAAAATCGACAACTAATACTTGAGAGAAATTCTCTTTTACTTTGCAAAGAAGAGTTATTTTGGAAAAAAAATTCTATAGAACTAAGAAGTGAACTAAAATAGTTGTTTCATAATAAATTTATTTATTTTATAAAATTAATTCTGTCTTAAAATATATTATAATGTGCACTTGAAATTAGTAAATAATTCGATAAGTTCCCTTGAATCGGTCTTGCCTATCAAGAAGAAAATGAGAAAAATACTTTTAAAACATATAACTCCCCATGAATTAAATAATGACTATTATTGGTATATATATATATATATAGAACATTCAGACATAACTTATTATTATTACATAATAATAATTATGAATTTAATTTGGATGATGAGAGAAATTGAGTATCCCAAAAGAAATTGGAGGTTCGGGTAGAAAACCCTTACATTATGTATGAATGCGTTATGCACTTAACAATAACATTATTGATAATAAAATTAAATAAATAAATTAATGTAGAACATTATATACATATATTTTAATCAATATAATTTTATTAAGTCTATTTATGTCCCTGTTGATTATTTATAAGGTTGAATCATGTCGTTCCAGAGTGTTATTCCCAAGATTTCATGATTGGTTTGCTTGATAATAAGTAACTGAATTCATGTAAAATGGATTTAATTCTAAATAATTTTTAATTCGATGTTATTATTGAAAAACCATATGTGTTATTGGTTTTATGTATTATTTTTTTCCATACATTAGAATGAATAATTAGAAGACATTTTAATGATAACCATTTAGCTTAATCTAGCAATTTTTCGATCAAAACGAACTAATTTTGTTCTATGATTTAATTTCATGTACATACAATGGTTACAGAACCATGATTACGATATAATAAATACTTCACAATATGGTTCAACCATAAAATGGTATCATGAGAATCTGTGAATGAGAAATTTAATAATGAAAGTACATGGTCTACAAAGGTGGTAAATCGACACCTCTTGGAATATGATATTGTTTTTTCAAAAACGCAGAAAGAGAGAGAGAGAGAGAGAGTATGAAGATTCAAGATAGATCATAAATTAACATTATATCATTATATTATATATTTGATTCTAGATTTATCATGATCATATGTACAGAGTAAGAGAGGAGAGAATAATAAAAGAGGAAAATTTGAAATGAATCTAAATGAAATAGGAAGAGGATTTACCTCTTGGATTAATCTCCTTCAGAACCTCCTTAAGGGATGGGGTTTTGGTAAACTATAAAGACGAATATTTCCTTGATATGGGAAGATACTAGCTATGAAAAATTGGGATGAAATTTTATAGGATTCAAGTCTTATAGGAGTGAAGAGAAGCAGGGGTGAGAGGTTGTTTTTATGGTGGAGGAGAGGGGTGATTTCCCAATATTCTACTATGTATTTTATTATTTTTCCAAATTCAACCAATTGTATTCAATCATGTTAATAAATTATACAAAAATTTTATTTTTGTTATAACCATTTGGTCTTACATAATCCATGACTCAAGGAATAGTTTATTAAGTTTATAATGTTTTTATATAGTAAATTGCAGTATTTTACTATTTGATATAAATTAAATTATTTCATAAAAATCCCAAAACATCACCCTAATATTTTTTACGAGTATAATTAAAAAAGAAAATCTCTGTGATATGAAAATAATTTTCTATATATTTGAAATTTAATTTTTAATTAAAATCTCTATTTACATGAAAAATACAAATGTATATTTAAAACTAATTTTATAATACTTTCAAAAATTAATTACGGTCTCATAAAATTATCCTAAAATCCTAAAATAAAAAATATTTATTTATGATTCCATTTTATGAATATTAATTTTCTTTTAAATATTTTTGTTAATTATAATATCGTAATTAAATTTTTATGACTTATAAAAATAAGAACACTTAAATAATAATTTTTAAAATATTCCCTTACTTTTATTAGGTATAATAATATCATAACATAACTAATGAGATTCTTAAATTTTATTTATACTTTTATGGGGGAGGATACTATTCATTTGGCCCATTTAATATTTATAAGTGTTATATTACTATTCCTAAGGGCAAGTTTGCAAGTTACTATTACATTGGTATATATTATTTAACATCAAGAAATACCTCTTATTTATTTTATTATTTATTTATAAATATTTTATTGGGTTATTTATGTGGGTTTTTAAGATTCATACTATATAATAAACATAATAATGGAAACTTCCTTGATTGAATTTTGTCTCATTACATTCTCCATTCCTACAAAAATTTCCTCCTCGTAATTTCTAAAAATGTCACCTCTCAAAATAGATTTGGGTAGTTCTTCATCATAATGTTCACAGGCTCCCACATGACCACTTCAATTTTATGATATTTTCAACGTACCAATACCATTCAAGATTTTCGATTCCTCAAGATCTATTCATTAGTGTCTATAATCTGGATAAGGTCTTTGTAATAAGATAAGTCAGGTTCTAATTCGATACCTTTATAAGTGAGTATATGTGTTGGGTCTGGAATGTACATTCTCAATAATAAGATGTGGAACACATTGTATACTTTAGAAAGCCTGGGTAGAAACACCAAACGATAAGCTACATCTCCAATTATCTCCAGAATTTGGAAATTTACAATGTACCTGGGGATCAGTTTCCCTTTTAATCCAAATGTTATAACATCTTTCAATGGAGATACTTTCCAGAAAACAAGATCTACTACTTGAAATTCCAAATCCTTCCATAGAGTATTGGCATAACAATGTTTCCTACTTTAAAATACATTGATATGGGTTTGAATATTCTTTACCATTGCTATTGTTTCCTTCACAAGCTATGGTCATACATGATTCCATTCACCAATATCATCCCAAAATTTTGGTGTATGACATCTTTTTCCATTCAATGCTTCATATGTTTCTATTTTATTACTATAATGGAAACTATTTTTTCAGGAAAACTCTACCAAAGGTAAATACTTATCCCACATAGCTTAGAAATCAATTGAGCATTACCTCAACATGTCTTATAATTTCTGGATCATCTTTTCTGACTACCCATTAGTTTGACTGTGAAAAGTTGTAATCAAATGAATCTCAGTATCCAAATATTTTTTTAGATTTTTCCAAAATTTTTATGTTCATCTTTAATTATGATCAGAAACAATTTATAGTGGTTCTCCATGAATTATTAGAACTTCATTAATATAGATCTGTGTAATATGCACTAATGGAAAATTGTTCCTTGTATAATTGAAATGTGCATTTTTTCTAAGTCAATCAACATTCACCCATATTGAATCATTACTTCTATGATTTTTTGGTAATTCAGTTACAAAATACATAATGATTTCATCCCTTTTTCATTTAGTAATAGGAATAGGTTGTAAGAAACCTCTAGGATGTTTTCTTTCAGCCATCACCTGTGGTAAAAATAAATAACTTGATGAAAAATAAGAAATTTTGCGCTTCATAATATCCCACAAGAAATGTTTCTTTAGGTTTCTATACATATTAGTGCTACCAGGGTTTAGAGTGAAATTTTAGGCATGGTAATCATCCAATGAATTATTTCTTAGTTTGGGTTTAGAGGGAATATATATCCTCCTCCAAAATTTCATAATTCCATCTTCACACATTATGTATGGAAACATCCCATCACACCCAACATTAATTTACATCTTAATATTATCATCCTCACAATGAGAATTTTTTAATATTTCTAATAAATATGGCTGGGCAACCAGTTGAAAAATTAATAATGATTCACATTTTATAATAATTCTCATTTCTATATTTTCTAGAATCACGTACCCAATATCCCATTTGATCCTCAGATAGTTTATAACTATATGATCCATCATTCTCAATTCATCATCTACCTTATTTCACTTCCCTAGGTGATAGTGTATTTAACATTCATAATCCTTGAGTACTTCTAGCTGTCTACTTTATTAATGATGAGATCTTTTTGTGAGAAGATATATATTTGAACTCTAATGATCTATATATATCTCAAAACATTTAGCAGATATACAGTGTCTCCATATCTTCAGAGAAAAGATTATAAAAGCTAACTCAAGATCATGAGTTTTTAACTACCTTGATGAATATGTGATAACTCTATGATTCTATATACTAGAAAAACCAATTCCATTCTTTGATGTATCACTATAAATCAAAACTCCACCATTTCCCGATGTAGAGTAAAGAATGGAGAATTAATTAAACATTTCATAAATTCTTCGAAACACACTTCAAATTATTTTCCAAATTCAAATGTAACCCCCTAAAGTGTATGATTGGTTAATTGGTTAGCTAATCTGGAGAAGATCCGAATGAATCACCAATAATAAGATCCAATACTAGTAAAACAGCATACCTAATCTATGTTTGTTGGTGTAGGCCATTCCTAAACATCGTCTATCATTTCTAGATCAACTAAGATTCAATCAGTAGAGAAAATATAGCCATGAAAAGAAACAATTTTATGACAAAAATCACACTGCCTATACATTACATATAAATCTCTCTTTTAAGAGATTTCAGAATAATGAGCAAGTGGTTCTCATGAACTTCATATCTTTTAAAATATAAAAAGATATCTTCAATAAATACCAAAATAAAGTCATAAAGATATTCCAAGAAAACTCTATTCATTAGATCCGTGAAAATAGTGGGTGAATTAGTAAGTTGAAAAGAAATTATTTTAAACTCATAAATCTCATACCTGGTTTGAAATGGTATCATTGGAATGCATTCCTTCCTTACAAGCAACTGTTGATATCTAGATCGAAGGTGAATCATCAAGAAATATTGGGCTATGTGAATTTGATCAAATAAATCATTAATATGAGGAAGATGATACGTTTTCATTATCATAATAGCATTGATCCTCATTTTTTCAAAGCATTTTATCATATATCTATCATTATTCTTAACAAAAAGAATAGGAGAGCCACGTGGACAAACACTAGGGAGGATAAAACCCTTACCACTCAAATCCTCTAGTTATTTCTTCAGCACCACTAATTCCACTATGGGAATTCAATAAGGAGTCTTTGATATATACCTTTCACTAGGTATTAAATAAATAGAAAACTAAATTTATTGCTATAAAATAAGTCTAGATATATCCTCTGTAAACACATCAATGTATTATTGAACAGTATGTACATCCTCAATTTAAACATTTTTTCCCACCCATAGACATTGTTTTATATTCCTCCCCATGAATTGAATTTCGTAGAGATACTAGAGGTGGATCTATATAAGATTTGGATGGTGATGATTATTCTCTAAAGATAAGGGAATCTACATAATTCTCAAAAATTGTTACTTCATTCTTCTTTCAATAGATCATTACATCATAATTTGAAACACAATTCATAACAAGTATTATATCAAAATAAATCATGGGTATTATGATAAGAACCAATACTAAATCATGTTTAAGTTTCCTAAAAGGGACTAATCGACACATCTTTATAGCAATGACACTTCGTTTCTGTGTTTTTATTGAAAAATCCTTTATTAAATCAAAAGTGTAATGTTTAATTTTCAAGGGAAAATGGATAGATAAAAAAGAATGTGATGATCCAAAATAAAATAAATAATTGGTTATGTTTGAGGAATCTATTAGAGTACCAACCCCCACAATATTAGAAACATCAACCTCAATAGTTGTGACCACTTAATCTTGTCCTTCCTCTATTGGCCTTTTATGGGAATGTTTCTATAACACGTAAGAAAATCATTTTCATAATTTCCAATATCTTTGGAATTGTAGCATTGAAAATTTTTAGATTCTTTATTTCCCTTAAAATCATGAGCATGATGTCCTTTCCCTCCATACTTATGACAAAAAACCACACCCTTCATGAAACTGATGGGGTGTTCTTTTGAATAATTATTGCAGGATGGAAAATAAACTCTTCCCTTATTCCATTTTTTCCTTATTTTTTTCTATAGAGTGCACACCAAACCGTATCTTATCTTTCATTCCTTTAAGTCCATAAGAGTTAGAGAATTACTATTTTTTGTCTTGATTTCACTTGAGACTATATCTTCATATGATGATAATATGTAGGAAACCAATTCCCTTACATGGGATGATTTTAAACCATAAATCAATCGATCAATATTCCCTCTAGGATTACAATTGTAGTCTGTGACATTAACTTATATCCTTGTAATTTTGGATTCATGCATGGAAACGTTCTCATCCTCCATCTTCCTCAAATTCAAGAATCTTCTTTCCGTATCCACTCATTGTTAATGATGAAAATAGTTTTCTAGGAAACGATCTCTAAAATCCCTCCGTTTAATAATTTCAATCTCTTACTCATCATTTGTGTTCTGAATTAGTGACCACCATTGATCCACATATCTGGATAAAAGATAATTTTTCATGAATAACTTCGCCCTTTTGTTACATCAAAAACCGGGAAATATATTCTCTAGGGAACTTATCAATCATACATCTAAAAATGGGTTTGTAGTCCCATTGAATGATAAAAGTTTTTGTTGCATAAATTAGTCTGACATTGATCCTCCATGTTTTTGTTTTGGATGGACCACACAGGTAATGTTATTTTTCATATATCTATAAAAATTGTACTAGTATAGTTATAAGTTGGTCAAAAACAATCAAAACTCCAAAACCTATATCAATACCGTTAATATGAGTGAAATACCTATATGGGATAAAAAAATTCATTTAGTTTCCTTTACTTTTACTAGACACCATTTCTAATTAATGGAATATACTAAATTAGGTTTTGAATCAAATTGTATAATGTTAAACTAGTAAAATAGTTTACATAAATTGAATTTCTATGCATGTATAATATCATAATAATAAGAACGGTTTCAATGGGGACATATTTAAAACTAAATCCTTAATAATGGTTTGAATACAAAATGTGAATTATCCTATATATATCACCCTGGAGTGTCAAAATAGATCCACAGTAAGGCCCGTATTCCATTACCAGGATACCCAGAGTTAGGCCCAAAACACATTTTCTGAGTTGTTACTCCTAGGAACATTGTTTCCATAACCATGCCCAATTATAGTATCTAACCATGGATTTATTTTCTAGGAATATCCACATAATATATACATTAACAAAATTCTATGTCGTTATTGAATTATTATCCGCAATGGATATCTTAGGGGTTTTACCCTAATCTTCATTTTTTAAATCTAGTATCCATGGATTCTACTAAATTTACCATGATACCAAATATAAAGCCCCAAATGGTAGTTTCCTAGATTCAGTTCCTTAATTCATTAAATTGGTATGAATACAAGTAATCACATCCTAAAGGACCTAATCATTTAGTATCATTGGAAAACATGATATATAAATAATTGTTAAATTACAACATGAAATGAAATAAAACATATCAACTTCTTATGAATCAGACATATACTTCTTGATTAACCCTAAAAGTCATTTTTAAGTTAATTATCACATACTGGGGAAAAATTAATCATATGAAAGGGGTGATATTAGATGCTCAGTAAGGGTATGTAACATAGTGGAAGCATAAATAATAAGTCATGTGGAATAACTAATAAATGTTTTCTATTAAAACATAATATTGAGAAAAATATGATGGGAATAAAATCTATATAAATAATTTCATTAGTAAACATAACCATGGATATTATACTAGTTGATTTATAAAATGGAATATCAATTGATATTTTCAAAAGGGGGGAATGACTAGTGATATACTTCATAATCATACCATCATGGCCTCTTCCAAGACACTATACATAAACCCATTCTAGTTTGTATCATGAGATATTTTTATGCATAGAGAGGCTATATAGGGAACCACCTATCTCATACTAAATCCACTTCATTAACCATCTGAATGGGTTGACACATAATCAATATATACATTGATATTGAAACTGACATATAAAGTATAAAAAGCATTACCCAATAAGTAACCATAAACACTAACCATTCAGAGTAGTATGGTGAATTGTATCCAAATAGTACATCCAAAGTCAGAATAATCATAAAAGATTCAGTAAAATATGTTTGATGATTTCATAAATTATTAATCAGAATTAAACATAAGAGTCTACAAGAGTGTTTAACTATATGGAAATACTCTTATAAATTCATCATGTAATACTTTAGATAAATACTCTTTTCCATTGCAAAGAGAAGTTCATTTATAATATTTTGTTTATAAAAATTAAGTGATATAATATATTTTTTTCATTATGAAATGTGTGATTTTATAAAAATAATGGGTGATTATAACATATTATATTTTTCACTTAAAAATACTTTAGAATTCAAGATGTTTATTTGAATTGGAATTGTTTATCATGAAAAATTTGATAAAAATCTTTTTAAAACATGTAACTCCCCATAAAATAAAAATGGAATATGATTGGTAAATATATATAAAAAATTAAAACATAATTTATGAGTATTACTTAAGAATAATTAAGTATTTAATAGGTTTAATGAGAAATAAAGGTCAACCTAAATGAAATTGTAGGTTTGGGTAGAAAACCCTTACCATATGTATGAGTGTGTTCTAAACATGACCTTAACATCCTAGAAAATAAAATTATTCCATTAATTAATTAATTCAGAACCATATGTACATATATTTTATTCACTATTGTTTTTATAATTTCATTTATGTTTTTAATGATAAGTTAAATGATTTAGTTTCGTTGTTTCAGAGTGTTTGTTCCCTTGATTTCATGATTGGTTCACTTGATTATAAGTAATACAGTTCATGTAAAATGGGTATAATTCTACATAATTGTAATTTAATTTTATTAATGAACTACCAGAAGTGTAATTGATCATATTTATTAATTTTCCCCCTATTTGGAAGAATCATTAGATAACATATTATTGATAATCTTTTAGTTTAATTTAGCAATTTTTCGATAACAACAAACATGTTTTGTAAAATTATTTAATATAATGTATATACTACGGTTATAGAAACATACATAAGAAATAATAAATATTTTATTATCTCATTTAAAAAAATAGTATTATGGTGATATTTTAATGATAAATTGAAGAACGTAAGTTCATCATCCAGGATGGTGGTAAATGAGGACCTCCCAGATGATGATTTCATTTTTCAAAGAGATAGAGTAATGATATTGATGATGGATCATCCATTAACATCATTTCATTAAAATACATAGATGATACTATAGTTATCATGATCATTTGGAGAGTAGGTGATGATATATTAATAAAGTAAAAAATTGGAAAAGAAATTAAATGAAATAGGAAGGGAATTCACCATTTGAATAAACCTCATTAAGAACACCTTAAGGGAATGAGGTTTGGTCATTTGGAATGAATCAATCTTCGTGGAAATTGGGAGAGAATAGGAAAGTGTATTTTTGTAAAATGTTTATTGAAATTTGACAAGATTCATGTCATAGAAGAGTGAAGTGAAGCGTGGTTGAGGTGTGGTTTTTATAACAGAGGAGAGGGGTGATTTCTAATTATACTATTCATTATTTCATTATTTTTCTCAAGATAAACAAAAGTATAAATTTTGGTAAATAAATAAATTAATAAGTGAATTTACGTTTGAACCATTAGTTCATATATTATACATGACTCGCGAAATAGTATATTTACCCTATAATGTATTTATAGTATAAATTAAAGTATTTTACTATTCACTAAAAATTCATGTGTTTCCGAAAAACCCTAAAAATTTACATTAGCAATTTTTTGATGTGTAGAATTCATAAATGTACTCTTTTTAATGAAAATAAATTTCAAAATATGTGATATTTAATTTATATATATAATAATTTTTAACTCATAATATGAAGAATTAAATTTAAAATTGATTTTATAACACTCTCAAAAAGTAACTAAGGTACCATAAAAATATCCTAAAATAATAATACATAAAAATATTTATTTATGAAACCATTTTATGAAAATTAATTTTATTTTAAATAATAATATTATTTATAAAATTGTAATTAAATATTTTCAAATTATAAAAATACCAAAACTTAAATATTAATTTTAAAATATTCACTAACTTTTGTTATGATATTATTATATCATACATTCACTTATGAGATGCCAACTTTTTATTTACACATACATGGATCAAGTTACTATTCATCAGAATGATTTAAAATTCATAAGGGTGGTATTACTATTCCTAAGGGAATGTTACCATTTCATTGGTATAGGTTCCTTAATGTATAGAAATACCTTTTTTATTTTATTTTTAATTTAAAATTATTCTATTGTGTTCTCTATGTGGTTTTATATGATTCATACTATATAAAATAAACAAAATATGGGAAATTTCATTGAAGGAATTTTGGTTCATTACATACATAATAAATATTATGTATATGTACTTTTCGTTTATTGTTTTAAAAACAATCTATATGTGTCCTTAATGATCTTCATAAACATTATATCACTTAAATGTATCATAAAAAACCAGAAAATTATCTATATTTTCATCTAAAAAACTATTTATAAGATCCATGAATAAAACGATTTCATTTTACATCTCAGATAGAATAACTAAAAACTCATATTACCAGTATCTAGACCAAAGAATTGTCTTGGAAATATCATCCATCCTCACCAATAGTTGATGGTGTTATAAACTAAGATCAATCATATAACAACAATAATCTCCTTGTTTTGATTAGACAAATTATCGATATTATTTAATATATACTTTTTTAACAATGATATTATTCATGGCTATACAATCACTAGAAAATATCAATGATACATCTTTTTTTTGAAACAAATAATATTGGATAACAACACCATGATGCTCTAGTTTGAATATAACATTTATATATCTTCTATTATAACTAACTTTTCAATAAAAAACGTTTTACATTAGAAATTATAAATTTTGTTTTTTAAATTTTACTATATTGAGGAACAATTAAACCATTAAACTCAACTTATCAATGAAGTATAATACTACGAAAATCATCATGAAATACATATATATATTCATCCACTATAGGGACATTATTGATATAAAAAATCCCCCTATGTGTAAGAATTTGTGAAAGTTAACTATCATTTATATATTTTAACAGTATCTCAAATTCATCATATGTTATCAAACATATGAATTTATTATTGTATACAAAATGAAACTCATTATAACAAAAAAAATTATCTATATAATATATCATTTCTTAGTAAATATAAATTCAATCCATACATAGAATAATATCAAAATATAAATGGGGTAAGACAATAGGGCTTACGTTTAACATATTTCCATAGAAATCCATACAGTGATTCATGTAATTTCTTTTTCCCTTAATACATTCAAAATGGGTTTTAACAAAATGTTATAAATTCACTTCTTTAGGTGATATTTTTGGTTTATCAGAAAAATTCACATAAATGAATAATTTTTTAGATCCCATATCAAACATGACATTATTATAAGGTGAGTAAATGAGTAATGTACCTAACATAACATCATTGGATTTTCCAACATATACCATATTAGTCAAAATGGATTTAGTTACTCCTTTCATTTGGTGATGTTGAAAATATTCTTCCCTATTTCTTATATATGGAAATTATTTACCTATTTACCCTTCTAATTACAATTAATGAATCTTTCATCCTTTTTATAATCTTTTTGTGATCATTTCATATGATGTACTAAGACATAAGTATAATATTTCAACATTAAAAAAACGCACAATATATTATAAGACATTATCGAGTAAAATTTTTAAACTCTTATTGTTACTCAACAACCCCAGAATCAAGAAACCACAACCTTATTTTGTTACATTGGAAGTATTATAAGGAATAAATTCACCAAGGACTGATCAGTTTTGCATTTCTGAAATACCAAACTACATATATGATTCCAATATTATATTGAGAAATATAACATAAAACATGATACATAATAATATGATATGAACAATATCCTTGAAATATTATCAAATGAATTATTTATTATAACCTCTAAAAAGGAAACAAAATAAGGATGAGTTAATTTTCTCATAAGGGGTTATGTATTGTAAAATCTATCAAGAATTAATAACTAATAATCAATATTATATTGTAACAACTAAACATGAATGCCATTAAAACAGTAAATTGAAAATGAAAATGAATCCATAGATAAATTGAATTAAAATATATCATGGATAATAATAATAAATTAATACTAAATATATAATATTCTTAATTATTGGATGTCATGTTACCCAGGAACATGATACATTTAATATTGGGATCTATACTCAAGTTAGTTTAAAACATACTAGGGAAAAAATCATATTTTCTAATGGATTAATCTCATGAGACTTATGATTCCTTTAGGGGTTTAAATTAACTAGTCCCCAACCTATTTAGTTCATTTATAAAGAATTCATCAAATATTTAATAATTTATTCCTTTCATAAACAATGTTCCTTATCAAGTATCTATATTGATTAGACGATATTTATTATAAATTTATCCCATATAATCAAATAACATTAAAATTGAACATTCTATAAAGGCATTGTATATAGTTTAATAAATAATAATATATATTTTAAAAGAATATTTACATATATGAGAAATGAAATTTTCAATGAAAAATTACTATAAAAATTTTATAGTTTCAAGATAATTTTAACAATCAGAAAAAAAAATTGTATTTCAAAATAACATTGACCACATGGTAATTTTCAAAGAAAACCCCATGGATGAGATATTCCAAATTGAAACATAAAATACCATGAATTATGAGATAATTGTTATATTAAATTTCAATGGAGAAGTATAGACACAATATTAATTTGAATTTTCTTCATAATAACAAATAAGTCTCAATGGAATGTAAATTGAGACGAAATCCCATACCTTATGATTTCTTTTTGTTGAACACCCATTATAATCTTATATAATGATTTAATGTATTTTATTATCTTTTACCATAACTGTATTAATATTTATTATGTCATACATGATCTTTTTATAATATCTTATTAGCCATTTTTTAATAATCATTCATTGTTCTCACTGTTTTGGGTGTTCATTAACTTGTTTTTCAAGCATGTTTTTAATTATTATTTGTTTTTCCCTATTAGAAAGATCTGGATTTAATCATTTTCATATTGTAAAAAATGGTTTAAATTACATATATATTCATTATCTCTATATATATTGCAATATATGTTATTTAGTGATAGGATATGAAATGAACCGTTCATGGAGATGGTTGGTCGTACGTACTCCTTAATAGTACTTCTATTTTCATATCATATTAAAATAATGAAAAATGAATGATATATAAATATATTATGATTCCAGTATCATTTTTTGGTAATATATATCATATATTTTTATCAAACACATCGTTAATACATTCCATGTAATGAGTGAGTGAATCATATCTCTTTGAGGAGGCGGTAGTCTAGAAATCCACAAATGATTTTATGGTATTCCAATAAAATGGAAATAATGAATGTAAGTGTTATATAATAAATATAGTTTAAAAAATATAAATATCAATTTTTTCATATATTAACTATTAATCCATCATTATTCCCAACCATTATAGGTGGTAATGGAATAACGAAAAACATCTATTCGTCAGGTGGTAGTCCACCATACAAACATGCTATTGGCACCAAAATATATGAACAGGAAAAGAAAATGCAAAGAGAAAACCAACCCCATTGAGGCTACCTTGGGAAGCTTGTTCGTGGAGCCTCGTGGAACCACAACCAGCACGAAGCCACCCCCTTTTCCGCTACCGTGGTGAAAAGAGGCGTGAGGATCTAGGATCCGAAATATTTTTATGAAGCTGATGCGGATCAAAAAGGTGAGAGGCTATGCGATTTGAATGAAATTTGAAATGATTCTATAGTGAAAAGAGGCAGGAGGCTCTGTGATTCAAAAATGCTTGTAAAGACACCACGAAGTGAAAAGGTAGGAGGCACCTCGATTTGAAAGACATTTTCAAATCCGCCGCAGAGGAAAGAGGCAAGAGGGTCCGCAGTTATGACAAAGTTCCACATGGATTTGAATCGCGTTTTCTATGCTTCACATCTCCTCTTGCCTATAAATATCAAGATTCCCCCGAGGCCAAAGAATGAATTCTCCATCCTTTCGCCTTCTAATCTCTCAAATCGATATGTAATTTTTGTGCTACAAAAAATTAACTCTTTGAGGTACTTGAGCACCATGACATGCCTTTCCTTTTACATTAACACAATCCCTCTTCAAGAGGGGATTCCCTTCGTGGAGACCACAAGACATCACAAAGGAAGGAGATCCCTAAGGGGACACAGGTCTTCACAAATCACCCATGATTCATGAAAAACCCTCCATGCACATGTGAATCAATTGCTAAGGTAGGGTCACTGTGTTTCACGAGGAACACTACTTTGCAGTGCTATACTTTTCAAGGTGCATTTGCTTCATAAATCTCTACTCTATGAGATAATTTCTTCTTTGCGAAGCATCCTCCATGTGAACCTATGCTCTATGGATAGGAAAGGCCACCCCACTTAGGGATGCATACCCCTTCATGAAGCCCCTCCACTGCATGGTGCAGAAAATCATCATGAGGCGTCTTCCTATGATCCTCTTTTCTCCAGATACCCTTTTCACATACAACACTCCAGGTTTGTACATAGTGATTTCAAGGTCCCTTGGGTGGTGCTTCACATTGTGTTACATCGCCTCATACTTCTTTGCATATGCATGATAATAGACACTTCTTCTTCACATAGCCACGCTAACATGGGACCCTCAGCAGATCACTCCATAACACCCCTTTATTACGGCATTGCTGATTCCATCCATTCCCCAAGGGTCAGTGGGTATTAGTAATGTAAGTACTAGAGGTGAATTGTGAACTTTCCTCATCCGAGTGGCAGGATGTTAAACTACCAAGTGACATTGTCCTCAGCACCTGATGTTAAACTATGGACTCACCCCATGTATCACACATGGGGTGCCCCATCTAGGATATTCTGTAAGCCTACTCATATCCACGGGAGTGAGATCTTTCTCACAGAGAATGAGATCCTATTTGTTGGATTGGCGTCTTTCCGTGGGAAGGGAAACCATCTCGGTGTAATCCCCAATCCTTTCTTGGAGGAGGCAACACCCATGTTTCCCCTCCTCACGTCCCTTCCAAAGACCAGGGGGTTACATGCACTAAGACCTTTGTTATCTCATCCCTCTTTAGCAGGGTTTTGTCATCATTGGGCCTCCATCTAGGAGTTTGTCTCAAACTCCATCTCCCTAGGCTGCTATCCACACATAAGCCCATGTTTCCTCTTTGGGATTTTAACCACGTGTATCCCCCACTCCACTTCTAACAGACACACCTTTCATGAGGTGATTTCCAGGTCTTTGCTACCTCTTATTTCTCACACTGAGCTTGAATCACGTAAGCTTAGAGTAATCATCGACCATGGGATCCTCTCTAGGACACCTTTGTGTGCAAGACTTGATCACTTTCTGAACTATGGGTACATAGATACTTGCCAAGGAATGGTTTGTAAGAAGCCTCCCTGAGGTCCAAGCCCAACACCTACTGGTCATGTCCCCTTCACGTCAGTTCACCATACCATTCCAAACTACATGGGCATTGATCCTTGACAAGGAAAGGTACGTTATAATCCTCCCTGAGGTTCAATCCCATCACCTACTTGTCCCAACCACTTCACATCGGTTCACCTTCATCCCACATGATGTTACACTATATAAACCCTTCCGAACTATGTAAACATTGATCCTTGCCAGGGAAAGGTACGTAGGAAGCCTCTATGAGGTTCAAGACCAACACCTACTCATTCGGACCCCTTCCCATTTGTTCACCAAACCATCTTGAACTACGTCGACTTTGATATTTCCTAAGGAAAAGAACAAAAGAATTCTTCGAAAGGGTCAAGCTCAACACCTACTTATCCCGACCAATTTACGGAAGTTCACCTTGGTCCCACATGATGTTAAACTATATCAACACTCCCGAACTACGTGGACATTGATCCTTTCCAAGGCATGGTACGTAGGAATCATCCCTGAGGTTCAAGACCAACACATACTAGTCTCGACCCATTCATGTCAGTTCACTTTAATCCCACGTGATTTTAAACTATAAACCTCCTTTTTGTCATGCAAGATATTAAACTGTACCCATTTGAACTACATGATATTTGATCATTGTCCCCTGAACATGGTATGTAGGATGTCTCCCTGAGGTTCAACCCCATTTAGCTGTAAGCCATTGTCAACCCCATTCAGTGATAAGCTGTTGTCAACCCCATTGTGCGGTAAGCCTTTATCAACCCCATTCAGTAGTAAGCCATTTTCAACCCCATTCAATGGTAAGCCATTGTACACCCCATTCAGCGGTATGCCATCGTCAACCTCAATAGATGGTAAGCTATTGTGTTCCACGGTCAGCAGGAAGCCGTCACACCCAACCAACGGTAATCCATTGTAGTCCGAAATTGACTGTAAGCTATTGTAGTCCCCATTTTTGGGACCCACATCTACGGTCTGGCCGCATGGTATTAGACCAACCCACATTTCTCACCACGCATAAGCCCCAGTATGTCTTCAGGTCGTTCTCCTCTGTGCACACCTCAATACTATAACCCCATCCTGGACTACAAGCACTATTATTTCCTACATCGGGGATACATACACAGAATTCCTAAGGTTCAGTCCCATCACTCATGTCCCATCATGGTCACTCCCTCTAGCCGACATGTTTGAGGAAGTTCATACCCAAACTAAGAGGTTTCACTTCCTTCGGAACTCATCCATGTGTCCATTCTCACAAGTTGTATCTTCAGGGTCCCCAATGCCCAACATAACTATGTGGACATTGATTCCATGCCATTGGGATATGCTGGAAGTCTCTTAGAGGCTCAAGCCCAACCTCACCACCGCCCTCACATTAGTTTCATTTCACTCTCTATCCACTCTCAAAAATCTCTATCCATCTTGATTCTTACCCAGGCTACCACATCTTGATGTGTTAAGTTCACCCACTATCTCACTTCTCCACATTGTAATCGGGTAACTAACCACCCATTATCCCTAGCATCAATGATCCATCCTTGGGTTTCACCCATATGATCCACTCTCTTCAGTGTTATGATCTATTAGATCATTCTTTGGTAGACGTTAAACTCACGACATACAATGTGATAAAAATGGGAAGATGTGGAAAACCTCAAAGATAATCCTATGGAGTATAATTCCCCACATTTGACAAGGAATGGCTTGGTCTTCTGCACCCTCAAGAAGCCCTATCATATAAAGAAGAATCCAAGACACATCAGTGTTCCAGCATCAAGACACCCCAGGGATGTCCAACGTGACTACTTCCCTGATCTAAGGATGCTGTCCTAAGTAGACCCCTTGGAATGTCCAGACAGAATTAGCGTAACTAACCAACATCTATGAAGACATGGCACTAGGATGAGTTTCACGAACAGTGTCTTAAGTCTATAAGGGAGACCTGGACTAGGTAATGTTCTCTGATGTGGAATCCACAAAAGGCAGAACCAACATCCCATCAACCCTTTTCTATCATGGAGAAAACATCCCTGAACAAGGGACAAATTTTACCCTCCAATAGAAAGAGGGAATGCGGGGCAACAGCTCTGCGTCCTCTGAAAGAGATGGATGCAGGACCTGATGAAAGTGTTGGAAACAGAAATGGTAAACACAACGTGAAGTTATTCTCCTCAATATGAAGATTAGTAGTAGTTGAGACATCAGTGGACAAGTGTGTCACCAGATAAAGGTATCTGGCCTTAGGTCCCGCTGAGAAAAAAGTTGTCCTAGAGAGAAACTCACCAAAAACTGGGGCAGTTATACATTGGACATCCTAGTCTATGACGTTGTCAGCTTGGATCCTTCTTGTCAGCCATGGAATATGGAGTGGAACTTGGGCATTGGATTTCACTTTCCATCCTTCATGATTAAATCTCCCTACATTCCAGGACCCAAGCTGTCATGATATGAAATTGATCACCGCCCAACTACCAAAGCAGCGGCTGCGACAATGTTAACCTGGCAATCCCGCGTGGCCTCATCCCTCCCATGATAGCCTCTTTGTTCCCAGCAGCTGGGGGCCCTTGCCCCATCTCCCCTTATGAAATCATAAAGATAAGGTTGATAAATGAACTCATTTGGCGTTATGAGGAAGAGGGGATTATCCCCACCCGGGATATGGGCCATTAAGACATTGAGGCTTCTGCGCCTCATCACCATCGACGCCCCCAAGGGCTATGCAGGGAGCCACTGCTCCCAACTTCGACGTATAACTATTTCAGGAGCCTCTAACTTGAAAACTTTGATGAATCTCTCCCCTATGCTGATGAGGTGAGGGTTGTTTGGGCTAGCCTGACCGGGATGCCATTTTAGGGGATCCCATGGAAAGCTCACACTTGGCCATGTCAACACCACCACCTGGCCCCACCGGCTGAGGAGCAGGTAAGCAATGTGTATGTACCGCCATCCCCAGTCCAGTTAACCGGATGCCAGCATCAGTCATAGATTGAAGAGGACTCCCCCTCAGGGGCTCAAATGTTAGTGACTACCGTGTCCCATGCCACCGCTGATGTATACCATCAGTCCCCTATTGAGTAGGGGCACTCATATGCCCGGCTGGAACTGAGGCCCCAAACGCCCCATAGGTAGGCTGGGTCAACTCTCCTAGTTTCTGTTGTAAATACCACCCTTCCACAGGCTGACCCATGGCAACGATACCAGTATAGATGTTCTCCCCGTACCATCTCCAATGAGTGTGTAGGTCTGTCCTACTCCCACGATCGGCGTAGTGGTCCTCCCCTTACAGCTTCAATATGAATGAAGGTCCTCCCTACTGCATTGACACCTAGTACTGGAGTCTCGTCCTTATCCAGAACCTCAGGTATGGAGTCCTTCCTCATATCACTGGTCGCTGATGTGATGATGTTCCCCATCTGGTTAACCATCAATGTGGGGGTCATCCTCGTATACTTACAGCAACCAGTGAAGGACCTCCTCATCCTAGTAACCAAAGAAGCATAGGTTGGACACACTTGATGGACACCCAACGTGGAGGTCCCAACTGTGTTCAGATCGACCAGTACTAGGACCCTCCTCACAATGTCTATTCAACAAGAAAAAAGCATGAAGTCCCTACCCATGCTCCCACCAGCTCCAACTAAGGTCCAACCTGCTCCAACAATACCAGAGGATATTCCCTCCGCACGTCAGCTAGTGGAAATGGAGGTCCTGACAATGTTCTCTTTGAAATTCCTCCAGGTGCTCCTCACACCCCAGCTCACCCTGGAAGAAGTCCTCTGCACCCCACCACCAGTTTTTCTAACCATCCCCCTTATGAGAAAAATCTACCCTACCCTAAAGTGCCATCCCATGGAAGGAGGGAGGGTATCTGATGCAATAAAGAGAGTTCCAATGAAGATTCATACTACCATTTTGACTATTTTCTTCTCAAATTATTAGCCAGAATACGAATCCGCAATGGAACCCCCACCTTGATCATCTATGCCAAGGACCAGGGCCGGAACGAGGAGCATTAGCCTCATCCTTCCAGAATGTGAAATTCACCGGTTTCCCTCATCCATATATAAATACAACCATGAGGAGGAAGATTTGGCCCCTTTCAATGTCCATTCTGAGAAATCCTCCCTATCACCCATAGGGTCATGCTCTCCTACGACAACAGATCATGGAGAGTTGTTCTGGGGACCGATAAAGGATGAACAACAGCTTGAACCACCATCAGTGACCGCATCCCCTACACCAGAAGCCGTGGTCACCAGCCTGTCTTATTGTGATGTGGGGGCTAAGTCACTATACTCATCGAAGGATTTCCCAAGATGTGGAGTCCTGGCAGCAATCTCATCGTATTCTCCATCAGCCAGCCTACCGTCTCAGTAGTCCACTTCAGTACCATTATTGGTTCCCCAGCCTCCTCCAGTCAATGTGTTGGGAAACGAAGGGAAAGACCCCATGTTAGAGCCCAAGTGAAGCTGAGTATTTTGCGAGACATTCTTGTGGAAAACCATTTCCTAGAGATGTTTTGTTCAGTCGCATCACCAAATTTCAGTGCACCAAAATTGCTCACACAAGAGGAAGATGGATTCTTTCTCCAAACCCTCTAGGAGATGCACTTTTTTCTTCCTCGTTGGTGAGTTGATATCCCCAATAGTCCGGAACACTTCAAAGACCTTGGATAACAATGTAATTTGGTCGATTTGTCCGCACTCTCTATGTCCCAATGTGCTGAGTCACCTGTCCACTATTGGACCCTCCAACAATGATGCATCTAGAGCTGTAATGTGCTCTATAGGATTATCAAGGAGGCTTCCCCCCATGTCCAGATCCATTGTTAGGGGCAGTACACGACCCTCTATTTCAGTTCTATTTGGTTCTAGCCTGACATGAAATGATATATCAAGGATATTCTTCAAGGTAGAGTTGTGGTTAACATGGCTGACCTATCAATGTAAGAGACAGAGACATCGCTCATGGGATAATAGTTACTCTGCAACTAAGAAATCTATTTGGAATTTTTGTGCACACTGAGGCATTGAACATCTGTCAGTAGTCTAATATGGGAAAAGAGAACCTTGGAGTCATCAAAACCTCAGACCCGTCTGGTCAGTGCAGAAGAGGGAGGATGATCTCAAAAAAGATGTGTTGTGTCATCACTACGCAGAACACATGACGATGTTCGATAACCTACTTGTTGAGTGCACCATAGTGCAACGACCTGATTACAGTGATCCTCGACCATGGTAGTGGGGGAAATCACCACTTCCCCCCCCAAGAAAATTTCGTCCAGGGGACCCTGATAATCTTTCCCACACCGACAGGATAGTGACAAGGAATTATGGAAATAGGGCGCGGTATGTGTCACCAAATCCACCTAAGAGACGTGATAATCCACATGACCCAGCTCAGGAACCCCTAGTCGCTTCGTAGGTCATCCCACTGGCCACTCCACAAGCTGCTTCTCCTGCTTATCACGTTGAAGAACCCACCAACACAATGGTGGTCAAGGATACTCGTCAAGACAAGAACCCCTGCCTAGATGATTTGATGGTTTCACTCATTTCATTCCTCTAGGCGTTGTAAACTTGACAGGTGGTAATCCTACCTGATGGAAATAAATATCAAGCATGGGTGGATGCCATTACAACTCCCCTAGTTTTATGACATCCCATCTTTTACCCCTTTAATGGGATTGGCGATCCGTTGCAGTGTCTAGCCCACTTCATCTCGAGGTGTGGACCCATTCTAGGAACTCTAGTTAGATAGAATCCACCAAACAATGATTTTTCATATAGAAATTGGAAGGGCATGCATCTTTATGGTACAACCAGATACCCATCGGGTTAGTCCCTGGTTGGGATAATCTCCGTAGGCAGTTTCTTTACCAGTTCAGCTCTACTACCAGAAAGATGAGTATTCCAGACCTCTACAAGTGTATGCATAGGACTAATGAGCAGGTCGTGGACATTGTCGCTTGGTGGAAAGGCCATACCTACTCCATATATGTGCCGCTGACTCAGGAAGAACTGATGACAATGTGTGTAGGGAATGTCTAGACCGAATAGGTACCCTATATCATTACCTAGAATTACCTCAAGGTATTCTGATATTTCTCAGATAAGACCCAACTTTTAGAGGAATCCTTACAACTAGCCAATTAGGAACGTCAATTGCCTCTATCAATTCCCATGAGAAGAGATGCTAAGGCTCAGCCTACCACTATGGCCCAAATAGAGGAGCCCAAGAAACTGCATCAATTACCAGTGGAGGCACCTCTACAGCCCACCAAGGGCACTCCACCTCAAGCATAGCCTCCATCCCAACAACTCTCACCTTAGAATCAACAGGTGCCCATGCGTAATGCACAGCCATCACCCAGGTGAGATAACCAGGTTCCACCTCCCCGACAGGCTCCTCCAGCCCCTCTTCTGGGCCAGGCTCCCAGATCCCCCTACTCAAACAAGAGAAACTGGACCTATTCATTCAACAAGGCTCAGGACCCCGTTTATTTCTACAACTCCAGGGAATAAGGACATCTATGTTAGCCTAAATGTAGGAGACTAGAAGAGTAAAATCTCACCGATAGCCCAAATTAATACCTCTATAACTAAATCATGTGGCACAACCTCAAAAAATTATATGTGTCTAAAGACTGGCTTCATGAACCGGCTGAAAATAACGTAGTCAAGTTAGGCCCAGCTCTAACATTGGTGGAATTTGTCATTGTGAAGCCAGACATTGGAAAGAACAGTGTAGGAGAGTGGTATCAGGTTTCTAACCATAGATCCCAGAAGTATGATGACTGAATGGCTCAAAAGAAAGTCTCCCATGCCCCTGGTATCATCTGTGCATATATAAATTTCCATGATTCTTCAAAAGATTCCATGTCACCCACAACCAGTACTTCTGCATCAACGACTCAGCCTTCCTCTTCCTAAAAGAGAAGGCTTCAGTGACGCAAGGGAAATCAATTTCCCCCACCAATGACCTCATCACCCCGTACTCTTTGAGGTTTCATGCCCCAAAATATAGAAATTCCCTCCAAATTCCATCTAGTAGTGGAGGATTCTACAAGTGACAGTCAATGGTACGCCTTGGTTAACACCGTGGAGCTGGTAAACCCCAACACGATTCTTGACGGTGAGGAGCCCTAGAAAAACCCTCCAAATTTTTTCAACCATCAATAGTACCAATGAGTCCATGGTTATATGTGTCATCAGAGTTACTTAGTCTATACTTCTATCCAGGACGTTCGTTCCATTGAAAAAAGACAGAAAGCCTAGCTTAGAGCTCATCACATGCAACCTTCTCATCTAGTATCATCAGATCTGCCTTCACCGCTGTTTGTGTTACATGATCAGGTGGATCCACCCTGACTACACCATGATCATCCACACCCTACTATGGACCGGCCCCAGTCATCTGATTCACATCTGGTAGTTCAGCCAGAAGGGCCAGTCACCCCTCTACCACAGAACGACCTCCTGTAAGAAGATGATTACTCTTAACACAGAAGTATGTTTTCCTGATGAATATTGATAGCATTCTATTAAGTCTATTAATACTTTAGGCCCTTCGACTGTCGGTAGATATGTGTGAATCCCTCTATAAATCTTAAGAAGCCCCCTCTAGTTCGAGATGGAGGGAGTAGCTGTAGAAGCCCTCCATGCTAAGCCAGTCAAGAACGCTGAATGTCGTGCCATTAACTCAATCTCTGCTGAAGACTCTCTATCCCTCTAATAGGGGAGCATCCACCCATTGAACATCACCAGCCATTTCATTAGTGTAGAGGTTCATCGATGCCGTGTCAATACATGCTCTAAGATAAACCTATTCCCAACCCAAACACTTCGGAAGATGGGGCTATCTGAGGATGATCTGAGTCCCTATGACCTGAAAATTCATTGTAATTATATGCCCAAATAGACAATGTTCAGCATTATATTCTTGAAAACCCAGTTTGGTTGTACCACCCCGACCCAAGAATCCAAGAGCTGGTGAATTATTTTAATACATTGGCATATTTACAAGGAATCAAGTCCCAAAGGATAGATCAGTTTAGTAGTCTTGGAAACAATATACATACATAAGTTCATCCTTACAACTTTAAATTAACAACAACACTAAAATTTTCCATTAGAAACATCCAAGCTTCCTAGATTATGCCTGGAAATCACTCATAACTGACTTCTTCATATCCTGGGAAAATGAAACATAATAATGGGGTGAGCTCAAATGCTCAGTAAGAGTAAGCAATACAGTAGAAGATAACATAAACATTATGCATGTTGAATAATTGAAAACACATGCCTTTACAAATAAATAACAGGAACACTTTATGGCAGGAATATGAGCTGAGTAAATAATGCCATAATAAAAAATAGTCATGGGTATTCTACTAGTAGAATAACCACATGAAATACCAATAGATAATCTCATAATTATGGAATTCATAATGCCGGGCATTCTAAAACATTTGGTCAAGGTATCGGCCAAGACATCTGAAAATGATTAAGGCATCGGCCAAAACCATATATAAAAAATTGGGAAAGGCCTTAGCCATTTCCATGACTAATTGTCTCATGAGACCTACCGATGCATAGAGGAACTATAGAGGGCACCACCCATCACATACTAAGTCCATTGAATTCCTCATATGAAAATCTTAAAACATAACATAAACAATCGTATTAAAACTAGAATACGAAATGCCAATATTTAACTGCAAACCATGAATGGTATAAAAATAGCACATTCACAATCAAACATAACTCAGTCAATACAATAAGAAAGATTGTATTATAATAGATTAACCTCAATAAAGAATAAAAAACACATTGAATTATATTTAAATAGATGAAAATAATCCTCAAAACTATTTGAGAGAAATAACCTCATTTCTTAAAAGCAATTAAAAGTATCACTACTTATCAAGAATCTATTTAAAATAGATTTTTGAATCAAAGTGTCCCAAACAAAATTGAAACATTTAAAAAGAATTTTAATTCCAAAACATTAATGACCATATAAATAAATCCTTAAAACCATTTTTAAAATATGGACATTAATGAGAATTATTTATAAGAATAAAATTTTAAAACATTTAAAGTTATATTTTAGTTAAAGTTCATAACCAAAAGGGAGACACTTGAATACAAATAATTGAGGTAATCAAAACCTATAATATTATGAGAATAAATCTATTCATGATATACTATGTCAAGGTACATTTTATACACCATATAAAAGTTAGTTTGTGTATAACAACAAAGAAGTCTCAATGGAATGTAAATTGAGATGAAATATCCTATAAAGATCATATCCTTAGGTTAAAGATAAATCAACGACATAATTATGTGTGAAAAATATAAATACAATCAATATTATCGGATATTCAGTGTAAATCAATCATAGGACATTCACACATATTCTTGTAAAAACAACACCAATGAATTGGGTGGTTAACTCAATAAATGGAGATTGAGTTAAAACTACTCTTATCAAGTTCATATCGATGACTTAGAATTTATCAATGGTGTGATTATGTGTATCAAAAGTATATCCATAGAAAGGGGAGTGTAATGTACTAGAAAATTAATAAATAGTGATTCCACACATAATCATGGAGTAAAATAATCAATGAAGTATGCGTAAATCCCAATAAGTGAACATTGAAATTTGAAATTCCCTTATAGATTTGGTAACTTATGAAACATACACACCATGAAAGAAGAATCATAAAATTAAGAGGAAAATACCCAAAAATTAAAGCATATTACAAAAATAATACAATCTGGGGAAGTACATACTCCACACAAAAGGAAATATTGGCCTATATAGAATGAATCTCATGGAAATAAAAGTGAGATGAAAACCCCTTACTTCGTTGTAATCAATATAGTCATATGAAAAAAAATTAATAACCACCAAATAAATCACAGAATACCATGAATATAATGAAAATAATGATAAAATATATAAAATGGTATTACACGGTACACCACATCAAATAAATAAGTGGCGAACAATGGAAATCTCAAAGAATTAAAAGTGAGATAAGAAACCTCTTACCTCAAGTCCGACATGTCTTGTATGTTCCTTGTTCATACAGAATAATGAACATATATTAATTTCTAATAGATTAATAAGATTTTTAATGTTTATAATTCCTTTTATATCACTTATTAGCTTGATAAAACAATTAGTTAATTATTCGAGTTCATATTGGATATTTTATCGATGTTCGGAACATGAGTCCAAAATAAGCTTGTTATAATTACAATTTTTCCAAGTGGTCAAAAGAGTATTATCTCCAGAATGATATAAATGATTTAGATATAAAATATATATTATATATCCAGTATATATATTCATTTATAAAAGTACATAATATTTGGAGATAAGAAATGAAATCCAATGTTCATGGAGACGGTAAGCCGTACATACGCATGAATGATACTTTCATTTCTATTTTGTATTTTAATGGAATTAAAACACAATTATACATAAGTATATTATCATTAAAGTATAATATATTATATAATATCATTAAATACAAACATTATACATCCCACACAAGTCATTAATGAGTCATATCACTTTGACGGGGTAGTAATCCGCACTTCCTCAAATGAAATTATCGCGTTTTACCCATAATGGAAACCATAAAGGTATGATATAAATGGAAAATATAGAAGAAAAAAAGAAAACATAAACATAATATATATAATAAATAAACACATTTCCATATTAATGGACACCATGAGAGGCAATAGGATATAATCGAACAATCATCGTTTCATGAGGTGTTTGTTGGCCAACCACAGAAAATGTATGTTCTTCACCGATTTGATCGAGGTGTCTATAAGTGTAGTTAGAATACATATCCAAAAAACATCCTAGTATAATGAGGATATTAGTGTTTTTATAAGATAAAGGAATAAAAATTGTTTAGGGAGTTGTAGAAGTAAAATAAAACAAAATAAAACAAAAGAATTTAAGAGGAACTGTTACCTTTAATTTGGGTAACTTCATTTGGTTTGAACCAAAAGGAATTCTTGAAGTGAATTCTGCATAAGGTTAGGTTTCTAAGTGTAAGAGAGGGATCGTGAGAGCTTATTTTGGTAGGTGTTGGACGATCCATAGGGCTTGAGAGGTGTGTGGAATGGATTAGAAGTTGTGTCCTATTATATGGTGGAGGAGCGGCTCTTTAGGAAAGTGTGAAAATATTTTTTTATTATATAGTGATATTCGGTTTCTAGTGGTCCAAAACTAATTAAAGTCTAAGATAAGATGACTCATGGTCAAAATAATATAATCCAATAAGAATTGGACAGGTTTTGAATATTATTTTAATATTAATAATCATATTTATTTTAATCATTTATTAATGAGGTAAATACTACATCATTATTGTGTCATAAATAATTTAATTTATTTGATATATAAAAATTATAAAATATTATGATACTATAAGAAATAGTTTCAAATTTAAAATGAATATTTATATTAAAAAATATGACTTATATAACCCCATGTTAAAATTGATAAACTAAAATATATTTGTTAACGTCATTTTTGTCTTTACTTTAAGTTAATTAAAATAAAGTACCATTATCACTCTTAAGTGGCTCCATGGGGTCCCAAAATCGACCCAGGGATTCCCATGGTCGTCCATGACTCATCCAATAAGGTTAGGACATGTTTTAAGGTAATTTTATTTTATTATAATATTCTTTTTACATTGAATTACCATTTTTACCTTTAACCACAGTAAATAAGAGTCTAAAGTTACTATTCACCATAAAATATTTTCAACTTATTGAACCCAATTTTACTTACTAATAACAACCATGTATGTCAAAATTTCAAAAATCAATTCACTGAAGTGGTAAAATTTCATTTAAATGAAAATGTCAGTTTTTAACTACTACTATGTGGTTCCACTATTCTTCAAAAATTGAAGTTTTTGAGAAAATTAAAAAAAAATTCAGCCTATGCTATATTTGATATTCCAAATTCAAAAATTATTTCTATTATACCAAATTAAAAAAATATAAGTTGTATTAATTAATTTAAATTTAATTTATGTTGTCAAAACAGATAGCATGTTTTTAAGAAAAATTACTATCAAATGATTGACACTTGTTTATGTATAATTTTAAAGTGAAATTAAATCCAATAACCAACGTTGGATTAAATGGTAAAACTATAATATAATTATACTTCAAAACCATAATCATTTATAATTGAACCCTATAAATTAATTTGATTAAAAAATATTTTTTCAATTAAAATTTAGTATTTTTCACTATCCAACAAAATATGAAAGTTATCAGAAATACACCAAAAAATTTATTAAAACAAAATTTTTATGTCCCAATTATCAATAATAAGTTTATTTTGTCAAATTAAATACATAAAAGTGTCAAATATTGGATTTAAAAAAAGTTCACCATTAAAAGGAGGTAAAATTGCATTTTTTTAAAAATACTTCATTTATCTGAAAAAAATTGTACCTATATTATGTCTAAGAATCACATAATATAGATGTTAAAATTATATGGAATATAAAAAATTCAAAATATAATTAATACTATTTTTAACTGCTTTTGAATGGCTAGTTTGGTAAGTCGTCGTGCTCTCGAACTCGATGTTGTGTGATGTTAAAGCTATTGAATTAATTTAAAGATATATTGTACTATGAAACCATGGGGTGTTACATTCTCCCTCATTCAATAAATTGAGTCCTAGAAATTTAAAATCGGGATAGAAAACATGGGTTTTGACATTTTAAATTATCTTAATTGAAATCCCACATCGAAAATGGATTAATGGGGCCTCTATTTTAAAATAAATAAAGGTAAGTATGAAGGTTACCGAACATAACACATACTAGGGTTACATGTAGGAAAACATGGATATGGAAGAGAAAACTAATCATGAAGTTTTTATTGAGAGTGTTTGAGAATATTATTAGGAGAAAGCTAACGATATGAAATCCATAAACTTGGGATGGGATAAAAGGTCTTTGATTACCCAGTAGGAAAAATAAATGAACAACATTTTGGAATTATGTTTCTTTTCATAATGATGATGAGTTTATTTATGAGATTGACTAAGAGTATAAGGAGATATAATTACTTCACATGTATATTTTCATCCATTAATAAATTTCTACCACAAACTCATGTTTTCTTCAAACGATGAGTATTCAAGATGACTTGGTTACACCTAATGAGCTACAATAAACATATAGAGAATCACGTAATCCACAAAGGATGAACTATATATTTCCATTTTTATTAAAAATTAAGCAATACCAAAATGGTTAGTACATGATCATATGATCCCCAAAAATGATAATCCATTATAGAAATAAATACCACTCTTAATCTCCAAAATTTAGACAAACAATACCCAAAGATCAACAAATACCCTTCAATGAACGATTGTCCTTAAAATACATCAATATAATCATAACTAATATTGAGACCCAAAACTCAGAAAATTGGATTACATATTCTTCCACATTAAATTGTATCTCCAAATAACATCGACTACTCTAAAAGTCACATACTAAAAAGTTATTAACCTAATCACATATTCTCTATGATAGGTTAATAATTTCCACAAATAACCCAAATCGCTATAAATCCACAATAAAAACATTGAAAAATATCCACCATTAATTTTAAAATTAAATCCCATAGTATTCTATTTTCTTAAGTCATATAGTCTTCCCAGTAGAGTGAATGTCTTCCAAAATAACATTTATCACTTAATCACCAAATCATTTTCCTAAACTAAGGATATCCATTTTATAATACATAATTTCCCAAATCAACTTAATAAAATAATGTATCTAAAAATAATTAATCACACTAACCAGGGACATCACGTAGTCCAGTGGTAGGGTATAAATCTCAATCGCATGCTGGTTGTGGGTTCGATTCCGATAACTTTGTCTAACGCGACGGGTTTTCACATAGTCCGTCTGTTTTCCATTCTCAAAAACTATATTTTATTACATTAACAAAATGAGATAAATTCCTCAAAATAACCATAACATAATTTTACCACAAATGATATCTCATACCTCTCATTTTCATCCCAAAATTTAATAACTTGCAATTGCCTCCAATTCTGGGATCATATAAAACGAAATGGTTATTTATAACTATATCCACAAGAGAAAAGGTAATTCTTCCTCAAATATCATTTTCACATGTTAATTTCAGGGTAACACATACAAGATAAAATTCAGCCAAAGTAATCTCATCAACAAAGAGCACTAATACCTTTAAACATTTTCCCATCCATTTCATTCCACATAGGTTCTTCCTTGACAAATAGTTTATCCTATAGAATAGGGAATTGACTTGGGTGATGCCAAGGTCTCTTAAATTTATTACAAATGACCATAATTGGATTCTTAGGATCATTTTTATTTTCTTCTATAGTACTCTTCATTTTTGCTCAGTAATTCATTACCTTATTCCCTTCTTTCCCGCACATAAAGCATTTCATTGTTCCATTGAGACACTTTGCTGTGTGTCTCCTTCCACATTTCATTCCTGATTAAAATTGATATTTCTTCTCTCCATGGTCTCCAGTAGTGGATCTTTTATAATTCACCACCATTATCTTCTTTGTTGAGTCCGGGAGTAGGTTAATATATATGGTGTTGATCACATTTTTGGGAAACTGATTCGACATGAAGAAAATATCTTTTACGCCTATCAACATTCCATTTCGTTTCTTATTTACACCACTGTTCCCCCCTAGTACATCATGTTCAGTGTTTCTATGACTTCCATTGAAATCCAGCCATTAACTAAAACAAGAAAGCATTTTCTGAGTAAGAATAGTCATATTCTTATTTAGAAAATATCATCACACCTTATTTTCAATCTAAAACACCCTAGGATTAACAAATGTTATTTATTATCATCTTATATTAAAGTCCATTAAATAAGTTTGTAAAAAAATGTGAATTATCTTAATCATATCACTCAAAAGTTTCATAACCAAGACTGCAGCAAGGTCCGTTGTCATGCACCAGTTCCCGTTCGAGTCTTGCTGAAAGCGGTGTTTTTAGGTACTACCCATATGTACATCTGTGCCAAAGCCACCTCTACCCGCTCGTGTCCATACATTGATGTATTTCTTAGAAACCCCACAAAATAATTACATTACCAAAAATTTTGGACGTGCTTCTATACTAATCCCGAAATTCTATCGTAGGTAAATGTTCTCTAATTAGAGTTTTTCTAAATCTAGTTTCCATGGTTTGTACTAAACTTTCTCTGATACCAACTGTAATGCCCCGACCCTAGAATCGGGGAGCGGGTGAATTATTTTAATACGTTGGAATGATTACAAGGAATCAAGTCCTAAAGGACCGATCGATTTAGTATTATTGGAAACAAGATAGATACATAGCTTCAACATTACAACTTGAAAAGAAAAACAACAGTAAATTATTCCATTAGAAACATCGAAGCTTTCTAAATTATTCCTAGAAGTCACTCATAAGTAACATGTTCATATCCTAGGAAAATAAAACATAATAATGGGGTGAGCTCAATTTCTCATTAAGAGTAAGAAATACAATGGAAGATAACATAAAGATTAGGCAAGGTGAATAATTGAAAACTCATGCCTTTACAAATAATTAAAATGAACACTTTACATCAGGAATATGATCTGAGTAAATAATGAAATAACAAAACATAGTCATTGATATTCTACTAGTCAAATAATAACATGAAATATCAACATCTAATCTCATAATGATGGAATGCATAATGCCGGACATTCTGAAATATTTTGTCAACGCCTCGGCCAAGACGTCTAAAAATGATTAAGGCCTCGACCAAAACCATATATCAAAAATTGGGAAAGTCCTCAGCCAATTACACGTCTATTTGTCTCATGAGACTTACCAATGCATCTAGGAGCTATAGTGGGCTCCAACCATCACTTACTAAGTCCAATTCATTCCTCATATGAAAATGTTGAAACATAACTTAAACATTTGTATTAAAACTAGCATAAAAAATGAAAATATTTAACCACAAACCATGGATGTTATAAAAATAAAAAATCCACAGTCCAACATAACTCATTCAATACAATATGGGAGATTTTATTATAATATATTAAACTCTATCAATAATAAAATACACTGAAGGATATTTACATAGTTGATAATAATCATCAAAACTATTTGATAGAAATATCCCCATTTCTAAAAAACATTTAAAAGTATCACTATTTATCAAGAAGCTATTTAAAATATATTCTTGAATAAATGTGTACCATTCCACATTAATAATTTAAAAAAGAATTTAAATTTTAAATCATTAATGTCCAAATCAATAAATCCTTAAAAACATTTTTAAAACATGGTCATTAATGAGAAAAAATTTGAAGAATAAAATTTTAAAAAATTTAAAATAGTATTTTAGTTAATATTCCAATACCAAAGAAGGACCTTGAATACAAATAATTGTGGTAATAAAAACATAATAATATCATGAGAATAATGGGATTCACAATATTCTATGTCAAAGTACATTATATACACCATATAAATGTGAATTGGTGTATAATAACAAAGAAGTCTCAATGGAATGTAAATTGAGATGAAATCTCTTATAAAGACCATATCCTTAGGTTAACGATAAATCAATTACATAATTATGTGTGAAAAATATAAATACACTCAATTTGATTGGATATTCAGTGTAAGTCAATATTAGTACATTCACACTTATTCTTGTAAAAACAACACCAATGGATTGGGTGTCTAACTCAATAAATGGAGATTGAGTTAAAATTACTCTTATCAAGTTCATATCGATGACATGAAAATTTATCAATGGAGTGATTATGTGTATCAAAATTATATAAATAGAAAGAGGAATGGAAATTACTGAACAAATAATAAATAGTGTTTCCACACATAATCATGGAGTAAAATAATAATTGAAGTATGCGTAAATCCCGATGAGTGGAAATTTGAATTTGAAATTCCCTTACCGATTTGTTATCTTATGAAACATACACCCTATGAAAGAAGTATCATAAAATTAAGATGTAAATACCCATACATTAATGTATATTATAAAAATAATAAAATCATGGGCAGTACATACTCCACACAAATGTAAATAGTGGCCAATATAAGATGAATCTCACGGGAATAAAAGTGAGATGAAAAACACTTACTTCGTTGTAATCAATCGAGTCATATGAACAAAATTTAATAACTGAATAATGAGTCACATAATACCATTAATATAAGGATAATAATGATAATATATATCAATTGGTAGTACAAAATAGACCACATCTAATAAATAAGTGGCGAATAATGGAAATCTCACAGAATTAAAAGTGAGATAAGAAACCCCTTACCTCAAGTCTGACTTGTCTTGTATGTTCCTTGTTCTTACTAAATAAAAAACTTAAGTTAATTTCTATTTTATTAATAACATTTATAATGTTTATTATTCCTTTTTATATTACATATTACCTTGCTATAACAATTAGTTAATTATTTGAGTTCAAATTGGATATTTTATCAATGTTCGGAACTTGAGTCCAAAATCAGCTTGTTATAATTACAATTTTTCCATGTGGTAAAAAGTCCATTATCTCCAGAATATTATAAATGATTTAGATATAATATTTTTATTATATCTCTAGTATATATATTCTTTTATAATAGTACATAACATTTGCAGATAGGAAATGAAATGCAACATTCATGGAGACGGTAAGTCGTACGTACGCATGAACGCTACTTTCATTTATATTTTGTATTTTAATTGAATTAAAACATAATTATATTTAAGTATATTATAAATAAAGTATAATATCATATATAATATCATTAACTCCATACTTTATACGTCCCACACAAGTCATTTGCGAGTCATATCACATTGAGGGGGTGGTAGTCTGCACTTCCTCAAATTAAATTATCGCGTTTTACCCATAATGGAAATAAAAATGGTATGATATAAATGAAAAATACAGAAGCACAAAGAAAACATAAACATAATATAAATCATATATAAATACAGTTCCATCTTAATGGCCACCATGAGAGGTGGTATGAGATAATCGAACAATCATCAGTTTTTGAGGCGTTAGTTTTCCAACCACAGAAACAATATGTTTTTCACCCATTAGATAGAGGTGTGTGTAATTTTAGTTCTAATAATTCTCATAAAAACATACTAGTATATTTATAAAACTGGTTTTGTTATAAGATAATGGAATAAAAAAATTTTAGGGGGCTGTAGATGTAAAATAAAAAAAATAAAACAAAATAATTTAAGAGAAACTGTTACCTTTAATTGGCGTAACTTCCTTTGGTTTGAACCAAAAGGACTTCTTGAGGTGAATTATACTTATGGTAAGGCTTCTAGGTGTAAGAGAGGGATATGTAGAGATTATTTAGGAAGATTTTTGAAGAACCAAAGGTCTTGAGAGGTGTGTGGAATGAAGTATAAGTGACATCCTTTTATAAGGGGTAGGATAGGCTCTTTAGGAAGGTGTGAAATTTTATTTTATTATATAGTTATATTCGGTTTCTAATGGTGAAAAAGAAATTAAAATCAAAGATAAAATGACTCATTGTCGAAATAAAATCATCCAATAAGAATTGGAAAGGTTTTGGATATTTGTTTAACATTAATAATCTTATTTAATTAAATCATTAATTAATGAGGTAAATACTACATAATTATTGTGTCATACTTAATTAAAAATTATTTGATATCCAAATATTATAAAAAGAAACTATAATTAAGAAAATATTTTTATCTTTCCAATTAATATTTATAGTTGAAAATATGACTTATATAACCCCATGAAAATATTGATATACTAAAAGATATTTGTTAATGTCATTTTGGTCATTACATTAGGTTAATTAAAATAAAGTATCATTATGACTCTTATGTGGTTCCTTGGGCTCCCAAAATCGACCCAAGGTATTTCATGGTTGGCTATGACTCTTACAATAAAGATAGGAAAAGTTTTAAGGTAATTTTGTATTATTATAATATTCTTTTTACCTTGAATTACCATTTTTACCTTTGATCGCGGTAAATAAAAGTCAAAAGTTACTATTCACCAAAAATTATTTTCATCTTATTGATCCAAATTTTACTTACTAATAACAAAAAGGTATTTTGGATTTTAGAAAATAAAATCACCAATGTGGTAAAATTTCATTTAAATGAAAAAGACAGTTTTTAACTACTACTAAGTGGTTTTAATATTCATCAAAAATTGATGGTTTTCAGAAAAATACAAAAAATTCAGCCAAAGATATATTTGATATTCTGACTTCAAAAATAATGTATATTTTACCAAATTAAAAACTTATAAGTGTAATTAATTAATTTAAAATTAATATCCATTTTCAAAACAAATAGCATGTTTTAGGAAACAATAACTATCAAAAGATTAACATTTGTTTATGTATAATTTCAAAGTGAAATTAAATCCAATGACCAACATTGGATAAAATGGTAAATATATAATATAATTATACTTCAAAACCATTAAAATTTATAATTGAACACTACAAATTATTTTTATTAAAAAAGTCATTTTCAATTAAAATTTAGTATTTTTCACTGTTCAGCCAAATATGAATGTTATCAGAAATACACCAAAAATTTATCAAACCTAAATTTTTATGTCCCGATTCGAAATATAATGTTTAATTTCTCAAATTTAATATATAAAAGTGTCAAATATTGTATTTAAAAAGGTTTCTCCATTAAAAGGTGGTAAAATTGAATTTTTTAAAAAAAACTTCCTTTATCTGAAAAAAATGAATTTGTTCATAGATTATGTCATAGAAACACATAATATGGATGCTAAATTATATGGAATATATAAATTTAAAAATACAGTTAATAATATTCATAACTACTTTTGAACGACTAGTTTGGTAAGTCATCGTGCGCTCGAACTCGAAGTTGTTTGATGTGCAAGCTATTGAATTACTTTAAAGAGATATTGTACTAGGAAACCTTGAGGTGTTAAATTATCCCCTATTTCAATAAATTGCATCCTCGCAATTTATTCTCAAGATTCAAAACTTGGGTTTTGACATTAAAAAATATCTTAGTTGAAATCCCACATCGAAAATGGATTAATGAGGCCACTATTATAAAATAAATAAAGGTACATATGAAGGTTACCAAACATAACACATACTAGGGTTCTATGTAGGAAAACATGGATATGGAAGAGAAAACTAAACATCATGTTATGATGGAGAGTGATCGAGAACATTATTAGGAGAGAGTTAATGGTCTGAAAGCCATAAACATGTGATGGGATGAAAAGTCTTTGATTACCCAGTACAAAAAATAAACGAACAACAATTTTGTTTTAAGTTTCTTTTCAAAATACCAATGAGTTTTTTATGAGATTGACTAAGAGTATAAAGAGATATACATACTTCCCAAGTAGAGTTTCATCCATTAATAAATTTCTACAACAAAATCACCTTTTCTCCAAATGATGAGTATTCAAGATGACTTGGTTACACCTGAAGTGCTACAGTCAACTTATAAGGAAGCACATAATCCAAAAAGGATGGACAATATATTCCCATTTTCATTTAACATTAACCAATACCAAAATGTTTATTACATGATCACATGATCCCCAAAAAGTAAAATCATTTATAGAAAGAAATACTAAACTTAAACACCAATATTTAAACAAACAATACCCAAACATCAACAAATACCCTTCAATGAACGATTGACCTTAAAATAATTCAGTATAATCTTAACTTAGATTGAATCCCAGAACTCAGAATATTTGATTACATAGTCTTTGATGTTAAATTTTATCTCTAAATAACATCAACTACTCTTAATGTCACATAATTAAAATTAATTAACCTAGTCACACATTCTTTATGATAGGTTAATCATTTCCATAAATAACCGAAATCGATATAAATCCACAATAAAAAAATTAAAAAATATCAACCATTACTCTTCAAATGAAATCCCATAGTATTCTATTTTTCTTGGGCATATAGTGTTCCCAACAGAGTGAACATCTTCCAAAATAACACTTATCAATTAATCACCAAATTATTTTACTAAATTAAGGATATACATTTGATTATACATAATTACCCTAACAAATTTAATAAAATAATTTAACTAAAAAGAATTAATCACACTAACCAAGGACTTCACGTAGTCAAGTGGTAGGGGATAAATCCCAATTGCACGCTGTTTGTGGGTTCGATTCCCACAGCTTTGTCTTACGTGACGTGTTGTCACACGGTCTGTGTGTTGTCCTTTTTCAAAATCAATATTTTATTACATTACCAAAATGAGTTAAATTCTTCAAAATAACCACAACATAAATTAACCACAAATGTTATCTTATACCATGCATTTGCATCCCAAAATTTAATAACATGTAATTTCCTCTTATTCAAGGATCAAATAAAATCAAATTGTTATTTATTACTATATCCAGAAGAGAAAAGAAAATTATTCTTCAAATATCATTTTCACATGATAAATTGTAGGGTTACACATGCAAGAGAAAATTCAGAGAAAGTATTCTCATTAACAAGGAGCACTGTTACCTTTAAACATTTAATATCCATTTATTTCCACATAGGTTATTCCTTGACAAAGAGTTTATTGTATAGAATAGGGCAATGAATTAGCTGATTCCAAGTTCCCTTACATTTATATCAAATGACCTTAATTAGATTCGTAGGATTATTTTTATTTTCTTCCACAATACTCTTCATTTTTCCTCGGTAATTATTTACTTTATGCCGTTATTTCCCACACAAAAAGCATTTCATTGTACCATTGACACACTATATAGGGTGTCTCTTTCCACATTTCTGGCTTGATGGAAATTGATATTTCTTCTCTCCATGGTATCCACTGCTGGAGCTCTTATCATTCACCTCCATTCTCTTCATTTTTGAGTTAGGAAGTTGGTTAATATATATGTTGTTGATCAAATTTTTGGAAAACTGATTCGGCATGAAGACAATATCCTTTACGCCTACAAACATTCCATTTCATTTCTCATTTCCACGACTGTTCCCAGCTTGTACATCATGTTCAATGTTACTTTGACTTCCTTGGAATCCAGCCATTAACTGAAACCAGAAAGCATAGTCTGAGTAATAATAGTCCTAAAATTATTTAGAAAATATCATCACACATTATTTTCAATCTAAAAAACCCTATAATTAAGCAAGGTTATTTATTCTCATATTATATTAAAATACTTCAAATCGGTCTGTAATAAAAATGTGAATTATCTTAAGCATATCCCCCAGGAGTTTTGTAACCAAGAGTGCATCAAGACCCATTATTATGAACCAATTCCTGTTCAAGTCTATCTCAAGGTGCTGTTTTTGAGTTTTACCCCTATGTACATCTATGGAAAAGCCACCTCTACCAGCTCATATCCAGACAGGGATGTATTTCATGGAAAACCCACAAAATATTTGAATTACCATAATTTTTGGATGTTCTTCTATACTAATCCTCAAATTCAATTCTAGGTTAATGTTATCTAATCAGAGTTTTTCTAAATCTAGTTTCCAATTTTTGTACAAAACTTTCACTGATACCAACTGTAATGCCCCGACCCCTGAATCTAGGAGCCGGTGCATTATTTTAATACATTAGCATGATTACATGGAATCAAGTCCCAAAGGACAGATCAGTTTAGTAGTCTTGGAAACAATATACGTACATAAGTTCAACATTACAACATGAAAAGAAAAACAACACTAAATTATTCTATTAGAAACATCCAAGCTTCCTAGATTATGCCTGCAAGTCACTCATAACTAAATTCTTCATATCGTGGGAAAATGAAACATAATAACGGGGTGATCTCAAATACTCATTAAGATTAACCAATACAGATGAAGATAATATAAACATTCATCATAGTGAATAATTAAAAAAACATGCCTTTACAAATAATTGACATTAACACTTTATGGTAGGAATATGAGATGATTAAATAATTCCATAATAAAACATAGTCACGGGTATTATACAAGTCAAATAACCACATGAAATATCAATTGAAAATCTCATAATGATGCAATGTATAATGCTGGACATTTTGAAAAAAATTTAAAGGCCTTGGCCAAGACGTCTAAAAATTATTAAGGCCTCAGCAAAAACCATATATCAAAAATTGGGAAAGGCCTCGAAAAATTCCACGTCTAATTGTCTCATGATACCTACCGATGCATAACTTACTATGTACAATGCATTCCTCATATAAAATGTTTGAAACATAACATAAACATTCATATTAAAACTAGAATATGAAATGAAAATATTTAACCACAAACCATGAATGGTTTAAAAATAGCACATTCACAGTCAAAATTAACTCATTCAATAAAATATTGAAGATTGTATTATAAAATATTAACCTCAATCAAGAATAAAATACACTGAATGATATTTACATAGATGAAAATCATCATCAAAACTATTTAAGAGAAATACACCTTTTCTTAAAAACATTTAAAAGTGTCACTATTTATCAAGAAGCTATTTAAAATAGATTTTTGAATCAAAGTGTCCCTACAACTTTGAAACTTTTAAAAATAATTATAATTTTAATACATTTATGTCCATATAAATAAATCCTTAACACCATTTTTAAAACATGGTCATTAATGATAACGATTTAAGAAGAATAAAATTTTAAAACATTTAAAATGATATTTTTGTTAATGTTCCTAAACAAAAGAGAGACACTTTTATACAAATAATTGAGGTAATAAAAACTTTATAATATCATTAGAATAATGGTATTCAAGATATACTATGTCAAAGTACATTATATACACCTTATTAAAGTTAATTGGTGTATAACAACAAAGAAGTTTCAGTGGAATGTAAATTGAGATGAAATATCTTATAAAGACCGTATCCTTAGGTCAATGATAAATCAATGACATAATTATGTGAGAAAAATATAAATACACTCAATATGATTGTATATTCAGTGTAAATTATTAAAAGTACATTCACACATATTCCTGTAAAAACAACACTAATGAATTGGGTGTTTAACTCAATAAATTGAGATTGAGTTAAAATTACTCTTATCAAGGTCATATCGATGACTTCAGATTTTATCAATGGATTGATAATGTGTATAAAAATTATATACACAGAAAGGGGAAATAAAATTTCTTCATAAATAATAAAAAGTGATTCCACACATAATCATGGAGTAAAATAATCAATGAAGTATGCGTAAATCCCAATGAGTGGAAATTGAAATTTGAAATTCCCTTACCGATTTGGTAACTTATGAAACATAAAAACCATGAAATAAGTATCATAAAATGAAGATTTAAATGCCCATAAATTAAATTAAATTACAAAAATAATAAAATCAGGGGTAGTACATACTCCACAAAAAAGGAAATAGTGTCCGATATAGCATGAATCTCACGGGAATAAAAGTGAGATGAAAAACCCTTACTTCGTTGAAATCAATCGACTCATATGAACAAATGTTTATAACCACCAAATCAATCACATAATACCATGAATATAATGATAGTAATGATAATATTTATCAAATGGAAGTACAAAATACACCATATCCAATAAATAAGTGGTGAACAATAGAAATCTCAACGAATTAAAAGTGAGATTAGAAACCGCTTACCTCAAGTCCGACTTGTTATCTATGTTCCTTGTTCTTCCTGAATAATAAACATAAGTTAATTTATACTTGATTAAGTATATTTTAAAAGTTTATTTTTCCATTTATATCAATTATTACCTTGCTAAAACAATTAGTTAATTATTTGAGTTCATATTGGATATTTTATCGATTTTCGGAACTTCAGTCCAAAATGAGCTTGTTATAGTTACAATTTTTCCATGTGGTAAAAAGTAAATTAACTATAGAATTATATACATGATTTCGATATCGTATATATATTATATATCCAGTATATATATGCATTTATAACAGTACAAAATATTTGGAGATAAGAAATGAAATGCACCGTTAATGGAGATGGTAAGTTGTATGTATGCATGAAGGCTACTTTCATTTCTATGTTGTATTTAAATGGAATTAAAACATAATTATAAATAATTATACTATAATTAAAGTATAATATAATATATATTATCATTATCTCCATACTTTATACGACCAATAGAAGTCATTACTGAGACATATCACTTGGAGGAGGCGGTAGTCCTCACTTCCTCAAATGGAAATATTGTGTTTTACCCATAATGGAAATCATAAAGGTATGATATAAATTGAAAATACAAAAGCACAAAGAAAAAATAAACACAATATATATCATATATAAATACAGTTCCATCTTAATGTACACCATGAGAAGCGGTAAGAGATTATCGAACAATCATCGTTTCGTGAGGCGTTAGTTTTCCAACCATAGAAACGGTATGTTCTTCACCCATTAGATGGATGTGTTTTTAAGTTTAGTTATAATACATATCATAAAAAAATCCTAATATATTGAGGATACTAGTGTTTTTATAAAATAAAGGAATAAAAATAGTTTAGGGGGTTGGAGATGTAAAATAAAACAAAATTAAAAAAATAAAACAAAATAATTTATGAGAAACTGTTACCTTTAATTTGGTTAATTTTTTTTTAGTTTGAAACAAAATGACTTCTTGAAGTGACTTCTTCCTAAGGTAAGGATTCTAGCTATAATATAGGGATATTTAGAGCTAATTTGGGTAGTTGTTGGATGATCCAAATGGCTTGAGAGGTGTGTGAAATGGATTTGAAGTGGTGTCCTTTTATATGTGGGAGGAGGGGCTCTTTAGGAAAGTGTTAAAATATTATTTTATTATATAGTTATATTCAGTTTATAATAGTCCAAAAATAATTAAGGTCGAAGATAATATGACTTATGGTCGAAATAAAATCATCCAATAAGAACTGGACATGTTTTGGATATTGTTTTAATATTAATAATATTATTTATTTAAATCATTTATTAATGAGGTAAATACTACATCATTATTGTATCATAAATAATTTAATTTATTTTATGTCTAAAAATTGTGAAACAAATACAATAATGTAGGAAATATTTTTAGCTTTACAATTAATATTTATAGTTGAAAATATGACTTATATAATAAAATATATATGTCAATATCATTTTTGTCATTACTTTAAGTTAATTAAAATAATGTGTCATTATCACTCTTAAGTGGATCCATGGGGTCCCAAAATAAACCAAAGATGACTATCATCATCCATTACTCATCTAGTAATGTTAGGACAAGTGTTAAGATAATGTTTTAACATTATAACATTCTTTTTACCTTGAATTACCCTTTTTACCTTTCACCGCGGTTTATAAAAGTCAGAAGTTACTATTCACCAAAAAGTATTTTTATCTTATTGAACCAAATTTTATGTATTAATAACAACTATATATGTGGGATTTTCAATAATCAATTCACTGATGCGGTAAAATTTTATTTAAATGAAAAAGTTGGTTTTTAACTACTACTAAGTGGTTTTACTATTCATCAAAAATTGAAGTTTTTCAGAAAAATACCAAAACTTCAGCCTATGCTATATTTGATATTCCATATTCAAAAATTATTTCTATTTTACCAAGTTCAAAACATATAATTTGCATTTATTAATTTAAAATTAACTCCTGTTGTCAAAGCAAATAACTTGTTTTTAAGAAACAATAACTTTCAAATGAGTTACACTTGTTTATGTATAATTTCAAAGTGAAATTAAATTAAATTACCAAAATTTTATTAAATGGTAAAAATATAATCTAATTACACTTCAAAAAAATTCAAATTTATAATTTAACACTATAAATAAATATGATTAAAAAGTTGTTTTCAATTAAAATTTTGTATTTGTTACTATTCAGCTAAATATGAAAGTTATCATAAATACACAAAAAATTTATCGAAACTATATTTTAATGTCTCGAGTGTGAATAAGATGTTTATTTTGTCAAATTGAATATGTAAAAGTGTAAAATATTGGATTTAAAAAGGGTTCTCCATTAAAAGGCTGTAAAATTTCATTTTTTGAAAAATACTTCCATTATCAGAAAAATAAATTTGTTCTTATATTATGTCCAAGAAACACATAATATGGATGTTAAAATTATATGGAATATATTAAATTTTAAAGAATATTAATACTATTCATAAATTCTATTGAACGGTTAGTTTGGTAAGTCGTCGTGTGCTCGAACTCGATGTTGTGTGAGGTGCAAGCTATTGAATTAGTTTAAAGAGATATTGTACTATGAAACCTTAGGGTGTTACATTTTCCCCTCCTTAAATAAATTATGATCTCGAAGTTTATGCTCGGAATTAAAAACCTGGTTTTTTACATTTCAAAATATCTTAGTTGAAATCCCACATCGAAAATGGATTAATGTGGCCTCTATTTTAAAATAAATAAAGGTAAGTATGAAGGTTACCAAACATAACTCATACTTGGGTTCCATTTAGGAAAACATGGATATAGAAGAGAAAACTAATCATCCAGTTCTGATGGAGTGTGATCGAGATTATTATTTTGAGAAACTTAACCATCTGAAAGCCATAAAATTGTGATGGGATGAAAGGTATTTGATTACCCTGTAAGAAAAACAAACGAACTACATTTTTGATTTATGTTTCTTTTCATAATGTTGATGAGTTTATTTATGATATTGACTAAGAGTATATGAGATATACATACTTCACAAGTATAGTTTCATCCATTAATAAATTTCTACCACAAAATCATCTTTTCTCCAAATGACCAGTATTCAAAATAACATGGTTACACCTAAAGCACTACAATCATCTTATTGAGAATTAAATAATCCACAAAGAATGAACTATATATTTCTATTTTCATTAAATATTAACCAATAACAAAATGGTTAGTACATGATCATATGATCCCCAAAAAGGATAATCATTTATAGAAAGATATACAACTCTTATTCTTCAAAATTTAAACAAATAATACCCAATGTTTAACCAATACCCTTCAATGAACGATTGTCCTTATAATCTTTCAATATAATCCTAACTATAATTGAAACCCAAAACATAGAAAATTTGATTACGTAGTCTTCCACGTTAAATTGTATCTCCAAATAACATCGACTAATCTTAACGTCACATACTTAAAAGGAATTATCCTAATCACATATTCTCTATGATAGGTTAATAAATTCCATAAATAACCCAAATCTCTATAACTCCACAATAAAAACATTGAAAAATATCCATCATTACTCCTCAAATGAAATAACATAGTGTTCTATTTCACTTAGGTATATAGTGTTCCCAACAGAGTTAACGTCTTCCAAAATAACATTTATTACTTAATCGCCAAATCATTTTCCTAAACTAAGGATATCCATTTGATAATACATAATGTCCCAAACCAACTTAATAAAATCATTTAACTGAAAAGAATTAATCACACTAACTAGGGACTTCACGTAGTCCTGTGGTAGATGATAAATCCCAATCGCACGCTGGTTGTGGGGTCGATTCCCAAAGCTTTGTCCGATGTGACAGGTTGTCACACGGTCTGTGTGTTGTCCTTTTTCAAAAACTATATTTTATAACATTACTAAAATGAGATAAATTACTCAATATAACCATAAAAAAATTTAACCAGATATGTTACCACATATCTCACATTTTCATCCTAAAATTTAATAACATGTAATTGCCTCAAATTCAAGGATCATATAAAACCAAATGGTTATTTATATCTATATACCCAAGATAAAAGATAATTTATCCTCAAATATCATTTTCACAAGATAAATTGCAGGTTTACAAATACAAGAGAAAATTCACCAAACGTAATCTCATAAAAAAAGAGCACTAATACCATTAAACATTTTCCTATCCATTTATGTCCACATAGGTTCTTCCTTGACCAAGATGTTATCTTATAGAATAGGGTATTGACCTGGGTGATTCCAAGGTCCCTTAAATTTATGACAAATGATCGTAATTAGATTATTAGGATCATTTTTATTTTCTTCCATAGTACCCCTCATTTTTCCTCAGCAATTCTTTACTTTATTCCCTTCTTTCCTAAACATAAATCATTTCATTGTTTCATTGAGTCACTTTACTGGGTGTCTCCTTACACATTTCTAGAATGATGGAAATTGATCTTCTTCTCTCCATGGTCTCCACTTCTGGAGTTCTTATCATTCACCATGTTTCTCTTCTTTGTTGAGTCAGGGAGTCGGCTAATATATATGTTCTTGATCCTATTTTTGGAAAACTGATTCGGCAAGATGAAAATATCTTTTACACCTATAAACATTCCATTTTGTTTCTCATTTCCACCACTTTTCCCACCATGTACATCATATTCAATGTCACTATGACTTCCTTGGAATCCAGCCATTAACTAAAACCAGAAAGCAGTGTCGTAACTAAGAGAACAGTAAGGCCAGTTGTACTGCACCGGTTCCCGTTCGAGTATAGCTCAAAGTAGTGTTTTTGGGGTTTACCCCTAGGTACATATTTACGGAAGCCACCTCCACCTTATCGTATCCAGAAAATGATTTATTTCTTAGAAAACCCCCAAAATATTTACATTACCAAAAAAATTAGATGTTATTCTATACTAATCCTCAAATTCAATCTTAGAGTAATGTTCTCTAATCATAGTTTTTTGAAATCTAGTTTCCAAGGTTTGTAAAAAAATTTCTCTGATACCAACTGTAAGGCCCCGACCCCAGAATCCAGGAGTCGGTGCATTATTTTAATACATTTGCATGATTACAAGGAATCAAGGTCCAAAAGACCGATCAGTTTAGTAGTCTTGGAAACAAGATACATACATAAGTTCAATATTACAACTTGAAAAGAAAAATAACACTAAATTATTCCATTAGAAACATCCAATATTCCTAGATTATGCATGTAAGTCCCTCATAACTAACTTATAAATATCTTGGGAAAATGAAACATAATAAAGGGGTGAGCTAAAATGCTCAGTAAGAGTACGAAATACAGTAGAAGGTAACATAGACGTTAGGCATGGTGAATAATTGAAAATTCATTCCTTTACAAATAATTAACATAAAAACTTTATAGAAGGAATATGATCTGAGTAAATAACGCCATAGTAAAAAATAGTCATGGGTATTATACTAGTTGAATAACCACATGAAATATCAATAGCTAATCGCATAATGATGGAATTCATAATGCCAGAAATTCAGAACCATTTTGTCAAGGCCTCGACCAAGAGGTCTAAAAATGATTAAGGCCACAGCCAAAACCATATATCAAAAATTAGGAAAGGCCTCATCCAATTCCATGTATAAATGTCTCATGAGACCTACCGATGCATAAAGGAGCTATAGCAGACTCCACCTATCACTTATTAAGTCCAATTCATTCCTCATATGAAAATATTGAAACATAACATAATCATTCCTATTAAAACTAGAATAAGATATAAAAATATTTAACCACAAACCATGAATGGTAAAAAAATATCAAATTCACAGTCAAACATATCTCATTCAATACAATATGGACAATTGTATTATAATATATTAACCCCAATCAAGAATAAAATACACTGAAGGATATTTTCATAGATGAAAATAATCATCAAAATTATTTGAGATAAATATCCCCTTTTCTTAAAAACATTTAAAAGTATCATTATTTATCAAGAAGCTATTTAAAATAGATTTTTGAATCAAAGTGTCCCATACCAATTTAAAACATTTAAAAATAATTTTAATTTTAAAACATTAATTTCCATATAAATAAATCCTTAAAACTATTTTTAATACATGTTCATTAACTAGAATGATATTGAAGAATAAATTTTTAAAACATTTAAAATGAAATTTTAGTTAAAGTTCCTACCCAAAATAAAGACACATTAATACATATAATTGAGGTAATAAAAACTTTATAATATCATGAGAATAAAATTATTAATGATATAATATGTCAAAGTACATTATATAAACCATATAAAATTTAATTGGTGTATAACAACAAAAAAGTCTCAATGGAATGTAAATTGAGATGAAATCTTTTATAAAGACCATATCCTTAGGCTAAGGATAAATAAACGACATAATTATGTGTGAAAAATATAAATACACTCAATATTATTGGATATTTATTTTAAATCAATAATAGGTCATTCACACCTATTCTTGTAAAAACAACACCAATGAATTGGGCGTTTATCTCAATAAATGGAGATTGAGTTAAAATTACCCTTATCAAGTTCATATCGTTGACTTGAGAATTTAACAATGGAATGATTATGTGTATAAAAATTATATACATAGAAATGAGAATGGAAATTACTACAAAAATAATAAATAGTTATTCCCCACATAATCATGGAGTAAAATAATCAATGAAGTATGCGTAAAGCCCAATGAGTAAAAATTGAAAATTGAAATTCCCTTACCGATTTGGTTACTTGTGAAACATACACCCCATGAAAGAAGTATCAAACAATGAAGATTTAAATACCAATAAATTAATGTATATTAAAAAAATAATACAATCATGGGAAGTACATACTCCACATAAAAGGATATTGTGGCCAATATAGCATGAATCTCACTGGAATAAAAGTGAGATGAAAAACCCTTACTTCATTGTAATCAATCGAGCCATATGAAAAAAAGATAATAACCACCTAATGAATCACAGAATACCATGAATATAAATAGAATAATGATAATATATATCAACTGGTAGTACACAACACACCGCATATGATAAATAAGTGGTGAACAATGGAAATATCACAGAATTAAAAGTGAGATACGAAACCCCTTACCTCAAGTCCGACTTGTGTTGTATGTTCCTTGTTATTCCAGAATAATAAACAGAAGATAATTTTCACTTGATTAATAAATTTTTTAAATTTTATTATTCCTTTGATATCACTTATTACCTTGCTATAACAATTAGTTTATTATTTGAGTCCTATTTGATATATTATCGATGTTTGGAACTTGAGTCCAAAATGAGTATGTTGTAATTACAATTTTTTCATGTGGTGAAAAGTACATTATCTACATAATGATATAAATGATTTATATATCATATATATTATCTATCTAGTATATATATGCATTTATAATAGTACATAACATTTAGAGATAAGAAATGAAATGCACATTTCATGGAGACGGTAAGTCGTACATACACATGAAAACTACTTTCATTTCTATTTTGTATTTTAATGGAATTAAAACTTAATTATACATAATTATATTATAATTCCAGTATAATATCATATATAATATCATTAACTCCATAATTTATACGTCCCACACAATTCATTAACAAGTCATATCACTTTGAGGGGGTGGTAGTCCGAATTTCCTCAAATGAAATTATCGCGTTTTACCTATAATGGAAACCATAATGGTATGATATAAATGGAAAATACAGAAGCACAAAGAAAAAATAAACATAATATATATCATATATAAATATAGTTACATCTTATTGGCCACCCTGACAGGTGGTAGGAGATAATCAAACAATCTACATTTTGTGAGGCGTTAGTTTTCCAACCAGAGAAACGGTATGTTCTTTACCCATTTGATGGAGGTGTGTGTAAGTGTAGTTAGAATACATCTCATAAAAACATCCTAGTATATTGATTACAATGTTTTGTTTATAAAATATTGGAATAAAAAGAGTTTAGGGGTTGGATATGTAAAATGAAACAAAATAATTTAAGAAAAACCGTTAACTTTAATTTGGGTAACTTCCTTTGGCTTGAACCAAAAAGACATATTGAATTAACTTCTGCCTAATTAAGGATTCTAATTGTAATATAGGGATCATGAGATATTATTTTGGAAGTGGTTGGATGAGCCAAGGGGTTTGGGAGGTGTGTGGAAAAGGTTAGAAGTGGTGTCCTTTTATAAGGGGGAGGATGAGAACTTTAGGAAAGTGTGAAAATATTATTTTATTATATAGCGATATTCGGTTTCTAATTGTCCAAAACTAATTAATGTACAATATAATATTACTCATGGTCGAAATATATTCATCCAATAATAATTGGATAGGTTTTGGATATTGTTTTAATATTAATAATATTATTTATTTAAATCATTTATTAATGTGGTAAAAACTACTTCATTATTATGTCATTCATAATTTAATTTAATTTCTATCTAAAAATTATAATAAAAAACTAAAATTTATGAAATCTTTTTAGATTTACAATGAATATTTATAGTAAAAAATATGACTTATATAACCCCATTTCAAAATTGATATACTAAATGTTATATGTTAATGTCATTTTTTTCTTTGCTTTAAGATAATTAAAATAAAGTGTCATTATCACTCTTATGTGGATCAATGGTGTCCCAAAACCGAACCAAGGATTCACATGATTGGCCATGACTCATCCAATAAGGATAATACAAGTGTTAAGGTAAATTATTATTATTATAATATTATTTTTACCTTGAATTTCCCTTTTTACCTTTAACCGCGGTAAATAAAAGTCAAAATTTACTATTCACCATAAATTAAATTCACCTTATTGAACCACATTTTACTTACTAATAACAATAATGTATGAAGGATTTTATAAAATCAATACACCAAAGTGGTAAATTTTTATTTAAATGAAAAAGTCAGTTTTTAACTACTAATAAGTGGTTTTACTATTTATAAAAAATTGAAGTTTTTCAGAAAAATACAAAAAATTCAGCCTAAGCTATATTTGATATTCTGAATACAAAAATTATGTCTATTTTACCAAATGAAAAACATATAAGTTTAATTAATTAATTTAAAATTAATTCCCATTGTCAAAATAGATAGCGTGTTTTTACGAAACAATTACTATCGAAAGATTAACACTTGTTTATGTATAATTTCAAAGTGACATTAAATCCAATGACGAAAATTTGATTAAATGGTAAAAATTTATTATAATTATATTTCAAAACCATTAAAATGTATAATTGAACACTATAAATTATTTTTTTTATAAAAATTTGTTTTCAATTAAAATTTAGAATTTTCACTATTCACCCAAATATGAAAGTTATTAGAAATAAACCAAAAAATTATCGAAAATAAATTTTTATGTACCGATTCTAAATAATAAGTTTATTTTGTAAAATGTAATATATAAAAGTGTCAAATACTGTATTTAAAAAGAGTTCTCAATTAAAAGGTGGTAAAATTTCATTTTTTTGAAAAATAATTCCTTTATCTGAAAAAATGAATTAGTTCTTATATTATGACTAATAAACACAGATTATGGATGTTAAAATTATATAGAATATATAAAATTCAAAATACAGTTAGTACTATTCATAACTTCTTTTGAACATATAGTTTGGTAAGTCATCATGCGCTCTAACTCGATGTTGTATGAGGTGCAAGCTATTGAATTAATTTAAATAGATATTATACTATGAAACCTTGTGGTGTTACATTGGTTGCCTAGATTCTAGCACATATTTCATGGTTTTCTCACAAGACACTGCTTACAATGCGTTGATGGGTTGGCCATGGCTTCACATACATGTGGTGTTCCCTTCATCATATCACAAGTTCCTTATGTACTCCATTAATGGTCGAGTGTGCGCCCTCCAAGGTTAAAATATTCCCTTTGCCTCTTTTAAAGCCCGATATCTAGATGTCAACTATTACAAGGGAAAGGAAAAGTAGATTCAGGATAATGAGGTTCAACATGATACAGATGCAACTGACCCATGGATAGATCTGGATGATTCCTATTACTTTCCAATTCACCAATTGAAGGCTACATGCATGGATATGGGACAATGCTTTGTTGTTTCTTGAAGAAGGTTGGAACACATTCCCAAATCTATGCGACGCTGTAATATCACCTCGAATTCCTAAAAAATCTGGCTCTGGTGATCCATGAGCCCCTACCCCCAAATGGTATCGGGATGTATTCCCCATGGAAATAGAAATACGTCATATGTTCTTGTTACACAAGACTGGGATAAACCGGTTCAAGCTGAAATGCCACTATTAATTTGTTATTATCAAGCATTATACCTTGTAATAACGACCATATGGGATCAGATCGACATCTTTAATCACTATGGTTTCGATGGAATAGGAGTCCCCTGATACAGTGTCTACCATCGCTCCAAATGGCACTAGATTTCCATAGGGATCTATTGACTCAGAGGAATCTCCTCCTACTAAGGATCCCTCCTCCATAAGTGAGGAATATGATTTATAGGATGCTCCTCCCACCTTTGAAGCAGGTGTCACCACCATAGTTGATGAACTAGAACAGGTGATCCTCGGTAGGGAGATGGATCCGAAACTCATATCGATCAGTGCCTCTATGCCTGTTGAAGAGTAACAGAAGCATGTGGACTTCTTGATGTAGCTCCATGATTTATTTTCCTGGGTTTATGATGAAATTCCATGTCTAGATCCCCAGGTCACCGTACAACACCTCATTTTTCCGGCAAATCACCACGGGTTCAAACATCCTCCCAGAAAGATGCACCCTTCTAACGATGCTATGGCCAAGGGCGAAGTTTAATGTATCATCAGCTCCAACTTTGTCAAGGAGGTCAAGTATCCCACATGTCTAGACAACATTGTTCCTATCAAGAAGAAGAATATCCATATCAGATTCAGCATTGACTTTTAGGATCTCAACTCTCACTGTCTGAAGGATGAATTTCCCTTTCCCCTAATAGAGTTGTAGATCGATGACACTGATATATTGAAGGCTCTCTCATTCATGGATGGGTATTCCAGGTATAACCAAGTTTAAATGGCTCTAACGGATGAAGAGTTAACATCCTTTAGGGTAGTACAAGGTACTTTATGCTACTAGGTAATGCCCATTTGTCTAAATAATGTAGGTGCCACCTATCAGCGGGCTATGCATCACATATTTAAGCTGATCCTAAGGACATTGGTGGAATTCTATATAGATGATCTGGTGGTAAAATATTTCCAGTGTCAAGACCATCTCAAGGACATTGAGAAAGTATTCGTCATCCTCCGTTCTATCTATCTGAAGATGATCCCATTGAAGTGGGCCCTCGAGATCACCTTTGTGAAGTTTCTTGGATTCTTTGTCAGATACAAGGGCCTTGAGATTGTCCCAGAGATGATCAAGGCCATTATCTAGATGTCTCCCCCAGGAAACATTCATAAGATTCAGGGATTTCGAGGCCACACGGCCTACATTCGTCGATTCATCGTGAATTTGGCTGGAAAGTGTAAGCCCTTTTCTTAGATCATGAATAAAGGCACTGTCAATCAGTGGGAAAAATAATGTTAGAATACTATCATGGAAATCAAGTAGTATATGCTCTAGCCTCCGGCCCTGATGCCACATGTTTCCAAAAAGCCGTTGTTCCTTTATGTGACCACCCTGAAATGATCTCTCAGTGCCATTATTGCTTACAAGTACAACAAGTGGATGAAGAAAAGTCTTTAATATATTAGAATCATGCTCCTCGATATGGAGATCAGATACTCCCCTATAAAGAAGAGATTCCTTGCACTGGTATTCATGGCACATAAATTGTGACAATACATGCAGCACTATGAGTTATAGCTAGTGTCCCGAGTGGATCCGCTGAAGTTCATCCTAAACCTCCTAATATTGATAGGTCGTCTAGATCGGTGTGCAGTGATCAACCAGCAGTTCAACATTATTTTTTCCCTCATAATTGTATTAAAGGGAAAGTATTTTCATAATTCCTTACCGCCCATCCAACCCCCACGGACCAGTCTATGGACCTTGATTTCCCCGATGAAGAAATCATCTCAGTAGACCAAGTCTTTCTGTGTTGGAAAATTCACATTTAGGGTGCTCCCCCAAGCCCTACCTACAGAAGTCTCAATGACCCCAGGCTCAATAGAGTAGGCCCAGTTATCATCTTCATTACCCCACCATAGAGTGTTCATCTATATTCATTCATGCTATCAGAAGGGTGTACCAATAATGAGGTGCAATATAAGTCTCTCATTACTGGCTTTGATTTGGCCATCGGGATTGACGTTCCCCACATGAATGTGAAAGGGGACTCTGAACATGTCATTAAATAGATCAATGGTGACTATTTCGTCAGAAAGCCAGAACTTGTACCGCTCTTGGAATTCACCCTCCACCTGATGGCCCAGTTCCATTCTTTTCCAAAGGTTACTCATTTTCCACAATCCCAGAATGGTGGAGCCAATGCCTTTTCCAGACTAGCTACATCATGTGTATACCCTAATAAAGAATATTTGAGTATCCATGTTGAACGCTGGAAAATTATTTCCCCTACCACTCCAAATGATGAGGAAAATCCGTAGTTAGGAAACCTTGCCTCCAGTGCTTCCCCATATAGACCTACAGGTCCCCCAGATGTAGCATTTGAATTGAATCTCGACTTTAGGAACTACATTGTTGAGTACCTCCAAAATGGTAATCTCCCGACAGATATAGCCGAGTGCGGGCGAATCTGACACCACATGTTACAATTTACCCTCCAGAGTGGTCCCGGTCTTAAGAAGATCTTCTACAAGTGTGGGATTGATGGGGTTATCCGCCATTGCATTCAAGGAGTTGAAATTTCTCAAGTAATACAGTGGGTTCAAGCCGGTTCCTACTGGACTCATTAGACTAGGACAAAATGATTTCACAGGTCCGAAGACTGGGGTATTTTTAGCCCCCATGATCCGTGATTATATCGAGTTTTCCAAGAGGTTCAATGAATGTAAAATTCATGCTAAATTTTTTCATCGGTCATTGAAGCCTCTCCACACTACCAATTAATTATGGCCCTTTCTAAACTAGGGACTTGATGTCATGGGTCCATATCCACTAGAGATAGATCGCTAGTGTAGGTTCATCCTGACAGCTACAGATTTTGATTCCAAATGGGAAGGAGCGATTTCGCTCAAGTAGGTCAAGTCCTGTTCTACAGTGTAATTTGTGATCTCCAACATAATCTATTGATTTGGAGTCCATCACATCCTTCTTACCAATAATGGAACCAACATCCTGGAAGCCGAGTTGATGAAAATGTATTCCAAGTACAACATTCGTTCTAATCATACCTCCTGCTATCACGCGCAGAAAAATGGGTAGATCAAGGCATTCAACAAAAACCTCTCTATCAGTCTACAGATGATGGTTGGTCTGAACAAGAATAGTTGGATGGACAAGCTCCCCCATTCCCTTTGGGATTATCAGATGACGACTCACAATTCCACATAGGTGACCCCAAACTCCCTGGTGTATGGAACATAGACCATCATGCCCATTGGGAATCTGTTGTCTTCATTACACATAGCTATATTTGATAAGAAATCACAAGATAATGTAGTTGAAATGAATTTGGATGAATTATAAGCGCACAATGAGAATATGATTTGTGCCCTACAAAATTTGGAAAGGAATCCGAACTAGATAGCCATAGCTTTCAACAAGAAGGTTCGCCTCTGCTCTTTCTTAAAAGGTGACATGGTGCTGGCCAGGTGAACTCTTATGATACCTCATTGGAATCCACCAAATCTAGAGACCAAATTAAAAGTACCTTACATCATTCACAAGGTTTACCCCAATGGTGCATTCTTCGTAGTTACCATGGACGGAGAGCGTGTAATTCCTCCCACCAATGAAATTTCCTCAAGAATTATTTTTCTATTAATAATTTTTTGGGTCCTACATGACCATAAAATGTTATGTCCCTCATGAAATTAAATAGTATATCACCACACAAAACATTAAATGGTATATGGCCTCACATGACAATAAAAAATTATGTCCTGCATGGTATGAAACTGAATATCGTCCCGTAGAACGTGAAACTATATAGGGTCCCACATGACCTTAAACTGTTATACCTAGAATGAAATTAAACTGTATGTCATTCCACAAGATATTAATCTTTATAGGGTCATGCATGACCTTAAACTGTTATATTCCGCAACAAATTAAAATTTATGTCATCTCATAGTAAGTTAAAATGTATAGGGTCCAACATGACCATAAACGGTTTTGTCCCGCATGACAATAGATTTTATGTTGTCCCGTTGGACATTATACTATATGTGGTCCTACATGACGTTAAAATATTATTTCCTCCAAGAAATTAAATTGCTTTGTCATCATACATGATGATGAACTACAAAACGGTCCGAGCTCTAAGACCTTAAAATAAGATCTCCCCCACCGCCATCGTCCTGCAAAAAGTTAAACTGCATCTCAATAAATATTTATGGCTTGATTCCCATCCTTATGGGATACGTAGAAACATCGGATTCCTTATCTTGAGTCAATCCCCCAAACTCTTCTCTTTGTCTACCACTGGGTGTAGTTCAATTAGAGGTTCTCGCATGGTGTAGTGTATGCTTCTTTGGCCCCCACTCATGTAGGGATTATGAGGATTGCACCATGTGAACTTCCTCATTCTTATATCCTCCCACATTCTCACCACATGATGCAAAATTGCATGGACCTTTTCAGAACGACATGGGGATTGATTCCCATCCTTATGGGATACATAGGAACACCCTTACATTTGATCTGTAGGCCTAGCCCCTACTTCAAAATCTCCCATTCGGTCGAAACACATATTGTGGTGTAGGATTTTCCCCTCCTTGGAGATCTAGTCCTATCCTATCATCCTCCATGACATTAAACTACATGGGCATATTCATGTTTCACACATCCCATCATTTGGGTTTCCATCATCATTCACATCTGAAAGGACCCCTGAACGACATGGATTCTAGGCCCAAGGGCCCTCCTACCATTTCAGGACAATATCTTCAAGTATTTTGAGTGAAAATTGATATAAGTCCCACATTGCGAATATGGTCAGTACTCGACACTCATTTTTCATTCCCATTTCAGGTCACATGATATGGATTCTGTGTTTCGAACATGTTCAAAGAACATCATCCATCGATATTTTTTCCCTATAAGTCCTAAATGACTGTTGTAGTGAATCATTTTGTCTTGAGACCTCTTCAAAAATCCATCCAATTTGGGCTGGATTGATGATCTGGTCAGGACAGACCCTGCCTAATTTTCTTCCTTCATTTTCATACCCTCATGTGTTGGGGAGAGCCTGATTCTATTTCTTTCCCATACCGATCATGGATCAAGTGGGCTTAGGTGCTTTGGAAAGGCAATACCCATATAAAAGAACTTGTGTCTGTGGATGGTTGGGACATAGAGCCTCAGGTCCATCAACCATTTCGGCCCCATGGAACATGTTCTCATATAGGATTATGCAGTGTGGTTTGGACTTATGTCCTCATTTATGTGAGGATATTTTTTCCATGCCACACATATCCCCTTGAGACATCCCTCTTTCATTTATCACCCTTCCCACTAGCACAAGTCCTACCAGGCGTCTTGCGTTTTATCATTTGGGTTTCCATCATCATTCACATCCAAAAGGACCACCAAACAATATTGATGTTGGGCCCTAGGGATCTTCTACATTTAGGGCCAACATCCCCATGGATTTCGAGTGATAAGTTGATACAAGTCCCATGATGATAATTCAGTCAACGATCAATGAAATTTTTTCCCCCAAACCATGGTCACAAAAATACGAATACTATATTGAAATCATGGTCAATAATTATACTTTATCATTGTTATCGTTTTGTGGTCTTCCATTGGCAAACTGATTCTCCCTCTCCACTTAACATTCTCGTGCCCATGACATTATAATCGGCATCTATGGTCTAAGCTCTATGACCATAAATGAATATATATAACATCCTTGCTGCAAGATGGTAAAATGCACGACATATCCATAACTATGTGTGGATTGATTCCCATCCTCATGTGATATATAAGAAAACCGAGACGTTTTGTCCACAGGTCTAGCCCACGTTCATCTCCTTTTTCTCTCAGCTACCTGGTCCAAATTATCTCAAAAAATTAGGAATGTCATGGTATATATGGGCTTATATCCCCATTCATGTCACATTACATTCAATGTCGTACACATTATTTCCATCATCGTCCCCGAAGACATTAAACTACACCTTCAGAACTACATGTTGCTTGATTCCCATCCTGAAGGGATACATAGGACAACCCAAACATCTAGTCTTCGGGTCTAGACCTGTTTCATAGAATCCCCCTCATCTTTCTGGCCCCCTGGCCTCAATTTCATAGGTGGAGGTATATGGTGAAGTATAGACTCTATGTCTTCATTCTTGTTAGATTTTTAATAGCCACACCACATACCTCTATCTCCTGAGAGCTCCTACTTCTTTTGTTCTCCATTGTTCTCTTCGAGTCGACTACTCTTGAATTGGACCCCTTGGCCCTTATTGGTAGTTCACCATTATTACCAAGAGCACTCTTGTTTGAGACCTAGTGTGATGGATTCTACCTAGACCAGATATCACCCATTTTTCAGTCTTCTTGTTCCCATTCATTTTTCCTTTCATAATATTTCACATCCAATAGGACCCCCAAATGGCATTGATACTCGGCCCAAGGGCACTCCTGCAATTTCAGGCCATCATTATCAAGTATTTCGAACAACAATTTTATACAAGTCCCGCATTGTGAATATGATCAGCGGTCAATGCTCATTTTTCATTCCCATTTTGGGTCACAAGACATGGATGGTGTGTTTTGAACATGGTTAATAGTAATCAAACATCGACACGCCAACCCCATAAAGACCTAAATTTCAGTTTCATGATTCATAGCATTTTCCACACCATAATGACCAAGTGGAATTTCGACAATCATGGTACTATCCCTCAGTGTACATTTTCATGTTAGGAATTATGGCCTTGACTTTAATGAAATTGAGTGGTTTGGCATTTCACATACATCATCATTCACATCGGGGTTTTAATAGCTTCACCATGTACATTTTTTATAGGAGCTAGTCTCTCATGCCCCACATCCCGCAAGACGTTAAAATGCACCCTCATAACTATGTATGGATTGATTCTCATCATCAGGGGATACGTAGGAACATCGAAATGTTTTTTTCCATAGGTCTAGCCCCATATTTTATGACCTCTTATGGCCCCTCAGCCTGAGGTACCTTCCCTAGAATCGTGCGTGGTGTGGTGTGGACCTCATACTCATTCACGTTGGGTATGCTTCATCTCTCCATGCGCATTCCCCCCTAAAACCACATTTTTTCTGTATGTGTCCAATCCAGATGAACCTAAATTATGCATCTTGGTACCACATGAATTTAAATCGTTGTGACTATATTTCACACCATTAAAATTCATTAGTGGGTCCTATCATACGACCCTAAAATAGGACATTATCATCAAGGCTGCACGATGAAAAACGGAACAACATTGTGATGTCCTCACTCAATGGTATATCATGTTGGGTATTTATCATCCACCATACCATTTGAAAATATGTACATGTGGATTAATTCCTATAATGAAACCTGGATTCTCTGTCCTGGGTTAATCGATTCACAAAAAAACATCCATCCTAATAAACAAACAAGATCTATCAAATGATGTTTTCTTTGGTGTATGGTCCAAAAACGCACGACAGTATTGTACCCTGAATTGGTACCCTACCATGACATTTCGAAAATAAATATGGCTTGATTTCCATAAATATGGGATACATAGGGACACCGAGACATTTCTTCTTCAGGTCCAGCCCTTGGAATCTTTAATCCAACCCACTTTTTTCGACCACTTGGCCCGAACTGCATTAGAAGCATAGGGGGTAGCTGGCTCCTCTTGGGCTCTCATTCACATCTGTTTTTGTGAAACCACACCATGATTCTTCCCTGTCTCTTTCCATCATCGTCCATGTTCTATGACCCTAAAATAGGATCTCCCAATGGGAACTATTCATCGGGTTTGAATACATCACCACCCTGTGAGAATTTCATTAAATCAGGTTCCCTCTTAATGGTTGACTGTACGACCTTAAGCTAGGAGCATAAAAACCCATGACCTTTTCCATGGAAAAGGATTATACTCCCCCTACCTAATGCATCTTATTGTCCCATTCAAATGCATCATGGAAAATATCCAAAAGTGTATAATTTTCACATAGACGTTCCCTGTTTCCATGGTCAAGCTTCATGAGCCCTTTATTTGGATCCTCATCCCATTCTAGGTTTGAAGGGACCTCTTTTATGGCTTGGTCTCATGCCACATTGGGTCACATACTGTCTTGGGTCAATTCCCCTAAAGACCTCTGACAACATTTGTAACAGGTCCTGTGTTTCAAACATTATCAGTGATCAACCCTCATTTGTCTTCCCCGATTCTAGGATAATGTGCAAAGAATACTATATTTCAAAAAGGGATAGGATTTATCATCTATCTTTATGAAACCCTTATTTTAATCTAGATCTCAAGCTCAATGATTCACATCTTTCCACTCCCTTATGTTCTAGTGGAATTCTAGCACATGGCTTTACACCTCCGAAAATCTATGTGCCATAATCAGGCGAGTCAATAATTTTGGGATGTCAATCACCTAGCATTCCACTTCCCCTAATGTGTGCCTTCTTGTACTGGGAAATTATCTCCAAAAATATTTGTTTCCAACATCAATCATGCCTCACGTGGGCTTAGTAGTTTTGGTGGGGTGTGTACTGTTGTAGTTATTCCACACAGGCCTTTCGTCCTGCATGACGTTAAACTGTGATTTTAGAACAATATGCGGGTTGATTACCTTTTTAATGGGGTATGTATGAATGACCGAACACTTTTCCTCTGGCCCATCCTTACTTTTACTTTTTACCCTTGACCTAAAAAGAATCATCCTCAGAGGATAAGTTCTAGGTTTAAGATTGTTTATGTTATCATTCATGCTGAGTTTATAGCTACCACATCACGTACTACACTTTTGGGATCTCCCCCTTTACCCCTCATCCTATTGTATTACATTAAATTGAATGAGTCCATATGTCCTCGACGAATGGAACTAAATTGTGGTTGTACCTAGAACATGTTCAGGATGCCCCATGTAAATCATGGGATGCATCAGATTCCTCACTAGATATGATTTCTATTATAACAATTGGTCTATGGTCACATTGTTATTAAAACTATGTTTGGCTTGATTCTCATTCATACCAGATACGTAGCAATGGCCAGGAATTTCTCCATAGGCCCAACACCTAGCTTATTAACCCTTCTAGCCCTTTTTCCCCGATCTGGGTCCAAGCAGTATGACCTTGAATCTATGTGCACCTTATTCACCATACAACATTTAAACAAAATGTCTATAGTTCTCCTTGGTATTAAGTAAAGCCATAATTCATTCATGTTCTACAATAGATATGTCCTATTTGGATGAAAGGTATGATCCCTGATCATACAGATGCACCCACCTAATGTGTTTCCACATTAGTAGTGTAATTTCAAATGTGTTGGACTCTATTCGAAAAACCCATCACTTCCAACTACATGCTGTGTGTGTCCTTTATTTGGACCACATCCAATTTCACATCTAAAATAACCTCCTAGAAGTATGGATTATTGGCCTTTGTCTCACCAATTATCCTGGGCCAACGTTCTAGAAGTATAATGGATAACATTTTTGAGTCAGGCCCCATGTTTCAAATATAGTCAGCGATCAACCCTCATTTCTTATCCACATATTAGGATAACACAATAGGGATACTGTGACTCAAACATGGTCAAAATTTATCCTTAATTGTCATTCCACCCCCAATGTTCCTAGTTTTTGGGCATCGTGAGTCACTTCTTCCTCATCCCCTCTATTTGGGATGATCCTAATGCCTCTAGCATTACCCCGCTCGTGCACTATAGCACATTGGGAAAATAGATACTCAACAATTCTAAGAAATTCATTCTCCTGTCAAGACACCCTATTTGTTTCTGGGTTTCTGGAATGGTTGTTCAATCCCTGGATGCTCGAAGCATGGTTGACACTCCCATATTCAGATGGAATAAATGAGGTGGTCATCCCATGTTTCTCAAATTGGGCTAGACCAACATGATCTTAGGGATTGATCAATGGATGTTCCATGAATGTGATGGAAATGTCATTGACCAAAACAAAAAACATATACCATGACTTAATTTAACATAAACCATCGAAACATGAAATTAATTTTAAAGGTTGGCATGCGTTACAACTCCTGAGGATCATCCCCTCCCATTGATCGGTTTAACTCTTTAATAGTGCATTCCAGCTCCGCCACTCTTTGGCTTGTGGCGTCCAGGATCTATTTTCACCTTTTTAAATCCCTCTTCTCCTCATTTGCGATGGGGCGTAATTCATTAGCTGCCATCCTGACCCACTTTTTGTCGGTATGGATGATAGCCATCTCTTCATAGGCTCACTCCATTTGTTCTTCAACTTCTTCTAGATGGGACTTTAGGCATGACACGAGCACTGATTGTGCATTGAAGAAAGAAAAATGCTAGTTTTATTATGTATACAACCACTGAATCCTACATTTGACCTTCTAGAGCCTCTTTATGTTCAATGGTTTCCTCCATTTATATCCCTTATCAGGGTAATGATCATGCTCCTCAATCTTTGCTTCCATGAGGTCTCGAATGAGCATATGATGACACGGGGTATCCACTCCCACATCATACAAATTGTGCTGCCCAGAGAAACGTTTCCCCATCTGGTCTAACCATTGTATTTGAGGTGTCTTCCCAATGAAGCACTTGATTAGATTCCATGATAGAAAATGGATGATCTTGCTATCCTGTTCATTAGTGAATGTCTCATCCCGGTCTTCATTGTATGTAGGTTCGTATACGAGAAACGCATCCAAGAACACGTCAGAAGGGTCCACATCTGATGTCTGATATTGCATGTCAGGACCTTTGTTTTCTGACTGATCCTAATTTTTAGATCCCACCACAATGAGCTCTGGCTCTGTCTTGATGACGTTCCCAGTAGTGATTGGAATCTTTGAAGCTTCGTCAGTTCAAACATACACTTCCACGACCACCAGCGTTCCCCTGGGAAAGGTGCCACTAATAGATACAGCCAACCTCACCAAAGAAACCCACTCCATTTGAATAAATATTCATATAATCGTGCATAGACATTAGTTGATCTGGTCAATGGGTGAAAGCTATAAGTTCTGTAAAGGAGACTCACAGTCTTGGAATAACTGATATTTCTCTTGAGTTGTTATCATCATAACCCTAGGGAGTGGCCCTCCTAATAGTGTTGGGAAGTTCAAAAACTCTAGAAGAACCACCTTGGGTGTCACTGCCCTGCTAAGAACATTAACCATCATAGCCGCGAGAAAAGATCCTGAAGTCCCCACAGCTGCATCTACTGTTGGATGGGTGTTGGTTTTGCATATGAGGCCCTCCTACGAAATTTATATATTTAGTTGAGAAGTACTAAATAATATGGATGTAGACTCATGGGAAATGATTAGGATTTTACCTCTATGGCCTCCGTATATTCTTCTAGCTTCGGGTCTGAAATTTTGACCTCACCCTCCTCCAGAGGGATCCCTCCACATGCCTCCTCCCTCCAAGAGGACTCATTTGTCTCTTTTGGCAAGGTAAAGTGTTCCCTTAATCGGGAAGCTGAAATTTTCGGAGCGGTCTTTTGATCTAGAAACACCTTTACCTAGTATGTCATCCGATGTAGAGCACCCCGTCGATGCATGAAGTCCTCTATCTGGATAGGGTAATAATCCCCCTCTACCTGGAATACCGAAAATCCGACCCTGTCCGGACTGATCCCCGAAAAATCCATCCTTATATAGGTCAAATGGTGCCACATATTGGATGGGTTGATGAGTTTCCTATTGACATCCCAGATGACCCAAGCCTCCGGGAAGGCAACATTCATCAAAATTTCTATGTGGTGCATCTGATTCCCAAGAGCCCGGGTGGATATCCTGTAGAACCCTCTGGGCAGCCTCCCCTCTCGATGACTCTGCACCTCTAGGATCACTGGGTCTCCTGTTGCCACCGACCTCTCAACTAGTGCATGTCTTTCCACCACTACTTCCCCAACACCACGATATGTCCTGGACACCTTCTACCCCTGACCTATAGGTTGGGGAGGTACCCCATTTTCGACACTGATGGTTTGATGCTTCAGCATCTCCCCCAGGAAGGCCGCCTCCCATCTCTTGGAAAAGTCTTTCACCAACCCGTAAGATGCTGTGGGTGGAGGCATCTCGTTCAGTATCTTCCAATCCACCCATGTGAACATTATCCACATCATTCTCATAACACATAGGTGATCCTCAAGGTACACCCACATATAGACCAGTGGGGTCAGCCTTTGCATGCACCAGAACTTCGTCGCAATGCAGTGCACGGTGTATGGCTTGTAGAGAGGCTCGCGATCAACCCATACCACCAGGACATCACCCTAGAGGTCTAGGAGGTATGACCAGTGTAATTTCATTCCCCGACTTTCATAAGTGAACACACTTATTGGAAAAAGGAATCAGTGGAAGTTAAACTGGTTCACCTTCAAGACCCAGTTCAACACCAACAGCAGAGTCAACATAGTCAGAATGCTCCCTACCGCATTCTGAATGGCTAGGTAGAAATCAGACCAAGGAGGGGAAATGGGGTTCCAATATTCATAGATTCCCCTAATATGAGCCACTATCCACCCATATAGAAGTGTAAATATCCTACATATCCTCAGTGGCTTCTACCCCTCACTGATACTCCACAACACCTTATATAGCTTAGAGAGAATCGGGATCCCAAGGTTGTCTCGTCCCCCTGTAACCATCATGGATGCCACGATGAATGTGTTCGGTCACACGCCCATGTTCGTATCCCTCACTGGGCAAATCCAGCCATAGATATGTGCTAAGATGAATGCAGAAAACCTAACCACTCTTTCCTACTCAGTTAGGACACTAAATCCCCATATCTTACAATGGTTGTCCACCAAGAGTCACCAATATGAATGCTTCTTTCCATGTTGAGCCCCCCTCAGGAAGTTACGTGGCCTCGCCAGAAACAGTCTATCTTCATGGACATTCCGAATTTCATGAACCACTGTTTAGTGTGGATTTGCCTCACAGACTGCTTGTCCACCACTAGTAATAGATCCATCAATTCCTTTTCCAGCGAAGACATCTTCTCTAGGTATTCCCATGTATTCGTGTAAGGGAGAACTCATCATACATTGCCCTAGTATCGGTACCCATGAGATCTGGTGAAAACCCAATACGATGTTACCAACCTCCCCCTGGTGAAGATAGAAGTTATTGGTCCTCGACGACCACCTTCTCAACAGCTCTGGCATTAACTGCTTCGACTGATATATGTGAAATTGAGGGGACCAAGCCACCTCATACATGGTCAATCACAAAAAATCCTCCCCAAAATCCTCACACGATGCACCTACCCAGTAATCTCATGCCCAGCCGTCCGTAATGTTTCCTCCCTGTCTCAAATCCCACTTATCAATCCACCCCTTCTCCGGCTTCACTAGGGACATCTTTAGGTTGGTGTGGTACATGGTAGGGGATGTCTCCAGCTGAAATGGCATCACTTTAATGTTATTCACATGGTTTTACATGAAGTCATCAAAGAAGGGTGTGAAATCCTCCCATGAATGGTCACCGACCGCCATGAACCACTAGGGTTGGCACTCCGTACTGTTGAACCAGTATGTCATCTCATCCTGGCTCGCTCCAGGAATGAAGATTTCATCCGTCAGGCCAATTCCATTCAAAGGAATCCTTTTTCACAAGGGGTATTTCTTATGACCCTTTGAAAATGGCTCCTCCAGTGACTCATGGTTTGAATGGCACTGTATGTGTTTTCCAATGCCCGAGTTATTATCCATTTCATATCAATGGGAAGAATCCTTATGGACTCACTAGCAACTTCCTGATGAGCCATTCAGTCTTTAATTTTTGGAATATTTTCTCCAAAATCACAGATCTTGATCATGAATCACAAATTGAAAATCCTGATCACAAATATGCTTCTTGGAGCCGTGCCACAAACTTCACATACGTATCCCATAGATCACACACATGTGGAGTCAAAGGACTTGTTGTGTGCCGCAAAGTAGAAACGCCTGATCCACAGAGTGAAATTGAAGATACCGCGGAGCTTCATGAATCGAGAGCACAATCACCAAAATATAGAGATGAGAAATGAAGAAAGAGATTTAAAACTCACATATTTATAGGTGATGACCCCCTTTTCGTTACATCACACCTGACCGCGATGAGCTTCGTGGTGCTCTCAACCCATGCGTCCCCTCTCTGCATCGTGACCCTTCATCAAGAACCTAGTTTTCAATTGGCCTAAAAGTTTTTGAGATTTTCCCTCAGACTTCAACTCCCATTTCCTCCTCTGCGCCAAGTATGAGGGTTGGGGGAATTTTTTGTCACCAAAATATGTGATGTGGAAATGAAAACACAAAGAGGAAACCAAATACATTGGAGATGCCTCGCAAAGCCTGTTCGCAGAGCCCCGCGGTACCACAAAATTTTGCGAAGCCTCCCCCTTTGCAGCCTCCAAAGAGAAAAGTTGTAGGAGGCTCTGCTATTAAAAATACATTTGTGAAGATTCCACAGAGAAAAACGTTAGGAGGCTCCGGGATCTGAAAGTCGTTTGAAAATACATTTTGGAGAAAAGAATAGGTAGGTTCCGTGATCTGAAAGTTGTTTGTAAATCCACCACTGAGTGAAAAGGCTGGAGGCTCCACATTCTGAAATACATTTACGAAGCCACCTCAGAGAAATGATGCTTGAGGCTCCATGGTTATGAAAAAGAACCACGTGGATTCACGACACATGATCTCTACTTCTCGCCGCCTCTTGCTTATAAATATCTGGATTCCCTCGATACCAAAGGATGTATACTCTAACATTTCACCTTCTCAGCTCTCCAATCACGAAGATCATTATTCTCTAGAGAAATTGATCTCTTTTAGGTACTTGATCATTAATAGGTTCCTTTCAATTGACTTAAACTCAACCCCTCTTCAAGGAGGTTTACCCTTCACAGAGCCCATGGTCCTTCCCAAAGAAGGATATACCTATGGGGACTCGGGTATTCAGAAAGCACCCATGCTTTGTGAAGTACATTCCATGCCGATGTGAACCACATGATAAGGTAGGATCATTGTGCTTCATGAGGCACACTCATTTGCAGTGCTATGCTTTGTAAGGATCCTTTTTTTCATGAAGCCCTATGCCGTGAGAGCCATTCTGCATCACGAAGCACAGTCTTTGTGCACCTATATCCTATTCCTAGTCTAGGCCACCCCCCATCACGAAGCAAACCCCTTCGCAAATCCCCTCCACAACATAGAGAACCAAAGCATCCTGAGCCCTATTCTTGTGAACCAATTTGCTCTGCAAACCCTTTTCCTGTACGGCCCTCCAGGTTCATACGAAGTGATTTCAAGGTCCCAAGGGTATTTCTTCACAATGTGTTATTTTGCCTCATGATTCTTCACACATGTAAGCTAACAGATATTTATTCTTCACATATCGACACTAATGTAGGCCCCTTAGTGTATATCTCCACAACACCCCTTCAATACGACATTGCTAATTCATTCCATTCCCCAAGGGTTGGTGGGTATAATTCATGTAATTCCTATGGGTGCGGAGTGAACCCTCCTTGTCTGTGATGCACGATGTTAAACAACCATGTTCCATCGTCCTCAACACATGACGTTAAATTGTGGCCTCACCCCAGGCATCACACATAGGGTGCCCTGTCTCATAAATTATCTATGCCCACTCATCACTATTGAAATAAGATCTTCTACACATGGAATGAGATCCACTTTGTTGGAACGGAGTCTATCCACAGGGAGGGAAACCATGTCAATGTAATCCTCTATCCTTTCCTGCAGAAGGCAGGACCCCTGACCCCCCTTCTCTCTTCTGTGCCAAAGACTATGGGGTTAGTGGAACTAGGACCTTTGTTATCCCATCCATCTCCCTATGGTATTTTTCACCATCGGGCCTCCATCCTAGGGTAAGTCCCAATCTCCATATCCCTAGGATGCTTACCATGAATAAGCCCCTATTTCCTCTTTGAGATGATACCCACATGTAAGCCCCACTCCAATTCCCATAGATGCTACTTTTGCGACGAAATCATCAGGTCATTGCTACTTCTTGTTTCTCACACTGAGAATGACTCACATGAGCATAGATTAAGAATTAACCATCGAATACTCTCTAGCCCACCTTAGGGTGTAATCCCTAAACACCATTCGAATTGCGTGGACATTGATCCATGCCAAGGAAAGATACGTAGGAGGCCTCCCATAGCTTCAATCCCAACACCTATTTGTCCCAACCCCTTCATTTTAGTTCACTAAACCATTATGAACTATGTAGACCTTGATCCTGGAAAAGGAAAGGTCCGTTATAAGCCTCCCTGAGGTTCAAGCCCAATACCTACTTGTCCCAACCACTTCACGTCAGTTCACCTTCATGCAGCATGACGTAAAACAATATAATCCTTTCCAAACTATGTTGAATTTGGTCCTTTCAATGGAATGATACATTGGAAGACTCTCAGATGTTTAAGCCCAACACCTACTAGTTTAGAACCCTTCATATCGGTTCAAAAAACAATTACGAACAATGTGAACTTTGATCATTTCCAAGGAAATGTATGTAGAAATCCTCCCTGAGGTAAAATCCCAACACCTAATTGTCCCAACCAGTTCATGTCAGTTCACCTCTATCATGCATGATGTTAAATGGTATCAACCCTCTTGAACTACATGGATTTTAATCATTTCAAAGGAAATATACATAGGAATACTCCCTGAGGTCCAATCCCAATACCTACTTGTCCCGACCCATTCACATCGGTTCACATTCATCCCACACGACGTTAAACTGTTCAAACCCTTTTTGTCTCACAAGATATTAATCTATACACATTCGAACTACTTGGAAATTGATCCTTGTCCCCTAGACATGGTACGTAGGAAGTCTCCCTAAGGTTCAACCCCATTCATCGGTAAGTTGTTGTCAACACCTTTCATCATTAAGCTATTGTCAACCCCATTCAGTGGTATGATGTTGTCAACCCATTCACCAGTAAGCCGTTGTCAACCCCATGCAGTGGTAATACGTTGTCAAATAAATTCAGTTTTAAGCCGTTTTCATCCCCATTTAGCGGTAAACATTTTTCATCCCTAATAAATGGTAAGCCTTTGTGTTCCCCGGTCATCAGTAAGTCATCGTACCCAACCAGTGGTAAGCCGTTGTAGTCCACAATCGATAGTAAGCCATTGTAGTCCCGTTTTAGGGACTTACAACTATGGCCCACCCCCATTATGTCAGACCAACCAGGGATGCTCACCAGGCGTAAGCCCTAATAGGCCATTGGCTCGTTGTCCTCTACGAACACCCTAATTCAATAACCCCATCCTAAAATGTGTGAACATTTATTCCCTTCCACGGGGATATGTATGAATCCTGATTAATGTTCAATCCCATCACTCATGTCTCATCATTGTCTCTCCCTCAAGAATATGTGTTTTGGGAAAGTTATGCCTCAACCCGGAGGTTCCACTTCCTCTGGATCTTAACCTTGTGTCCATCTCACTGGTCACCTCTTCTAGTGCCCCATCTCCCAACTAAACTACATGGACATTGATTCCCTGCCACATCGATATATAGGAAGTCTATTCGAGGCTCAAGCCCAGCCTCACCATTGCCCTCGTGTTGGCTCCATTTCACTCCCCATCCACACTCAACAATCCATATACATATTGATTATTACCTGGGCCCCCATATACCGATGAGATCATTTCATACACTATTTCACTACTCCTACCTATAATTGGGTAACTAACCACACATTAGCCACATCATCAATGATCCCTCCTAGGGCTGCACCCATCAAATCTGCTCTTGTCAGTGTTTTGATCATTCCGATCTGTCTCCTCAAAACGTTAAACCTGTGGCATACCCTTTGTTAAACATGGGAAGTTGAGGAAAACCTTAGTTACATGCCTCGGAAAAATAATTCCCCATATTCTATGTTGGATTCCTCATGAATCTACCCTTCAAGAAGCCCTATCATAACAGGAGGAATCCCTGATGTATCAGTGTTCCAGTGTCAAGACACACCGGAAATGTCCAACGTGACTACTCCCCTGACAGAAGGTGGATACCCTGACTGGAACACTTGGAATGTCCTTACAGAAGCATCGTAATTAATCAGTATCCATGAAGAAATCGCACTGGGAAGTGCTTCATGAAAAACGTCTTAAGTCTATAAGGGAGACTCGGACTAGATAACGAGCTCCGAGGAGAAATCCACAAAACGAGGAATTAAAATACAATTACCCCATTGCGATCAAGGAGAAAACATACCTGAACAAGTGATGGATGACTCCCACCTATGGAATGTGGGAATTCATGGAAATAACTATATGTCATCCGAAAGTGACGGATGCACGCCCGAGTGAAATCATCGGAAACCCATGAGATGATTGTGTATCCATTTGATGGAAGTGTGGGTGATTTTAGGTTTTAAAAATAAATTTAAAACCATCTAGTATATTTAATATGATTAGGTTATTATATAATAAAGATATAAGAAGAATTGAAGAGGGTGATAATTAAATAAAATAGAAGAGCTCATTGATGGACTTTACCACTTCATCAAGTAACTCTTCTTTGTTTGCATGAAAGGACCACCATGGGTTTCAATATTCAAAATGTAAGGCTTTTTTGATGAATTTTGGTATGTTTCTGAGTTATTTGTTAATTTGTTTCATGAGCCAATGAGGATTACTTGTGTGAATAGGCACGGGGGGGGGGGGTGTTCCCTCAAAAGGGGATTCAGAGTGGAATTCTGGTAAATTTAAAATGATAAACATAATTAGGTGGCCTACCCTACCACAATGTACAAAAATAATGATATTAATACTATCCAATAGTTAATACTGATTAAGTTTTCTAAAAAATTGATTCTGAAATATTTTCTCCGATATTTGGCCCCTTAAGATCAATGTTTAACCTCTAAGTAAACTCATTTCCACGTTAATCACAATAATTAATTATAATTGATCTCAATAATATTTTTTAAACTATATTTAACATACTATAAATAATAAATTATTCATATTCCAAATATTTTATACATTTTATGAAATACTAATCACCGATGTGGAAGAAATTAATTTAAAATTTATCCCGCAGATGGGATGAGAAAGCATGGTTTTAAAGTAAAAAAGTTCAAAAGTTTGAAATGTTTTAATATCCAATATTATTTTGAGAAGTATTCCAATGACCTAAATTGAATTAATATATTTATAATTTAACTAAATATACTGTACCACCAAATTGATATTAAAATTTACTATATAAATAAATTAATCAAAAATGAAATTTCAAATTAAATTTCAATATTTTTCACTATTCATCAAGAAATGAAATAGTTTTGGAAAATAAAAAAAATTGACACTAAGATAAATTTGGAAAAAATATTTAATTTTTTTTTCATATTAAAGTAAATAAATATAAGAAAAATTATTTTTAAATTATGTGTGCCACTAAAAAGCCGATTTTTTTAAAAAATAAAGACTCTTAACAATAAAATTGGATTTGTTCTTATCTTACGCCTATAAAACATGTTAAATGAAATTAATATGTATCTGATTTAATATATAATATATAAAATTCATTAATATTGTAACGCCCCAATATTTTATGGTATGATTCTCACTAAATAATACAGTACCGTGTGTTGTACGCAACTTCAAGTTCTAACAGACACCACAACTAATAAATCTAGCCGTTATGAATAGTAATACCAAAATTTTGAAATTCTATACATTTTACCTTTCAAAATGGACTTAATTTTTGGATTTGTAATATCGAAATTATTGTAGGGTGTATTTTTTTGTACTTTTTGAATAACTTTCATATTTTGAAGAATAGTGAAAACTACTAAATTTTAATTAAAAACCACTTTTCTAATCCAAATAATTAATAGTGATAAATTATGAATTTGACTGTTTTTAAAGTATATTTAGAATATATTTTTACCATTTAATACAATGTTGGTCATTGGACATAATTTTTATATTTAAACTAGACATAAATAATTGTCAATCTTTTGATAGTTATTATATCTTAAAAACACTCGTTTTGTTTTGATAGGGGGAATTAATTTAAATTAATTTCTGCCACTAATATATTTTGAATTTGGAAAAATTGATTCAATATTTGGAATCAGGATTTCCAAATTATGTAAATAGGTAACTCTTATTTTTAGACATTCTAAATAATTAATTCGGTAAATATTTTATTTACCATGGTTAAAGGGTAGATCCGACAAATAAGGGTAAACAATAATATTATAATAATATTAATTCACCCTAAAACGTGTCCTAAACTTATTGGTTGGTACATTTCCGACCATGGGAATATTTGGGTTGATTTTGGGACCCCATGGATCCCCTTGTAAGTGATAATGTCACTTTATATTAATTAAGATAAAGTAAATACAAAAATGACATAAGCATATATATTTTATAAAAAAAAAATTACAATGGGTTATATATGTTATATTTTTGACTATAAATATTAATTAGAAAGCTAAAACGATTTACTACATAATTGTATTTTATTTATAATTTTTATACATTTAATAATTAAATTTATTTATGACATAATAATGATGCGGTATTTTCTTTATTAACAAATGAATCAAATAATTGGTGTTATAAATGTTAAAATAAATATAATTTGACATTTTTGATGCCATCCACGAATTTTATTGGTTAATATGAAATGTTATGATTGCTTAAATTCATTTTTTTCGAATTAATAACGTTTTTATGGCCTAAAAAAATAAATTACTGAATAGTGTCAAAATTGACATAAATGAGTTTTTAAAACAAATATTATATTATTAATTTATATTATATTCCTAAAAATATAAGGTTTGGCCAAAGGACTTATATAATTATAGGAGTGTCATTAATAGACCACTTTTAGGTCTCTTGGATTTATATAGCAAGTTTTTTAACTATAAAATATAAAATACAAAGTGAGATGGTAAATGTCAAACTAAATAACTAAGAGTTAAAACTAAATGATAAGGTTAATATAATGACCCAAACCTGTCTAAAATCTATTGGTTGAAAGTATTTAGACCCATAGCCACAATATACTTTTAATAATCCACTTTTGAGCCATTATAAACCGAATATGAATTTATTAAAAATAATACTTTATGTTTTTCCTAAAGAGCCTCATCCCTCCCTTATAAAAGGACACCACTTCTAACCAATTATTCACACCTTCAAAGCCTTTTGTCTCGGCCTACCCCTTCCCAAATATTCTCTAAACTTCCCTAAAATTATCCTAAAGGCCTTAGTTCGATCAGAAAGCCAATCTAAGGAGCCCTTTTGATCAAATCAAAAGGAAGAACCCAAAGAAGAGGTAATGATTTCACCACCCACTTTCATGTTCCTTTATTCTTCCACTTTTTCATTCTTTGTTATTTACATTATAAAATAATAACTCTATTATATTATATATACTTTTATGTTATTATAAATATGGTACAACCATATTCAGTATTCTATCCATCTTTTTAATGACATGTCACCATATTTGCGTACGTACAGCCTACCGTCTCCACGTCGTGGTATAATTGTTATTAAATATATTTTTATTTGGATGGGTATAATAATGAAGTTTTATTCATGTAAATAATAAATATAACATGATAATGATTCTGTATATTTGATATACCATCCAATTATATATTATTTTAATATCAAAATAATGATATTGTCGCCCGTGTGTACGTACGGATTACCATTTCCACGAAAGCGATGAGATTCATTCCCCATGAAATCCATTCAAGACTAAATTTCATTTGATGAATAAAAATAATTTTTATAGACATGATATCATTATGGATATGAATAAAATACATCCCATCCATAAAAAATACGGCTCTCATAACAAATAATATAAGGGAAAATGAATCTGTTAACACCCGAAACGATGATAATACTAATATATTATTAACAAATCAATATTAAAAGATCATATATGAAATCACATTAATGTAAATGATTTTTTTATAATTCAATAAAAATTATTTCACCACTATACTGGAGGTTAACCTACCGCCGACCAATGAAAAAGTACAATGTAAGGGGTTTCTTATCTCACTTTTAATTCTGTGAGATTTCCATTGTTCACAACTTATTTATTGCATGTGGTGTGTGTACTTCCCATGATTGTATTCATTATGTAATATTCTTTGATTTATGTATATTTACATTATTTTTGTATGATCCTTATTTCATGGGTGTATGTTTCATAAGTTACCTAATTGATAAGGGAATTTGGAATTTCAATTTCCACTCATTTGGATTTATGCATACTTCATTGATTATTTTACTCCAAGATTATGTGTGGAATCACTATTCATTTGGTTATGTCATAATTTACACACCCCTTTCTGTGGATATACTTTTTCTACACATAATAACTCCATTGATAATTTCTCAAGTCATTGATAGGAACTTGATAAAAGTAATTTTAACTCAATATCCATTTGTTGAGTTAAGCATCCAATTCATTGGTGTTGTTTTTACAAGAATATGTGTGAATTTCCTCTGATTAATTTACACTGAATATCCAATCATATTGAGTGTATTTATATTTTTCACACATAATTATGTCGTTGATTATCCTTAACCTAAGGATACAGTCTTTATAAGAGATTTCATCTCAATTCACATTCCATTGAGACTTATTTGTAGTATACACCAAATCACTTTTTTATGGTGCATATAATGTGCTTTGACATAGTATATCATTAATCCCTTTATTTTCATGATATTAAAAAGTTTTGATTACCTCAATTAGTTGTATTCCAGTGTCTCTATTTTGGTTAGAAACTCTATCTAAAATATTATTTTTAAATGTTTTGTAGATTCAGTTTTCTAAATCTTTCTCATTAATGTCCATGTTTAAAAAATGTTTTTAAGGATTTATTTATATATAGATTAATGTTTTAAAATTATAATTACTTTTAAAAGTTACAAAGTGGTATGGGACACTTTGATTCAAAAACATATTGTTAAATGGCTTCTAGACAAATAGTGTTACTTTTAAATGATTTCGAGAAAAGGGGGATATTTCTCTCTAATAGTTTTGATGATTGTTTTCATCTATGTCAATATCCTTCATCATTCTCAATTGAGGTTAATATGATACAATAGAATTTTCCATATTGTATCGAATGAGTTATGTTTGACTATGGATGTGATATTTTTATACCATTCATGGTTTATGGATAAAGTATTGAGATTTCATATGATAGTTCTAACATGAATGTTTATGTTGTGTTTCAAACATTTCATACGAGGAATGCATTGGACTTAGTAAGTGACGGGTGGACCCCACTATAGATCCTCGATGCATCGGTAGGTCTCATGAGACAAACTAGTGTCTTAGCATGTGGCCTTGAGAAAATCTTATTTGTGGTCTTGGAACGAGGCCTTGGATTCGTGGTTATGATAATCTGGCATTATGAATTCTATCATTATGAAAGTGGTTATTGATATTGCATGTGATTATTCGACTAGTAGAATATCCATGTGAATAAGTGAATGGAATTATTTCATTTTATCTTTTCAATATTATGCTGAAGTTAAATTTTAAATGGCTTTTGTTTTAGTTATACATTACCTTAAGTGTTTATGCTTATCTATGAAAGATTCTGCTATATTGTTATCCTTACTGAGCATCTGAGCTCACCCCTTGCAATGTTTTATTTTTTCCCAAGATGTGAAGAAGTAATTTATGAATGACCTATAGGGATAGTATGAGGGGATATGAAAAAAAGATTTTGTTGTAATTTTTTTACATTATGATGTAATGTTAGACTTATGAATATAACTAGTGATTCCAAGAGTACCAAACAAATCAGTCTTTCGAGACTTGATCCTTTGTGATCATGCCAATGTTATTTAATAATGCACCGAATCTGGGTAACTGGGGTCGGGGCATTAAAGTTGGTATCAGAGGATGTTTAGTTCAAACCATGGGAGTTAGATTTAGATAAACTCTTATTAGAGCACACAACCCTAAGATAGACTTTGAGGATTAGTATAGAAGAACATAATAGAATTTTGGTATTGTAGATATTTTGTGAGTTTTACGAGAAATACATCCCTTTCTAGATACGAGCAGGTAGAGGCAGCTCTGGCACAGATGTACCTAGGGGTAAAACCCGAAAACACCGCTTTGAGCTTGACTCGAACGGAAACTGGTGCATGACAACGGGCCTTGCTGCACTCTTGGTTATGACACTCCCATGGGATATGGTTAGGGTAATTTACAATTTCTTTATAAACCGATTTGAAATATTATATATAATATGAGAGTAAATGTCCTTGTTTAATCCTAATGTGTTTCAAATTGAGAATATGGTGATATGATATTCTCTAAATGATTTTATGACTACAATTACTCACACAATGCATTCTGGTTTTAGTCAACGACTGGATTCCAAGGAAGTCATATTAACTTTGAGAATGATGTACAAGGTGGGAACGATGATGGAAATGAGCAACAAAATGGAATGCCGATAGGCATAAAAGATATCATCTTTATGACAAATAAATTTTCCAAAAATATGATCAACAATATATATATTAACCAATTCCCAGACTCAAGAAAGAAGAGAAAGGTTAGGAATGATAAAACCTTCAGCAGTAGAGACCATAGAGAAAGGAATCCTCAATTTCTATCATGCAGGAGATGTGGAAGGAGACACCGAGGAAAGTGACTCAATAGGACAAAGAAATAATTTATGTATGGGAAGGAAGGACATAATGTGATGAATTACCAAAGAAAAATGATGAGTATTATAGAAGAAGATAAAAATGGTCCCAAGAATCCTTTTAGAGTCATTTTCCATAAATGTAGAGGACCTGGCCATTACCTGAGTGAATGCCCTATTATATAAGATATTTTCATGGTTATAGGAGAAGCTGTGTAGAAATAAATGGATGGAGAAATTTTTAAAAATTATTAGTGCTCCTTGTTGATGGGTTTACTTTGGAATAATTTTCTCTTGTATTTGTAACCCTATAGTTTTCCATGTGATAATGATATTTGAGGAAGATTTATCTTTTCTCTTGTGGATATAGTTATTATTAACCATTTGGTTTTATATGATCATTGGGTTTGAGGTAATTACAAGTTATTATAATTTGGGATGAAAATGAAAGGTATGAGATAAAATTTGTGGATAAATTATGTTATCGTTATTTTGAGGAATTTATCTCATTTTGGTAATGTTATAAAATATTGTTTTTGAAATCGACAACACGTAGACCATGTGACAACCGATCGCGTCAGACAAAGATATGGGAATCAAACCCACAACCAAAGTGCGATTGGGATTTATCACCTACCACTGGACTACGTGAAGTCCCTGGTTAGTGTGACTACTATTTTTAGTTAAATGATTTTATTGATCAATAATAATTTGATTTGGGATCTTATTTCTTATCAAATGAACACACTTTGTATAGGAAAATGATTCGGTGATTAAGTGATAAATGTTATTTTGGAAGATGTTCTCTTTGCTGGGAATACTGTATGCCCGAGGAAAATAGAATAGTATGGGACTTCATTTGAGGATTAATGGTGTATTTTTATCTATGATTTTATTGTGGATTTATAGTGATTTAAATTATTTAGGGAAATGATTAACTTATAATAGAGAATTTGTGATTAAGTTAATTATATTTAAGTATGTGGCTTTAAGTGTAATTGATGTCACTTAGAGATACCATTTAACATGGAAGACTACATAACCAAATTCTTATATGTTTTGAGTTTCAATATTATTTTGGATATTATTAAAGGATTTTATGGAAAATTCTTTAGTGAATGCTATTTATTTAACATTGGGGTATTGTTGGTTTTATTTTATAAATTAATATTAGTGTTTCTTTCTCTAATAAAATAACCATTTAGGTGATCATCAAATCTTATACTATCCATTTTGGTATTGATTAATCTCAAAAGACAAGGTAAATATATAGTTTATTCTTCCTGGATTATGTGATTCTATATGAATATTATCGTAGCTCTTCTAGTGTGACCAAGTCTTCTGGAATACTCATCATTTAAAAATGAGTTAGTAGTAGAAACTTATTAAAGAATGAAACTTTACATAAAAATCATGTACATCCCTTTATGTTCTTAGTCAGTATTAGGAATGAATTCCTCATCTTTATGTAGTGTATCTTAAAAATAATAATAATAATGTTGTCTATTAACTTTTCCTACTGGGAAAATAATGATCGTTTGTCCCATCACAAGTTTGTGGTTTTATTTTTGTTAAATTTCTCCGGATCACGTTTTCTATCGCTCTCCATCAGAACTTGACACTTAGTTTATCATCCATATCCATGTTTTTCTACATGGAATCCTATTATATGTTATCTCGGGTGACCTTTGTACTTCTGTTTATTTCTTTTAAAGTGTTAGTTTTATTGAATCTTTTTCTGATGTGGGACTTTCCATTATATCCCCAATCCATATTTTAAGAATTAGGAGGACAAAATTTTTTGAAGGAGGGGGAATGTAACACCCCAAGATTCCACGGTACTCTTCTCGCTGAATAATATAGTAGCGTGTGTTGTACGCAACTTCAAGTTCTAACACACACCACAACTAATGAAACTAGACGTTATGAATATTAACACCCACTTCTTGAAATTTTATACATTTTAAAATTCAAAATGGACTTCATGGTTGGATTTGGAATATCGAAATTAGCCTAGGATGAATGTTTGGTACTTTTCCAATAACTTTCATATTTTGATGAATAGTGAAAATTACTAAATTTAAATTAAAAACAACTTTTTTAATTGAAATAATTAATAGTGATAAATTATGAATTTCAGTGGTTTTAAAGTATATTTAGAATATATTTTTTAATTTAATATAATTTTGGTAATTGGACATAATTTCACATTTAAACGAGAAATAAACAAGTGTCAATCTTTTGATAGTTATTATTTCTTAAAAACAAGCTTTTTTGTTTTGACAGTGGGAATTAATTTTAAATTAATTTCTGCCACTTATGTATTTTGTATTTGAAAAAATGGATTCCATATTTGGAATCAGGATATCCAAATTATGTAAATATGTAACTCTTATTTTTAGACATTTTGAATAATTATTTTGGAAAATATTTTATTTACCATGGTTAAAAGGTAAATCCGGTAAATAAGGGTAAAAATTAATATTATAATAATTTTAATTTATCCTAAAACATTTCCTAACCCTCTTGGTTGATACATTTCCGACCATTGGTATCATTGGGTCGATTTTGGGACCCCATGGATCCACTTGTAAGTGATAATGACACTTTATATTAATTAAGTTAAAGTAAATACAAAAATGACATAAGAATATATATTTTATCAAAACAATTTTTACAATGGTTTATATATGTTATATTTTAGAATATAAATATTAATTAGAAATATAAAATGATTTCCTACATAATTTTATTTTATTTATAATTTTTAGTCATTGAATAATTAACTTTATTTATGACACAATAATGATGCAGTATTTTCCTTATTTATCAATAAATCAAATAATTGGTATTATAAATGATAAAATAAATATAATTAGAAAGTTTTGATTCCATCTAATAATTTTATTGTTTAATATTACATTTTATTATTTATTAAATTAATTTGTTTCAAATTAATAAAGGTTTTATTACTTTAACAAAAATCAATTATTTAATAGTGTCAAAATTGACATAAATGAGTTTTTAAAACAAATATTATATTATTAATTGATATTATATTCCTAAAAATATAGGTTTCAGCCAAAGAACATAAATCATGATAGGTGTGTCATTAACGGACCACTTGGGGGTCTCTTGGATGTATATAGTATGTTTATTAACTATATAAAATAAAATAAAAAGTGACATGGTAAATGTCAAACTAATTAACTAAGAGTTAAAAGTAAAAGATAAGGTTAATATAATCACAAAAACCTGTCTAAAATCTAATGGTTGAAATTATTTAGACCAATACCCATCTTATAATTTTAATAATCCACTTTTTATCCATTATAAACCGAATATGAATTTATTATAAAATAATACTTTCAGTTTATCCTAAAGAGCCCCTTCCCCCCTTATAAAAAGACACCACTTCTAACCAATTCTTCACACCTTCAAAGCCTTTTTTCTATTCCAACCCCTGCTAAAATATTCTCTCAACTTCCCTAACTTCAACCTAGAGGCATTATTTGGATCATAAAGACAACCTATGTATCCCTTTTGATCAAATCAAAAGGAAGAACCCGAAGAAGAGGTAATGATTTCACCACCCTCTTTCAAGTTTCTTTCTTCTTCCACTTCTTATTTCTTTGTTATTTCCATTATAAAATAATAAATCCAGTATCTTATATATACTGTGATGTTATTATAAATATTGTACAACCTTATTCAGTATTCTATAAATCCTTTTAATTATATGTCACGACATGTGGTACGTACGGCCTAACGTCTCCACGTTGTGGTGTAATTGTTATTCAATGTATTATTATTTGGATGGGTATATTAATTCTGTTTAATTCATGTAAATAATTAATATAACATGATAATTATTCTATATATATGATATAACATCCAATTATATATTATTTTAATATCAAAATGAAGATATTGTCGCTCGTGCGTACGTACGGATTATCGTCTCCATGAACGCGATGAGATTAATTCCCCATCATATCCATTCAAGACTAAATTTCATTTTATGAATAAAAATATTTTTTAACGACATGATATCATTATAAATATGAATAAGATACATCCCATCCATAACAAATACTGATCAGATAGCAATTAATATAAATGAAAACGAATCTGTTAACACCCGAAACAACGATAATACTAAGATATTATTAACAAATCAATGTTAAAAGATCATATATTATATTATATTAATGTAAATGATTTTTTATAATTAAATAAAAATTATTTCACCATTATAAAGGAGGTTAACCTACCATCGGCCAAGGAAAAAGTACTAATTAAGGTGTTTCTTATCTCAATTTTAATTCCGTGAGATTTCCATTGTTCACCACTTATTTATTGCATGTGGTTTGTGTAATGACCATGATTGTATTAATTGTGTAATATAATTTAATTTATGGATATTTACATCATCTTTTTATGATCCTTCTTTCATGGGTGTGTGTTTCGTAAGTTACTTAATCGATAAGGGAATTGGAAATTTCAATTTCCACTCATTCGGCTTTATAGATACTTCATTGATTATTTTACTCCAAGATTATGTGTGGAATCACTATTCATTTGGTTATGTCATAATTTTTATTCCACTTTATTTGGATATAATTTTCATACACATAATCACTCCATTGATAATTTCTCATGCCATCGATATGAACTTGATAAGAGTAATGTTAACTCAATCCACATTTTTTGAGTTAAGCATCCAATTCATTAGTGTTTTTTACAAGAATATGTCTAAATGTCCTCTGATTGATTTACAGTGAATATCCAATAATATTTTGTGTATTTATATTTGTGATGTATAATTATGTTTTCGATTATCCTTAGCCTAAGGATACAGTCTTTATAAGAGATTTTATCTCAATTCACCTTCCATTGAGATTTGTCTGTTGTTATACACCAAATCACTTTTATATGGTGTATGTAATGTTCTTTTACATAATATATCATGAATCCATTTATTCTCATGATATTACAATGTTTTTATTACCTCAATTATTTGTATTAAATTTTCTCTCTTTTGGTAAGAAACTCTAACTAAAAAATCATTTTAAATTTTTTTGAAGATTTATTTTTCTAAATCTTTCTCATTAATTTCCATGTTTTAAAAATTGTTATAAGAATTTATTTATATGGACATTAATGTTTTAAAATTGAAATATCTTTTAAAAGTTTCAAAGTGGTATGGGAAACTTTTATTTAAAAACATATTTTTAAAAGGCTTCTTGACAAATAGTGTGACTTTTTAAATGATTTCAAGAAAAAGGGGGATATTTCTCTCTAATAGTTTTGATGATTATTTTCATCTATGTTAATATCCTTCATAATTCTCAATTGAGGTTAATATGATACAATAAAATCTTCTATATTGTATCGAATGAGTTATGTTTGACTATGGATGTGCTATTTTTATACCATTCATTATTTGTGGATAAAGTATTGAGATTTCGTATGCTAGTTTTGATTCGAATGTTTATGTTATGTTTTGAACTTTTCATATGAGGAATGCATTGGACTTATTAAGTGACGGGTGGAGCCCACTATAGCTCCTCGATGCATCGGTAGGTCTCTTGAGACAAACTAGTGTCTTGGCACGAGACCTTGACAAAATTTTATTTGTAGTCTCAGCACGAGGCCTTGGCTACAAGGTTATGATAGTCTGGCATTATGCATTCCATCATTATGAAAGTTGTTATTGATATTGCATGTATTTATTCGACAAGTAGAATATCCATCTGAATAAGTAAATTTCATTATTCCATTTTATCTTTTCCATATTATGCTGAAGTTCAAGTTTAAAAGGATTTTGTTTTAGTTATACATTTCCTTAAGTGTTTATGCTTATCTATGAAAGCTTCTGCTATATTGTTATCCTTACTGAGCATCTGAGCTCACCCCTTTCAATGTTTTATTTTTCCAAGGATGTGAAGAAGTAATTTATAAATGACCTTCAGGGATAGTATGATGGGATATGAAGACAAGATGTTGCTGTAGTTTTTTTACCTTTTGATGTAATGTAAGACTTATGAATATATCTACTGTTTCCAAGACTACTAAACTAATCGGTCATTTGAGACTTGATCCTTTGCGATCATCCCAATATTATATAATAATGCACCAAATCTGGGTAACTAGGGTTAGGGTGTTACAAATATCATTCACTAAGAGTAATTAATTTAAATTCTTTAGAAAAATCATCTTTTTTGGAGGACTATTTTATTAATAAAAATTTTTCATTTATATTCATTTTTTTAATATTCATTTTAATTTATTAGTAACCAATAAATTCAAAAATATTTCTTATTAGTAATTTAGTCCTTTTATTGACCACAAATTTAATAGCGAGGTTATATATTACTATATTAAATAATAAAATTTTAATAATATATTGTTTTTTGGTAAAAATTTGTGTGGCTCTTAATATTTTTTGTAAGATAATCATAACTTGGTGGTTTGTATAAATAATTTTAAGAACAAAATTTAATTTAATCGTAAAGTAAAATACTTAAATTTCTTTGGGTGTTACATTATCCCCACCTTAAATAAATTTCATCGTCTCTATTCCCACATGATCTCTATAATCAAGGGATTGAAATTTGAAAATTAAACACTTGAAAAACCCACATTGTAAATAGTGTTAATACCTCCATATTATTAATATTATTGATAGGTATATGTAAAATTTACCATAAGACTAGTCTATCAAATATTATATCATCTTTGAAAATATTTATACTGAAAATAAATGTAACCATCAAATTCTGATGGAGAGTGTTAAATAATATTTATCGCAATAATGCATGTGATCTAGAGATGGTTAACGAATAGAAATCTATAAACTAAATAGGTTTCAAAATTTCATTAATATCATCAAAAATGTAAATAATATGAATTTTTTTAAAGAGACTATTACTATAGTTTTGTAGTTAGTTTACTCTATATGATTATAAGAAAATTTACATTTATATTTCATAAACACAGTCTTATCCATTTGTAGTTCAATAAAAAATTTATATTTCTTTTCTTCCCATGTGTTCCATTATATGGTGATGTAATAAAATAAACTTTAAAACCTCATCCAATGTTCAATAAAATAATTTCATAAATGGTTATCATTATTACCCTTCTATGTATTATGATCAAAAACATTAGAATTAGTTCCATGATTGTTTGTAGTATCCAATATACATTATCAATAACAATCATTTATTTATAGAAACAAACTTTTCTCAACATTAGAAACATATTAAGCGTTATATTTCCTCAAACTATGTGATTAATGAAAATTAACTTCTTACTAAATCACATTTCTTAGTAATATTATAAATATTCTCTCATATACTTAAAAAATAATACTAGAGTAAAATCAATTTATATTTCTTAATTAATATGATGAAAACATAATGAATAAAATATGTTTACAAACATATTTGTTAGATACAAATATAGAATATAATTAACCATTCAACATCTATTGTGACAACAGCATAAGCATGACTTTGATCCCTTAGCTTATACTATGTTAATTTTTTTAACACTCATAGAATTCATTATTATTGTTCCCCATATCCTTATAGTTATAACACATATTAGTTTACTCTTTAGTCATCCCATTGAACTCTCTGTCATGGTGACCCAAATCTCCACACATGAAAAACTAAAATTCCCTTAAAGAAAATACTAGGGTGTTTCATGGAATAGTGATCACATGTAGAGAATTTATATGTTCCCTTCATCCCTTTATTCATATTTTTTTCTATCACTCTCTAATTCTATTGATTCACATAAAATTCAAAAGAAAGGGATACTTTTTTCTCTATCATGATATCACAAAATAAAATGTCATCTTATGAAAAAACAAATTTAGTGACTAGTTCTATTCAGAGTTTTCACATAGGCCCTTTAAATAAATGTTCAATCTTTAATTATGTGTTGCGTATGAAAGATGTTAAATTTCTAGATAAAACTTTAAATTTATCTTCATAATCCACAAATATTTATTACACATTTTAATTAAATCTATGTAACTTTATTTTTATATAAATTTTTTATCAGAAGGGAAATATTTTTCAAATTATGAATACTAAAAACCTTTTCATTCCAAATTCATTGTTTCCTCTTCCGCAGAAGAATTCTGGATCAACGGCCACAATTGATTTTGATCTATAGTGAGAGAAATAAACTAGTATTTCACATTTTCCTTTTTAGAGAATCCAAATACAATAAATTTCATTTACAAATTCATAATCCATTCCTCATATTCCATTGGAATAGTAGTCCCACTAAATGATGGGGTCATCTGTAACATAATGTGATACAACATTGGGGAATCTTGTTATTGAATAGTTTTCTTCATTAAGAAAAGGTTATGTTTCAAAACCTGATTAAGCTACCCTAATATATCCATAAAATTCTTTGTTCCATTACAAGTTATATTGGATTTCACAAATAATGATACCTCTATATTTTCGATTAATATTTATCCCCTTCTTCATTCTATAAGTAATTTATAAAAACATTTACAAATGTATTAGGTTATAAATTTATGAACATTGTATAATTCTAAATATGGCATTACAAATGAAATAAAATGAAACATTTATGAATAGAAAATATCATACTCATAAACATGGTTTCAATGTGATTATTTTATACTATAATCATCATATTATATCATAGGGAAATTTTACATAATCTATATTCCACTAAATCTAGTTTTGTGGTCTTGAAGAAATTATTTCTGATACAAACTATAATGCCCCAACCCTATAAAATCAGAGTAATTTCCATACATTATTATATTCTCATGATTAGAAGGAATAAAATTCAAAAGGATGGAATAGTTTAACAAATATGAAAAACCATATTATATAAATTATACAAATATTATGTTCAGAAATATAAAATCAAAAAAAGATATATAATAAAATGAGATGTACCACATCCTTGAATGCATATTCAAAGACTTATTCTATATAACCTGGTGAAATGAATAAAAATATTTATTAGCTTAAATACTAAGTATGATATAATTATCTTTTAATATATAATGAATTAATAATTAATAATCAATATGGAATGGTAATAACTGAACACATCAAAAATTAAATAAACAAACTAATAAAGAAAATGCATCCACTTATAATGTTCATGAAAAAATATTATAGATAATAATAATATATAAATTTGAAATAAATTAAATTCATAATTATTAGAATTCATGTTTCCTAGGAACAAGATAACAGTACGAGTAATATCTATCCTAAAGTAAATTAAAAACCAAATGGGTAAACTCAACTAATTTGGCCCGCTAATTCATCTCATGATACTTCTGATGCATCGAGGGTATTTCATTAACTAGTCCACAATTTGTTCAGTGATTTTTAAAATAAGGACTCATATACTGGATAATCTATTTTTTTCCTAAAATATGTTCCTTATCGAGTATTCATAATGAGTAGAGGATGTGGATTTATTATTTTTCCCATGTTAATCAAATAACATTCAAAGTAAATACCATATGTAAAAAATGGTATATGGGTTAGAAAATAGCTATATACATTACACTGAAAACTAATATTTATTATAAATTAAATTTATAATGAAGAATTTTTACAATAATGTGATTATTATAAGACAATGATTACAATCACAAAATAATGCCAGATTTCAACGTAACTTTTAACACATGTAAATTTTCAAATCAAATCCCTTGGATGGGATAATACAATTTAAACCAAAAACACCTTGATTTATGAGTAAAGAATGATATTATATTACATTATGGTTCTATATACAAAAAATTAAAACTAATTGGTACAAAATAAAAAATAATTCCCAATGGAATGTCAATTGAGATGAAATCTCAAAACTTACGCTCCCCTTTGGGGAACACCATTAAAAATTTTTATTTTGTATTTTTGCATATTAACATCTAAAGAGACCATAATATTATTTATAATATCTTATAAAATCTTCTAAAAATGTCTTATTACCCATTTGTTAACAATATTTTATTATTCTCACTGTTTCTAGTGTTAATTCACTAGTTATTCAAAAAAACAACTTCATAATTTTTTGTACATATTACGTCAGTCAATATTTCATCATCTAAAAAATTTATGTAATGATTTAAATATTATTCATATTCATTAAAAATTTATTTAGAATTATCAATGAAATTAAGTGAGAAGATATGAAATGATCCATTCAAGGAGATGGTAGGTCGTATGTACACATGAACTCTAATTCCATTTTCATGTCATATTAAAATAAATAAAATTAAATGATATATGTATGTATATTATAATTCCAGTATAATATATGTATCATATATTTCATATACAATTACTAAACCCATCATTAATACATTCCATGAAAAGTGTGAGTGGATCACATCTCTTGGAAGAAATAGTAGTCCACACATCCACCATTGATGAAATTGTCTTCCCATAAAATGGATATCATGAAGGTAAGTGTTATATAATAATTAAAAAAGGATAAATAATTTTAAAATATCATATATATATATATTACATATAAACTATAAATTCATCCTTATTTACAACATTGAAAATGTGGTAATTGAAGAATGAATGACATCAATGTGCGAGATGGTAGTCATTCATACAAACGAACAAAGATTGTGTATCCCATTTGATTGAAGTGTGTGTCATTGTAGGTCATAAACATGAAGGAAAAAAAATAAAATTATATTTAATATAATGATATTATTATATGAAAAACATTTGAAAATAATTGAAGGGGTGAAGATATAAATAAAACAAAACTGCTGATTAAAAATTTTACCTCTTTTTTTAGGTAACTCCAATTCGTTTTCACTAAAGGTATTTTGTGATTTAATTTATGCACAATGTGAGGATTAAAGTATTATGGAATTTATGTTAGGGAGAAATTTTTTAATTTTTTGGATTTGGAAAAGGTTTTGAGGGGTATGAATAAGTGAGGAGTGGGGGGTAATTTCCCTTTTATTGGGGGAGGAGTGTCATTCTTGTAAATATAAAAATGTAATAAATCTTGGGAGGTCTCCCCTATATGATTTTTCTAAAAAATTGAAAATAATTATATCTAAATATGGATATGTTAAAAATATGGGTAGAAAATGAGTTTTAAACATATTTTAAGAACATTCCGTCTCTTAAGAATAATATTTAACCATTATGTACACTCATTTTCAACTTAATCATTATAACTACTTTTAATCACATTTACTAATATATTTTTTGTAAAAAACTAATTTTAAATTAGTATAAATTACAAATTATTATGAATATAATTACTTATTAAGTTTTTCAAAATTCAAATAACTTATTATTCCATAATTATTTAAAATATAATCTTACAGATGGGATGAGAAACAGGTATTTAATGTAAAAATGTTAAAAAGATTGAATTTTTTTCCAATATTAATTGAAAATTAATTAATATAAAGAAAATTGAATTAATATATGTATAATTTAACAAAATACACTTTAAAAAATACTATATGAATCATCTATATATATAATAAATGAAAATTTTGATTTCAATTAACATTAATTATTTTTCAAAATTTACCCAAAAATGATATATTTCAGAAAAAAATCACCCTATGATAATTTTTAAAAACCTCCATTAAAAATAATTTTTAATTTTTAATATAAAGTTTATAAAATTGAATATTTTTTTAACAAAAAGTGATTCTCCGTTTAAATGTGGAAAACTGATTTTAGAAAAATATAACCTCTTATGCATTAAATTTGATTTATTTTTATCTTATGCCTCTTAAACATATTAGCATAAACTTTAAAATACATGATTGAATATATAAAATTCAAAATATTTTAATATTAGTCAATAATAATTCTTAATTTAATATATCATGAAAAAATTCACGTAGGTGTGTAATTTTTTTTTTTAAAAAGTATTTACTTTATATTATATTTGTTTTTATATTTATTTATAAATAATTGGTAACTAATATAGCCAAACACATGTTTCAATATTTTATTTAATCCAATTCATGATCACCATTTTAATGGATAGGTTATATCATAATATATTAACCATATATATTTTAATAATATATTATTGTTTGGTAATACTCGGCATTGCGTGTAACACATCCCATTGAAGAAAGTCATTATTGAGGGTAATGAATGATAACCTCAGTGTTCTACACAAGGAAATATAAACATAATGTTTCACATAACTCAAGAAAAACTGAATGATTAATTTTGAAAAATCATAACATGGTGGTTTGTATTATGCAAGATGGGAAGAAATATAAATCTATTTTAAAAGGAAAATATTGAAAAGTCATGGGGTTTTACATTTATCTCCAATTATATAATTGGTTTTCATAAATAAATTAAAAACATTGTAATATTTGGAAAGTAATAAAACAAAAAATTGGTAATTTTATTTTCTTTGGTTGTAGTGAATTTATTTTCACGTGAAGCGACCCTAACCCGAGTATCCCAAAGCTCGTGTCAACATTATTACATTCGCATAAGATACATGGAATCACATCTTGATCCACCCAATAGTCTTATAGTATATGTAAAATGGATGCAGACTTGAAATTTTGAATACATCATAATATATACAATATAAAATGTTTTTTACAATTCAATTATTTCATATAATGTTCCCTTGTATATCAATCAAAAAACTTATTTTGGGAAAATTCAAACTTAAAAAAGGGGTGAGACCAGATTCTCAATAAGGATATGCATATCATGTAAGTTATAAATAATTTATCAATTATCAATATGACTAGTTAAGTAGCCAATAAATACCCACTTATTCAATAACGAGGAAATAATATGGTATGAATAAATATTAAATAACGATTTCTAAATAATCACATGATCTTGAAAACTCAACCATTGGTAATATAACTTATCTAATAATCATAAGTTATAAAAAACCAATTTCATTATGTGGGAATGTATAATGCCAGAAATATGAAACATAACATCAAACCATTGTGATAATAAATCTAAATATGATTTCTACAGTGAACCCAACCTTAGTAACCTAGAATCAGTTCCGATATTTTTACATTTTCAACAATACAAAAGGGGTTAAATATGAAAGGGCTGATCAGTTTAGAAGTTTTAGAAAACTAGATACATACATTACACCTATTATACATTGATAATAAAAATAAAAAAATACATAAAAATTTAAAATGAGCAGAACCAATGAAACCCATTTAAATGATTCCTCTTCATGACATGTTGTAGTAAATAAAATAACTGTGCACTCAAATGTCAATTATGGGTTATATAAAATGTAATCTATCATGAATTATAAGAATAATCAAAATGGAATTGTAAATAACTTAACACACTACCATTTATATGACTATAATGTCGTGATATGATAAAGAATAACAAAATGGATTGTTATAAAATTTAAGAGACATGCCCTTTATTTAGTAACCTTAGAATGAAATTCATATAGACATAATATCATGGTAATAATAACATAGATTATAAGATAACTAAATTCTCAATGGCAGAAATACATTATTATAAAGTGTAATTTCTATGGATATTTATACCTCTAACAGCAAGATCATTCCTCTTGATTGATTAAGCCTACTACATATAAACCCATCCATTTTGGCCCACAATACCTCTACTACCATGACTTTTCAAAATATATTTTAAAACTAAATGTTACAAACTCATGCTGTTTTTCTAACTAATTTGTCTTGTGATATTTTAGATTCATATAGCGGGTTAATATAAATAATCCACATTCATAACTACATTTTAATAACATTCCATACAAGTATATTGATCAATTAAATTCATGAACCAATATTCCTTTCAAAAAATATCCATATTGAGTAAAGTATATTGAATTTTTAATATTTTCCCAATTAATAAATTAACATTCAACATAAAATCCACATATAAAAATCGTATTTGTTTTATCCCTTAATGATACCCATAATAAAAAATAATGTTTATTTTAGAAAAATCAATGTATAAGGAAGTGATTATTTCTAGAGACAATTAACAATCACAAAAGAATGTGATATTGTAAAATAACGTTTACCACATCCTAAATTTCATGTGAAATAAAATTAGATAAGATAATATAATTAAAATATTATATGAAATTTTTTATTAATGAATCGTGATTTGATAGGTATATGCTGTATTATATACACCATATAATTGATATATGGTTCATAATATCGATAGATGTCTCGATGAAATGAAAATTTCATTAAATCCCTTACATCACATATCCATTGGGTGAATGTTAATCAAACTCAACTATAGATATTTTTAACAAGTTATTTACATATAAAAATACCATATTATTAATTATAATAGCATATATGATCCTTTTAAAACATCTCATCACCATCTCATTACTTTTTTCATTATTTTAATTTTTTGGGTGTTAACTGCCTTGTTTTTTCATTGGTGCATTATTTTCATGTTTATGGTTCATATGAGTATTATATAGTTCCATCATCTCAATAGTAATAATACTGAAATAATCATATAAATTTTGCATCAATTTTACTTTTAAGACATATTATTAATGATGGGTTTGATAAATTAAGTATGTTATGATCATGGAGGTGGTGGGTTGTACTTACACATTAGTAAATTTCATTTTACAATGATTATTATTGAAATGAGGTAACTAATAATTTAAAATTACATATTGATAATAATATAATATATAAAATATTACATACTTATATATCTCATCCATGTATGGTGGTTGTGAATGGAGAGTCACATCGCTTCATGTAGTCGGTAGTCCATACATACAAAAATGATGTTATCATCTTTAAATGAGTGAAACATTTTTAAAGAAAATGATATATTTTTTCCATAAGAATAATTATATCCTAAGTATTATAATTATTTCATGTATATCACATATATTCAGTAAATTTTCCTATATTGCATTTCAATTAAAACATTATTCAATGGAGGATCACTTCACTTCGTTAGGTGTGAGTCTGGTGTACACACGAGTTACATTATCATATATCATATGGGATGAAAATTAAAAAAGATATAAATGATATAATGTCTTTTTAGAAATATTTATGTTATATATAACATGTATATTATTTATATAGTTCAAAATACCCATCCTTGGGATGTGTTAATGGAAAAATGAATGGCATTGGTTCACGAAGCGGTAGTCCACCGTACACATGAATAATTATATTTAACACATTTCATAGATGTGGAGATAGTTGTAGGTCATGAAATTATAATTAACAAATCTCACTATTTGTAATATAATGTGGTTATTATATCATCATGTTTTAAAAGTAATTTTTGGATGTGGAGGAAGAGTTAATTAATGACGCCCAATGAAGAACACTACCAATTATTTAGGTAACCTATTTATATTTGCACCAAAATCATTATTTGGTTGGATTTATTCCCAATAATAGGATTATATTATTAGATAATTTATTTTAGGAATGTATATGGGTTTTTATTTCCTAATACAAAAAGGTATTATGGTTTAAATATAAGATGATATTGGGAGGCCTTTTATAGGTGAGGTGAGTGACAAACTCATAATTTTTTGAAAAGAGAAAATCATTCCAACATTTCTATCATTATAAAAGACATAAAAATGGGCCATTATTGGACCTTGAAGATATAAAGTTGAACAATTTCTGGAGAATGTTAGTTTTTAAAATTTTTTAGTCATTGTTAACCAATATCATCTTCGTGTAACCCTTAAAAAAGATACTTTTACCATAATCATGGAAATTTATTTTTATTGTTTTAATTAGCAATTTTGGTCAAATATTTTATTCAAAATATTAGAAATTTAAAATTATTATGATTAAAAATTTGTAATTAATTTTTTCAAATTCAATTTACATAGGTGGAAAGTTTTTAATCAACATTAATCCTTTTTATAATGTGAAAAACCATGTTATTAATGATAAAATTTTTGAATGTTTAAAATGTTTATATATCTAAACTAAATATGAATATTATTCCAATTAAATGTATTAGATTAATATATATTTTTTTACAAATTTTTCTTCTATAAATAATTCAAAATATAATTTAACATCGCAAATATCATAAAATAAAAGGATTTTTTCAACTAAAATTCCTTATTTTTCAGTATTATTGAAAAATAGAAATTTTTTAGAAAAATAAAAAAATAAATGTAGGATAATTATGATTGTATTACTTGAGAAATGATGATTATGTTGAAAAAATTTATAAAATTGTTAAAAATAAATTTTAAATTATATGTGAAAAGCATGAATAAACTGTGTTTTATTTAAACTTTGTGTTGCATTCATCACAAGATATCATCAAAAATAAATTTATTATAAAATAAATATATTAAAAATTCATGGGGTGAAACATTATTTCAATACTAGATAATTTTATTCATAAAAACGTTTTCATATTATCTTCTAAATATATGAGAGTAGTTCATTTTCAAAATATCATCTAGTTCCCACATTTCTATTTCGATTTGGTGATTTCTTTGATGTTCATTAAACCGAGGAGTCATTCAATACCTAAAAATGGTCATTATATTATAAATAATATTGATGGTTTCAACATAGTAATATAGACAATGTTAAAATTCTATTTCATCAGAAGTTTCTACATGTTTTTGTTCTAGAATGCACTTCCATAATAAGGATATATAAAACAAAACATGTTCTTTTGAGAGACATGGTAAAATTACCAAACAATAAGAAAAAAATAAAATTCACTCAAGGATTTAGAATGGTCCATTGTATATGGGGATTAGATTTCCTTTATTACCAAACCTTATAACACCCTTCCTTGGAGGTACATTCAAGAAAACATGATCTTCAACTAGAAATTCCAAATCCTTCCTCTAATAATTAGAAATAAATTTTTTCTTATTTTGATATACTTTAATGTGATCCTGGAGAAAAGTAACCCATGTTTTCTTCATGCTAAATGGTTTTAGGCCTATGAGTTTCAATTCACCAACATCATACAAACATGTTATAGTCATAATATCTCTTTCCATATAATTCTTCATATGATGCCATTTGAATACATGAATTCAAATTTATATTATAAGAAACCTACCTCAATGGGATGTACTAATCCCAGATAACATGAATTTCAAGTGTGTATGACCAATTTTTTTTCAATTTATTGTATAGTCTTTTTAAACTATACATCAATTTGAGGATAGTAGGGACTGATCAAATGAAGCTCTGTATGAAGAGATGTATAAATAAATTTAATAAATTTAAATGAAAAATAGAGTTGTTGATTGGAATCAATTGAAATTGGTGAAATATTAATTATTAAAAATATATTTATACAGATTGTTTGATGGTGATCAAGATGTAAAATTTTTCTCATTGTGATGAAATTTGTATATTAATGTAGGTGATCAGTGATAACCTATATTTCATATTTCATTCTATAATTCTATGGAATCTATTTGAAAAATTCAATAGAAATATAATCCCATTTCCATACCAGAATAGAATGATGAATCATGAATCGTCTAGGATGGTGTCTCATTACATTCACTTGTTTAGAAACCAAACATCTAGAAACGAAATCGAAAATTTCCAACATTATATTATCCCACCAGGAATCTCCCATAAAATCCCTATAATTATTTGTGTTACAATGGTGTGTAGTGAAATTTTAGATATGTGAATCATCCAGTAATTCCATTTTTAGCTCAAGTATCTATGGGACACACAATATCATTCCAAAATATAGAACACCATTTTCATAAAAAATGATTGCTAGTTTCCCCTCATTTAAATGTTTAATTTACATATTAAATTTATCATAATTAGATTCATACCTTTTTTACATTTTCTAATAAATATGAATTTGAAATGATTTGGAAAATGAGTGTTGTATCCACTTATTTGATGATTCCCATATCTATCTTTTCTATATCTATGAACATGTGATCTCCCTCAATCCATATTTTGGTAAGAAATCCATGATTTTTCCATTTTAATTAATCATCTACCATATTTTATTTACATGTTTGGATGAGTGTTAAGAAATTATAATCCATAAGTGGATCGATCAACCACATTTTCCTCATATTGAAATAATTCTATCAAAAGATGCATTTTATGCTTTTATGATCTATATAATCTCACATCATTCAAAATTGAGATAATATACCAATATCATTAACAAAATGTTTTGAAAATGCAAACTCAATATCATGGTATGGATATTTCATTTAAGGATTAATCAATTACTATGATGCATATGAAATAAAATTATCATTTTTTCTTATAAATAAAACCAAGTCCCTTATGTGATGCATCACTATATATCACAAACCCATCATTTATAAATGGTAGATTTAAAATCAGGGCATTGAACAATATCCAAATCAGCTCATTAAATCAATAATTATATTCCATTTTCTAAATAAACAAAACACTTTATTTGTATGTTTGGTTAACATGTTAGAAAATCATGAAAACATTTAAATTAATCACTAATTGTATCATACCAAAAAACTGATATTATTTACCTTAGTTATGGTTTTTGGCATATAAAATTATCTAAACACCATTTTCATTGCACGATCATATCATATTACATTTATGAAGACAATATGGCCAATAAGAGAATCTTCTTGAATCTAGAAATCATGCGTACTAAATTACCTATATAAATATTTTCTTCTTAGTGCCTCAAGAATGATCCATAAGTGATTATCAATATCCTTATAGCGTTTATAACAAATCCAAAAATGTTTAATTAATACCAAAAAAATAATCAAGATATTCCATGAAAACTATATTCATGATATCAATATGAACAGAGGGAACATTAGTCAATCCAAATGTAATTATTATGAACTTTTAATTTCAATTCCCCATTCATAAGGATTTCTTTATAATTTATTCATTCTTTAATACCAATTTTTAGTACCAAAGTTTACGTTAAATCATTGAAAAAGATTGATCATTGTAATGTTTTTAGAATAATTTTTCAATTATAGGAAGAGGATATATGTTCATTATCTTAGTAGCATGGATTTCCCTATAATCATTGAAATGAATCATGGATCCATATATCCTATTAACAAAGAAAGAATGGGATCATCATGGTGAAAAAATAATATGAATGAATAATTTAGAACCCAAACTTATTAGTTTTTTATAAAATTCTATTAATTCCATTGTTTCCCATATATAGGGAGTCGTTGATATTTTTCATTCATATGGGATTAAAAAATTGGAAATTTCATCTCCACACTCTCGTGGTTTTCAAGGTAATTCCTCATTTGACACATCAAATTATTACTATATAATAGGTGTATCTTCTATATGAAAATTATCATCTCTATCTCTATATTATTCATTATATTCTTCCAAAAGAACCTCATTTAGTAGAGCTACTAGGGGTGGATCTTGATATGACTTGAATTATGAAGTCTCTACAAAAAATATAAATAATAGTACGTCTTCCTCACAAATCATAATTTATTTATTTTTTCAATAAATTTTTGCATCAGGTTTTGAGATCCATTACGTACCATTTATTATATTGAAGTTAACAATATCTATGATAATATGGTTATAATGTAAATAATTTTTAGCTTTCATAATAGGGAGTACCAGACACATTCCTATTACATTGATTCTTCTTATATTTGTTTTAAATAATATGTCAATAATTAAATTTGAAGGTACATGGTTAATTTTACTTAAAAAAGTTTTAGATAAATAAAATTATTAGAGGATCTCAAATAATCTAACTCATTTGATAAATTTTATGATATGATTAAAGTAAATTATACCATATCATTTGGTACTTACACCTTGTAGGGATCAGATATGTTATGGCTCCTTATAATGTTGTCTTCTATAGTTGATTTTATTGATGGTTGGGGAATTAGTGTGTGTTTCTCCACATATCCAAATAATTTAAACACCAAATAACCATGAATTATTTCTCCCCTCGGCACTCTTTTTAACATTTACCCTTTATCTACAATTAAAAATAACTCACAATCACTATATTAAATTCAAATAGTGATATTTTCCACAGTATTCACTAGGTTGATATTACTTCATTCAATAGTTTTTTATGCACTCCATTTTTCATTATGTTTGGATGAAATATTCTTTTCTAATTCTATATTAGACATTTAAGATCAAGAGAATTCCTTCTCAATTTTTTTGTAACAAAAAAATATTTCATCACTTGAGGAAAAATAATTAGAGGCTAATTCAATTCAAATAAATGGTAAATCCTATACTCAGTATTGTGTATTTAATTCATAATATTGTAATATAAACTTGTAAAGAATGACTCAAACTCATAAAAACATTCCCTTTAATTTTTATTTAGTCTATATACATTTCTCATTATCTTAGTTTGTTGGTCGTTAGGGTAATATTTTCCAAATAAGGTATCCTCAAATGATTTCTTTTACATGGGGTCTATTTCTTCTTCCCAATTATTATTATAGATCCACAACCAAACCTGAATATCATTTTATTTGAGACAATACACTGCAACTGTATCTTTCTCCTTTTCCCTTTATAATAATGTTATGCATGTCTTCTCCATAGACAATTTAATTCTCAACATCCATTGTATTATGAGTTCATCTAAAATATGGGGGTCTACTATCACATAAATTGATCAAACATAAGACAATCTCATTCTAGAAAAGTTTTATCTATCTAGGAGAAGTTTTTTTTCCAAACCTGATTATGGTTACCAAATATAGAAATATTTTGACCAGTTCTAATACCAACTATGTTGGCTTCAAAAGTAGGGAAATATCTATAGTTTCCATTGATATTTACATATTTATTCATTACAAAATTCATTAAAAATTAATATACTAGATTATCCCGTAAAATTATGCATTTTAAATCATAATGCCTAATTTTAAAATTGATGTAGCACTTGAAAAAAATTATAATTTATGATTTTTAATTTCAGAATCATAAACATTGTTTCTTTAGGGAAATATTTATATTTAAATCAGTTATAATGTTTTGGGAATGAAATTTAAATTATCCAAATAATATCCCCACCAAAATTTTAAACTACGTTCAATGTAAAGATCATCGATTTTCATAAGTTTACGATAAGGTTTAACCACTTGCAATGTTTTTGTAATTATTATTCCTTCGTTCCTCTGTTCTAGAATCAAATAATCACATAGTCTCGATACATAGATGCATTTATAGGAAAAAAACATAATATCTTCCTCAATGAAACATTAAGATTTTATTGTACACTTATCCTTCATGTATACCATAGGGTCATGTTCCATGTTCTATGTTTTCACTAATTTAGTTCCCAATGATTATAATATACATATTATCATACTAAATTCAGTGAACCTGACTCCAGTAACCTAGATTGAATTCATTATCAATTTTATTACCCAAAATACAATGGTGTGAAATACCAAATTCCCAATTGGTTTTTCCTTTTTGGAGAACTAAATACAAATATAATAACCTTTTAAAATGGTTAATAGAAAATGAAACCTACTACATGACAAAATAATGCTATCAAAATCCAAGAAAATCATTCAAATGATTCATCTTCATAACCTTTGAAAAGGAGAGACAATACGGGTGAGAAGAAATGCTCATTAATGGTTAAGTAAAACAGAAGATATCATGAATAAATAAGTATAATAAATATTGAAGCGTAAATAACTAAAAACACATTGGACTTTAATAACTATACTATCTTGATAACATAATTCATAACCAATATGGAAGAGTCAATAACTAAAAACACATTCCATTTAATCAATAAAATGATACTGAAATTCTTCCAAAAATAATATCATATAGAAAATAATTTTAGATAATACAATATATGAATATTCATTGAAAAAATGATTAATTATTGGAACTCATTTCTCAGGTAAATGATGAATCTACCATCATGATATACCCCAATATATTTTAATACTATTGGGTGAAAGCTGATCAGTTTTGGCTAAATATACCTATACTGTTAGGACCATTCAAACGAAAATTTAAAAAATCTGGTTACAACCCCATTAGGATTGGAAACATGATTTGTCTCGTAAAAGATATTGATGCATTCAAAGGGGTTTCTATTAATGGTATCCACCTACATATTAATATCCAATTAATTCTTCAAAATATTTTATGATCTATTTAATTGAAGAATAAATATTCATTTTCAATAAATATATATATATTTAGTAATGGATAGAGATTTATCACTATTTCCCTATCTAGTCAAGTAATCTCCATTGATAAAATTATATGTAAAAATACCCTATGTTTTATTAAATAATAATATATATTATATAGGTATGTTTATATTTAAGATATTATAAATTTACAAGAATGTGTTTTTTCAATAGAATGTTATTAATCCAAAAATAAATCGAGAATGTACAATAACATTAACCACATATTAATTTTCAAGTAAAATTCCAATGGATAAAATAAATTAAATTTAAACATAAAATAAAATGAATTATTAATTAAATAATTATGATATAAAATTTAAAAGGGTTATTATATACAAAGAATAAAATATATATGTGGATACTCTTACAATTGTCCTCATTGAAATGAAGTTGAGATGAAATGCTTTTCCCCACATATCCATTTGGGTGAACATGATTTAACCTACAATATAATTGTTTTCAATATATTATTAACTTATAAAAGAACCATTTTTATTTTTAATATCATATATTATACTTTTATAACATCTCACCACCATATTGTTAACAATACTTTATTAGTTTCATTAATTTTTTTTAATTTACTTAAGTTATCATTAATGATTTTTTATGAATATACCTTTTTTGGTGAATATTATATAGTTAAATCATATCAATATAAATTATTGGGACATAATTTTCATATATTTACATCAATTATAATGTTAATACCAATTATTAAAGGATGTTTTT